>CM041747.1:13493230-14693230 GCA_023373885.1 Hestina assimilis | reverse complement strand
TCGATGTGTGTGAGTTTTTTTTTCTGTACCCCCTTTCCCACTCTTATGATAGTGTTGGAAGCGCCTGTAGGCTACAATTACTGCTTACCATCAAGCGGGCCGCACGCGGAAAAGTTGCCTCATGTGTGATATTTAATATGTATTTAAAAAAAAAATCTTTGATGAAAGACTTTTTATTGATGTTAATTATTAATTTAGGTCATTTTTTACCATACAAAAATTTATTATTATTACGTAAAAATTGAAATATTAATAAATTAAGGGAGGAATACCACTGGTATTTAATTAAGTAATATATATACAAATATAATTATATTATATTTATTGAAAATCTACACGTGTACGGGATAAAATACAACCAACATACTAACATGTTGACAATGCCTTCGTACTTCAAAGAAGTATATTCTAATGATGAAGATCAATTACCTCAATCACCCCACTTTGTTCGAATCGACGTAGAAGTGGATTTGGACTTTGATCTTCTTCAAAGGAAATAGCGGAAAACACATTGCGCTCTACAAATCGGAAAAGATAAAACTTAATACGGAATTTTAATATATTTTCTATAACCATATTTTATATTGTTTTTATTTTTAACGCGACTGCTGGAGGGTTATGTCCTATGTTCCTATGTTCCCTAGCATTATTCTCGGTACTATACGAGTATTTACCCAGAGTCTGCTTATTACTCTTATCCGCATTTGACAGGTTACTAGTTTTTACGCAGAGCGATTGCCATTGGCAACAATAACTCATTGGATAAGAGCAGCTTATCAAGAGTTAACGGCTATTATCAGATGTTATGTGATAACAACCAGGATCGACAATTTAACGTGCTCTCCGAGGCACGGTGGGAAGACCCACAAGGACAAACGCCCAGACCAAAAACAGATATTTGTAAGATCAAAGCAAACATCTTCCGAGTGGGAATCGAAACCGCAACCATCGAGGCTAAAGGCAGACTCGCTACACACAACGCATCAACGGTGTCATTTTATTATTATAATGTCTATCCCATTATAATATATTTTCGCTTCACCAAGAAACATGGAGACTACGGTGACAAAACAAAAATCGCTAAAATGACTCGACACCGTTTGGGGGCAAAATTTTCATCAAGTTTAATGCTTAATAAGGGTTGTCTATTATATTTAGCTTCCCCTCAAACCTCGTTCCTGGAAACTTTGATTAGTTAGCAGATTATGCACTAAGCGACATTAAATTATCATTAGAAAGTCACTGGGCTCGAATGTGCCATTAGTTAGACTTCTAATAAGTGATTTACGTTAACTGGAGTGTGTAGTGTCATGTTCACGTCGCTACGTCTACATGAAGCATATATATAGTAACCCCTTAATCAGTTCTGCTCTGTTTCGTTTCAGAAGTTTCCAAAATAGTGATCATAAGAAATTAAAAACCGACCACCGAAATTTTGACGAAGACGTTGTCGCGCAACAGTAGCGATCCTGCGTAAAGAGTTACAGGTCGCGGTTTTGATTTCGCTCGGAGCAGATGTTTGTACTGACCAAGGAGGCATGTGTTCTGGTCTGGGTGTGTTTGTCCTTGTCTTTGTGTATGTTTTCGGACCCCTGACCCCGGATATAACTATCCTAATGGGGGCCGTTGAGTGTGTAGCGTTTATTTATTATTTATTTATTTATTCTTGTATGGGGAAAACCTTTATTTTTTTTAGTATTTGTTGTAGTAGCGGCAACAGATATATCCATTCAAGTAAAAACTTCAACCTTCTACTTTTTACGATTCGTGAGGTCCACCCCGCTGATAGATGGACGAATGAAGGACAAGAGATACGGATCCCCAAAATGTACTAAAAACAGCACTAGTCTCGGAACCTCGACAAATGTAACAGTAGACGTCAGACACATTACCTAAAACAGATTTTCACACTTTAAATGGGACATCAGAAAGTAGAAGAATAGGGCGACATAAAACTCGGCACGGCAATTTGCGTACTGCTGACAATGAGCTTCCTCAAAAGATTGTGATGGCGTAAAACGGATAACGATATTTTACCGTTTTATAGCATTTTGAAATGTAAAACCTTTTTTTACACCACCGCGATCATTTCCTGCCAACATTTTTAATAGATAGCCTTTATGTTCAAAGTGAATGTTTTTTAGGCATTAGCAAACACTTTCACACAAACAATATTACTGTATTGTGTCTGGAAAGCTAAATGTTTTTCAAATCATTTGATTACTTACGTGTCGTTACTTGTCTTATGCAAAAATTACCGGCGTCGGGATGTGACGACCCCATCGCCTGCTGTTGGGATAACCTCTGTCACAGCAGAGATTATTCTACCAGTGCTATTAGTCACACTGGTGATAGATCTTTTGTTGCAATAGGCCGGCTAGGTAGGTACCACCGCAGTGTCAAATATTCTGCTGCCAAATAGTTGTGCTTAGGCATTACTGTGTTCCGATTTGAAGGGCACTGTAGACTAGTGAAATTACTGGGCAGAGGAGATTTAAGAACCAATATCTCGAGGTTGGCATCGCGTGAGTGGCACCTACTAATGGTGCTGCAAGCGCTCATAGGCAACCACTTACCATCAGGTGGGCCGTATGCTTGTGTGCCAACTTATAACATTAAAAAAAATGTGGTCGAGGAATCCCCGTCAGGAACGAAGTTCTTTACGTTTTTTCTTCAAAATTTCGAAATGAAATCTGAATATTTTAATGGGTTATATGTGAAAAAGAGACAGGGACACAGAGAGAGCGAGACATAAAAAGAGATTTGCGCACCCGGTTGTGTACTCACATGCTCGTGTGTTTATTTGCTTTTAGTAGGCTCGATACACACACGCATACACACACACATCATTGGGCATTTCATTACGTGACGATTTCTACTAAATCGCATGTTCCAATAAATACTACACACTTAACGGCCTTCATAAAGTAAGTCCGACACAGACACAATCACAACCACCCAGACAAGAAATCAAGCCTGTATGGTGAATACAAACATCAGTGCAAGAATCTATCCCGCTACCATTGGCGATTGAGGCAGCTTTGATACCATTACGCCACAACGCTCGCTATTAAATAACTATAAAAAGTTTAGCAAGTACACCGTCAATATGACGCATCGTATATTAATCGTAGTTTTTCGGTCGTGAATCACGAATCGTCAAGGAGTATTTGATTGGAACGGTCGCACGGCTGAGCTCTCCCGCCCAATAATGAGCATCGACACGACGAAATCAGAAATCAAACGATACGCCGAGAGAAATACGATCGCCTGTAAACGAGCTAGCAAAAAAATATCGTACATTTTTATAGGAAAGTTTTTCAAAAGTTAAAGCGGATTAAACTGACGAAACGTGACTTGTTTATTTAATATTAACGGACTTCCAACTTCGCAGACTTAAATAGATAAGTATAGATTATATCCAGCAAATTTTAAGCAGAATTTACGACAGGGTGACTTTAGGCATGGACTTTAGAAATATTATATATAAATCACATTATTACTAAGTTTCACCAAAGACTCCTTCGTGTCGGATTAAAGTTAATCATGATAAAATATTGTTTTTCTAAGGTTAAGCAACATGCATAGCAAATTTTATCAAAATCGGCTCAGTCAAGAAATCATTAATGGAGTTGTGGAGAAGACCTGGCTAACATGTCAACACCCTTGGACCTAGAAAGTTATTTCTTTTCACATTACTGTGTTATTTTTATAACGTAAGCACTAAGAAAGAATTTTTCGAAATTCAACCATTAAGAAGTTGAAAAAGGGTTAAATTTTTATAAGATGTCAGTCATTTTGAAACTAGAAGCATGTAACTTTGTTTTTTGACTGAAGGGTTAAAATGGTGGTTCAAATTTGTATTAAAATCTTTATTCACGCGGGTGAAGCCGCTGGCAGAAGCTAGTTATTTAATATTTGAAATAACTATACTATCTATGCGTATAAATTTGTGAAGCTCACTGCGTCAGAAATGAAATTGCGTTGGCGTTATTAAAGTCCTTTTATAAAGAGATGACGTCACAAATTCTATTTATGCAATACGCAAGTGTGAAGCAATATAAGTGGATAGAAATGGCTATAAATGGATGTGCTAAATATGTATATAATTTTATTAGGTTCTGAAGATATCAAGTATTGTAATACATATATCTTCTAATACATAAAATTCTTGTGTCGCAGTGTTTGTGAAATTTCTGTCCTTATAGGGTAGCTCTAAGAATCGGTCAAATTTTATTTTTCATACATATAAATGTTAATGTTTCTTTGACAACATTTTTATATTTATTTTTTATGATGTGTGCATTAAAAATACATACAACCCTAAATTTTCACCCTTCTACAATGAACCTCTTTTTTTAATATTCAGAGGGCGCTGCTATTGGGTCCCAGATTTCAGGGCTCAGGGCAGTCATCGTCTGCCGGGCCTATGCTATGTCTATTTATCTATTTGTTTGTTAAAGCTTCACGGCTAAGGCGTTAGACCTAATTCGACTTATCTTTATGGTACTAAGTTGGCAAGCAAATCAGTACTGCATGATGGTAAGCGGTTATCGTATAAGCGCTTGTAACACCATTCATTTGTAGGTGTCACTCACGCGGTGACAACCTTGAGATATTGGTTCTTGTATCTCTTTACCCAGTAATTTCATCAGCTACAGTGTCCTTTAAACACCAGTATAACTCCAGCGATTCAACATGAGGGTTGGCTTGGATGATGTTTGAAATGTACTGCATGCAAAAACAGTGTTTGTTTATATTCTTATTTTTCAAAAAAAATATTTCATACCTCATCTAATCTAAAATATTTGTGACTATCTCCTCTCTTTTACTACTGGATCACAAGATCATATTAATCGTCGCAAACATTTGTATTGCGAAATATTGTCTCATTACATGAACACCACATAAAATAACTGATAAGATAACTGATAAAAGATAAAATATTTTTGGAACAAAAAAACTTTTTGCATGAAGTTTGCCGACTCTTTTCTTTGTCGCACTTCAAAGAAATGGAATGCTTTACCGGCACACGTGTTCCCTCATTCTTACAACCTGGGGTCCTTCAAACGAGGCGTGAAGAGGCACCTTGCGGGTAGGCAGGGCGAGGATGGCTAGTACAGTTCGCCTTCTGCAACCATATTAGCCACCTTCGCGTGTGGACTCCACTTCCACTTACCATCAGGTGGAGTGGAGTTATTTGCCCTCCGGCGTTTAAATATAATATATAAATATAAGTACATTTCATAAACGTCATCAAGACAGGTCTCGTTTTAATTCACCGGATTTATAATCTATTGTTTCTATGGTGTAGACATCAATCAATAATAACTTTTGGACGGTGGTCCGGCATTATAACTATGTATGTACATAAACGTGAGAGAAGATGCCGGTATTGCTAGTGAGTTGTAAAGGTAATTTCTTTGTTTCTTCAATACGTTTAATTTTTAGCAACAAACAAGTGTAGTAAATATAAGAAAAACCACAAGGAAGATGTAATATTATTATGACCTCGATTTAGCCGGTTGCTGTACAAGAATTACTGCTAAAGTTTATAGGTACTTACTCCTAGATATTAAATGAAATTACTTTGGTAGAAGTAATAATAGGTAACGTACCGCTGGGAAACGCTTATAGGCTAGTTTTTGCCGCACAACAAAATTTGCAGAGATCTTTGCATTGATCGTTATTCACGTGGGCGTAGCCGCGGACAGAAGCTAGTATATAATAAGAAGTAAAAAGTGTCAGTATTAAAAAATGTTTTATGTAAATTCTGATTATGTGGTCCAAATTGGTCAAAAAGAATCTATTACCATACACAAATCAAAATAAAAAATCTTCTTACAATTTTTGTATTAATATATCTTATTATATAATTTCATAATGTGTACTATTTGTCTAATAAATATGTCACCAGAAAATCGTAATATAAATATCAGAAAATATCGTTTGATGAATGGCGTCATAGACGTGGGGGTTCCACGCGAACGCACCATTTTAATCAAGAATAAGGATCTCACAACCGCACGCGACCACTGCCCTTATGCCTCGTTCAGACGACACGTGCCCGCTAATCGCACGCCACTCGTGTCAGTCCACCACCCACGTCCAAATCGATTTGAAATTTGTTGCAAATTTGAGTCTTGTGGCACATCATAATTTAGTTCTCAGTAACTTAACCTGTTTTCGGTGTTGTAACCTTAAATAAATAATCAATAAATGTCAAAATGTATTCAATCATTGGAGACGACGCGGAGGCAGCGGGTGCTTGACGCGTGTGCGAAGCGATTGCAGAGCGGTTTCTATATAAGCGCTGACGTAAATTAATATCGATAAAATATTTGCTTACTGTACAAGGCATACATTAAAAATTCTAAAGTTTTTGAGGAGCAAACGGCGCGTTCACGAACCACGCGTGGTGTCGTGCCGAAAAAATTAGAGCTCGTGTGAACGCGCGCTAATACTGGCGCTAAACTAAAATAGAGAAAGCAAAACGATATATTTTCACATGTCAATTTTTGTAAGTCCCAAATAATTGCACAATATTCATATAATCAACACAAGAGAGGTGTGCGTTAGCGATGTACGATCTTTTATTACATATTGATACTCAAAAAATACGAAATGAACCCAATAATTAGCACTAAAAATAACATAAATGAATGAGACAAAAATAATAAAAGAATACAAAATCAACAATTATAATCCAGTTGAAACAATATATCCTAAAGTATAATTTCACAAAACTCAATACGAGTATATATCGGGGACAAGCGAACTGAAAATAAAATGTATTTTTATCAAAGCATTTTCTTTTCCATTCCTATTTTACGCTACGTCTGGTGTTACCCTTAATTTGTAGATAGTACTACATATAGCATGATAGATGTTTCGTGATCAAAGTGTTGGAAAGATAGCAGATAATCAAAAAAGCAACAAAATGAAAAAAAATCTTTTCCTAATAGCCCCTAGCCTTCTTCTTCCTAGCATTACCCACAGTCTGCTTATACTCTTATCCTGACGGGTTACTAGTTTTTACACAGAGCGATTACCATCTGACCTCCGCAACCCTAAGGGTGAACCAGTAACTCATTGGATAAGGTCAAACTACCTATCATCAGTTAACGATTATTTAACAGATGTTATTATAACAACCGGGACCGAAAGAGAAAACACTGATGAGTTCCAGTATGGTTTGTGCTTATGCTTCTTGACAACACGGGGTAAAACTATCGTAATAAGGGACTACTGACTTGAACGTGTAATGTCTATTGTGTATTATTACCAAAATATATTTTTTTAGATAAGATAATATTTCATTTCAAGATTTTGACGAAAAATAATGGAATGCCATATAAAATTATGATAAATTTATGAACTACTCTTTATAGTAAGCCATTTGTCAGAATACATTCGAAACGATCCCCTACCGTTTGTTCCTGAGTACACGCTAACTAAGGCTTGTTGAAACGAATAACGATCCTTAAACTTAAATAAAGAAAATGGCCCTCAGACTTTTTATTTACACTCTTTCCACAGTTCGCTTTTTAGGGTTCCGTAGCCAAATGGCAAAAACGGAACCCGTATAATTTCGTCATGTCCGTCTGTCAGTCCATCTTGACTTTTTCATTACATCAGTAGTTATTGAGATATTAGCTCCTAAGGTCATAAAAATTGTGTCCTCTAAACTTATCCCTCTTACTTTTGAACTATGGAATTTCCCATAAACTTTGTTTTTCATATTACTTTTAATAATTACCAACTTATTTTGCGGTCTATTTTAATTTGTTATTATTTTTAAGATCCTTCATCATCTAGCTGCGGAACCCTTTAGTTTCGACCGTGCGTGGTTCACAACGCACTAGACTAACAATTATTTCTTAGAGCTACCTACCAAAGAGGCCCAAAGTTATCCTTTTACTACCAAGCCTCCGCTCTCCGTATGTCCATCTATCTATCAGCGGGCTGTATCTCAAGAACAGTTGTAGGTAGGGAGTTAAAATTTTTATACAATGTGTATATCTGTTGCCGCTAGACCAATAATTACTAAAAGTACTAACGACCTTGTGGTGCAGTGGTAGCGAACCTGCCTTGGGCGGCACAGGTCCCGGGTTCGATTCCCGCTCGGAGCAGATGTTTGTATTGACCATACATGTGTTCCGGTCTGGATGTATTGTTCCTTGTCTTTGTATATGTTTCCAGACCCCCGACACAGAGTATCACTATCCGAATGAAGGCCGTTGAATGTGTAGTTTTTAATTATTTAAAAGTAAAACAGAATTTTAAAATAAATGCGAGAAACTTGATATTTTTTTACGTTTTATGCTGTATCTGATAAACTGTAATAGATAAATAACTATTTGGAGTTTTCATAAATTGTGTACTTCTATGGCTGCTATAATATTAGGTAACAAATAATAAAAAACATATTTAATTTCCAAAATTAAACAATACACCTTACATTAGTATCCTACGATTTTTACCATTTTAATTGTGAAGCTAAATCTTATCAAAGTTTAATGATTTCTAATAGCATTTACTAAACAACAATAACAAAAATAACATTGAAAAATTGAATTAAATGTTTTAGTATTGAATTGATTTACATATATAAGAAGCCGAGCATGAATAAAAATACCTACAACTGATACGTACAATGTTCGTGTAAGGTTTTAAGATCGATAAAATGGTTTACTTATGCATACCAGCCCACCACGCCAAGTGGCCTCATGCAATAAGGTATCGAATTATATACGACTCACAACATTGCCCGCGACTCTACTCATGTGAACTACCTACATTTTGATGTGTTTATTCTGTGCGTAGCACGCTTGCGTAGAGCTCTTGTTGACTAAAACTGTTATTATTAATACTCCTTTTTACGTGAAAAGTAAACATGCCCCTACATTTTTTTTAAAGAATATTAGCAATGCTTTTTTCAGGCTATTAGTAATATTCCTATTGCCCCTTCAAATATGCTTGAAGCTTAAGCTAGGAGTGAGTACGACCCAAGGGGTCAGGATCGAACCCGCTACTGTCGCGTTAACGGAACGGAGTTGGCTCTTCTATCATTGTGCTATTGAGGCTTGATATCCAAAATATTTAAATAATCACTGTTTATTCAAGCTATAATAGCACAGACAGACAGAGACAGTTATAACAAAAATAGAATATTCGAAAGTATTATGTATTTTTTTTGGCTATTTGAATGTTTGTTGTTCAACCGCGCAAAAACAGCTAAATGGATTTGGATGAAATTTGGCACACATATAGATTTTTGCCTGGATTAACACATAAGATACTTTTTATTTCGGAAACATTTTCGGTTTCTGTGGGACTGCCCAAAATGTACTGCAGGGCGTATCCACTAATATTGTTATAAAATCGAAATTACTTTTAAAAATAAAGAAATATTTATACGTATTGAAATTTATTACAAGAATTTAAACCAAAGATCGACAGCACTGCTTACATTAATATATATATAATACCATTGTATATAACTATATAGCAACCTTTATACCTATGACCTTACACAAGGTATGGCCTTTTAACTAAAACAAACAAACTTCTCCAATAAATTTTTTATTAAGTATATTTTCTACATAATTACGCCCGAGTAGACACATATATAATAAGTTTTCTTTTACAAATAAAATGTAATAATAGACAAGGATTTCATCATACGAGTGGTGTGAGTAAGTAGGCGGTAAATTGATGTGTCAAGTTCCATATTAAAATGAGTGTATTTTATTTATAACTAGCTTTTGCTCACGGCTTCACCGATAGAAATAACGATTTTGGATGAGGCACCTGGCGGCTTACCATTAACTCCTATTGCGATTCAAATGACGACCAAAAACAAGTCAAAAATGGGTGTAACTCCATTTCATGTTATTTCGTATAAAATTTGAAACGATTTACTGTCAAAATTAAATAGAATTGTTACTAAAAGTTAATGGTAAGCCCGCAGTAATGGAATATCGAAATAATTGGTTCACCATACAAATTTTTACTTACTATTTAACCCCTTCACTTTTGTTTTCGCAACAAATAGTAAGTTACAATCCGCCTCCATGTTCACTTATGTATACTAAAATTCATAATAATCGGAACTCACTGAAAGTATACATTTTCTACCCACTGAGCCATTTAAGCTTCAATGTATTTTTGGCTTATAATATTTCCACATACACCAAAAGCCACGCAAGCTCTACCAATTAGTAAAATATAAAATATAAATTTTATTACGCTTATAGGTACAATAAGTTAATATGTATAACAAGTTAATTTGACCAATATGGTAAGCGGTTTATTAATTTTAACGTAAATGAAAGTTTCGACATGGGATTAAATCATCGTGCTATCGTCCCACTAAAAGCAATATCGTAAATTTCAATGATATAGAGACCATTTATCGACAAAAGTTCGTAGCAGATTTCGATACAAATTTACAAATGTGAAAAGGGATTCTTTTAAATATAAAATGTATACAATATAACAGTAACTTGAGAATCCACCCACATAAGCTTAATTTTTAGGGTTCAGTATACAAAGGGTCCCCAACACTGTGGTCAGGACTAGATTCGGGAATTATCCGGGGTGTTAATAAAACCTTAAGACAAGATCTGGGACAAATTAAAAAAGATAATTAGCACCCGAACAACGGCTTCGAGCGGATACAGCAGACATTCTTAGACAACTAAGAACAACACAATGTATCAATCGGAAAATCAATCACAAAATTAGAACAGAACATGACACAAGGACCCATAACCTTCGACATCTGTCTGAGGACAGCAGAGTATATAGATGTATCTTTAGAACGTTGGTAAAGTTTTATTTTATTTTTTTATATCAAACAAGACTATGGTCCGCCTAATGGTATGCAGTCACCGCTACCTATGAACGCTTACGATACTTGAAATATCACGTGCCCGTTGTCAATACAAGGGATGTGATTGAATAGTATAAGAGGGGATAAAAGTAAAGGAAAAGAGAGGCGGGAGATTGGGCCTCCGGCGCTCTCATTCATCGCTCGAAACGCAACAGTACCTACTGATACTGACACTTCACACCGAATTTCTGTGAGAGGGTAGTACCTCCCAGGTCGACCCGGCCCATTTGTGGTGATAGGATCATGGCTCTACTACTACTAAAATATTGTAATACTACCTCTAATGAAATTTATTTCTATATTTTTTTGTAATACAAAACTCTTACGTGGTGAAACTCGCACTTGTCTGTTTTGTTTTTAATAATGACAGAGTTATTAATAGAAAATTTGACTCCTAGCCGGAAAGCGTAACCGTTAAGCATTTAAAAAAAATTTTAATAATTACTGAATAATCCTGGCAAATTCGTAACAAGAATCGTATGTGAATGGGCTGGTTTTAAAGGTCGATATCTAGAACGGTACTCACCACTCGCGGGCAATCTGTTTACGTAACAGGCCCGTTATGCTCGAGGAGGGTTCGTAGTAGACGTTAAACATATTGCCTCATAAATCGCAAGAATCCCAGCAGCTAGTGCTATACATCTGTAACGGTGTCGATTTGACTACGTTATCTTAGCAATTTCGTGACGTTGAATAATCACTTTAGCTGTGATAAAAAAGAATGAAAACTTCATACGTACATTTTAATTATTATAACATTAAATGTTATTAAATGTAACAACAGTCTTGTTAAAGTATTTTTGTATCAGTAACTTTTCAAACATCTGTTTTGAAAGTAGGTTAAAGTTTATGTTCCATGTTAGTTGTTCTAAGATTAGATATAAGCACGAATATGTCGCATGCTCCACAAAGTGCGCGTTACAACTGTTGCAAAATTGCTTTTGTTTCTCGATAAATTACAAATCCTTTAGGGTCATAAAACTTTCTTTTGTTCTATAATAAAAACCTTTTCTTGTTTCTTACTTAACTATGTGTATAACTTCCTATTTAATATAATGCAATGTTAATGAAGTTTCTGTTAATGAGATATAAGAGAAAATTCTATACAAGAAAACTCGTTGCAAATTTCATATTATGTTACGTAATTATATCTAAGGGTGGATTCAGACCAGCGTTTTATATGAGCTCATGTGAGCCTTTTTCTACAACCGGAACTTGTACGAGCGTTGACGCGCTTATGAAGTCGTATATACACGCGTAATATTTTTTCTAATAATAGGTTGCTGACACTCGCCACCACCAGTTTTAGGGTACGTGCCGGAATAAACGCACGTATGTTGGATGCGTTTGGATTTTTGTACAGCGAAAAATACCTACGCTCGAAAAAAAGCGGCTACGTAGTCTGAAACCGCTCTAAGTAGTACATATATTCACATTTCAACAGAATTATTGAATACTTTTTCTAGCCTTTTTTTCTATTTCAAAATTTCTCAATTTCTCTGAATGTTTTTGTATGTAAATTGCAGGAATTTCGTATTTTTCTGTTGGATAGTGTTTTCTTAAAGAAACTTCCATTCACAGAATCTATTAAAAATATTACTATAATTTTATCGCGTATAATTAAAGACGGTGGCAAAAAAAGAAATCCGTTTAGATGCCTACGTGGGTAAATGTAAAGTAGCAACAGCGAATTTCAAGGAGCTCCCAGCAGATTATTATCACAAGAGCGAGTACCTACGTTAAAAGCTTTTTAATAGCTCAGACGATTCAAGTTAAATCACACTATTATGTACTTTTCACGATGACTTTCTATCTTTTTAAAAAACCATTCTAGTACTTACATAATGCTCGTTACATTTTTTTCTAACGAGAGTTATAGATTTTTATTAATAATTCAAAATTCTTTAGTTTGACATCAATATAATTTTCTAGAAATTGAATCATCCATTTACAAACTATTACTTCACTCGCAATATCAAACAAATTTTCGATAAATAAATAAGTTATTAAAATTTTAAGCAAATAAAAGGATTAGTAGAAAATACTTAATAATTAATTATATTGAAGGTGAAATTTATAGGTATTTTACTCTATTTACAAACTTTTCTTCAGTAACTTCTAACTAAGCACACAAATTTCATTATATTGATTGCGGATAAATTAACTTTTATAGTCTAGTTACTTTTTGTGCCTCCAGTTCCTTTGAAAATATAATTACAACATTCCATAATACGAACCTTGAAACACGTCCTATCCAATACAGGAAAAATCATCAAAATATTTTCATAAACGGGAAATATATTGTGTAACTTGTTCTGTAACGTGTTATTTCAATATTTCATGATGCGGAAAATCATCGCCGTACTGCATAAAGAACGAATCGTTGAATCGTATCTGATTCCTAAAAATATATAATTTTAAAAATAGAACAGTTTCATTGGAATGTTTCGTGGAAATAGAACATTAATAGATCACTTACTAGACTTGAGCCGTCAATAATCCGCCCTAAAACTCCGCTACGATTTCAATCTGCGAAAGGATATTTTATTTCACTTTTCCGCTCTAGGTGTGATCGGGGATCGTTCATTTATCGGAATTGACTATTTTGAAAAAAAACTGTACTTTTATTTAGAACTTCTGGTCTTTTATACTTCTTAATATAAGTCTATTAAAATAACATAATAATGTAACTACACAATTTATTAATGGCTAATAATAATAAATTCATTTTTTACAGAAGTCTGCAGAGGGCGCTGTATCTCTCTCTCTCTCTCTCTCTCTTTCTCTCTCTGCCATGGTATCTTACTGTAAACGCGTATTCGTATTTTTTTGCTCTGATAATATACCTAATATAACCTAAATAATACCTGATATAACCTAAATAGTTTCGGTAAATTCTATAATTTATTTCATCACAACGGGAATATCGGCGTAACGGCCCACCTGATTGTAAACGGTCAAAATAAAGGGTCAATGAAGGTTAAAGTTTCACCCTACGGCGAACTCATCGTACGAATAGTAAAAGTACGAATACTGCTACTTCACATCGATATTCTAATCGAATCGAAAAAGCTATCGATCGACGTCGACTAATCCATTCTACCATCGATTGAGCGCATCGATCGATGATCGATCGATTGGTGTGGTAACATCCTTGAGCAACGAAACGAAGTTAAAACGAATGCTAACTTTTTTCGATTATGTTACAAGCTAGGCATTTTATTTGTATGACAGTGCCTGTTCATATATAAATAATACACAAGATATACATAGATATTTTTACATTCAACATTTTTTCGATAGTCAGCAATTTTATTTGACACATTAACTGTATATCAAGTTTAAATGGTAAACATTGGGTCTGTAATCCTTATAAATAGGGACTAGGCAGATCCCAATAACAAGCAAAGCTATTTCTATCATCGCCTTCGCCTAACCTTATCGAATTTGTTACTGAACGCAAGCCATATACATTACTTATGACATTGTCGTACCGTTTACCCTTTTCAACCATCTTTAACATACTCGTAGCACACAAAAACATTTGATATGTAACGTGTAATTAGTTTTTATAAATTGGTGAGTTTCATTTTACCTCCGAATTTAAATATCAGATTTTTTTCTACATACGTTGCTGTTGACAGTACTTATTTAGATTGTCAATCAAGCGGAGGCTTTTTATGGAATAATCAATACCCTTTCTTAAAGGGTTAACTTTTCTAATTATATACCATGTCTAGCTTAACCACATGGGATACTTATTATGGCTAAAAACATTCTCATTATATTCTTTAAAATAAAAATATAATTTATATTCTTAACATGATATATATATAATTCATCACAGACATGTACAAAGATTTTTCATAAATTACTTCTATGGAAAATTTTACAAGCATAATCTTCGACACTAAAATTCATCCCGCAATAATACCAATAATAATTATTGTTAGTAAAGCTTTATTAAATGTAAGTGAAGCAGGCGCGAGATGCTAATTTTAGAATAATAATTTCGATATGAAATAATACTACAGTAGAAATTTATTCAGCTACATCATTATTTAAAATATACTTTTCATATCGTTACTGTAAATAAATGAATAATATATTTTAAATAATGTTATAGCTAACAATATTTCTACTCTAATATTATTTTATACTGTGATTCAATAAGTAAATATAAAATAAAGATTATTTAACTATCATTCGTAAAAGACCTTTGATATCAATTTCTACTTTGAAATTCCTTCTGCAAAACACTTAATATGTTTGTAGCGCGTGTGTGTAAAATGTACATTTCTTTACTGTAGCAAGACTTATTAGTCCTGCTCTTTGATGAAGAGATTTTTATTGCATGCACAGTATAATTTTTCTAATTTATTTAGCCTTCTCTTTTTAATATTATGAAAAAAAAACTTATGACGTGAAGTCATAATTTTACTTAAAGAAACTATTATAATCTAAAGTTCGGTTAGTGAAAAAAAAATTATCTTTAATAAATTGGCGTAATTTGTTTAGGATATCTATTCGAATTTTTTTAAACACTACACAATCAACCTCAATCCTAATGAGGGCCCCATTGGGATAGTTATATTCTGTGTCGGGGGTCCGGAAACATACATAATGACAAGCACAAACACACCCAGACCGGAAAACATGCCTGTATTGGCAAAACAATCTTCTCCGACCAATAAAATTTATTGTTATAGTTTTAAATTTAATTTATATTTGTCAAATATAATAATACCTTACCGTGCCGTGCCGCTTATGAGTACAGGATAGCATACATATAGCATATATAAACTTAGAATAAAGAAAAGGTTGACCACGAATACAAATGTAACATTCAATAGCAATAAATGTTCGATGTTTTACCATTACGTATCGAAGACTGGTTTTATTCTTTTATTTTATCAGCGGGCTAGAATATTGGCCTTACTTCCGCCCTTGTCTAAGTTTACTTACGTACGCCTGGGAACCACTAGTAAGAATCCAGCTGCTCTTTCAAATAAAACAGATGCATTCGCGATCTTATGAGCTTTTCGTTACGACTTTTATATATGATTTTTCTGTTTAGTTTACTATTAATGGATCAAATACGTTATGTGACATTTTCATAATTTATTTTTCCTTTTATGAAAATAATACAAATACATAGTGCTAACCAACAACAGAATTTTCGAAAAGTTTTTTTGGAAATATGTTTCTGAGATAACTTCACTAATTGTACACTAATTTTCATGAACCTTTTTATTGAAGAGGGTTTCAGAACTTCGATAAAAACGGAGCTCCTCAAAGTGTAAGAGCTACTTAAACGCTTTGAACATTTATTTTGTATACCACTGTCGTAGCGATTAAGGACAGTTATTTCCAAAAAATTCTTAGGGGTGGTTTAAGACCAGCGTACTTTTTGCGCGTATACGGTCATTTTGGCACACGCTTACACGCTAGATTCAAAATGGCGAACGTTTGTATAAGGGCCTATACCAGCGGATTCGCTCGGTGGTGATGAGAGGTAGACTTATTACCCTAATCAAGGTGAAACAAATTTTATACATAGCAATAGTCATCTGACCATCGACAAATATTAATAGCGAAATAATTTTAATTGTTATCTAAACTTGCATAATTGTAATCAAAAATGTTCTTTGATAGCACATAGACCGATAACATTTAATTCTATAATCTTAATTTTCATGCATATAAATCCGAATATACCGAACCATAAGTCAGTTAAATAAAAAATAACTATAGTTTATTAAAATATTACTCGTGATTGAAAGTCGAATCAGCGAGCGTCGGCTTAAAAACCAGTTATAATGCAATAATTTCTGGATTACTAGAGTTTATTTTACCGCAATCGTGTCAAACAACAAAAACGCTGAACAAAGTTAATTCAATTTAATAATAATTTTGAAATATAAAGTCCACGTCTACAAATAAAGCTAAAGCCTAAAAATAAGTAAACTTTATTTTTAGTAACATCTATATCTATACAGCTTAAACCGCTGACGTAAAGACCTGAAACTTGGAAATTGTGTTCTTTGTATGACGTATGTATCCGATAAGAAAGGATTTTCCGAAGTTCTACCCCTAAGGGGGTGAAAAGAGGGGGCAAAGTTTATATGGTTCAACGCGATTCCTTGGTCCAATCTACTTAAAATCTTGCACAAACTTTTTTAACAGAATTGATGGAAGAGGTATTTGGTATTTTACTGAAATTCATCCCCTAACGAGGTTACAAGGGGTAGAAACTTATTTTAGCTGTGATTGGCTTCGAGTTTGATATCAATACTTCTTAGTGTTTTTGATTTAAATGACATTTTATTTCGACACATGTTTGAAAACTTAATGCGATTTTATCTATACACGTAAAAGAAGAAGACCTGACTGGGATATAAACGCCCAGCTTAAACCCTTGGACCTAGAAAGATTTTTTGTGATATTTTTTACAGTTGCTGTTTAATAAAGAAACACGTGTTTTATGATTTTCTTAAATACCACGCCCTGAAGGGGTGTAATGAGTGTTCAAAGTTTTTATTAAAATCGTTATTCACGCGAATGAAGCCGCTGGCAAAAGCTTGTAAATAATAAAAATTCTCCACCTTCTAGTAAATTAGTATTTATAAATAAATTAAGTCGAGATAAGACAAAAATACCAAACCAAATGAAAAGTAGATATTTAAGTTTATTTTTCGTAAGCTTTCTGTTATTTTAGTCCCGTACAGTAAATAATCAAAAGGAATTAACGGCTATTGTTAGGAAATAAGGGGTCAACGACCACAAACAAACACAGACACAACGACCCAGACAATCCCACTCGAGACAGATATTCGTTATGAAAAATACCAAAGTCTCTAAGTAAGAGCGGTCGCCAAGACAATAGTAGATGAAAATACTAACTGTGCTCGAACCTCCGCTCGAGTAGACTACAGAATTGTCGCTTTTTTTGTTTATCCCTACTAATATTATAAATTCAAAAGTAAGTCTGTCTGCCTGATAACTTTTTACGCCTAACCTACAAGCCCGAATTTAAAGAGTTTTATGACTTTTAAAGGTTATGTTTTCAGGTACAGATTTTATATAATTACACACTCAATGGCTTCCATGGGGATAATCATATGAGCACACTCAGACCGCAACACATGCCTGTATGGTTCATACGAACATTTACTCCGAGCGGGAATCAAACCCGTGACCTGTGATGCTTATGACAGGTTCGCTACCCCTGCACCGTAACGTCGTCATAGGGGATGAAAATTTGTATACATAAATATATCAACCATTATTTCTATTGCAACAAAGCCGCTTCCCTAAAAATCTGGGTTCCACATTCACACGAGCGTAGCCTCAGGCAAAAGATAGTATGTATATATTATAAACTGTACTATCTAATTGTTCCAATAATAGTCGCCATCCATAATATTGCTGCAAACTTAGCTCAGATGTTTGTACGAGAACGCCACCATGTCAGTCCGACTCCAGGACCGGAGTTCGAAACCTATTCCATTGCAGCGGGGAGTAAGGCAAGGAGATGTTATTTCTCCTAAACTATTCACCGCTGCACTGGAGGATGTTTTCAAGACTCTGGACTGGAGAAGGCTTGGTATCAACACAAATGGCGAGTACATAACTCACCTTTGATTTGCTGAAGATATAGTCGTCTTAGCTGAGACCATGGAGGACTTGAGTACGATGCTCGATGACCTCAGCAAAGCTTCCGAGTGAGTCGGTCTAAGGATGAACATGGGTAAGACGAAGATTATGTCAAATGCCCATGTAGCACCAACTCCCGTTACAATCGCAGGCTCTACACTCGAAGTTGTTGACGATTATATATACCTAGGACAGGCAATTCAGTTAGGTAGGTCCAACTTCGAGAAAGAGGTTAATCGTCGAATCCGACTCGGTTGGGCAGCGTTCGGGAAGCTACGGCACATCTTTTCGTCAAATATTCCGCAGTGCCTCAAGACGAAAGTCTTTGACCAGTGTGTGTTGCCAGCGATGACATATGGAACTGAAACGTGGCCGCTTACTATGGGCCTCATGAGAAGGCTCAAAGTCATCCAAAG
The DNA here is from genome assembly GCA_023373885.1 of Hestina assimilis. Lineage (NCBI taxonomy): Eukaryota > Metazoa > Arthropoda > Insecta > Lepidoptera > Nymphalidae > Hestina > Hestina assimilis. The sequence goes on along the minus strand of CM041747.1, from coordinate 14,674,261 downwards.
GGAAATGGAGAGGGCTATGCTGATGCGTGATCGCATCAGAAATGAGGCAATCCGTAGCAGAACCAAAATAACCGACATAGCCCTCCGAATCGCTAAACTAAAGTGGTAGTGGGCGGGGACATTGAACGTGGAACCGATGGCCGTTGGGGCGGAAAGGTTCTCGAATGGCGACCACGTACCGGCAGGCGCAGAGTAGGTAGACCCCTGACAAGGTGGACTGATGACCTGGTAAAGGTCGTGGGACTCCGCTGGATGCAGGTGGCGCAGGACCGGTCATTGTGGCACTCTTTGGGGGAGGCTTATGTCCAGCAGTGGACGTCTTTCGGCTGACATGATGATGATGATAATGATGATGACTTAGCTCACAGTTTAAAGAGGTTTTACCAATTTAAATACGATATCAATTGGGGTCACAAGTCAGAGACGGAAACTTAGTGCTAGCGAACATTTTTTTTTACCGATGCAATACGAACTTTTTTAATCACCCTTGTCCTTTTACAATTAATTGTTTATCTAACGAGCTGGTGCTCGTTATCTTTAGGCCTTGCCCTCGTACTAAATTACAGGCGGATGTTTACAAGATTTTTATTGTAAAGAAAATGAATATTTAGTAACATCTGCCCACAACTTCGATCGGCGTAGACTTGAAAATTATATGCCATTATGCCATTTGTAGCGATATCAGTACTACTTTTGTTCTTCTACTACTATGAAAGGCAGAAACAGTTTTTAACGGTAGTAGAGCCATGATTTTTTCAGCACAAAAGGGCCGGCTCGACCGGGGAAGTACTACCCTCTCACAAAAAATCGGCGTATATTAACAGTATCAGTAGGTACTGTTGCGTTCCGTGCGATGAGTGAGAGCGCCGGAGGCCCAATCTCCCACCCCCTCTGTTCCCTTCTTTTTCATTTCTCATCCCTTCACTTCTGTTCCTTAGGTTGGCAACGTGCTTGTACTACAAGTATCGCAAGCGGTCATAAATTGCGATGACTGCTTAGTATCAGGCGGACCGTATGTTGTTTGCCTAGCGTCATGATATAAAAAAAACACCCTACGTCCTTTTCGTATCCCTGACAACGTGTACTCAAAATTTCATTTTGATCATTAGACTAGTTAAAATCAACAAACAAATATATAATTATAATATAAAATATTAGCTGGGATTAGTTCCGCAATTCAATTAAATACACGAGCTCTATATTGCTCTGTTTATTATAAAATTTCAATCATTCGTGTAAATGACGGTAGTAAAGCGTCGAGTTTTCGGCATAATTAGCCGCGGCCGGCTCGAAAAAGTACTACCCTCTCACAGAATATTGAAATAGATTGTTATTTCATTTATACTGTATAGTGTTTTATTAATTCGTATTTAAAATATAAATATGTTGGCGCGTGACGAAGTATAGAACCTATTTAATACTTTGCATTAGAAAGACAATATTTGAGAAGTATGTCATTCTAACGAAGCGTCATATTGATGGTTACATCAATATTATTACAATACAGAAAGTTATTGTCGTACCGCATATAAAACGAAGAATCGTTGAAATCCGACGTAATAGTTACAGTGCTGTGTAATTTATTGTGTTATCTAGTAAAGGGATTAAAAGCATTGTTAGTTCCAATAAGTTGTTTATAATGTTAACCTACTTGGATGGAATTCATAAAGCCTCCAGGCTCTCTGATACTGATAAAACCACGCCTGTGGTTTTAAATAATAATAAACGCAACAACAGCACAAAACAACACTCAACAGCTCCATGAGGATATTAATATCCTATGTGGGGGTTTCGAACATACACAAAGACAATCATAATCACTCAATCCGAAACAAATACCTCTTTTTTTTCGGCTCCTTCTCTTCTTGCCCTTGTGTAATTTAATTAATTTTATGTAGGAACTAGCTGCGCCCGTGGCTCTGCTCCCGTGATATACCATTTTTTTTCTTTATTGCACGGAACCCTAATTTTTTTTCTAAAATAAAAGTAAATAAAGTCCTGTCAAAATGATCCAGCCATTTCAGAGATTAGCCTGAACAAACAGACAGGCAGACAAAAATTGTAAAAAATGTTATTTTGTTGTATGTAACGTATATATATTCATATACATGTAGTAAAAAACGGTCATTTCAATATTACAAACAGACACACCAATTTTATTATATGTATAGATTACATTCTTAAAATAAATGGTAACTAAATATTCTGTATTTTACTAAGCAAGTATTCCACAGAACTACTATCAAATATTTTCTTATTACGAAGCTTGGTAATGGGGAGGTTGTGTCGATTGAATTTTTAATTTTGAATATAAGCGTTGTGGTTTGGGAGCTGTTACGCTATTATGCCTAGGAAATGGTTTTTGGGGTCACGACTTAAACTGTGTAAAGGCCACAATACGCAAACGCATTGTATAATTACAAATGGGGTGAATTATCTTGATACTTGTCACTTTTTTTAAATGCTACACACACTCAACGGCCCCATTATGATAGTTATTTCCTGTATCGGGGGTCCGGAAACACACACAATGATAAGGACAATCACACCCAGAGCGGGAATCGAAACCGCCACGTCCAGCGCTTAAGGCAGGTTCGCTACCACTACGCCACAACGTCATTATTTAGTAGGTTATAAGCTCATACTTAAAAGCTGTTACAAAATAAGAATGGGTTTTGAGCACTAGCACCTCTATTCGCGAGGACGCCCTGATCTATGGTTGTCTCGCAGAAAACACTCTATGGATGAAATCAACTTTGAGCCCCACGAGCGCTGTCTCTTTTCATTGACGGGTCTCACTACTCGACCCAGTGACGCTGTCAAGGCCAGACGGACAACAGCAATACTATACTATAATATAATGATTTCTATTCATGATAAACGGAAAGGGTTTTATGGTGGTATCTATACTAAAATTTTTATAAGCAAAATTATAAAAATCTTTCACGTCTTAAATCAAACAAACAAAAACAAAAAAATATATATTTAAGAATTTTTGTCTCAGGTTGTACTCTAACGCTAGACTAAAAAATTGTAGAAGCTTGTTGGTAATAAAGGTATATAAAAATTATTCGTTTACATTCTTTAATCCATGAATCATGTTTATGATCATACATTAATCCTAAAATAGAAAATTATTTCTGCTTAAGTTAACATTATAACGATTTAGCAGGCGATACCTCAATTTATCGCACATGACGCAAAGCTAAGAGTATTTTTAGATTCATTAAATTATATAAAGAAAGTGTTAAAAAAAAAACAACCTATGGAAATACGTAAAATATATGGGGATAACCTCTGTCACAGCAGAGATTATTCCACCAGCGCAATCAGTCACACTGGTGGTAGGTCTTTTGTTGCAAGAGGCCGGCTAGGTAGGTAAAGTATAATAAGTATCACCGCAGTGTCAAATATTCTACCGCCAAATAGTAGTACTTAGGCATTACTGTATTCCGGTTTGAAGGGCACTGTATGCTAGTGAAATTACTGGGCAGAGGACACTTAAGAACCAATATCTCGAGGTTGGCAACGCGTGAGTGTGCCACTCACTCACTACTAATAGTGCTGCAAGCGCTCATAGGCTAGGCAACCACTTACCGTAAAAAAAAAACTAAATGTCAAGTCTTTGGCGTCGGTACGTGACGTTCCTTGGGATAACCTCTTATCTCAGTCACAGCAGAGATTATTCCACCAGTGCATCAGTCACACCACATTGTCAAATATTCTACCCCAAAGAAGTAGTGTCTTTGGAATTACTATGCGTCTTCCTATGATTATTCCTGGAATTTATCCAGGGTTTGCTTATACTCTTATCATGTTTTGACAGGAATACTAGTGTTTACACGGAGCGATTGCCATTTGACCTAACTAACTATTAAGTAACTCATTGGATAAGAGCAAAATACCTATTAAGAACTAATGTTTACTAAGGGATATACCGAAACAGATATTTATAAAAAGCATCTGCGGGAATCAAACCCGTGACCGTCGAGGCTCAATACCAGCCCGCCACAACGGTGGTCGATAATTATACATAGTCAATACTAATATTTGCCCCGAACAGAAATCAATCCCGCGACCATTTGCGGCAAGTATACTACCGCTGAGCCACAACGCTTGTCACTGCGTTACAATAAGATAACTCGGCTAATAATTAATTTACATTGATGCATATTAATTATTGTAAAGGCATTAATGCTAATTCCTCCGACCGAATCCTAACCCGGCTTATCAACTTTTAGGGTTCCGTACTTAAATGGTGCCAACGGAATCGTGTTACTAATTAAGCCTCCGCGTTCCGGCCGACCATCCGTCATTAATTTTCACAAAACGTATTTCTCTTTGCCGTTACAACAACAAAGTAAACTAAAAATAAAATTAAACTTACAAAAAACCCCTCTTATTTATAGGTTTCCCCATACAAAAAAGTTGATATTTTTGTTACAACGGTACTACAGAACCCTTTTTTTGCGAGTCCGAAACGCACTTGGCCGGTTTTTTAAATTGCCAATGAATATTTAAAATAGATAAATTGAATAAGAGCCGGGCGAACCTCAATTGGTAAGCAACAAGAATCTAAATTCCATTTCCCTGCAGATAAGCGGCAAATACCGGGGATTTGGTTAGATTTCACCTACAAAGCTATATCCATCCTTTTGTTTATGCTTCCCTGGTCCCGTTTATAAAAACATCGTTTCCAATTTAACGTTTAGTCTAATAGTTTGGTATATATAATGTTTTTTTTATTGAATGTATCATAAGTTTCTTATCGTTTACACGCTCTGAGTGAATGGGGTCTGAGGGCTTACCATTAACTGTTATAGCGATTCAAAATCAATCCAATTCAATTCTTACATTCAGATTTTTTGTCATGAGTGGTGGCAAACAAGCATACGGTCATCAGGCAGACCTGATGGTAACAGAGGTGGTGGGAGATTGGGCCTCCGGCGCTCTTTGATATGAGTATGGCGTATATATGCTATAATGTATATTGGTCTTTGTTTGAATCGCAATAAGAGGTCTTGGTAAGCCTGCAGGACCGAAAAAAGTTTAGTAAGACTTTTTTCTCGACATCAGAGGTCTTTCCAAAATTATATCAATCGACAGCTAAAATGTATTTTGCTTGGGTCCAGTTTAAGTTGACCTCTTGTAAAGAACCGTCATAGATACTTACTTTCAACTTTAATTTCACTAGCTTCAAACAGTGTGCTTCAAGGTTCAAACCGAAACTCAGTAATGCCTAAGACACTTATAAATTGCGGTAGAATATCTGACCCTGTGGTGGTAGCTATCTTGCCGGCCTCTTGCAATATAAAATGAAACAGTAAATTCAATATTTATGAGAGTTTACCACTTTGCCAGCTGACCCGTTCCATTCATACGAAAAACGTCAAAGCTTTGTTATCATCAAAACTATTGTCTCAATACAAGACCTATTTACTTATAAAAACAACGATCTTTCCTCTGAATTGTTTTTCTGAAATAAATATTTATACAACCATCATGAATACCTGAATCTCTTTAATTTAATTCAGCTAACGGAATACAAAAGCAAGAAATGTTTGTGTTCCCCGAATACTATGAATTTGATATCAATATACAATTGACTCAGCTAGTATTTGATCTTCGTCCCGTTTTCTAATAATTTGGGAACTATGTTTAAATCTTCTATTGTGTATTTTCAGTACAAATACACTTTCGTGGATTTAGGCTAGTTGGAGAACCGTTAAGGAAAAATAGTAAAAAGTTTATCATTCAAGCCTATAACAATATTGTGGGGCCTGCCTTAAGCGGCACTGGCCGCAATTTCGATTCCCGTCCAGAACAGATTTTTGTATTAATTATACAATAAATACAATGAAATTTGTAGCACTTATTATCGTATAAGTATACAATGAAATTTGTAGCACTTATTATCGTATAAGTATACAATGAAATTTGTAGAACTTATTATCGTTTAAGTATACAATGAAATTTTTAGAACTTATTATCGTATAAGTATACAATTACATTTTTATAACTTTATTATAAGTATACAATGATATTTGTATAACTTAATATACTTAATATACTTACAAAAACTACGTATACTTAGAAAAATATCAAGTGAACACGTTATATAGCACAAGCATGTTTTAAATCTATTCAAAACTTAAGATGAAAACAAAAGGATAAAGTTTCCAGTTGTTGTTTCTACGGATACGTATTACGCAAAGTTTGAGAGCTGATACCCTGATCCATTGGCGATCGATGCCTTGTCGCTGGAAGCTTCAACAGATTACTGAACCATTTACATATGAAACGTTTCGTTGAACGCTTGCCCGCCTCGTACTTTTATCCAACAATATAGCCCACTACGAAAAATATTATTCGTAACTAAAACGAATCTCGTCGACTTCAAACAATCTTTAGTTAGGAAGTTTTTAAAATTATGCGAACAATATATAAAATCTTTGAACTCTTGTTTTATGTGCTTGGAAAGAATATTCTATGAGAAAGTTCTTAAACATTGGAAATTGATTTATTTAGATAGTAATTTTTGGTTAAGGTGCAAAAAAAAAGGTCTTTTGTTGCAAGAGGCCGGCTAGGTAGGTAGGTACCACCGCAGTGTCCAATATTCTGCTGCCAAATAGTAGTGCTTAGGCACTACTGTGTTCCGGTTTGAAGGGCATTGTACGCTAGTGAAATTACTGGGCGAACGAGATTTAAGAACTAATATCTCGAGGTTGGCAACGCGTGAGTGGCACCTACTAATGGTGCTGCAAGCGCTCATAGGCTGCGGCAGCCACTTACCATCAGGTGGGCCCTATGCTTGTTTGCCAACTTCTAACATAAAAAAATAAATAAATAAATAAATAAAAAAATAAAATAAAAATAAAATTTGATGACATTGTGGCGCTGCGGTAGCAAAGGTGCCTTAAACCCCACAAGTCGCAGGTGCGATTCATTCAAGCATATTTTCCGGTCTGGGTCTATTTGTCTTTGTTCTTGTATGAGTTTCCGGACCCCCGACACAGGATATCACTATTCTAATGCGGGCCGTTGAGTGTGCGGCGTTTATTTATTTATTTACATATTTGATTTTCTTTACTTTTTTCTCTTGTGACTTAGTTTAGTCAGCGATTGCTGTAGCCTAGGTATGAGCCTTCCAACCATTCGTTTGTAAGTGCCACTCGCGCGTTGCCAACCTCGAGATATTGGTTCTTAAATCTCCTTCGCCCAGTAATTTCACTAGCTATGTTTCTTCCTCTTAGTCAAACCGAAACATAGTAATGCAAAATTCACTACTGATTTGCCCTAAAATATCTGATACTCACTGCCACCTACCTATCCGGCCTCTTGCAATAAAAGCTCTTGCACCAATAAAGTTGACTATCTTCTTATCATTTTATTATGCATTTAACAACTATGTTTCACGGTACAATAAATGTTTACACTAATTTAATTGTAAAGTTTCAACACTTCATTATGTGTGATGAATAATAAAATACTTTAAAGCCTGAGTGTGAAAATCGAAAGCAAATATTTACATCAATTTTCCTTTTATTACGTTAACTATATGTAGTAACTACTTACATAAAATTTAAAATCAATGGTAAGTAGATTGCCAATCTTTTATCGAATAAATACAACTTAAAAAGGCATATATAACGTCTGATACTACTATAATCTAATAAATAAAATAAGCGTACTAGCATCAATATTATTTAGAAATAAATAAAACAGTGTTTGTCGTAGATAGGTTTTCTGATATCACATTTACATGATATCTTACTCCAAAACCGAACGCTCCCAACCGAAACACAAGCCAATATCCATCGAATATTAGTTTATTTTCATCCCAAAAGGCATTCGACAAGACGGATTCAAATAAATCGGAAACATTCGAATCCTTTCGAAGTAAAGCGAAAGCTAGCAGTCAAGAGAAGTACTTTCGTCTCCTCTCGAAATCCTCTTATAAAGCACAGATTTTTTAAACGATCTCTGCACGTAAGCCCTCTTCTTATTCGGAATCGATCTTTCCTTTTACGTCGTATTATTTATTTACTTACGGCACATGTACAGATTTAAGGGCTTTCTGTTTTCGACATGAATGGCCTGCTTCGACCGGGGAAGTAGCAGTATCGTGTCGTTCGATGGGTTCCAACAAAGATTTTAGTAGTTTATAAAACAAATATTTTAATAGTTCTACCGAAATATATATATAATAGTGGTAGCGCACCTGTCTTAACGATATAGATCGCTGGATACTCGATTTGTATGAACCATACAAGCACGTGTTCCGGTATTTACATTTACATTTAGGATACCTTTTATCCCGGAAAAATGTTGGGTTCCCGAGATATCATGAAAAACTACAGAGGACAAGCGGAGCCGCGGGCACGGCTAGTAACAAATATAACAAAAAACCTTATTAACATATATGTTCTATGATTAAATACGTAATATGATATTTTTCATCTTAAAAGCTAACATCGCTCACGAAATATGGGCGACTTATTACAAACAGAAATGTGAGTAACATTATGAAACGAGAAAACTCACGGTAGATTTAACTTTGGGAATGATTTCTCGAGTTCCGGCTGTTTTTCAACGTATGGAGAGGAGAATGGGCTCATATTTTAGCCGTCGCTACTCCATTAGTGACGTTGGAACCCCAACCAATATGGCGTGGCAAGGCGAATCTGCAGTGACAGGGGCATTCACCCCGCTTGCAACCCCTCGTTTTTGTTATAAAATCAATATATTTAGAGTAACATGTTGCTATTTCAAATTAAATACATACAAGAATATATTTCACGTCTCTTACATTAGTAATGAACCATTTAATACTAAGTGTAAATATGCAAAAAAAGTGAATACTTACTGCAAAAATTTCGAAAAATGCTGTTATGCTGTTGAATACAATACTAAATAAAACAATAATTTAATGTTATATGTATGTATATTAAAATAAGATATGTTAATCAGAACTCAAAAAATACACAATTATTATATATATCCAGGTACCACTAGGTACCACCGAGTTTTGTTCTGTATTTTTTATATTATTTTTATAATAGCTTTTTTCAAAAAAGGAGGAAGTTGAAAAAGAGAAATAATAATCGACCTAACATATCGACTCGAACCGGGGTTTTCATTGCCTGAAAACATGGATAAAATGTCATTTTTTTAAAACGAATCTTAGCTAGATCGTTTTAACGCCCGCAAAAACTCTGCATACTGAATTTCATAAAAATCATTGGAGATCTTTTCCGAGATACAGATAATACATACAAGAACAGCCCGTTGAAAGGTACTAGATTTATCATGATTAAATACTATAGTATTATAAATTCAATAAGTTTTCTATTCGCATTTAAAATAAGTAGAAATGCAAATAATATAAGTCGTCGTCGCTGGCTTTAAGCCAGACTAAATGATTTTTAATGCAAATGTCGACTTCGTATTCACATATACTTCAAAGTTTGAACATGGCACCGATTTCAGCTTAAGTTCAATAACTTTACTCCGAATCGCTAGCTTTATGTATTCTTGCATCGCAATTCTCAACTTTAAAACTTCTGCCATTGTGTTTAATGCTACGCGCTACATGACTAATGCTGCAAAGATATTTTTCAAACTTTATACCTATTGTATTCTGTAACACGTCTTCCTAACATACTTATTGCAGTTCGAAGTGTTATTCACTGAATACAATTTTATCACAATATGTCGTTTTAACAAGGTCTTGTAAACTATACTTATAGAGTGCATTGTATCTTCTTTTTCCTAGTTGTTTTTTTTATGTTAGCGGTTACCGTAGCCTATGAGGGTTCGCAACACCATCAGTAGGTGCCACTCATACGTTGCCAACCTCGAGATATGGGTTCTTAAATCTCCTTTGCCCAGTAATTTCACTAGCCTACGCCGCCTTTCAAACAGGAACACAGTAATGCCTACGACACCACTGCTTGGCGGTAGAATATTTGACACTGCGGTGGCACCTACCTAGCCGGCCTCTTGCAACGAAAGACCTACCACCAGTATGAATGATTGCACTGGTGGAATAATCTCTGCTGCTTAACGTGCTCTTCGAGGCGCGATGGGGAGACCCGCAAGGACAAACGCCCAGACCGAAACCGATGTATGTAAGATGAATACAAACTATCTGCCTCGAGTAGGAATCGAATCCGCGACAGTTGAGGCAGCCTCGCTACCAACACGCCACAGCAGTCGTCATAGAAGATATTGCAGTCTATTGTATATGTATGTATAAATACCTCCAATTAACACTGCTTACTGAAGTGTTAAGCTATTTGGAGTAGCGCTAACAGCAAAAATAACAATACTTTAAAATCGTTAACATATTATATATTGTATGAGTGTGTATGTGTGGGTGAATGTATCGGTCGCTACATTCACACCATGAAAATAAGACGATACATATATACAATATAGTTTTTCGAACGTTTTACGCAAATCTATGATATTTTTTTTGAGTTTGTATGTTTGAGTGAATGTATCAGTCGCTACATTCAAACCATGAAAACAAGACCATACATATATGCAATATAGTTATCCGAACGTTTTACGCAAATCTATGATAAATTATTTCCACAAAAAATAAGTAAGCTTTAACCTTGTATCTAATATAATATTACGCAACCAGAATACTGCACAAGCAACAACAAAGTAACGTAGACACTTTGCCAGCAGCGCGCTATATAATATACTCTATGTATGTAACCAGTTTTCTAAAATTACTTTGAGAAACTTTGCCAATATTCCAAATCCTAGAGTGATTTGTGAAACTTTGTTGCTTCTTCCCTATTTAAGGGTTTTCGTTTATTTAGTTAATTATCTTTGATACAGTATTAAACATTTTGCAGAACTATTAACATATTAAACATTAGCATCTGCCTGCGGTTTTTATCCCCTATTTCACGGTCTTGTCCAAAGTCTTATGTATCTTAATACCAAAATTCTATACGAGTAAATAAAATATAAGTATAAACTCCGGTCCGTCATGAGAACAGTTACATTTTGTTCAAACCGTAATATTTTTCTTACATTGAATTTTTATACCCGTCATAACATCTAAATAAAATGACCGATCAGAATAATTTAAATTGGTTCAATTTAAATCCGAATAATTTACACTTACATAATCAACCGTAGCGGATTTACAATTTTTCAAGGTAGTAATTAAGGATAATATACAAGTAAGACTGTAAGGTTTTTGCCGCCCTTGCCTCTGGTTTATAGTGGGAAGAGAGAAATAAATTTTCTATAATTTCAGTCTTTTTACTCGTGCAAAGTGTAGGTAGAGGGCGCAGTGGCCGATTGGCGCACTTTTTTTGTTACCAATTATGTCTAAACTGCTAATATACAGCGCTTGAAAAATAATAACTTTTATAGGCAACATTTTGATACTTTGAGTTACATTATTCTATTTTAGGTAAGGATCTCTAATTTTTCAAAAATATAATATAGCCTCTTTTTTTAAATCGTTCTAGTAATTTTTGACTTAAATCATAAGAAACACACAAACAAAAAATCAAATCTTTATAATATTAGTATAGATTAAACACTGTTATGTTTTTAATTAAGAGTTATCTAGATCACGTAGGCGTCGGGATGTGACGACCCCATCGCCCGCTGTTGGGATAACCTCTGTCACAACAGAGATTATTCCACCAGTGCAATCAGTCACACTGGTGGTAGGTCTTTTGTTGCAAGATGCCGGCTAGGTAAGTACCACCGCAGTGTCCAATATTCTGCCGCCAAATAGTAGTGTTTAGGCACTACTGTGTGCCGGTTTGAAGGGCATTGTACGCTAGTGAAATTACTGGGCGAACGAGATTTAAGAACTAATATCTCGAGGTTGACAACGCGTGAGTGGCACCTACTAATGGTGCTGCAAGCGCTCATAGGCTGCGGCAGCCACTTACCATCAGGTGGGCCGTATGCTTATTTGCCAACTTCTAACATAAAAAGGAAAAAAAAAAACGTAAGAGAAGTAAAGCCATGATTTTTTCAGTATTAATTCACCGTTTCGCCATAAGACAGTATCAATGTCCACTAGCAATACTAGTACCGTTGCTCTATAACTGAGAGTACCCACCCTATCTGTTTCTTAGTTATTTTCTTCTTCATCTCCCTACCTACCTTATCCTTGCTTAAACAAGACGCTTATGGCATTTTTTTTTTATTGTATCTGAGTGAGTTCACTTTTATGTCATTATACATATAGTATAAATACTTTAAAATATATATTATAAATGTAGGAATTACTAAATGTTATCACTTTCACTACTATCTATCACACTCATAATAATATTCAACTCTTGGTAGGTAACTTATACTTATCCGACTAGTTACTGGTTCGCCCTTAAAGAGTTACGGAGGTCAGATGGTTATCGCTTTGCGTAAAAGCTTGTAACCTGTCAACTCCGGATAAAGAATAATAAGCTAACCCTAGGAAATGCCGCAAAAAATCGTATTCTTAATATTAGAAATTATATATTATATAAATCTAATTATATATTGTTGTTTTGCAAAAATTAAATATTTATTACTTCTAAATAGGCATTATAGTAATTATGTCAATAATAACGCATAGCCAATACTCACAACAATAATTCATTATATAACGGGAACAATTGAAAAGAAGCAACCAACACCTAAAACCAAAGAAAAGACTGTTGTTAGTTTATTATTAAAAGTCATTTTGTACATATTTTATAATATTGTAAGCTAGTTATTACTCGTGGTTTTTCTGCATTAAATTGAAAAATAATTGCCTGTTTCATTCCATGACTCAATACGCCTCTGCGCCGCACAACCTGCCGCACTTCCTACAGTTTGCCAAATTGATTGACGCTTACGATTACTTCCCTGCTCCTGCTCCTGCTTCCTGCTCCTGGGCGTTTAAAAACATATTATTTAGAAATCAGAAATGAGTAGTAGAAAGTAGACTTTTTAAAAGTAAAATTATCCTTTCTAATTATTCTTTCTCATAAATCGAAATACATATAAATAAAACGAAGAGAAGTCTAAATTATTGGGCTTTGTAACAGAAAACTACTAAATGAAATTCAAACCTTAAGTCCGTCATTTTTAGGGTTCCGTAGCCAAATGGCTAAAACGGAACCCTTATAGTTTCGTCATGTCCGTCTGTCCGTCCGTCCGTCTGTCCGTCCGTCCGTCTGTCCGTCTGTCCGTCCGTATGTCACAGTCATTTTACTCGAAGACACCACCACATGAACTTTCATCCACATTTAGTTTGAAGAAGATAGGTCTATAAATTTAAGAGATATATAAGTTTTTCCCATAACTTTGTTTTTCATATTACTTTTAATAATTACTATGAAACTACCAACTTATTTTTGCGGTCGGTTTTAATTCGTTATTATTTTTAAAACCGTTAAGATTCTTCATAACCCATTTACGCCTGTTTTCTCGATTTATCCAAGGCATTTGACCTGGTTAATTACGATGTCTTATGGCAGAAATTAAAACTCACTGGCATGCCTGAAGAGATCAACAGGATTTTTAAGTTTTGGTATAAAATCAGGTTACTGTTGTGCGATGGTCAGAGAGCTACACAAGGTCTTACAGGTTGGAATGTGGGGTGAGGCAGGGCGGCCTGACTTCACCCAAGTTGTTTAATCTGTATGTGAATGCCCTAATACAGACGCTCAGTAGCACTCGTGTCGGATGTCATATCGACGGAGTCTGTCTTAATAACATTAGTTACGCAGACGACATGGTTCTGCTGAGTGCATCTGTCTGTAGGTTAGCAAAACTGCTAAGTCTTTGTGAGAACTATTCCAAACGTCATGGCTTAGTCTATAACTGTGAGAAAAGCGAATGCATGGTCTTTCAGGCCAGGGGAAAATCGATTCCATCTATTGTACCTGCTATCAAGTTACACTGGGTTCCACTAAAGAGAGTTGAATGCTTTAAATATCTTGGCCATGTAGTATTCTATGACTTGAAAGACAATGCAGATATTGAGAGAACGCAGGGCTTTGTCTGTTAGGGCAAATATGATTGTTCGCAGGTTTGCTCGTTGCTCAATACCAGTCAAAATAACGCTTTTCAGAGCTTACCGCACCACATTTTACCCTAGCAGTCTGTACGCAGACTATACGCGGAAACAGTACAACGCCCTGCGTGTACAATATAACAATGCTTTCAGGATGCTAATGGGTATGCCTGGTTTTTGTAGTGCATCGGGGATGTTTGCCGAGGCGTATGTGGACTGTTTTTATACCACTATGCGAAAGCGGTGCACATCGTTGTTGCGCAGGATTCTTTCCAGCTCAAGTGGTGTCCTGAGAGCATTTGTTAATAGAAGTTGTTTGTATGTGAACCACTGCTGTCGGATTCACGTGCTGACAAATTAATCCTGTCTTAGGTTAAATAAGTTTTAGATATTACTAACAAATAGGCGTAAGATACTTGTATTACTAACAACATATGATCCATTGTTGGTCGAAATAAAGTTATTATTATATATGTCGGCGCGAATACGAATTATTTGATCATGTCACTGGTAGCCTTTAATTGTATTTTCGAAAAAATTATTAAAAATGGAAGCAATTTTGAAATATTGTTTTTGTAATGAGATTATTCAAAAATATGTTGTAACATCAACTTCCGTTGAACGTTTTATATAGCAAATAATTTGTGTTGTGAAATCACTTTTGCTCCTGCCTCTCACCACAAACTCTGTAAGTAGTCTGTATGGCACTTTTATAAAAAATTGTAATATTATTTTACTTGCTTTTCATTCCTAAAATTTTGTTGTTTAAATATGTGTGAATTTAGTATCAAATTACCTTACTTAATCTCATAATAATTAAAATCAAATCGGATACGCAGCGTATTGCTATTATTGTGTTTAAAAGCATAGCAGAACCGATGACTTACATAGGTTCAGCGGTTCTGCATATTTATTTTAAATGAGCAACCAGAAGTGAGGTTCACTTCTGGTATGCGACATATATATTATTATATAACCATGCTGCGGAACCCTTTAGATTCAACTGTGCGTGGTCCACAACGCACTTGACTGGTAATTTTTTTAAACTGGAAGCATAAAACTTGTTTTTAAGTTCAAAATATTAGAAATCAATAAACATGTATATGTAACCTTTTTAAAATTCCACCCTTGAGGGGTGTAAAATGGATTGAAAGTATCTATGAGAGGTCTCTCTTTTTAAAACTAGAAGTATAAAACTTTTTCATTCGGTAAACAATTAAAAAAATGCAACACATGTTGTAACATTTTCTAAAATCCTACAAAAGGGATTAAATGTATATGGTATCAGTCGTCATTTTTGAAGCTGGATGCATGCAATTTTATTTTAGACTCACAATTTGACAAGAAACAAGTTTATAACATTTTTTAAAGTTTTAACCTTCAAGGGATGAAACAGTCTCTCAAATTTTGTATGTTATGCAATAAAGGTGCCTCATTACCAATCGTTATTCAGGCGTGCGAAGCCGTGAGCAACTGCAAGTATATGATAAAGAAACGCTCTCTCTCTTTATAGTAGTAATAAGTGTAGTCGGACGATATTGTGGGCGTCCTTACCAGACGAACATTCATAGCGAAGCTCTCAATAAAGCCGTTGAAGCGATCGCCGTTTCCCACTCGGAGTAGACGTTTGTATTATCGATACAGACATTTATATCGAACGAAGTGTAGTCCTTGCAGGTTACCCCTCTTGAATAAGCCATTCACCACCCTAGATTGCGGTGGAACGACAATGACTATGGGTAAAAACTCGTAACGTCGTATGTAAACTAAAATAATAAACATTAGAAAGCTTAAACTCAAAATATACCAACAATAAGGTTTAACAAACTTTTCAAATAATTTTGAGATCTTTTGCGTCCATTAAAATCAAGCTACAGCTGCTTCTACAGAGAAAAACCACAAAGAACCTTAGTATTTCACTATTGTAAAAATAAAAGTTTAAACATATTTCTGGCTAAAGTAATTTTTATCCTGCATAAAATGTGGCAATAATGTCCAATCAAAGACGTACCCTAATTTTATTGAGAAAAAGTTTTTATATAATATACATATACATAATTATGTATCTGAGATTCAACAATTCAAGTATCTAATGTATAAATAACTATATAGGTTGGTATTGTATTCATTGAGTTAAACAGACTATCACGCATCACTAACTACTCCCTCGATGAATCCTCCGGGTGTAGATATTATTGTTTGTGAACCAAACAATCGTCCATAGGCATATAGGCATATAATTTATGTTAAATCTTTGTTCAATACTCAAACTGATGAAGGTGAAGCGCGACCCATCTTTAGCGAACACCGCAACATAACGTGATAACGCCTGTTTAATACCTTCATAGTAATTTTCCAATTTTCTTTTCAATTTCTACAAAGCGCTACTTTGAAAACTTTGCTTTTGTAACCAACGTTACCACTCTAGGGTAATTTCGCTTTAGCATGTTTCTTAAATGGTAATACTAGGTCATTATAAATTTTACAGTATACTTGAAGTTTGGTATAAATTATTTCAACAAGTTATTTAAAACTAACTAACAACCCTCTTTTCAATTTAATAGACATTTAAGAATAATAATAATAGGGAACTCTACTTTTTATGATATTAAACTTGACTTCCGATATTCAATTGCCAATATTAAGGATTACACACAACCGCTATGGGGATACTGTAGTCGAGACTTATATTTTGAAAAGATTCTTTCTATATCACTTTTTTTGTTCGGAATGTGTATTGCTGTTGGCCCTACTGGCCTTGACAGCGTCACCGGGCGGGGAAAATATCACTGGAAAATCAATGAAAAATCAATCTATATCACTGGAATCCTTCCACCGAGCAGGTGGAAGGTTATTTTATGTATTACGGCTTGTGGTCGTTTGCCGTTATGAAATAATGCATTGGCCTGAGTCTAGCTTTAGCTTTTTCAATGGATGACTTACCCTGTTTCCTAATGAGCCGGCATGAGCAAGGAATATAGACTTGAACTAGTAGGATTAGTACCGATGGATCTACTCATTGTCGTTTTCGTGTTCCGACTATGGGTCGGCAACACATTAGGTGATACGGGATTTTCAAAACACGGATACCTCTTAATATCAGCCGGGCTATCCATTTATATACCACTATGATACTAGAGAGAGGAAAAGAAAAATAAGTTTCAGTAAAATATTAGTATCAAACAGGTTATATAAAAAACATTGTTTGTTCACTAACAAATACTTATATTAAAGAATAAATTCATTGGAAATTATAATGCAAAAACCGAGTCATTTTATTTCCTTTTAATCAGGGCACCCCTCGTTTACCCGTGTTTGAAACACCTCCGAGCAAGCTACGAACTAGGAACTTTACTAATATAATAAAGTTTCAAAGTTTGCTTCTGTTTGTACTCGCTAAATTATGAAACAAAACATTCCTTTTCCGACCTTCCTTTTTTAACTTTTAATATGATATAGAGACTGCTAAAGCACATCAGTTTATGATTTAATTTAATATTTTAGTTAAAATTTATTATTTGCAAAAGTAGAAAATTCGACCGCACGTCGAGTACTGCTCTCACCTCGGGCGGGAGCTCCCCAGTACCAGCTACTTCAAATTGACCGCATCCAACGTAGAGCGGCTCGAATTGTCGACGATCAAGCCCTTTCCGATCGGCTTGATCCTTTGGCATTGCGTAGAGATGTCGGATCACTCTGCATCTTCTATCGCATATATCATGGGGAATGTTCTGAGGAATTGTTTGGATTGATCTCACCGGTAGAATTTCACGATCGGACATCGCGACTAAACTCTAAATTCCATCCATACCACCTTGATGTCTGGAAATCCACAACAGCGCGATTTAGAAGACATTTTCTTCCTCGCACAACCACTCTGTGGAATCAGCTTCCGCCGGCGGTCTTTCCGAACTGATACGACTTGGGAACATTCAAGAGAAGAGCGTATTCTTTCCTTTAAGGGCGGCAACGCACCTGCATGCCTTCTGGTGTTGCAGATGTTCATGGGCAGCGGTGATCGCTTAACATCAGGTGAGCCTCCTGCCCGTTTGCCCTCTCTTACATAAAAAAAAATCTTTTGGTTTTAATTATTATGTGGTAATTAATATAATGAATATCAAAAGAGTGCTTAAAGTATAGTACTTTTGGTACAAATGCACATACAAAAAA
Organism: Hestina assimilis; assembly: GCA_023373885.1. NCBI lineage: Eukaryota > Metazoa > Arthropoda > Insecta > Lepidoptera > Nymphalidae > Hestina > Hestina assimilis. Next base: position 14,656,059 of record CM041747.1, on the reverse strand, counting down.
GTGGCACATTACTAGTATAATATACCAATCTTATACAACTAATATAGGTATTATTACTATTTAAGTGTTGTAATTCATTCAATATTAACAACAAATCAAATGTTATGGGTATATATATGATTTTCTGCATTTGCCATTAATGGACCTGTTTAAGACCGGAAAAATTACCGTTTAATAGAACATCGATTTGATGTAGCAGTATTCGAATTGTTGTTTTACGTTCAATATAAATACTCGAGACCTACGATTCCAGTCTACTTCTATAGCTAATTATAATTAACGAGAACCCGGTTTATCTCGCTTCTTTTCGTAGGAAGAACATTTGCGTTTTACGTCGTACTTTCACCGCGTTTAAAGTAATTATGCAGAGTGTGCTCGCTACAATAACCGTAACCGACCAAACACTTCAGTCATAAGCAACCCTATTAATATCATTTACGAAAGGGGAAAAAACAAGTACATGAAGAGAAATGATAATCATTTTCTTTGCATTCAGTCCATACAAGTTTTGTTTTCAAATTCAAAATATTATTTTTTTCCCTACGCCTAAAGACTTTTTTATTTCTACCGTTGCCTGCGTTTTCAGTTAATCTTTTGGTAAATATATTTACGACATAACCATTCTCCTTTACTAAATCCTTATCTTAACTAACTAAGAAGATTTGATTAAAGTAATTATATCATAATATGTTTGTATTGACCATGCAAGCATATTTTCCGGTCTGGGTGTGTTTGTCCATGTCATTGTGTATGTTTCCGGACCCCCGACACAGGATATCAATATCCTAATGGGGGCTGTTGAGTGAGTACCGTTTATTTATTTAAAATGGGCAGAACCATTTAACAGTATTCTGGAGGCCCACCTACCGGATAGGTCCACTGTACCACGCTTGTGGCTTGCCTCGCCACTCACTGGCTTTTAAAAAAAAAAAATCGAAACCACATATGATTTATAAGACATAAATATTTATTATTTCCATTTGACTTTATTAGTTATATTTTCTTTTTGAATATCTCGCAACTCCTGAAACAAGTACAATAGAGGACCCTCAAACACGAGCACCTTGTTACCTCGAGAACTATCCGACAAAGCAACTATGCTAAGTGCCTGAGGTCAGTTTTGAGCTTAGTCGGCGGCGCTTACCCTAACGCTACTATTATTCTTCGTTTTAGGATTACACTAGTATTTCCTCAATGTTTTTTCTTCAGCCATATATTTAAGTAATACGATGAAATAGAAAACTAGTAATAGAAACTATATAAAATTCAATTATCTATAAACACACACACACACACACACACACAAATAAATAACACTACCCACTCAACAGCTCCCATTAGGATAGTTACATCCTGAGTCAGGGGTCCGGAAACACACACAATGACAAGGACAAACACACCCAGACCGGAACACATGCCCGTATGGTCTATCCAAACATCTGCTCCGAGAAGGAATCGAACCTGGGACCTGTGGCGTTTAAATATGATTACAAAATTAAATTGTAGATACGCGTTCACCACAACGTACCTTTGTAACAGCAAAGACGACCAATGTTGAACCACACAAAACAGATAAGCAATAAGAAGGAGTGAAAGAATAACTTTGTAATTTAGTCCGAAAACATACACAAGGACAAGGACAAACACACCCAGACCGGAAGGCATATGGTGTATACAAACATCTGCTCCGAGCGGGAATCGAACTGCTACTGCTGAGCCACAACGTCATCACAACACAATTAAAATCAATTAATTTCATCTTATATATATACGACGACGTTGTGGCGCAGCGGTAGCGAACCTGCCTTAAACGCCACAGGTCGCGGGTTCGATTCCCGCACGGAGCATAATATGTTTGTATTGACCATGCAAGCATACTTTCCGGTCTGGGTGTATTTGTCCTTGTCATTGTGAATGTTTCCTGTGTCGGGGACACAGGATATTACTATCCTAATGGGGGCCGTTGAGTGTGCAGCGTTTATTTATTATTATTTATTATATATTTATTTATTTTAAAAACGAAAAGAGCTTGGTAGCTAATTCTAACACTATCCATATGTTAACCAAAATGTGTTAAAAATTAAATATACCCACAGACAAAAATACAACAATATTCTGCGAAATATCACAGCTAAGCCGGATTAAGTATAATTTTATTTTTATTTTAAACTAGCTTCTGCCAGCAAGTTCGCCCGTGTGGATTTTAATACAAACTTTTAACCCCCATTTCAACCCTTCAAGGGAGGATTTTAGAAAATTTTGAAGATGTGCTCCTTTATCTGTAATTGTTCGCCTGAAAACAAAGTTTCATGCTTTTAGTTTCAAAAATGATGGACTTCGAAACACACTTTTGGGGTTAAAAGTGTGTTTCGAAGTCCGTCATTTTTTTCACCGCCTTAAGAGATAAACTTCAAAAAATCCTTTCTTAGTGCTGGTTTACGTTTTCAAATTCAGCTTTCTAAGTCCAAAGGTTGAAACGTCAGTCAGGTTTTCTCCTTTTATATATGGACGCAAATAAGCATTACCATGTTAACCCACACGAATGTCATTTCGAGAAAAACGCGTTTGAAAATTTTGAACAACTAGCTTTATATGATTTTTTTATGTATTGGTCAAGTTTTTGGCAATTTCAGATTTATGTAAGTTATTTTACTTATTTTCACAAAAATAAGTATACAAACTGCATATTTCGTATATAATATAACCCAAAAATTGCATAATTAGAAAATGGCTTTTTAGAAGTTTTAAAGCTTAAAACCCTACAAATATTAAAGAAAAATGTTCTTCAGCCATTTACCAACACTTCTGCATATATGACTCAGTTTTTCAATTTTGAGGGTTGACATGGTATTGCTTATTAACGTCCATATAAAGATAATTTTGTTATAACCAAAGACACCATAATGCGACATCCTTCCGCTGGCGTGTAAGGTCGTTAATATCATAACCGAAGTTATAAATTTAAAAAGGCTCACCTCTACATCATTATTGAGGTCATTAACTAGTACTAACATCGTTACTGTCACATTTACCCCGACCTTTAAACAGGGAAACCAACCTTGGTGCTTTGGATAAATAATAAAGATTTTTATCGTAACCTACTTTTATATACTTTATTTAACAACAATTTTAGACACCGTTGTGGCGTTGTGGGTTGCGAGTCTGCCTCTAGCCTGACGGTTGCTTGTTCTATTCCCGGTCGATCAGATGTTTGGATTGATCTTAAAAATATATTTTTCGGTCTGGGCGTTTTCCTTGTTGGTCTCTCCACCGTGCCTCAGAGAGCATGTTAAGCTGTCGGTCCCGGTTGTTTTAACACATAGCATTTACGTATTAAATAAAACAAAAAACCTGACTGCAATTAAAATAATTACTACTAAAAAAGCTAAATCTAATGACACGTCTTATGTTCAAATACGTCAAATGATGTAGGCTGTAGAGTGGCTCAGAGAATAAGAAATTCAGACATGCATAAATACATACATACATGCATACATATGCTAAAAACATTACCCTCCTTTGTCAGTCAGGTAAAAATGAACCATTTGCATACACCTATGAACACGAAGTATGAACTTAGCTGCGCCCAAGGTTTTTGTTTATTGGACCCCTAATTATTTTTCTGAAATAAAAGTACCTTAAGTTCCTCCTTAGAACATCAAACAAACAGACAGAGACAATCTTTAAAAATTGATTTTTTAACGTATATACGTGTAATTCTTATGTAAAAGCTGTTAATTTAAAATTACAAACAAACACTTCTATTTTATTTATTTGTATAGACGTAGAGTTTAAAAAAATGTTTGTTCTGCAAAGATATTCTCGATACAAATCTAAATTTCACCTAAGCGATGCCGCTAGGAACTGCTTATACACGATAAGCTTCATTAAGAAAGGTAGGTTTTGCTCCTTACCTCATTAATCTCGCTTTGATAGACATCTGTGAATACGTACAGTAATATTACTTACACACGAGCCTATTTAGCCAGAACCGTAGTAATTAACGAAATTCGTGATCCACCACACATACACACGCACTCACACACACATACACATACACACACTCACACTTAAGCATACATAAACACGTACAGACTTCAGCCTGTTAATTAGTCTTATTCGTTATTTTTAATTTTTTTCTGTTTTTTTCTTTAATCTTGTTATTTTCTAAACATTAATTTTTTGTTCCCAAAGCTTGCAACATACTTGTTTAGTTCAAACCTCCCTGCCTAATTTATGGATACGATTGTTTTAGATAATACTCAACTCTGGTTCTCAAGTCACAGGCTGTCGCCTAGTTTGAGAATCACAGCCTACTCACATTTTATGTATTTCTGTATTAGTACTAAGGGATAATTTAAGAGAAATGTTGTTACGAACTTTGTTAAACTTAATAAATATAATTCTTAGTCTTCTTATTCTTAATTTTACTTAGTCATAAAAATAATAATCAATATATTACGTATGTAGCCTTGAGAACAAATATTTAGATAGAAGAACGCTTGTATTTGATTAATTATGTAAATTTGACGACGTTGTGGTGCCGCGGTAGCGAACCTGTCTTTAGCGCTACGGATCGCGGATTCGATTCCCGCTCGGAGTAGCTGTTTTTATTGCCACACAGGCATTTTTTCCGGTCTGGGTGTGATTTTCCTTGTCATTGTGTATGTTTTCGGATCCCCGACACAGGAAGTAACGTTCCTGATGTGGACCGTTGAGTGTGTAGCGTTTTTTTATTATTTATTAATAATACAAATTACCGATTAAGTCTTGAGAAAACTCTAACGTCAAGTTATTTTATCCACCGTAATTAAAATTTTGATGTCGTTTAAAATATAAATTTAATTATTTATTTAGAATTCTGTATTCAAAAATATAAATTAAGTATCATAAACTCTTCTTTTCTTTTACAAAATGTATTTAATAAATACTTGATTTGAAGTAGTAGTGGAGCCACACTTTTCCCTTTTTCATTTCATATTTCATCAAATTTTGAGAAAACCTTGACAAATCGTACATCAAAACCTTGATCATGAATCAATTTGTCTATTGGTGAAAGCCGCATAAAAATCCGTTCAGTAATTTTTGAGTTAATCCCGAACTAAAAATATTGGAATAAATAATATAAATAAAGTAAATATTTAGTAGATCTTAAATTTTATCAAGGACGAGACGACACAATCAATTGTATAAAGTAGCGTTTAGTAACACTGACAGAACTGTTGTGTTTAGTACGATTACTGAAAGAGCGCGAGGCCCAATCTCCCACCCCCTCTTTCTGACTTTTGTTTAAAGTCAACAAGCGAGCGGTGTTTCGCTTTTTCCCGGCGTCGGGAGGTGCCGATCCCATCGCCCACTGTTGGGATAACCTTTGTCACAGTAGAGATTATTCCACCAGTGCAATCAGTCACACCGGTGGTAGGTCTTTTGTTGCAAGAGGCCGGGTAGGTAGGTACCACCGCAGTGTCAAATATTCTGCCGCCAAATAGTAGCTTAGGCATTACTCTGTTCCGCTTTGAAGGGCACTGTAGGCTAGTGAAATTACTGGGCAAAGGAGACTCAAGAACCAATCTCGAGGTTGGCAACGCGTGAGGGGCACCTACTAATGGTGCTGCAAGTGCTCAACATAGCCATAGGCTACGGCAACCACTTACCATCAGGTGGGCCGTATGCTTGTTTGCCAACTTGTAACAACTTGCAATACGCTTGTCTTAGTTTTGGTATTGCACGTATTTGTAGACTATGATAACTATTTATCGAAAATACGCGAATAATAGATCCAAACCCCTCGTACTTTTTTTTTCTTTTTAATAATACTAATATTACTAAGAGAGGTTTTGTTGCATCGGTATACACGAATCTGCATCATTGCACGAATACGGACAAAGGACGTAAACTTCTATTGTGTGAATTCTCGTTTGAGATTCGTTTTACACAATTTTTGTATAATATTTTAATATAAAGGACCTTTAGTTTCAGTGTATAATGTTTATAGAACATCAAAAACATTATATACATTATATATATATATATAATTAAATATACTTTAAATTTTTTCAAAATTTTAAGCCCCATAGTGCAAAAGTTAGAGATTATTTATATACGTATAGAGATGCATTTTTACGACTTTAATAGCTTATTTTTTTATTGACAAATGGGTAAGCTCTTGACCTCCATCGAGCTCGAAGACATAGATGAGGTCTACGTTGGAGCGAGCTTACTCATGAGAAGCCTATGTAATAATAGCTAATCTGTTGAGACAATTGAGTTGTCAGACAATCAAAAATGTCTCCAATAGTCTCCGAGTTAAATGGCTTGGACTTACTCATAGACGAGCCCTAAAACCAATTAAAAGATTTGCAGCTTGCACTTGGAAATATCAAGATAAACAGTAAATCAGAACAGAAACCGCAAACATCACTACTAAGACAGAGCTAATTGTTGTTAAGGCGGCTGAGCTGACCGCTTGCCGCTTGATAAGAGTATCCCTGTATTATCCCAAAGGTATTAACTTACATGGCCGAGACTAAACAGCTAACATAAGGAAAAGAAAAAACCGAGAAGGATTTAGTTGAATGAAGGTCTAAATTGTAAATACAACGAGATACCGATCTTTGAAACACAGTCATTTATATTCTAGCCAGACCTTTTTAACGCAATATACATATTTAAAAGCATTGTTGTCAATATTGTGTTGTCCTGTATTTAATGTATGAAATATTTTCCATTCCATCAAAGAAGCCCATACGCCCATAAAAATACCCCGACTTACTCCAACTGGCAGTTGCGCCATTTATTGAAATAAAACTTTGATTTTAATTATTTTTGGTATTCTCTATTTAAAGAGGCCAAATGACAGTAACAAGGGAATAACAGGTTTTAAAAATTTAATTGAAAAAATAGTGAAACTTAATAGCCTTTAATATCGCACGATTCCCTTGGTATTTGAATCCAGGTAGCACTTTCCTACTTTCGATTTAATTTTTTACTATTCACAAAGGTAATTTATTCAAGGAAATTGACTTGTGTTGAGCTACGCTTTTATTTTTTTCAGTGTAAAATTCATTATTAAATGAAATTTCATAATATAGGTACATGTAAAATTAGACAAATTGAATTAACATTCTAAATCCCTTTCGAAGCCCCATTTACCTGCGGTTCAATAGCCTCAGGTACGCATAGGATAACACAAAAATGTACGGAATGGTTTAATTGCCCAATTTCACATGTCGTACTTGAGATAATTATATTTAGTACATATAATTAACTTATTAAGTTTATAAAAATAATTAATGTTACAATTTAACGATATTATAATTTTTTTAAGTAATGCTTATGCTACAATAATCATTATTACTGCAATTCCACTCGTATTTCATAACAAAATAACTAAAAATTATGTTCAAAAGCCAGTAACAAAGTATTATTACAGTGCGAAATTAATTCACGGGTTAAAAGTCTTTGCTACGATAAAAAAAATACTCATCTTTTCATAATCTTACGAACTCAACGTTCCGAGATGATGATAAGATTTCTTTGAGAATTTAAATCACAAAGTACTTTCTTTCTATAAAGTGTTACTTTGATTCGTTTAGCAAGAATAAAGATAGATGTAAAATATAACCATTTATAGCTTCTTACTTTTTGTGTAGTAGTAGATTTTCATAATGAATTTACCGCCTCGACCAACTATTGACCGTATAATAACTATGGTTATTAAAAGTATCCATACTGCTGCGTTTATTACGTAAACCTTTATCGTTTTATTTTACTTCTACTCCTCCTCCTTCATCTCCCACAATACCCTCCTACAATTATTAATAATCCTCGTACAATTGGGGTTGCAACCATTAACAAGCTACAGTAACCATCAAGTAGGCCATACGTTTGGCAAACAAATTTGGACTAGTATATATTTAGTTATGTACATAGTCAGTAATCGTACGTACAGCAAATTATTTTAGGCAATATGGACGGTAAACGTGCTCAGGTTAGGTTAGGCACCTGATACAATACACTGAAGAAGATGGTGCATGGTTGCATGCATGGTATGGACCACTCCATCGACCCAATTGAAGCTTTTTGTTTGTGGTCACAATCCTCATCAATAGAATAGAATTAGAAATACGCTTTCAATTACAGTACCAAAGGCGTTACAAGAAAAAAAAATATATCCCGCAGAACGGAAGGTATAACGAAGGGGAATTCAAAGGAAGACGATGTATAGAAGGGAATATTGACGTCCGGAACATACACTTATCGAAGGAAACACAATAATACAGGTACTTTCGCATTAAGCCGATGTTTTGAAAAACTGTAGCCGAAATTTCCTCGACACTCATTCCTAACGAAAAAGTGATTTTCTACGAACGTTACGAAGATAATGATTTTTAAATAATTATATCATATTAAGATTTTACATTTAAAAAAATCTATATAATATAATATACTCGTAAAAAGAGAAGACTCACTGACATAAAAACGCCCAGGCTAAACCATTGTACCTAGAAACCAATTTTGTTCACAGGTGTTGTTTTTAAAACCTAAACGAATATTAGAAACGATTTTTTGAAATTCAATCCTTAATGGGGTGAAAAAGAGGTTGATGATTGTATAGAAGTCCGTCATTTTTGAAATTAGAAGCATGAAACTTTGTTATTCGGCGAACAATTAAAATTCCACTCCTGAAAAGGCGTAAAAAGGGGATTCACAGTTAGTATTAAAATGGTTATTTACGCTTAATTGTACGTTTTAATTTTACTCATACAACGAATTATAATAACTACTTTATTATATAATCACGGCTATCAGGCTATCTATTGAATCCTGCTATTTTACGAAAATTTCAGCGTCAAATTTGGCATCGGACTTTCGAATTTTCATTGAAATGTATAATTTGTATGCCATATTCAAATAGAATTACTTTGTCAATCAGTATTCGAATAATTGATATTTTCCAAAATGTAACAAGGACAAAATCTTAAGTAAAACTCACACCTGTGGATACATGCTTTCAAAATTATTGTAGTTAATATAAAGAAGTAAGTTCCCAAGGTGACTGTTTTTTTCTGACAGGGCACGGAAGCCCTAAGGATGCCAACGGAACTCTAACTAAGCCTCCGCTGTTTTTCGGTCCGTTCGTATGTCACCGGGCTGTAAATCAGGAACCGTAATAAGTAGAAAGAAAAAAATATTCACAAATGTTCACTTTCTAACAGATTATGAATTTCTTTAGCTGCAATAATAAGAAATAATAACATAAAGTTTAATTTCAAAATTAAAGGGCGTCCTGGCACAAGAAACTTAATATTTTTACCCTACGGTGATACGGCATCCTTTATGGGCCACTCCGACACACACGTGGTCGGTTTTTACCGTTTGTTTCTCTGTCGAGATGGTATGGACAAAGAAAACAACTATGAAATTTTAATAGAAAATCGATTGCTGAAGTCCTGAGCTAATTCCGCTGTGACTCTAAAATAGCAAGATATACTTAAAAACCTGACATAGAAAATTCCTTATAAATTCATTACCTTTCTAAGTATATTCGTATTTAATATAAACGAAGTTATGTTTACAGCTATTCAGTTATTCAGGAACGTAATAAATAAAAAACAACTCAATAAAACCCTAATTTCAAAACCAACGAACGGTATCACACATTGCATATATTTTATTCACGTCCTTTATGGTTGCTTACGTCGTCGAAATAATGAAACGAACAATAATAACTCAATTTCCAATTTATTGCAATCAGCAGCATTGTACAAACAGAGTCGCGGCTCGAGCGAAACGCACGCCCGCTGTATGTTAAATTATATCACGATTCAGCCCGTAAAACAAAAGTAAATAAATATTAAATGAAACTCGCAAAGCTTGGTCGAATGATTCGCGATATGTAATTTAAATTTTTTCCAATTAAAACTGAACACATTTCTTATACTTAAAAAACAGTCTACAGAATATAATCCGTAGCAGATAAAATAATGGTTCTTGTCCATTACTGTGGACTGGCATACGATTAATATAAAAACCGTAAAAGTCATAAAAGAAACACAAAACTTATCGATATATAGAACGCAGTATGGGATCTTTGACACTTCACATGTATTTTTTTTGCCATGCTCCATGATCCATCATAAACTATCCACTTTAGACCTAACAAAGCTATGCCATTTCACATCACGAAGACGTGATCTAAACTGCCTTGTACTTTTACATAATTTACAATGGAGCTTAATCAAAAAAAACTTAAATCAGAACTGCGTAAAGTTCGGCCGGAGTTTCGCTATCCGTTGTGCAAATGTGTATGTGTATACAACCTTATAGGTGTTTGCTAGTCCGGAACGGTAATTATAGGTTGTGTCAAACTTGACAATAATAACGTTTGAAAGCTATTTCGATCAAACTATCTTCCATCCGTAGGCTAGACATCTCCTTATCAGACAGGCTAGTATATAGACAGAGATGACAAACCAATAAAGCCAGGCGTACTAAGCACGTCCTGCAAGACCCAGACGATAGAATTACGCTAGACCATGCCCTGACACAGCACAGACACGCACACGACACCGTCTTCAGTGGGTAGGACCAGTTTCCATGTTTCGCGTGTCGCAAAGCACTCACACCGTCAGCTGCGTCCATCGATTAGAATAGGCTGGGAGCGTCGCATCCATTCTCGAACAGTGCCGTGGTTCGGCCTATGGACGAAATCAACTTTGAGCCTCCACGAAGGCTGTACCTTTTTTTCGGCTGGGTCTCAGTACTCAGCCACCCCCACCCGATGACGCTGTCAAGGCCAGTAGGTCCAACAGCAATATACAAACAGAAAAAAAGGTTGCTGTTAAAAGTAGTGTGCAAGCAACCTAAGAATTCCCAACCTTCTAACAACCGTAATTATAATTAGAGATTCGAATAGAACCAGTCAGATCAAACATTTCGTATCTTTTCATAAGTAATTTGAGACTTATTACGGAATACTAATATGTGATTCAAGAAAATGTCTCCAATTTAGTATAATTTACGTGGAGTCGATCTAATTAAGAATTGCCATGGCAGTATAACATAATTACATATTTTCTTTGAAGTAATAATATTTGTAAATTAAATATTATTGATCAAGCGAAAGAAGGAAAACGAGATTTTAGGATTTTGAATTGTACGTTTCTTTACGTGAACTGGATATGATCCTGTTTCGTGTTTCTATGTGTTACACTTAGCGATTCATAACGTTATAGCTTGCAAACATTAAAATTCCCTACAGGTATAAGTTATTCTAATATCTTCGTATCAAATTGAGACCAATGATTCAACCTCTAAGCCACAATGACAACGGCCAAAACTAAAATTCAGACAGTTTTCCGAGCTAAATTGATATTTCTTATTTCACTAAAAGAGACGAAAAGAATGTATGTGGGCTGGCTGATGGAAAGCTGCCTAAGTTCCCTAGTGACATCAGAAGTTTGAGCGTGTGTTGCCACCTGCGATGAGATATAGTAAGAGAGGGGAGAAAGAGGGGGTTACATTATAGCTGGGCATCAAGCACTCACAGTCATCAACAAGTCTCAATAGCTCAACGGTTAAAGTACCGACTCCTCTCCATTACGGCGAGAGTTGCCGGTTCGATCATGATCCTCTTGTCTATTGTCACGCACCCACTTCCAGCGCATCACCTATCACCTAATCACTCACTCACTAATCTTTTTTTTTTTACGGAGCACCCCAACGGCCCCCATTAGGATATCTTTAAAGTCTTTGAAACTATAACGCCCGATTGACTTGAAATTTTGAACCTATTTCCAATGAAGAAACTCACTCAGAACGGATTTAACAGTAGTCCAAAAGTTATTATTAACAAAAATTACTATTTGAAAGAAGAAGATACCAAAGGCATGGTGGCTTTTTTTGCTACACGATTATTGTTATGGTAACCGTTGCTATGGTAACCATTTATAATAATATGGGTAATACCGTAGGCATAAGCTAGTCTATAATATACTCTCCATATCGATATTCTATGTGAAGATAGTGTAACCCCTTGTCGAACGGGAACGGGAACGGTCTATTCATGCCAAAAACAAGGCTCTACTGCAGTACAAGCAACTTTCATCATTTCAGAATAATCGCTGTAATTATGCTTTTATTATCATGATTTCAAACGTTCGTTTTCCCCATCGTGTTATATAAATTAATGAATACATTCATCGTAAACCTTTTCTCTTGATATAAGATAAAATAATTATGGAAAGCGTACCCACGAGTCTAATTGTATTTAAGAATTAATATAATACTAATAAATATAATACTAGCTTAAAGCCCCTTTCGAATAATTCAAATGTGCGTTTTGTTTTGCTATTTTAGGCTCATTGAAATACGGGGCTTAATTTAAGTATGTTAATGATGTTTATGCTAAATCGTTTTTGGGAAACAATAACATAGAAATCCTTTAGATCAAACATTACATTTAATTAAGTGTAAATCAAAGTTTTCTATAACATTATATTTCGCTTAAAAATCTAAACGTATACAGCAAAAACAATTAAAAGTTTTTCTGCGTAAAATTCATAAAATGCTCAAAAACTGTTGACCTTATTTTGTTATTTTACATTTATATGTATATTTAGTACCAAATCCTACAGTTTCGTATTAATTTTACACCTTGGCAGTAACATTTCCTCTTCCATGCCAACTGTGCCAAATCTAAGCAAAGCATATTAGCTTTTGTCCGTGACTTAGACGACGTGAGTAACGATTTTTAATGAGACTCCTTAATTGCAAATGCAATTATGGTTTTCGACACAAACTGCCATCCACTCTTCAAGTTTTTAATATGACAAAAATTCATTGTAAAATAGTTTTTAGAAAAAATAAACCGACTTCAAAACTAAAAAGCAAAACATAAATAAGTATTTTTTCAGAAATCAGTCCAAAGTAAAATATAGGCACAGAAGGGTCTTCTGAAGAATAATTATATTTAGTTTTTGCTTTATAGTTTTAGAAAAGATTCTTATTTTAACAAAAGAATCGCAAGTATTAATACTTAAGTATGTTAATGTCTTGGGAAGAAAATTAATTATTTCTTTACGTCTTTTCCATAATTTTTATGAGACTTTTATACTCTTAATGTAAAAATTCCGCTCAATTTAAAAGGACTGTTGCCGATATAGGTAATTTTTCTGGAAAAAAGCAATCCATTGATTTTCATCATCATCGAAAAAGCAATTTTTGCCGCCTCTAATTAATCCATAATAATTGGCAGGTTTAAAATAGGCGGCAGCTGACTTATTTATTTTTTTCATTTTGAATTATGGTTTTAAAAAAATAATAAATGCTACACACTCAACGGCCCCCACTAGGATAGTTATAACCTATGTCAGAGGTCTGAAAACATACCCAATGACAATGACAAACACACCCAGACGGGATACTTGCCTTTATCGTCAATACAAACTGTATGGTTATACAATAGTGTGTGTTTTCGGACTCCCGACATAGGATATTACATCCTGGGGGCCGTTGAGTGTATAACGTTTATTTATTTTTATCTATTTTATTTTAAATGAATACTTTTTTACGATGGTATTTATAGCGATCGCTTACTTTATCAATAAATAACAAGTACCCATTAAAATATGAGCTTAATTACAATACAGAAAGAAATATGGACTCAATAACGAAGAGGAAATGGCGGCCAAGTTTTACCGGTTACATTTTAGTATCATTCTAATTTATTTTATCCGTCGCCATTCATAGAAATTTAAGTCGACTTTCATATCAACTAATCAATTACAAATTTTGGAATGGATTCATAGAAATCTATATACCTAAATAAAAATGAATCGTAGAAATGTAAGTACGCGCAGAACTTCAGAACGTCTGCAGCAAATTGTATAACTCTTTTTTTATGTTTATATTCAACGGGACCGGGAAGTTTATATGGAAAATATTTTATTACTATAATGCAGGAGGTACTTTATAGTTAGGAGACCTAATAACGGGATTAACGAAAGCAGCTTTTACTGTGTGCTCAGACGAAGTCGGGGTGGACCGCTAGTCAGTTATAAAAGTCGGTAAATTAGTAATTTAAATTAATAATCAACAGTTCCAACTTAATTATTCTCACAGGCTGTAGATTATTATGAAGAAGTTTTAAATTCAATGCTTGTATAATCGGCTAGTCGAATATTGGCAAGATTCCAGGCTGGAATACCTACTATCCTGAATCCAGTTAACAAAGCCAACGCATATCACACCGTATAGAAATCTAGTTTTATTCAAATTATAATGTTTTCTTTTATTATATAAAGATACATTACTTTTCTTTCTTTCTACTTCTTTGCTTTACTTGTCATGCAGTACCCAATCTTATGTGTCAGATTTAATCTGATCATCCATAATTATAGATCTCTGAATAATAATAAACAATAGCCGAGAACAGCCTGTTAGATTTCTTATAACACGAAAATTTTTCAATGAATCTGAATGATTTTTCATCCGAAATTATTCACACTACAGCTTTATTAATTATTGGAACAGATTTTTGGAACGATGTTCTTTAACGCGGCTTTATGCTAGGATTTAGTAGAAATCGTTACGCAACGAAATGTCAGAGGCTGTGTGTGTGCGTGTGGGTCTCGAACCTACTACAAGCAAATGGACATACGAGCAAGTGAGTGCGCGACTCTCTCTCTATCTCTATCTATCTCTCTCTCTCTCTCCTAGTCTCTTTTCATCATTTAATCTATTGAAATATACAGATTCATACATCATACATCACACAGCATTTCGAATTTCATTTAAAGTTGAAGAAATAACGTTAGAAACTTCGTTCCTGACGGGCGGACCTCGACCGCATATTTTTTGATGATCTTATAAAGAGCTTCTGAGACAGTAAACGTAAATCCCAACTGGATAACATATAATTAACCGCAATTAGTGTATTCGCTTTGTGTTAATGTTACTGTACCGCTAAAGATTAAAGTCGGTTACTATTCTTTAAATACTCCAATTATTAAAAACTTTCTCTTTGACGGCAGAGCTCTTTGTGAATATTAAATTATGAGAAAGAACATTACATATCTAACCTTACATTAAGTTGCAAGACATAATTATATTCAATGCATTTAGTACTAGATATTTAATTCCAAGTTGTATTATTTTGATTATTATTATTTACGTGCTTCTGCCCACGACTTCGCTCGCGTTATATTTGGAGTAACAGACCTTCTTTTCATATAAATATTAAAAAGATTTACACCTTCAGGGTTGGAATTTAAGGAATTGGTAAAACACGTGTTTATATATCTTTAATAATTGTTCGCTAAAAAACAAAGTTTCATGCTTCTAGGTTCAATAATGACGGACTTCCATACAACTTTTCAACCCCTTTTAAACCCATTTAGTGGCGGAGTATTTAAAATTATTACAATAAATATTTCTTTATCTCTAATTGTTAAACTTAAAACAAAGTTTCATGCTTCTAGTTTCAAAAAAGACAGACTTCCATACAAACTTTGTAACCCTTTTTCAACCTCTTAAGAGTTGAATTTCGAAAAATCCTTTCTTTTTCTTTCTTTGTGTACTTATATATATATATATATATATATATATATATATATAAATAATAATAAATAAACGCTACACACTCAACGGCCCCCATTAGGATAATTATATCCTGTGTCGGGGGTCCGGAAACATTCACAATGACAAGGACAAACACAACCAGACCGGAAAACATGCCTGTACGATTAATACAAACATCTGCTCCGAGCGGGAATCGAACCCGCAACCGTCGAGGCTTAAGGCAGACTCGCTACCCACAACGCCACAACGGTGTCTAAATATATATAATAGGTTTTTTTTTTTTTTATGTTAGAAGTTGGCATACAAGCATACGGTCCACCTGATGGTAAGTGGCTGCCGTAGCCTATGAGCGCTTGCAGTACCATTAGGAGGTGCCACTCACGCGTTGCCAACCTAGAGATATTGGTTCTTAAATCTCACCTGCACAGTACTTTCACTAGCGTACAGTGCCCTTCAAACCGGAACACAGTAATGCCTAAGCACTACTATTTGGCGGCAGAATATTTGACACTGCGGTGGTACCTACCTAGCCGGCCTCTTGCAACAAAAGACCTACCACCAGTGTGACTGATTGCACTGGTGGAATAATCTCTGCTGTAACGGAGGTTATCCCAACAGCGAGCGATGGGGTCGTCACATCCCGACGCCGGGATCATCTTTCTCTCCTAGATATATATATAGAAGATTAACACATTCACTTTCCAGACAGTAGGCACAAAATAATTGAATTACATATATGTATTTCTGCGGACAGTGAACGTTTTAAACTAGCCACCATTCCCCAGGGACATGGTTTGTACAATTGTAATTATTTGCAAATATAGAAAAAATATATAAGATTATAAATATTATTATTTACAATATAATAATCCTTATATACCTTTATACTTCTCTCTACGCAGATTCTCCCTAAGTAAACCAAATTAGCTTAAAGTGTCCCTAAAAACAAAACTCCGCCTAAATTCGTTCTCAGGTGTTAGTTGTTAGTTAAGGCTTGGTAAAATATTGTGCTAATAATAATTGTAGGTTGCTAGGTAGCTAGGATAGGAATTTAACTTTTATTAAAAGCTAGCTAGTAAAAAAGAGCAACATTGAACCTTTTGTAATTATAAAACAACGAAAGAATTTGTATAACTCCATCTTCATAATTAATTATGGTAGTTTTACGGAAAAACAGCCTTACTGTTTTGGGCATACTTGGCCCACTTGACGTATCAGAATTCATAAACGTACTCACAGCATCATCTTCTTGTAGCGAAGAGATCCGTTGCTAGAAACATAGCGATGTGCTATCTGACGATTTCTTTCCCGTGCTTCAGACTCGCAAGAGAATGAGGAGGTCTCGCTAAGTACAAAATCAACTATGAATGTCCGCGAAGACTAACGCTCTATTGCAACCTTTTTAAAAAAATGCCACCTAGACATTCTCACAGTATATCGATGTGAAGTAGCAGTATGCACACCCTCACTTCTTGGCCTTGGGTGGCAAGAAACGGTGAAACTTCTTGTACTCTAACTGTAAATATCATTGGCAAACGCTTTACATCACACCGGATATATGCTTGTTTGCCATTGCGATATAAAATTCTATTTTAAAATAAATAAATGCATAATTTCGTACACATTAGATATACATACAAAGTAATTATAATGAAACGTAAAATGTATTATATCAATATTTATGATGATGATGACCTTCCATTTTTATTTAATTACGAGCTTGTAATGTATAACTTTGGTTAATTCCATATTTTAAATCGGCGTCAATCGGTGAGTAGCTAAAAATATTCACTATTTTATGTTTACAATCTTTATACAATATTTCGAGGCAGCACGCACCAGGTTATGAAACCGCTAGAAGGCTAAGCAGCTTAGAGTAGGGTCAGTCAATGCATGGATTACCACATTCCGGTATTTATCCAAGTGTCTCCATACTTCAGAAAGCACTTAGTTTTACGGTAGTAGAGCCATGCTTTTCTCAGCACAAAAGGCCGGCTTAACCGGGAAAGAACTAACCTCTCACAGAACATCGACGTCAAGAAACAGTATCATTAGGTAATTTTGCGTTTCGTGCTATGAGTGAGAGCACCGGAGGCCCAATATCCCACCCCCTCTGTTACCTTCCTTTTTTCCCTTCTCATCCCGTCCCTCCTGTTCCTTGCGTTGGCAACGCGCTTGTGATACTTCAAGTATCGCAAGCGTTCATAGGTTGCGGTGACTGCTTGCTATCAGGCGGACCGTATGCTTGTTTGCCAACCGTCATGACATTAAAAAAAGCTTAAAATTGGTGTCGGATTACCAAATTAAAAATGTCATTCAATCAACAGAGAGACTCATATAACGGAAAAATGAAAAAATTCTTCATTTTTTTCTTTTGCGGATATGGTATGCTTCAATGGTTTTACTTATAGCCTTTGTAATGATCTGAATTTAGATTAAGCATAGAACTCCTAATAGTTCAAAAGTTAAGTTCCAGCTACCATTATATATGTTGGCGCATGACGAAGTATAGAACCTGTAAAATACTATGGATTAGAAAGACTATATTTGAAAATGATTTCATTCATTCTAATAATTTCGATATACAGAAAATTATTGTCGTACCGCATGTAAAAGGACGAAACATTGAAATCCGACGTAGTAATTACAGTGCTGTGCAATTTATTGTGTTATCCAGTAAATAACTTGTTCATAATGTTAACCTACTGGGATGGAATTCATAAAGGCAGCAGGCTATCCTTAGCTTAGTGTGATACGAAATGTATACTGATAAAACCACAGGCGTGGTTTTATGTACAATAATTAGGCAACTATTGCTTTAACGATTAATATCGATTATCGTTTTCTTAAAATAGTCCCATTTCTTTTATTTTTATTATTATTTACAAAGAACAAATTGAAAAAGAGCAATATAATCGCTCATATTAAGTGCTTGACTGGCAGCGGACCAACGAAAGCAGAGTATTGGATGAATTCAATTTATACTAAAGACCCGATAGTGCCAAGTTGTAAGTACTGACGTAAATAATAGCGAAGCTTTCTTCAATTAGACGATGCTTAAGAAATGTTTTAAAGTAAATTTGTCACTTCTTAAAAGAATTTTTCTTCAAATCTCACATAATTGCTACCGATGTAATTAGTACTGTCAATGTTTTAATGAAATTGTTTGAGAATCGTGTCTTTCAAAAGATAATTACTGAGTTTGAGACGAAAACTATTTCTCTTTCGGTTTATTCAAGTTCAAAAGAAATTCTGAATTGGTTTGATATTTAATTGATGCTTTTTTTTGTTGGATAGATTGCGACTCAAATTCGTGTTTTACTAATGATCTACTCAAAGGCTCCGGCTGATGAGAACATGCAACTTTACTCGGTACATAAACTAAGCTGTATATCAAAATGTTTGATATTAATCAAAATCAAAACAAATTTGTAGTCAAGGGCTAGTTCGGAAGGTTGATATTACCACGAATTTTTTTTTCGGAATGCGTATTGCTGTTGGCCCTAATGGCCTGGAGATCCAACCTTGAAAAAGGGACAGCTTACGAGCGCTCAAATTCTAAATATGATTTCGTCCTTAGGGTGCGTCCTGTGAAGCCGAACCACGTACGCGATCGAAGATGGAGGTAGCGCTCCGAGCGCATTCTACACGATGGACTCACCCGAAGGTGTGAGCGCGACACGACGTGCCAAACAAAGGACCTCGTAGTCACTCACCATCAAGAAGAACCGGCAAGAAACTCGATAACTCTTCTCAAATATAGAAAGTTTATTTGCAATTGTATTTTAATTATTACAAAATTTGATTCCTGAATGAGAACCAGCAATGTTAAGACCTCCAAACATTTTTATCAGAAAAATATAATAAAGTTTACCATACATTTGATATATACATAATTGGGTCAACAAGATATAAAATACTCGGTGTATCGAAAATGGGAAAGATTCCCTAAGGATATATCACAAAACTTGTCAAGATCAAAGTAAATTATAACTGGATATAATAAGTATGTTATAAGCAGAGTATATACCATGGATATTTTACATTTTTTATGTACTCTCAACTCACTTACGTTACATACAATTACATTACGTACAATTTTATTAAAATAATGGTATAATATTATAAAAAATGTGACCGTTTCTTTGTGATTGTGTGAGTTTTTTTGTCCATGTTTGAGGATAATGTATTAAAGTATCTGTTAATTTGCGTGATGCGTCGATGGGTATATAATTATTATAAAATAAGTATCGATTGTTATCAAAAATAACAATCGTCTTATTGAAGAGTAAAATAATACGAATTCCGAGTATTGAAATAGCTTGTTGCCATGCTGCAATTGTTACGTCAAAATATTCAATCATTACCAGCCCGTTACCGCCCACAGAAATACCGTTCGTAAAAGAGCGCTATATAACATTAGCGCCTAATTATATAGTACATTGTTTTACAAAATTTACTTTTGGAAATATTATTTCATATCACTATAATAAAGCCGTAAATCTTCTATGAAATGCACGTCATTAAATAAATAAATCGATGATACTACAAACTCAAAGGATTCAAGTAAGACGCACACCGTATTAGGTGTTATGTAACAAACATTCGCAAGCAAAACTTGGTACATAGACCGGGAAAATACGCATCTTACAGAATATCGATCTGAAATAAGCGCTACATTAAATAAATAAAAAAATAATAATATTAATAATAAACGCTACACACACAAAGACAAGTTCAAACACACCCAGACCGCAAAACATGCTTGTATGGTTAATACAAACATCTGCTCCCTGTGGCGCTTAAGGCAGTTCGCTACCGCTGCGTCACGACGTCGTCAAATAAAATGGCGTAAACTTTCGATAATATTCATGAAACACCATAAGTCATTATTTCTAAGCTATCCCCCCACTTTCCTCCCATTAGTTTGGCACGCATGTGACTGTTTTTGTATCTCAAATATCTATAGACTACGATGACTTCTTATCATCACCTTGGCAAAACAACCAGACTGAATTAATAAGTATGTATTGCGTGTTGTTTGTGCCTAATATACCTAACTACCTACGTAGATATATGCTCTGATCGAGAAATAAACGTAATCGTATGTATTAAAGCGTTGGCGTCAGTCGGGACTATTTTGTTATTATAATTCGATGCTTCGATCCCAGGAGACTTCTAGAAAATTTCCGAGACAATTTATTTTGCTAGCTAACCGCATTGGCCTAACTTTGATTTCATCGAGATTTTTACCCAGTTTTCAGCTTTGATATATTTATTAAAGATACGAGAATCAATTTATTGATATAATTCAAATATATGATCTCAATCTAAGCCCCTAATTTAATCTAAGATTTTATATAACAAATCCACATTTAATCCTTACTAATATTATAAATGCGAAAGTAAGTCTGTCTTTCTGTCTGTCTGTCGCACTTTCACGCCAAAACGACTGAACGGGGTTTGAAAGGGGGATGAAAAGTTGTTTGGAAGTATCATTTGTAGAGTTAGAAGCTTGAAACTTTATTTTTAGGCTGTTGATTCGATATAAATAAATATGACATTCAAAGTTTGTAAAGAGGGTTGGGGGGCGGTGGATTAATTCAGTGTTTGTATTAAAATTGTTATTCAAGCGGGCGAAGTCTCTGGCAGAAGCTAGTTTATTATAAAGATAAAACATTGCATGACATTGCAGATTACAATAGAATCTTTGAACGCGTTTTTTGCACAAGTAAAAAATCTTACTCTTGTCTTCTGAAAAAAAAATAAACTCCGTATAAAATGTATTCTATATTCAAATGAATATTTAATATTGATACGAAGACGAAATTGAAACTGACCTTACCTCTCATAAAAAAAGAGTAGTTCTGACGATTCAAATTTCGTCTCCCAGTATTTGACCACTTCACGCTTGAAACACGATTCCATTGAACCCGTTTAGCGTCCGCTTCTAATAAAAAACAGAATTGAGCGGAAATGAAATAAGGCTAACCGGTTTTACTTCGGTACCTTGGAAGGCGATCTCAACTTTATTTTTTTTTGTCACAAACCAAAGCAATCCTGGACAATAGACTTTGAAGAATTTTATTCCTCGTTATTATTCGTCTCAACGTTTTTTATTGGATTTATAATGGACCAGATATATATTTTTTATTTATAGATGTATCTTTTTTATGAAAATATCATTGCCTTCGCTCGCATAGACAATTTTTTTAGAATATTTGTCATTGGTCAGACCGCCCGCGTTGCAAGTTTTCTTCCGACATGAACTAAACATATTAGGCACATTGCTAACCTAACTATGTTTGTATCTACAAACAACATTATTTATAATTAAAATAATTTCTGTCTATAATTATTTACTCTTCCAAATTAAAACCTTACTAAAAATGTAGAATAATTGTATGTCAAATTTGAAATTTGTGTGTTGCAATATTTGAATTTAATCTGGCATAGATTTTAATGAAAGAAATATAATGTTCTATTTTCATCATGCATAAATCATTGTTAATAAAGCAAAAACTGCAATACTAACCGTGAAGTCAAATCTACTTGTCATTCAAATCCGTTTACTATAACTAGAGGTATAATTAATCTGTGGTAAAAAAATCGATGTTTAAATTGGTATTATAAATTCGAAATCTTTATTTAGAAATATTTTCAAAAACAATAATTTTATTTTAATTAAGTAGAGAATTAAAATTCATGCATCCATGTATGAATTAAAACCCTACTAATATTATAAATATGAACGTTTGTACGACTGGAAATTTAGATGAGTGATACTCAATCACGCAAAAATGGCTGCCCGAAGTTGGATGAAATTTAGCACATAGCAAGATAGCTATTATCTTGTATTCATATTATAATGTCAAAAAATATCATTGGCCATGAAAGTAAATATTAAAAAAAAATAATCTAAATTAAATATATATTTTATTTAATCATAAACCTGCATGATTCGTTTTAATGAACTCATAATCGGATAAGTTAGCTATAAGCGAATTTTATTATGTATTTTATAAAATTAATTTATATCAGGAGGTCCATGCATGATTAAGCTCTTTAAAATTCATCATTTCATCATTCATTTTATTGATATTAATATAATGGAAGTGACATATACTTATATGGTAAAAGAAAAGGAAATGCTTTTATATGCTCATTTAAGAAATGATAAAACTATTTGATATGGACGTATAAAAAGTTAACAACACTTTTCTTATGTTTGTTCGCGGCGGATGTCTTATCTACATTTGCTTCCGGTGTCAATGTCTTTCTAGATATAATGTAGAGTTGACCAAAGTCATGTGTCTTATCATTATTGATATAAAGATCATAATTCCATAAAACTTTCTATATGAATCAAGAAAGCCTTCCAGCGTAGTCATTTCCTGTCTCTAATTATTGTAAAATATATCTTAAAACATTCCATCTAATTTAATTTTTGTTCTTCGGGAAGTGAATTTATTTCTATTTGAATTAGTTTGCATATAAAATTTAACTGTTATCTATAAAATTTTACTCTTTGACAATAACATTTAACGCTTATTGATATTATGTCTATTCAACTGAATAAAATACTACATTTAAGTTAAATATATCTCGTAGAGTAAAAAATATATACATATTTACTTTATAAAGCAAGGAAAAATTAATACATACACATAGATTTTATAATCGCCTTGTTTATTTTCCCATCTTTACTCCTAAAAATCTTAATTTTTCCAACATAAAGTTTTCACATACATACATTAACTTACATCAAGTAACATTTATCGTGTTTTACAATAATACATAGTAGTATACATTATTGTTTTATTTATAAAGGGAAATCATCTTTGGATATTTTTAATATTTCTTACGACAACGTTATTAAATAGGTAATATCTATTTCGATTTTCAACATTCAAGATATAATACATTGCGTATAATATTATTTATTTGGCGATCTTATGTAATACCGTTCCATATCACGTTATCACTTACTATTATTTCTTCCAACTAATCAGTCGAGGATCTTTCATGGATCCATTGTAACTTTCCACTAAATATATCTAAATAAATTATATAATACAAAATCTATTACACAATCTTTTATATTTACGGCGTATTTACAGTATAAACATTTGGACTTAGTAACGTTCATCATTTTACACATCAGTAGCACAGCCATCCTGAAAGCCGTCGTCAGAAGGCCTCGTTATAGTGAGGACTCGTTTTAATGCTGACACCGGTGGTAGAACTGGGGGAGCACGTTGCCACACGCGTAGCGTTCGCGCTCCGCCCACTGGCAGTCCGTAATCGGCCGCATACGACGCATCCCCAGAACCTGCGTTAGCTACAGCCGTTGCATGAGACCGAGGAAATGTACGACTCATATATCCTAACTCTTCCTGAGATCCGTTAACACTGCTGTTTTCAATTATCGGCGTGCGATCATTATAATAAGCTGGAATCGCGGAACTAATAGCGCGAGCTAAATTGTTAGCTTGGTTCATTTTTATTTGATCCCACAGACCTGAGGGATACAAAGAATCTGACGCCTCTCGAGCATACTCTCCACTTCCTGGACGATTGACACTATCAGGTCTTGTATCATTGATTAGGTCAGGGTCAATACCTCCTGATACAGTAGGAGAAACGACTACTGGCCCTGAAGTTGGGACTAAGCTACCTCGTCCTTCATAATGATTAGTCGTATACGGTATGTCATTGGTTCTTGGTGGTTTCACAATTGGGTTGCATTTTGCATCATCATAATTTGGTGATTCCTGTCTGTTCGCCAAAACAGCTACATGAGGTCTATCATTTACTGCAGGATGAACTTCGTTTCCCGATACAACTCTGTCTAAAGTATTCGGTGTTTTACTTTCACACGTTGTCGTGGGACGAAAACGAACAAAGGTAATTAATAAACCTAAGGAGATCACAATTATCACTAAGAACAATGCTGCTCCGAGACTCGCTATTTGTGCACTTCCAAGAGATGCCATTCCAGCTGCCACTTTAACATGAAGCGTAAAATTAGCTTCCGCATTACCTGCTTTATTTTCAGCAACACAATAAAAATCAGATGAATCTGATTCTTGTGTGTTAGTCAATATAAGTGTTGATTTTTTTTTACTTCGCCAACTTCATAAATATAAATTCTTTGGTGCGAGTTAAAGTTGGTCCCATTTTGTAATAATCGACCATTCCAATACCAATTAACATTCGCACTTGGCAGTGCCTCTGTTCTACACACAATTGTAGCATTCTCACCTATGGTTGCTTCTACATGTCTGTTAATAGGTACAATTTCCGGTTTACATGCGAATTCTTCAATAGATAACTCAGAAAAAGGTTTATTTGATAGCCGAGTAGGTAAGGCGCAACTAGGGGTGGCAAATAATTTGTGTTTCGATAACCACATTTTAAAATCGCGTAGGCGGCAATCACAATTCCATGGATTTTCTGACAAATCAATAGCCCTAAGCTTTTCTAATTTTTCCAAAGAGCTCAGTGGCAGATCTCTAAATTTATTTCCATTTAATTTAAGCGATTCTAAAGATTCTAAGTTTTTGAAGACCTCGGCAGATATATCCCTTAAGTCACACCAAGATATATCAAGCTTAACAATGCTTTTGGTGCTACGAAACGCATCCGGATGAACTTTCACTATAGGATTATTTGCAAGTGTAAGATCTCTAAGAAACGGCGCGTCTTTGAAACTATTCGAAGGTACTTGAGTAAGTAAATTATGAGAGAGATCTAACTCAACTAAATTAGTTAATCCTTTAAAAGCTCTGTCGTTAATTTGGCCTATGTTACAACTACGAAGATATACCCGCTGTAGATTAACCAGACCAGTTTTAGCAAACGCTTCCTGGGGAAGAATTTGCAAATTATTTCCGGAAAGATCAAGCACTTGCGTTGCGGGATCCACAGATTCAGGTACGGTGATAAGAGCTCTATCCACACACTCGACAGTTTGTTTTCCACCTTTCCATTTGCACACACACACTGCAGGACAAGATCCAGGAGGAGCAAAACCAGCCAATATCGTTTTTGACACCAACACAATCACTATCACTTTAAGCCACATCATTTTGGTATTACTTTATTAATTTTTAAAACCAATACTACCATAACATTACTTTAAAAGTTTTCTTTATAACTTCAATGCACCACAAAAGTCAAAACACAATATTTTTCTTTACATAAATATTTTTTCTATATAGTGATACCGTATCACATCACTACTCGAGAAAGTTGGCGAGCGACACATGACGGCACAGTATATGCCTGCGACGGCTGTAAGTCAACTGAGAGGGAGAGATCGTCTGAGTGAAAAGAGTCCGACGCATGCGCGTCATCGGGACCCCGCGCCCCGCTCTGCGGCTTATCCTCGGCCACTGAGTTGAGTTGCCCTACTCAGCGCGTTGAAAGAATTCCAAAAGTGTAATTTTCTACCTGGCTGTGACCGCCGCCGACAATCCCACTCGCCAGCCCGTCACGTTCATTCATAAATACCTAAGCCCTCGTGGCACAAAGAGCGATATTCTCAATACAGACCGTGAATGTAACAATGCCATGCTCGCTCGTCTCTGCCACGCAAACCGCTTCGATTGTTATCCCATACAATTTTTTGTTTAGTTCACGTTGGGACAGTCTCAGGTATGTAACAGATTAACAATGAAATATCGTAGACAGCGGCAGGTAAAAGCAACGGCACAGGATGTGTGACAAAGATTACTGAGAAAGACGCTTCATTCATAATTTCCTTAAACTGTTTTTACTTTTTTTTATTCTGTTAGTAACTTTACCTTTAGTACAAATAAAAACACCTCACATTTAGCAGATACGTAGTAAGTTTTATGAATATAAATTTATTTATCATTCTTGTAATTCAGAATTTAAGATTCATAATGATAAAAATTATAATTTATAGAAAATCTTATTTGATAATATTTTTTATTTGAAAAGTTAAACATATTACCTTATGGAGTAATAAAATTGTAAAGTTATGAGTATCTTTCAAAATACCTATATTCTTATACGTATAATAGTTAAAAATATAAAAGAAAAATAAAATACACCTTATTGCAAAAACCATAAGCACGTTAGTACCTTTGCAGCTGTAACTACATTAAGTAGTTTTTTTGTTCCTATAATTATTTGCTAATCTACTTAAACATCCATCTGCTTTAGCCGTTGCAATAATGATGGAATAGTATAGAAAAAGTTTTGAGCACGCGGCTGGCACGCTCCGTGTCCTCGTCAGCTGCCTTCGCACCTGGACTCTACTCGTGTCCACCGCATGACACCCATATGCCACGTTCCTATGGCTTCAAAACATCGAATTATTTTCGGAGTTCCTTAATTATATTCGGTAGACTATTTCTCAGACAAAAACTTTACAGAAATAAACAAATAAGTTAATATATAAATAAATAGCTACATCCCCAATTATTTCAATTAAACTGATCCATAAGTTTTATATATTTTTAACATCATTAACATCCTTTTAATGTTTGATCTTGATTACTAATTTCATTGACTTAGTTTAACTTTTTATAACATCACTTAAAATGCCGTATAACTTTTAACACGTCGAGAAATAGGCCTGTATTGAACAAATTATTTTATTCAGAACGATAAGCTATAATTTGTTTTTATTTAAAAACAAAATTCTCCAATTAAAATGTATATACACTGTATAGGTCATGTACGAGTCTAGGTAAAGGAATAAACACATGTAAGCTATTCAATGAGTAAAAAGAAAAATATTATTTAAATACTACTCTTTGTATTCTACTATTGTAAAACTTTATTAAATAAGTGTTTTTGTCGATAAAGTCAAATTACAGACAAACAATTTAATAAGTAAAATCGATATATAAAAAACACGATTATTAATTAATTATTATTTTCACCATAATGTGAGAACAAATATATGCTCATCCGAGTAAATAGGACAATCTAAAAACAAAACTGAATTTATCATTCATTCATTGATAAATGTAAACTATTACGGAACCATAAATACACAAAACGGATCGTTCATAACAGATATCAGCCATATGCTACGACTATAAATGCTTAAATTTCACTATGTACTTATAATAATTTAGGTATCGAATCCTATTTGCATTTAAATTGAATGATTAATACGAAATCAAAACAAACAATTTAATTATTAGTATTTCAGCTAAATCCTAGCGTTATAGCGTAGTGGTAACAAGCCTGCTTGTCACACAGGCCTAAGGTTTCGATTATCGGGGCAGATGTTTATATGACAGGCATGTGTTTCGTTGTTCTTGTGGCTCTTCCAACTGCGATATTTTTTTATACCACGACCTAACCTATATACGCTCGCAACACCAAACATAGGTGTGTGTTGCCGACAGAGGTGGATTTCCTTATGGTGCAGGTTATGCGTTGCACAAATGCACACGGGCGCAGTAATCTGTGTTAGGGGGCGCCGGCTGCAGCACTTTCAATGAACCTGCGACCGTGCCATGACGCGTTATAACTCATCCCCAACGTAAAAAGAGTATGTAGTCATATCGGTTATTTGGTATGGATAGATCATTTGTAGATATGGTAACCTTGTTACTTATTTCATTTTGACCGTGCGCTTACTAGAGGGCGGTATAGTAATGATTGAACAAGGACTCTATGTGGGCTAGAGATGGCTCTATTTGCAGACCTTTTAAGAGCTTCTTCGTCCGTCCATTGACTTGTCGCCCGAAAAACCTCGGCTGGGAGCTCATTTAATTTCAGAAATGTAAAAAAAACATCCTCTTGTTGGCGAAACGAGGAGCATGCTAAGCTGTCCTTGATAACCTCTGATAATAATCGATGTCTGTTCGACTGAGAATTTATTCTAACTTACTTGTAGTGTGATTAGAGGTCAGCCTAGTATTAAAGTTCATATATTGCTCTGACTTGGCTTGGCAGGGCTGTTATGAAGTTGATAACAATTCGGATGAATTTGACGCCATCCAAAGTCGGAGACGCTCGTTTGAAATACCACTATTCTGTTATCCATTCAAAGAATAACCGTAAGCTTCTTTAACTCACTGATCGCTTCGCTCCCAAGGAAAATATTCGATAGCTTAAGATTGTGTCTTATCTCTGTTTTTAATACATAGTTTTGTTTATTTGAACATTACAAAACAGTTGGTGGATCTCAAAACGATTTTTATGAATGAGTTTGAAATATCAATTGATGAAAACGGAAGTTGAAGTATAAACTGATAACATCCGTATTATTTAAACATGGATTTCATCTTAGTTTTTGTTTATACGAATCTAAATGTTTTATTATTTTAACTAGTTTCGTCCCGTGATTTTACCTATTACATATTAGTCATGGTAACATATCGGAACAAAATATATATCATAATAGCCTGTCTAATGAACTATCTACGTGTCTTTAATTCTAATTATTATAGTCATTGTGCAGCTTAGCGTGCCCAAACTCACACATACATATATAAAATCGTATAATTATAATTATGTATAAAAAGATAAATGATTACAATTACTAGTAGTTTTAGGATACCAGCAAATAGTGGCTATGTATCAAGTTGACATGATTAGCACAGTTTCACTACTAATCTTTATGTATATAAAAGGAGAAGGCCTATAGGACATGATATCAACGTCCAGCCACGCTTGGACCTAGAAAGCTAAATTTTTTCACGGGTGTGAAAAAATTTATGGAAAGCTTGTATAGGCTATCCACAATTTTTGAAACTAGATGCATAAAACTTTTGCCGAATAATTAAAGATAAAAAACACGTGTTTTAACATTTTCTTACACCCTTGAAGGGTTGAAATGGAGGTTCAAAGGTTGTATTAAAATCGTAATTCATACGAGCGAAGCCGCATGCAGAAACTATTAAAAAATGTTTGCAAAGGTCATACAGATTGTACGTTTGTTAACCGTTCACACGACTATACAGCTTTCACACGTACACGGCAACCAGTGCGCGGGCACCGTCAGTTGGAAAACAAAACACAAATCAAACGAGAAGATAACAATGACAGCACGCGAAATGATATAAAGACCGCGCCGTACTAAATCCGTTTTTGTGAAAGGTTCAATACTTTATAGATCACTACGCGACTACCGTGAGGAAACCTGTGCCTTTATGTGAACTGTGAGAGCTATATTTATCTATTATGACAAATATATTTGACGACGTTGTGGCGCAGCGGTAGCGAACCACCCTTAAACGCCACAGGTCGCGGGTTCGATTCCCGGTCGGAGCATAATATATTTGTATTGATCATGGAAGCATATTTTCCTGTCTGGGTGGATTTGTCCTTGTCCTTGTATGTGTTTCTGGACCCGCGACACAGGTTATCACACAGGATGACACCGTTGTGGCGTTGTGGGTAGCGAGTCTGCCTTTAGTCTCGACGGTTGCGGGTTCGATTCCCGCTCGGGCAGATGTTTGTTAAAATTTCTGTCTCGGTCTGGGCGTTTGTCCGTGTGGGTCTCCCCACCGTGCCTCGGAGAGCACGTTAAGCTGTCGGTCCCGGTTATTATCGATAACATCTGATAATAATCGTTAACTCATGATAAGTAAATTGCTCTTATCCAATGAGTTACTGGTTCGCCCTTAGGGTTGCGGAGGTCAGATGGCAATCGCTCTGTGTAAAAACTAGTGACCTGTCAAATCCGGATAAGAGTAATAAGCAGACCCTGGGTACATAAAAAAAACCGGGAACAATGCTAGGATGAAGAAGATGAAGAAGACACAGGATATCACTATCCTAATGGGGGCCGTTGAGTGTGAAGCGTTTATTTATTTATTTATTTATATTCATTGTAACAAGCCTAGCAAACCATGCCAGCCAGCTAGCAATATCAGCCAGCTAGCCAACCAGTCTTACAATGCCAGTTATTTTTGCTTAAAAAGAAAGGAATGAGAGCGATGATTCGATGATTCGATGATTGATGTATTATTAAGGTCTTGTTATGTTTTAACAAGAATGAGGCTACATATTGAAATAGAAAAATATTAAACAATTATAGACCAAACCTACTTATTTTCTCGGTCCCGTCAGTCATGTCACGACCGGAATATCTTAGTCAACATTATGTTACCAGTAATTTAAAACGTGTATTATTGTGAACGAAATTAGTATAGAAAATATAATTGAGGCTATCTGAAAGAAGCAAATTCTATACGACTTATTGCAGCCAAAGTAAGCGGATGTGAAACTGTATGTAATCATACACATCATGTGTCTGAAATTTCCTTGTCTTATTCATCTAAAAGTATGACAATTGTATTTAATTTTGTAAATAAATAAATATTTAAATTCATACGTTCAAATCCGTTATGCCATTTTTGCGTCATTTAGTAGCAAAAATCCAAACATACACAACTTGCACCGTTATTTATTTTATTAGTAACAATAAGGTATAACGTCTATTAATAAGTGAAACACATCCTAAACACATCGTGTGTCTGAAATTTCCTTGTCTTATTCATCTAAAAGTATGACAATTGTATTTAATTTTATAACTTCTTAAAAACGAAACACGTCATTGTAACCAAGTCGTTGCTGTAATAGACAACCTATTAACACATACCACAACCAGACTGACTATGAATGGCGATTTGATTGACCTTGCCTCTGTAACTAAAATCTGTGCTAAAATAGTACATTATTTATACGGAAACTGTCTGCATGTATAAGTTATTTTGTTTTTGTCACTAGTCGGAGGTTGGAAAAAAATAAATAATAAGAGTTCCGATTTTGTTTTTTGGCTACGGAGCCGTAAAAAACTTCTTCATAGCATTAATCCGAGATTTTATACCCGTATATATATATGTGCTATTTACTCATACCCGGATTTAACAGGTTACTAGTTTTACACAGAGTGATTGCCATCTGACTTCCGCAACCTTAAGGGCGAACCAGTTATTCTGATTATTATTAGATGTTATGATAACAACCCGGACTGGCAGCTGAACGTGCTCTCCGAGGCACGATGGGGAGACCTAAAGAACAAACGTCGAGACAGATATTTATAAGATCAATATCCGCCTCGAGCGGGAATCGAACCCGTGACAAAAATAAATATGTATTTTTTTTATTAATCACTTTAACGAGTGTACAGTAATTAACACATGAGTGCAAGCTTCCCAATTTAATGGTTATGATCTAGTTCCGGCGGTCAGCTCTTGCGACTTCACGCTCTCCGGTTAATGACGAACTTAAACAACTTTGTTCTTGCCCCAGATAATTTTCTCATAACATGCATTGAGTTATCGTTTCTTCTTATTAATTGATAAACATCTCAGAATACTTAAATAGATCATTCATTTATTTCAATTAAAATTATCAATGAGTTATTGGAAGTAAATAAGAAAGATATTGCAGATAAGAGAATATGAAATTGTAAAATAAATATTATATTCAATGTTGTTGAAAAAAATGATAGAAATATTTAATAATACCTAAATTATCTAAATTGAAATCAAAACACAAAATTCAATCAACTTAAAAGCTCTTAAAGATCTTAATCTTATTAAAATATATAAACATACTACAATATTTTATCTCTCACTAATAATTACTTTCAAAACCAACCAAACATTAAAGGCAAAAGCATAAAATCAAAAAGCTTACTGTTCTTACAATTAAAAAGAAGTAGCATCCGCACGCGACTTCGTCCGCGGAGACCTTAGAATTGGCTCAAACAAAACGAATAATTTCTAAGTTAATAATATTAGAATCGACTGATGACAATTCGATCTCTGTTATATGACTTTTATATTTATTAGTTTATATTAAATATATATTAGTTTATTATTAAATATTTATTATCATTTATCGTGTGTATTTTGTTTACGTAATAGAATGTAGTTATTTGTGTATATGTTTATTTTATATCAACACCGCCCACCATTTCATGCGATCTCCTATCCCTAAGGTTGTCTGGAAGAGATCGCTTCTAAGCTTATCGCTTAAACCGCCTTTTGTGCAAATTTAAATTTGTTCATATGTGTGTTGTATTTTTCTTTTTAAAATTTTGGTGTACAATAAAGTGTTAAATAAATAAATAGAATTTCAATGAAATACGTTTTTAGCATGTTTTTTGATAATCCCGCAGGACCACAATATTTATCCGGGATAAAATATATCCTATGTGTTAATCCAGATAATAAGCTGTGTAATGAATTTCATCCAAATCCGTTAACCCGTTTAAGCATTATCAAGCAACAAAAATACAAATATAATTCAAAGTGGATATTCCATGCACATATTTTTGATAGTCCCATGTGAGCCTAACATTTTTCCTTCTATAAAAAGTATCCTCCCCATATTTCCTCCTCTAAAAAGTATCCTCTGTTTTAATCCAGATAACAATCTTTATCTATATAAAAATTCATACGTTCAAATCCGTTATACCGTTTTTGCGTCATTTAGTAGCAAAAATCCAAACATACACAACTTGCACCGTTATTTATTTTATTAGTAACAATAAGGTATAACGTCTATTAATAAGTGAAACACATCCTAAACGATACAGAAACAAAGCTCTAATGCTATACATTTCAATTAATACAGTCAAATAAAAAGATCGTTTCTAGTCCATTAAATAAATCACATCACATCCTCACTTCGAAATTCATACATAATGAAGAGTGAACTTATCGACCGTAATAAATAACGTGCAGTCGAAGCCGCCCAAATTAATTTCTTTGTTTTTAACGACCAACGACCACGATAGGGATCTCGACGGTCGCAGTCCCGAACCCATTAAAGGTAATAATGGCTATTCGACGCCCCGAATGTTGAAGCATGCTATGTTAATACGAGTAAGGTACCACAGGTACCCAGTAGATCAAGTCTTGAACGATAATCTTCCAATCGTGTTAAGGAAATGGTTTTTTAATTGAAAATTTTCGTTGTGCTTAAGCACGAACTTATTTTTAATATATTATTATATTATCCTACTAATATAATAGATGTAAAAGTTTGTATGTTTGTTAATCACGCAAACACGGAACGGAACTGAAATTTGGCACATGGATAGACAGTTAACTGAATGGACCACCTAAGATTTTAAGCCAAAAAAAATATGTAAGTTCCTGTAGGGTTAACAAAAACCGAACTACAGGAATTCGATATAAATGTGAAGGTAACTCTTTCTCTGTTTAACCTTTCCACACCCTTTCTTTGTTTTGATAAATTTTTGTCGCCTAAAAATTCTCGGTGACAGCTTGTATCGGAGACTATTTACTCTATTGCAATAAAGGTGCCTCATTAAAAATAGTTATTCACGCGGGCGAAGCCGCTGGCAAGTGATAGTAAAAAATAAGTTATTTATTTTTGTACAGTTGAACTTTTACATTTAAAAATAAGATTATTTTAAATAACAGTAGTGAAGCCATTGTGTTATCAACATGAATGGGCCGGCTTGACCGGATACGTACTATCATCTCACAGAATATTGAATTGAATTAACATTATCCGATTTGTTACATTTCTTATAAGGGTATACCAAGTATATCAATGCCAACAAAATACTAACAAATATTTTTTTATTTGACTAAATTGCCAAACAAACATACTGACCTACCATCAGGTAGGTTACTATCAAGTAAGCGGTTCTCGCCATACATAGTAACGCTTGCAGCGCCATACATTTGTAGGTGTCACTTAAGCGTTGCTTTAAACTTTAAAGCATCTCGCTTTGTTACGAGTAGATCTCCTTTTATTTTTATAAATGTTACTAGCTACAGTGTTATTCAGTGCGAAGCACACTATACTGCTTTACGGTAAAATAAAAGACACTGCGATGGTAACAACCGGGCCGGCCTTTTGCGATAAAAGTCCTACCGCCAATATATTATAAAAATAAATTATAAAAAATATAGAACAAAAAATTCACTAATAGCGAAAACGTGTTCAAGTTTATCTATTAACTATTCCTGGATACCGTAAGTTGGCCCATATATGCTAATCCCTGTAAGGGAAGTAAGGCAGTGACAGTAATAGCGGCACTTGCTAAATTAAAAACCATAGACTAACTTTAGCCATACCGCCTCTGAAATTGCTTTTATCATTAACATTTTCTCGCATCATACCAGCTTTATACTCGCACACAGATCAATACCAGCTACCTAAAGATACGAGATATATCTTTATATGATAGCAATTTAATAATAATTTCTTCAATCAAATACTAATTTATATACAAGAAAACATAATTCGTAATTACCCTAGTATGTTGAAAAACCTTAAGTGTGTAGCGTTTATTTATTATTATTGATCTCGTGTACGTTTCATTTTGAAGATAGAATATTTACTCGTCTGTCTGAATCATGAATTACCATTTCAAATGATATAAAAGCGAATCTTTGCTACTTTTATTTATTAAGGCAAAAGTAATTCCACCTTTATGTTTAAATATACCTCTATATATTCGTTACCTTATCTAAGCCGCTTAACCAATATGGCCGATATTAATAAAATGTGTCGGAAGGATGGCTTGTATCTTGAGCTAGCGTTTCCAAAGTAAGTTCGGTGAAACCAAAAGCTTTTCCGAAGAAAACCCAAGGTTTTGCGAATCGGTTACATTAGTTGATAAATTTTTGGATTAATGGTAGATAAATATTTTTTTCTGATAAATTTTATGGGGTCTATGGAAATTTATTGATGTATGACCTGAAAGATTATAAGCCCCCGTCTTAAAGAAAAAGGGCTATTTGTAATATGGGGCTGTTCGAGCAGCCATCTCATCAACAGTCGTTTTTAGCCGATCAAGCAGATGACAATTCACTTCAATTAAATGAACAAACATTCATTAATTATGAGAGAAAAACGCTACCCAGTAATAACGTTTTTTTCTCTACCAAACATTTTTTTTTATTAAATGAATCAAACCGCGGTAGATTCCAAAGATGTGAGCGAAAGTGGATACTTATATTTATAATTAACATTATCATCGTAAATACTAAATAGTTTCAAATTATTCTCCAAATCACTAATATAGAAGAACTGCGTGCTTGACATAATTTGGATGATGTCATCTTTTGCAACATTGAAAATGATTATATCATACACTTTCATACAGCGGATATTCCACTTAATGGATGAGTAAGTCAAATAAACACAAGTCAGTCACCAAAAGTTTTAATGACGTGTCAACATATTCTCAAGCTAAATTAATTCATAAGATTAAATTGCTTGTGATCATACATATTACATAGATGAATATTTTAGTATCGCATATTCAAGGTACAGTTTGTTGAATTAAATTTTTAATTTCTGATTGGATACAATTTTTTTGTATAAAATCTTCGTACGCTCACAACAAGTAACTCAAGTTTCATTGTAATCGGAATAATTTTGAAATGCATAGAAGATGGAAGGACGAACTACTATTGCATTTTTCATTTATTTTTATATAGCTTAATAAATAATGATATTATTAATAAGAAAAAGAAACTAAAATCAAATAAATCTAACGAAGCAAATTTTCCTTTATAAAAATTTATTTGTTGTAATATAAGAAAAAAAGGCTTGTAAATAATATTTTAATATAAGTTTTTATTTAATTTTAAGTTCATAGCGGCGTATCTGATTTTATGCCTGGTAAAATATATTACGAAGGATTAAAGTTAAACCCTTTCATTCGTATTGTTTTATTATAATGTTAAGGTCATGTGAAAATTCTTATCAAAAGAATATAATCATGTGGAAATAAGGTCCTATTCAGAATTCTGAACGTAATTTTAAATTATCCAGGGGAATTTTTAAATTAGTACCGCAATATGATCTTAATACTTAAGCTATATTATTCATATGGCTTTCCTAAGTTAATATTAATGGAGAATTTAAAATACATATTGGATTATTATTATTATATCAAAAACATAAACTTACTAAGGACAGGCCCTTCCATGCTGACAAAATGTCACAAATTCGCTGGAGCTACTTAGTAAATTCAAACAACGCATCGGAACGAAGTTAGTCATCCCGACTTTATTCGGTTATGTTGCAAGCTTGTGACTAATTTTGTTTTATTGCGTTGGTGTTGAATTAACGAAAGAACACCAACGAGTCTTTGATATTTAATTTAATAATGTAACAAAAAATATAAAAGTAACCATTTCGTGGTCAGATTTTTCTATATAATTATTTTATATTATATCTTGAATCATATTTTACATATATGTATATTATGATAACGACTCGTTAAGCTCTATGTTACAATACGTGGCTTTGACGATATTCGCGGGGGAGCGTCACGAGAATACGCAGATGCGATGAAAAGAAAAAAATTGACATTGAAATAGAATTAGGCAAAGGCATTAACGCGGATCTATCAGAACGTTGATATTTGCAATTCTCAGTGCGAACAAAAGCCGTCCCCGAACCACTGTAGGGAACAAAATCAACATCCTTAAACCACACGGCACGTATTTATAATCCCGTATTCGCTTCCTGCTTTTTGTTACTCTCCGCCCGAGGTTAATAAAAGGTATTAAGCAATTTAAAAGGACCTTTGTATTCAAAGTTACCTACATCGATTTTTTGCTTCGACTCCCACTTCTAAATGCCGCGCCGATGTAAAATTGTAATAGCGAAATATCTTTTGTTGCTACAGATGCTTTTTTATTATAACTACCCATATCTTTTATATTTTACTCGCATATATAACAACATCTATCTTTTGTACAAATAAAACTAATAGAGAAAAGTAATTCGGAATGCAGAATACTAAAAGAACAGTATATGAATTTATTTATAGCGTACAAGCTTTTAACATTATAAAAGTTTACTTAGTCTGTTTTTGGTAGCATTAAAAGCAGAAAACTGACAAAAGCACATCGAACAACGACGTGAACAAGAGTTCCGTAGCAATCTTATTATTTAAAAATTACTGTATATTCTGTTTTTTTAAATATTTGTTGAATTTTAATGTTATAAATTGACAATCATAATGACACAATATTAAGACAAAATTCTGCAAGCCTAATTTGACCTACTTCCCGGTATTCAATTGAGTTTAAATTAAGTACACTGAAGTAACTTGGGTGACAATGTTTCTTCTTACGTATTATAGTATAGTGTTGGATTTTTAACAGTAGAACCTTATTTTCGATGTCTGGAAATCCACAACAGCGCGATTTAGAAGACATTTTCTTCCTCGCACAACCACTCTGTGGAACCAACTTCCGCCGGCGGTCTTTCCGAACCGATACGACTTGGGAACCTTCAAGACAAGAGCGTATTCTTTCCTTAAAGGTCGGCAACGCGCCTGCATGCCTTCTGGTGTTGCAGATGTTCATGGGCGGCGGTGATCACTTAACATCAGGTGAGCCTCCTGCCCGTTTGCCCCTCTTACATAAAAAAAAAAAAAAAAAAAAATTTTTTCCGCCATTACTTATACTTATACTACCTTTACCTCAGAATATCACCGTGAATTAACAGTATCGTTTCCTTTTCTTACTCGTTTCTTCTCTCCGACACCTCATCTCTGGTGGCAAGGCATAAGGCCTCTGATATCAACGCTTGACCGTTGCTTTTTTAGACCTAAACATGCTTGCCTCTTTAATTCGAAGATATATGATCCACCGACAACTTAATCTGCAATCAAAGTATAGACTTTTTGTAACAAAATAAAATAAATTTGGTGAAGTAAATGGACGATTTTGAAAGATTCACTTAATAAATCACGGAACCCGAAAAAAGTAAAATAGCACGACACTTTTTTAAATAAACAAACATGGTTAGATTTGCAAGCGCTTGGAAATGCACAAATTTCTCCCAAACCGCATTTGCTCATCTAGGTAACTACGAGTACGTAAACAACGTGGTCTCGTCTAGGGAATAATTTTTTACCGTACGCTTGTAGTCACGTTTGTTTGAAGATTTTTTTGTCTGTGTATTGCTTATATTCCCACTAGCCTTGTCGGCATCACCGGTCGGGAACAAGATTACCGGCTTTACTGACGTCGGGATGTGACGACCCCATCGCCCGCTGTTGGGATAACCTCTGTTACAGCAGAGATTATTCCACCATTGCAATCAGTCACACTGGTTGTAGGTCTTTTGTTGCAAGAGGCCAGCTAGGTAGGTACCACTGCAGTGTCAAATATTCTGCCACCAAATAGTAGTGCGGAAAAAATAAACGGAAATACATTTAAAACACTATACTTCTTTTCGGTAGAATTTAAAACGAAGAGATACGGTACAACGGCAAACAAAAAAGGTTGTAAACGGGATAACGGAAAATAAGTGGTCATAGTTTTAAATCATAGAGTTTTGTTAGTTTCACGAATTCCTGAGCCAATCAAAATGAATTCGAAATTTACTTGATTCCGCAAGTTTATATCAAACTCTAGCTAGCTTTCCCGTAAATTGGTCTGCAGTATAAGTTACAACGTAAACGATATGATAGCCCTAAACAGTAAAGTCTCATATCTAACATTAGAATTGTTTGAATCGAACTCTACTACAACAGTTTTACGGTTGAATTTAGATTGTTCGATATAAATCTGTCTGAGATTTGCACCTTGAGGTGTTCTTTATTTAACGGAGATATTTTTATAAAACGCCTTTATCGTTATTAAAAACTAATCGAATCCAGATGTTACTCGCTACTTCGTTCTCAATAAAACATTCTGACTTTATAAAATTATCCCAATGGAGGATTTGAAGATAGATTTAATATATTTAAAAAAATATTGGCGTATGTTTTGGTTTATGTTTATAATAATCTAAGTAATCCGCTATAATAAATCTTGATCATTTTCATTTTAAAATAGTATGAATTATTTATTGATTACCTCATCCCCTTGCACAAAATACTTGAGAGCCTACACATTTCGACATACAATAGTATCGTGCTATCTTATTGTAAAGCGCATTTAAACCAAATATGCTAAGTGACTCATATAATATTACTAAGCTAAACATAATTTAGGCTGAGTTCATACAGTTATATTGATAATGTTGACTTTATAGAAGCTAGACGTGTTACGACATGCTCACACAAAGACCTTGATCGACCCATATTTTTTATTAAAATCGCCACGCGTTGTAGACAGCTGCGCTTACTGAAGCCTCATTTTCTTAATTGTAGCGACACTGTCTAGATTTTTTTTAAAGAAAACTAGCAATTATTTTTCAAGTAATTATTGATATTTTCCTAAACTATTGTTAAGTTTTTTATTGCTGGAGGCCGCATTGTCAGATTCATACCGAGCAATAGTGTATTTTACGCTACTGTGTTTCGGTTTGAAGGACACTGTAGCTAATGAAATTACTGATCAAAGGCGATTTAAGAACTAATATGTCGAGTTTGGTAACGCGTGAATGATACTACAGACCTACAATCGAACGGTGCTGCAAGCGGTGATAGGCTACGACAACCGTTTACCATCAGGTGGGTCGTAAGCTTGCTTGAGGACTAATTCACGTGAAAAAAGACAAAAAATAATAAAAAATATGCCAATGAATGTTGATAGCATTTAAAGAGTATCACTTTTAAGTACCTTGCATAATAAGTTTTTATTTGTAAGGAACTAGATAAGTAGATTGTACATAACATTATATATCATTTGCATTTTAATCACTTATTTTGTCGCAATTAGAATTTCATTCCATATATTAATGTGATTGAAGATATTTTTATTTTTATATATCTTGTATTACGAAAGTGAGGGTCGACCTCACTTGCGTAACCAAACTAGTGATGACCTAATAATCGTAATAGCATTTTTATGACAAAACCTGCTACCGCGCCCGTCATTCACCTCGTTTCATGTAGTTTGTACGACTGTTCCGTACAAAGACTCTCGGCAAGATACCTGAGTAAGTAAAAATTCTCATACATAGTTCATTTCCCTACATAGAGTACCTTTTTCTTCCTAGCATTATTCCCGGTAATAGACCAGTATTTTGACAGGTTAGTTTTTAAATAGAGCAATTGCCATCTGACCTCCGCAACCCTAAGCGCGAACCAGTGCTTGGATAAGAGCAATTTCCTTATCAGGTATTAACGATTATTATCAGATGCCATGTAATAACAACCGGAGCCGGCAGCTTAAGGTGTTTTCCGAGGCACGGTGGGAGACCCAGAAGGACCAACGCCCATACTGAAACAGATATTTAACATAACATAACAATGCAAACATCTGCCCGAGCGGGAATCGAACTCGCAACCGTCGAAGCTAAAGGCTGACTCGCTACGTACCATGCCTTAAACGCCAACTGTTATTGGTTCGATTCCCGCTCTTCTTCCCCGGTCGAGCAGGCCCATTTGCTATAATAATTATAAATAAATAAACGTTGCACGCTCAACGGCCCCCATTAGGATAGTAATATCCTGTGTCGGGGTCCGGAAACATTCACAATGACAAAGACAAATACACCCAGACCGGAAAATATGTTTGCATGGTCAATACAAACATATTATGCTCCGAGCGGGAATCGAACCCGCGACCTGTGGCGTTTTAAGGCAGGTTCGCTATGGTAGGAACAAAGCCCTAACATCGTAAAATCGTTTTGTATCAAGATTCAACGATTTTGGCTTTGCGTTGTTAGTTATCTAATTAGTCACGGTGCAGCTACTGTACAGTTATAGGTACATGAACCAAGTTAAATATATCAGGCACTAAAACAGTTTAAGTGATAAATTACAAAACCTAACTTCCTAAGAAATAAGATAATTATATTTGACTGACATCTAACCGCGGCTTTGCCCGCGTGGATAACGTTTTCTAGAAGCACCTTTATTACATTACAACTAAATGTTAATGCTTCCCCATACAAACTTTCATGCCCTATTTCATTTCGAAATCCAAATATTTTGGTAAGTTGTTTGTTTATCCCACCTAACTTAAAAATCCGGGATAAAAAGTATCCTATGTTTTAATCAGGTAACCATCTATATCTATGCCAAATTTCATCAAAACCTGCTTAGCCGTTTTTGTATGATTGTGTAGTAAACATCCGAACATCCAAACACACAAACTTTTACGCTTATTACGAGTATATTAGTAGGATAAAAAAACTTAATTATAAATTTTGTAAGAATGGAATATAAAGCACAAAAGATAATACAATACTTAAAACGGGTTTTATTAACATATCGCTATGAGTCAGTGATATTGCCATTTCCCAACAAAGCTCGTTCTGTGAGCGATAAACCACACGACAAAGGAACACAGTTGAATCGACAGGTTAATACATGTTTTAACAAGACTAGTCAATTTAGGGCTGATACAGTCCTGCACTAAATAGTTGACGATTATTAAATTTGTAATCGATTAGGGTTGCTTAAAAGTTATAAATATGTATAAAGAAACGCTACACACTCAACGGCCCCCATTAGGATAGTTATATCCCGTGTAGGAGGTCCGGAAACATTCACAATGACAAGGACAAACACAACCAGACCGGAAAACATGCCTGTATGGTCAATACAAACATCTGATCCGAGCGAGAATGAAACCCGCGACCTGTGGCGCTTAGGGCAGGTTCACTACCGCTGCGTCTCAAGGTCGTCATCGATTGTAAGTTTCGATAAATAAATCAAAAAGTTATATGACTTTTTTATGAAAGAAATAAAGAAATAAAGAGTCTCTTTCCGACTCTCCTGCAATCGGTACGTGTTGATATAGAGCTGGCTCGATATTAATAATTCAAGATATCTCTTTGATTTGGTAACCCTACGTATCTATATGTAACGTTCGTATTCGTTGACTCACACTAAGGTCCGATATTTATGACAGGATGTCTCGATCACTACTCACGTTGAAGTTATTCAACCGAATTGATTGCTCACTTATCCCGCAGAGTCTCCCGTAAAGGATCGTTCCATTTTATACTCCATATTGTTATTATTACATCTATATATTCTTATTACTATACAAGAAGATAGATATCGTAACAAGAGGTTTATATACAACTAGCTTTTCCTAGCGGCGCCGCTCGCTTTAACTGTGAGGTAACATGAGTCTAAATTAAATCAAATGAAATATTTTTATTCAACATAAAAAGCATTACACTTATTTGTTGAAAGTCAGATTCTACTACCGGCTCTAAAATTAAACCTCTACCTGAGAAGAACCGGCGAAACAAACTCACGGGGCTTTTTTATGTATTTTTTAAAGTGAAATTTGTTTACATATTGTAATCACTGAAA
Organism: Hestina assimilis; assembly: GCA_023373885.1. NCBI lineage: Eukaryota > Metazoa > Arthropoda > Insecta > Lepidoptera > Nymphalidae > Hestina > Hestina assimilis. The sequence continues at coordinate 14,613,299 of CM041747.1, read as the reverse complement.
AGCCTGGAGTGACTGTCTCATTCCCAAGGCGTGGTGTCCTCAAGATATTACTTATTACGATCATAGTATCGTATAAAACATCAAATAATGCGAGATTAATAAATTATAAACACACTAACCTAAAGACTGATATCACGTTATCTTAACGGGCATAAATAAAAAACAAAAAAAAAGGTTTAACACCGAAATACTCTTAAGACAATTAATTCCGAGATCAATTCATTGATTAAGCCTCCGTTGCAAGATAAAAGGGAAATTGTGTTTAAATGTCACTTGCGACGCGAGATCCCATTCAAAAAGCCATTGCTCGGAGGAAACCGGAGCGCGTATTGAGTAGTGTACTCATACGTATACACGAATAAAATGATGATTCGCGTTGAAATCATAGCAGTTATTGCACATAGGATTTTTATCCGTATCTCTACTAACAAGTTTTTTTTTAATTAGTGCAAATGAAAAGATAAAATTGAAAAGTTGCAATTTGAGTACTTATGCTTGGCTACTAAATATTGCGAACGTCCTGGTTCTCGCGTAGCGGTAACTAATAACGCTCAAGATAAATAGATGTCTGATATTATGCTATATAAATAAGTCATAATTACAGTTATATTCAATCTTTTAAATATATGGTGCTTGTTATATTTCTACTAAATTTTTTTTTTTTTTTTTTTATGTTAGAAGTTGGCAAACAAGCATACGGCCCACCTGATGGTAAGTGGCTGCCCCAGCCTATGAGCGCTTGCAGCACCATTAGTAGGTGCCACTCACGCGTTGCCAACCTCGAGATATAAGTTCTTAAATCTCGTTCGCCCAGTAATTTCACTAGCGTACAATGCCCTTCAAACTGAACACAGTAGTGCCTAAGCACTACTATTTGGCGGCAGAATATTGGACACCGCGGTGGTACCTACCTAGCCGGCCTCTTGCAACAAAAGACCTACCACCAGTGTGACTGATTGCACTGGTGGAATAATCTCTGCTGTAACAGAGGTTATCCCAACAGCGGGCGATGGGGTCGTCACATCCCGACGCCTTAAATCAATTTTCACAAAGTTAATATTCAAATTATCCTGACTTTACCAATAAATTTCCATAATTACTTTCGATCAAATGCGTACATTGTGAGTCTGTCACATTGTATTTATAATCTATTATAAACGCCGACAACAGCTTGTCACGTCGAAGTAACGGAAATAACTTATCAGACACGGCGCGTCGCGCTTACCGTATAAATGTATAATATTATTCAGTCGCGTCCGACCTGCGCCTGTTCGGGACAAAAAACACTTGCAGCTGACGTCTGGCGTTATAAGCTATGAAATTTTTGTCCTCAGTGCGATATACAAAGCCGGACTCTGACTATTCTTTGTGCTAGAACAGGTAATATTGTTAGAGACGTACTCAATGACACTCGAAAGAACATTCCATTTATCGATGTTTTTTTCTATTTTAATATATATGTATCTTCAATAAAAACAAAGAAAAATAATTTGTTTACGTACCTTAATAACTTTAAATAAGGTTTAAAGAAAATTGTGAACTACAAATACGCTAAGGATACACCAAAAAACGATGCCGACTTTAAAACCATGTTAAATAAATATAAAATAAATATTTTTTTCAACATAAGTTTGTGCCTTATGTGCCGATGTTTTTATTTTACACATCTAAGTAAATATGTGTATACCTAGTTATGCGTCTATAATCTATTTTGGTTACATTTTATATCCCTGAAGATCTAATAACGTTATAAGAATTTTGAAAATTATCCTCAACTGAAAAATATAGGCTAACATACACAAGCTAACAAAATTTTGAAGTTAATTAAACAAAAAATCTTGTTTTCCAACAAAATTTACACCGAACACTTCTGGATAGAAAAAGGAAAGATATGAATTATTATATGAATAAACTAAATAGGTATTTGTAAATTAAAAAGGAATATTTAATTTTATTATATAATAAATATATTATATATCCTCGATGTCGATTCAACGCGCATTATTGAAATCACTAGCGAGTGAGCAATATCGCGGTGCTATGTGATTGGCGCATGGAGTGGGCGGCTGCATAATGAACCGAAAGACTGTGGAGTGGCGACGGGGGTCGAGGGAGGAACTCCTCAGCGTCCTAACGTTTTGCGTCAAGGAATACATAAGCCAATGTCCTGCTATCAATATCGTAACCACTAAACGTGATAATAATCTAATTTCTTATTATTTAATGTATTATATTAGCAATAATTTTGGAACTATATAAATATGTGATTAGCGAACTCCTCGACCGTCTTAAAAATTAATAGATAACCCATCTATTAAGAAGACTCATCTATCTTAGCTTTAAGCCACATTGTCACACAATTTTATAGTAATACGATGTATTACTGTAAAATATTTATTATGTGTGTTCGTAATCATCCCGAAACATTATCCCACTAATATTTGTAAAAGTTTGTATGTTTGGATGTTTGTTAATCTCAATCGCGTCAAAACTGATTTGATTTATTTTAATTTGTGTGAAATTTGGCACAGACATAGATTGTTACCTGGATTGACACAAAGGATATGTACTACAAGAGGGTTAAAAGGGGACAAAAGTTTGTATCGGGAACCATTTGCAATAAAGGAGCCTCATTACAAAACGCTATTCACGCGGGCGAATATGTGATAAAAAGAATGATCAATATTGATTTCAAAAGCCAAAAGTATAGCGTACACTCAAACAAAAATAAATTATAAATTTCCTCTAATGTAGAGTCGGTTAAAATATCCTAAAAATTACACGCAAACCTCTTTCCTCAAAGTCAAACTGAAATAGCCTTTTCATAAAACCCAGGATCTATGAGGATACTAGATAATATTTCAAAGTGAAATGAATAGGAATGCTTCAGAACTCGTAGCGCACGATTGACCGGTCAAAGCGTTTTTCAGCGCGAGCCACTTTTCTCCTCGACTGTGACATCCACTTCCGGACGCCTACTTGCAATATTTCTACGTTCAACTGACATTAATACTTTTTCCTCAAACTTTATCACTTCACTTGTTTCTTACAATTATGTCTCAAAGTTACATTGTAACCAAAACACTAGTGTAGTAAGATTTTATAGATGTAGCTTTCTTAATATGAATTGTATCTTATTATTTTTATTTGCTTACAACTAAAGTAACAGTATCAGTAGGTTCCGTTCCGCAAGATAAGTGAGATCGCCGGAGGCCCAATATCCCACCTGTATGCTTGTTTGCCAAGCGTCATGAAGTAAAAAAAAATGGACACCATAATTAAGTCTACCGTTTAAGACGTTCAAGTTTTGACGACGTTGTGGCGCGGCGGTAGCGAACCTGCCTTAAGCGCCACAGGCCACGAGTTTGATTCCCGCTCGAAGCATATGTTTGTATTAACCACACAAGCATGTTTTCAGGTCTGGGTGTGTTTGTTCTTGTTCATGTGTGTGTTTCCGGACCCCCGACACAGGATATAACTAACCTAATGGGGCCCGTTGAATGTGTTGCGTATATATTATATTAAGGGTATCTCACTATAATCTTTTTTATGGTAATCACTAATCACATTTGTTCTATAACATCACGCTACGACACAGTAAACATAAACGCGAGTGAAATCGCGGGCACAGCTAGTTATATTAATAATGTATTTACCATACCTTACCTCTTGGTAATAAAAATTAAAGTAATTTTCTCTTTTCGTCGATATTCATCCCCCATTCAATTACAGTTACCTCAATAGGCAAATCAACGTACTTGATAGGCTATTCAAATATAATTAGTAGGTCAATTTAATATCAAAGACTTCAAATATAGAAAATATGTGGGACGATATTGAAATTATTGAAATTGCTCTTATACAATGGTGATAAATAATTAACGACGTTGTGGCACAGCGGTAGCAAACCTGCCTGAAACGCTACATGTTGTGGCTTCGATTCCCGTTCGGAGCAGATTTTTGTATTAGCCACACAGGCATGTGTTCCGGTCTGGGTGTTTGTCCTGGTCTTAGTGTGATCTCCGGACCCCCGATACAAGATGTCATTTATTAATTATTTTATTTTTATTCATTTTTGCCATTTGCAAAAAATAAAGGTGTGATTTTGATTTAATTTTTTTTACATACGTATTGTCATGCAACGTTCAACGTAAAATGTTCATAATAGACTCCCTGGTTTTATTTATTTTTTACTGAAAACAAATTTATTATGAATGTTGATCAATTGATTGACTTTTTGTGGCTTTTCGCTTATTCTCCAACCGTTTTTTTTTATTATGACTTTAAATAATATAGTTTCATATCCTGACTAGATACACTAACAGAATCAATAAATACGTCACAATAAAATCACATAGAATTCAAAAATCATCATAAACAAAGCTACAGGCTAAAAATATTAATTTTATTTAAAACAATAATTTTAATTTCTAAAGCGAAACCGAAAAGTGTGTAGTATTATAATAAACACGCACATATATTTGATGGGGTACATAATTCAACGAGCAACCAATGATCCATAAAGATCCAGGATTGTGCCTTTGACGTGTAAAGTACGCCCCGGGGTTCGGCTGTAAATAAAAGGGACTTCTATATTGACACGATGACGTCAAAGGACGACAATATCAGCATTTCGTTCCACCATTTTAATGAACGGAAACTTGTTATCAATAATTCTGACGGTCTGAAAGCTTTTTAATAAGAAAGTTGTCACAATGAGTTTTATAAAATTCAGACGTCAATTGCTATTTATAGAAAATAGCTTCTGCTCACAGGTTCGCCAGTATGAATAACAATTTTAATACAAACTTTCCACCCATGAAGGGGTCAAATGAACCCTCATTTAGAAAACGTTAAACATGTGTTTCTTTATCATTAATAGTTCGCCTAAAAACAGAGTCTCTTGTTGCTAGTTTCAAAAATGACGGACTTCAATACTTTCAACCCCCTTTTTCACCCCCTTAAAGGTTGAATTTCGAAAAATCCTTTCTTATTCCTCGTCTAGGTTTTATTAACAATGTCTGTAAAAAAATCTTGTTTCTAGGTCCAAGGATTTAGGCTGGGCGTTGATGAGTTAATAAGTCAGGTCTTCTCGTTGTATGTACATTTATTCACAGAGTGTTAAAATTAAGTACCGTCACAAAGTGTAGTCAAAATACATTTTTCATTCGTACTTCATTACGACGTTTCATTGTTCCCTACAGCAGTTAAGAATTAAAAGTTAACAAAAAAAGCACCACATTTAAACGTCTTACTCGTTAAAAGAAAAACTCAGTAATCTTCACTCCGCAATTGGGTCGTAGTTGGCATTTAGGGTTGTACTTTTAATCCGTTATCGTCTCGACTAAATCCGAAACTGCAGAAATCTGCTATTACCGTAATAACATAAATTCTTATAAAGGATTAAAATGTTTAAGGACAGCTTCAGCATATCCCTGTAAATTTAAAAAAAACAGCATATTTTAGTCTTATAACATTCAAATATGCTACTAGATCTAAATTACAGCATAAAAATTAGGGTCCGACCGAAACTGGTTTTTCAGCCGAAACCGAAACCGAAACCGAACTTTCGGCCACTCTTTCAGTTTCGGCCGAAACCGAAACCGAAACCGAAACTGCTTAAAAAATATTTAAAATTTTGTTTTTTTTACTGAAATTTGAATTCGAAGTTTATTTAACATATATTTGCATGTATGCTTTCGTAGTCAACTAATTAGGGACGGAAAATAATTTGGTTAAATATTTTAAAAGTTTAATTTTTTGAGATACTGTTTGTTATATATAAAATATATTGTTTAATAGACACACTATTGAACAATATATTTTTACTTTTTCGAAGCTAAGAATATTTTATGGTGGTTTATTTAAAAATAAATCTTTTGCATCGAAATTGCTCATTTACTGGCTGACCATCTAATTAGGGACAGCAATAGTTAGTGTTTTTTTCGTTTTTTTTTTTAAATAAACCTGAAATACAAAGTCGGAAGCCTTTGTATTTTTATTTGGCGTCATTCTTTAGTTTATAGTTTTGATTTGTAAAATTAAGATCACAATTTATTACTTAAACATGGGTCACTTATTTAAGTTGTGAAACGAACAAGCGAAAACAATTTTATCTCAACGTAAATGGCTATACCGTAAAGTAGCTTATCATTTGATTTGCTCCAAAAGTATGGTTTTCAACGCTGTGCAATATTTTCAAACCTATAAAACTACTGAAACTGTGTACCTAGTAAGAAATTTAGATCGCAGACTGGTAATAGCTTTATAAAAGTTCCTTTGTGGGCTTTGTAATTATTAAAAGAGAAATATTTGGTCTAGAACTTAGTGGCGAAGTTACATGGGCGCTTTAACACGAAAACGATGCAAAATATACTTCACTGTTTATTAAATGATTTCTAGCCGGTGAACTTCTATCAGTTTAAGATTGGCCTGCCAATAGCCTAGACATGAATTCTTTGGAACACATGTGGTACAAGAAACTGGAAATTTAAACCAACTCTATAGTAGTTCCAAAGACGCCTGGTAGAACTTCACTAACGAAACGTGTCATTATTTGATCGAGTCGATGCCGCGCCAATGTCGATATGGCTATAGCTAAGAATAGCAATTTAATGTTATTTTTTTAATAGAAAACGTAGCTTTTTAAATAAATTTAATAATAAATGTACATTTTTCTCTTCCATTACATTATGAGTTCATTATTTCTAATGTTTTCTTAAGTGTCCCTAATTACTTGTCCAGAGTTATATTAGCACGTAGGAGAAGTAAAGTTGAATTTTTAATTACAATCCATTTCAATAATTAATAATTATATTAAGAAAACATTGGTCAAGATCAGATCAACATTAAAAAACGTAATGAAGACTTCATGTAAAATGAAATTACGGAAAATATAAATAAATGTTACTCTTATTATACCAATGCCCCTAATTAGTTGACCACCACTGTATATAATATAGACAGTTAAATAGAGTTAAATAAAATAAAAAAAAAGTTGGCTGCGAAGTTTACCGAACAACGCACGAAAACTCACGAACACTCTAGTTTCGGCGAGGCCGAAAGTTTCGGCTATATTTTGGCCGAAACCGAAACTAAAGCCGAAACTAGATTTTTGGCCGAAACTGGCCGAAACCGAAACCGAAACCGAAATTTCGGTCGGTCACTAATAAAAATACATATAACACTGAACTAAATTTAAGCAATGCTTGATTAGTCACACCCTAATTCAGTTTTTTTAACGATCCTAGTTCATAAAATTGGCGGGTATTCGCAGTATTCGTAATTTTGGATTTATTGAATATATTCTGGAGCCTGGAGTTCGAATACCCTCGTGTCCGCTTAATTTCCTCCTTCTTCCTCGTCACCTTATAAACAACATACAAAACCCTACAAATTTGACTATGTTTTTTTGGTTTTTATTACGTTTTTTCCCGCCATTCTGGTATTAAAAAAAACTTAAAGATTATTATAAAAAGTATATATTTACTATTATTATAAAACAATATTTATTAAAATAGAAATGTAATTTTGCATACAATCACGATAAATGTTTCTTTGTGAAAAGTCCAAAAGATTTATATGAAGCTATTACAAATGCAATTATCATAATATTTTTCCTCATTTTACTTTTACCTCGTATTGTGAGGATTCTTTTTCATTAATTGTATAAGAAATAATAAGGTATATTGTAATTTCATTTCTATTATAGTATATTGTAATTTCATTTTGTTTCCGGACCCCCGACACAGGATATAATTATCCTAATGGGGGCCGTTGAGTGTGCAGCGTTTATTTATTTATTTATTTATTTATTTATTTCTTTTAATTATACCAGAAAATAAAATTTAAATATCAAACAGTACAATGTGCTTTACTCTCTTTTAATTAATTCATTCTGACTTTTTAAATGTGTAATTACAATAATTATTGTAAAACTAAACGACAAAATTTCTTATTAATGGATGGACTCACTATACAATAAGGACCGGCTCTTCCATACAAAAAATGTGTCCCAAAGATTCGCTGGTGCTCCTTCGTGAATTCAACGAAACTTAGTTAGTCACACGGTAAATTTGTTCGAATTCGTTGCAAGCTCGTGACTAACTTCGTTTCGTTGCGTTAGTGCAAATTATAAATTCTATAATAACTGAATTTTATATTAATGAGTATATTAGTTCGTTATAGTCATTAATATATTTCACTCATAATAGGTTAATTTATGTTTACTCAGATGAGTACAAAATTTTTCTCAACAAAGATAATTTACTAGTAACTAACTGAATGTAACATTATATCAAGGGGACAAAATAAATATACTATGCGAATGCCGTATTTTTTTTGACAAGCATAAAAGATTTCAAGCGTAATGCTTAAGAATTCTCTTGATAATCCCGTGAATTAACAGGCCTCTTGGGTATCACTTTCATTTTCACTTAGGGCCACCGACTGCTCCATAACCATTAAATCCTCTTGTTTACTGCTCCAGTTTGTACTGAGGTACTACCTCCCCCCACCTCCCTTCACTCCCACACTTTGTAATTTATTCACACAGTTAACTAAACAGTGTAACAAAGATACCCCTTTTCTGAAATCATTCCCAGACGACTAACAATCTTATATCTCGCCGAGCTAGAATTCTTGCCAACCAGTTTGTAAATTAAATATTCAAATTTAAAAGCATCCAGTCACAAACTTTATATTTTCGTTGTTTCTGTTATTCATTAGCATTCCATTTTCCGTCTTTTGTTTTCAACGGTCTCATGATAAATATACCAATGTCGAAAGATTTTACTTCACTTGAAAAATCATTTTCAAAAAATTTAAATTTTAAATATAATCTATGAAAATCGCCTCTAGTAACCGGGTAATTTATGTTGATAAAATTCTATATTCTTAATAAACAATTTTAAGTGTTCCGCTATTTTTTTTTAACCTAAAAGCGGATATCGTTTTTTTTTGTTTTTAAGGATATCGGATTGTTGATTGTTTATTTCACTTTACAAGATGCTGTTGAGGTGGTAGTAAAATTTGAGAAGGATCAATAGACCTCAACCGCTTATGTAGGGGTGGTTTGTGGTAACATTTAAATTATAATGTAATAGATTGATACTTATTTATTACAACAAAAACCCGACTGTGTTAAAATACTACACAGATACATATAGATACATATAGATATCACTTAGATCCATGATCCACATGACTACAGATACCTTTGTTTTTTTTTATATTATGACGGTTGGCAAACAAGCATACGGTCCGCCTGATGGTAAGCAGTCGCCGCAACCTATGAGCGCTTGCGACACTTGAAGTATCACAAGCGCGTACCCAAGGAGCAGGAGGGAAGTGTTGAAAAGGGGAAAAAGGAAGGGAACAGAGGGGGTGGAAGATTGGACCTCCGGCGCTCTCATTCATCGCACCAAACGCGACAGTACCTACTGATACTGTTACTTTACGCCTATTTTCTGTAAGTGGGTAGTACTTCCCCGGTCGATTCAGCCCTTATGTGTTGAGAGAAGCATGGCTCTACTACCGTAAAATTCACCATCCATTCCAAGTTCCATGGTCACTACATATGGGGTTCTTCAAGGGAAAGGTTCTTCTGCATGCGATACCTCTGGGATTTCAGGCGTTCATAGACTGCGGTGACCGCTTTCCATCAGGCGGGCCGTAAGCTTGTTTGCCACTATCATGGTTTAAAAATGAGTGAAAACTATGAATTTATGTTCGTCGAACTTTGGACTCGCCTATAAGCACTACAGCTTCATAACAACTTCAGCTACTTTTATGACCTTGGATGATTTAGTATGTTATTTTTAATTTACTACCCATTTTCCATAACTTGTTTGTTCGAACATCGTTAAAGAACACGGTCAATTGCTTTTACATCCAATTTCTCCCCTCGGCTTTATGATTTAGCCTCAAAAATTATTCAGTTGATAAAAATGGCACAAGTTTCGTTCACGTTTTCAAGAATAACATTTTGTTATTATTTGATTCATTACTAAGATTGTTTTATTTACAATCAATACTAACTCTATTTAATAATCATATTCAATATTGAAAATATGAATTAAATATTTGCTTGCTTATCGATAAATACATAAAAAATCTAAATGTATTTATGTTTGTTTGTTACGATTAATCTTTTTTAATTGATAGTTTTTTTTTGTAATTTAATAGCTCAACCTTCAAGAGAAGAGCTTATTCTTTCCTTAAGGGTCGGCAACGAACCTGCAAGCTTTCTGGTGTTGCAGGTGTTCAAGGGCGGTGGTGATCGATTAACATTAGGTGAGCCTCCTGCCTGTTTGCTCCCTTTACATAAAAAAGCTCATTTTAAACTTAAAGTGACGAGATCTATAAGTATGTTTAACAATAGAACAACTCATGTAGGCTCTAAGATATACATATGTACTTAACAAATATCAGCATTCTTCCAAAAATCAATTACAATTAAGCATAATTTGTATTAATATATGAATAAGCTTATATTATAAAATAATCATTACGTTATAATATTGATTTGGACTCTATTTATCAGTCATTAAAATTGAGCTCTATGAAATATAACGTACATAATATGTGAACAATTGTGGTTAATATAAGAAGATTATTTCTTCCTTCGAAGACTATTTATATACAGAAAATACAATTCAAACAGCCTATACAGTATAACATATTAAATAATTGTGGCTTTTGTGACAGGAATAAACATAAAATGTTATCCTTATCTCATTCCATACATCGGGCACGCACCAAAGTCATAATTTCGCGATGAAGTATCGCATGGGCAAAGCGCGCCCTTTGCACTGGTGATTCACTGTAACGGTTATTCGCGTGTTTCCAAAAACCCGACATATTTTTCTGGAAACAATGGCCTTCTTTCTGATAACGAAGGAGAAGCAGAAAATAATCCATTAGGAAAAACGCAATAACATACCAGCAACCACCTGTACCGTATAACAAAATTATTTCGTTACAAAAGCCATTCACCGTAATGAGCGTTGTTCCATATTTGCACATATTTACAACGAATACTAAATATTTATATGTTAAAATTTTTACTTCTATAATATGATGGATATGTTAACATGTGTGTATACAACTTAAAAATTGTGTGTTGTGTGTATCAAGTATAATTTTGTTTCCGGATTGTATTTATTGTTGACCGACGTTTTAACAAGAATGTACCGTTGCAAGCTGATCGAATGATTTAAATAAAAATAAAAAAGTAAAATCTAAACAGCCAGTTCTAAATTGAAAAAACATTTTTTAAACAGCAACCTTACAGTAACCTGTATAGATTCAAGATAAAAGTCTTAGTATTCATAGCGCTAATAAGAAAAAGAGAAAAAATAAAAACAAAAAGTCTTTATATATAAAACGGAGAATTTTCAATTATTCGTGTAAATTAAATAATTTCATTATATTTCACGGCGTTCTATTCAAACAAAACAAAAAACGGTATAATGGCTTTGTGGTGAAAATGGAAAAATATACCGTCGGCTTACTTCTCGCTCTCTTGATTAGAGTCAGCTTTATCAAATTTAATGTTCGGCGCTTTTTTCGCTTGTCGAAATCCATTTTTACAAAGTAGGCAAAGAGCAATTCTCAGAAGGAAAGTGTCCATAAATTAAAGCGTTCTCCAGAGTCGAGTCTCAGTTTCCCGTCACAGTGTAAATAATTGGCCAGCCTTTTTATTTATTACACGGACAAATTTTGACAAACCAATGTCTGCAATACAAAAATAAATGTTTACTCTTAAATAAGATATCTATATTAATGACAGAGATTTTAATGATGCATATATTAAGAACTAACTAAACTAAATAACTACTAGATGTGCCCGTGGCTACGGTGGCATGGTCTAAAGAATTATTGTTTATACTTTTAAACAAAAGTAGTCAAGTTATTCCCTATGATATCAGCTTCTAATTCTTCCTAGCATAATTCCTGGTAATAAACAACTCTTTAATCTGTCCGTATTTAACAGGTTAATAGTTTTTACGCAGAACGATTGCCATCTGACCTCGGCAGACCCAAGAGTGACCCAGTAACTTATGGGATAAGAGCAATTTACTTATCAAGAGTTAACGATTATTATCAGATGATGATAATTATGTGATAACAACCGGGACCGACTGCTTAACTTGCTCTCCGAGGCGCGGTGGGGAGATCCATAAGTACAAACGCCAAGACCGAAACAGATATTTGTAAGATCATTACAAACATCTGCCCGAGCGGGAATCGAACCCGCATCCGTCGAGGCTAAAGCCAGATTCGCTACCCACAACGCCACATTTCATTTTGTTTAATGTTTATTTTTTCTTTTTAGTTTTGAAGTCACTATTTATTTTTAAAAATAAGTTTATGTATAAAATAATGCCTAAGAAGAGAATTCTAAGAAATTAATGACATCAGAAACAACAAGAGAACAAATAAGAATTAAAAATATATATATGTCTCTATTACTAAACTAAAATCTATCTATATAATAAAAAATAAGCTTGTATTGTATTGTAGATTAATTAATTAAAATATTATTAAACTATTATGAAAATTAAGTAACTTAATTAAGTACCCTTATCCTGTGAGCGCAATATTGAGGTCTCATATTTGTGGGGGATCATGATAAAATGGTTTAATTATACATCATGCGATTTACACCACATTACCGCTAATCAGAACCGAAATTCCTCGTAGGGAAAACTGCGGGAAAATGTCGCAGCAAAGTTGAGAAAATATTTCTCATTATTTGAATATTTTAAAACTTTTATCATCTATACATTTAGAATAAAACGGAAAATATTTAATAGCTTATTTCGCTGCGGTAATGTTAGACATTTTTGTTACTTTTTTCTTCTTCGATTTTGACCGCGTGGTAACTGTACAGTTTATCGCGAAAAAAAATGCTTGTTGCTCTTTTGTTTAACCGGTATTTCTTAAAAATACAACAAAAAACATACAATGCTACTTTTAATGTTTATATAATTAGTGAAAAAGAAGAAGACATATCCTTGTCTTAACTGTCAACAAATTTAAAATTAAAAAAAAAAATCTGTGTATAGTGCTCTTTACTCTATGACGATGACAACGTCACCAGACCGAAAACTTGCGTGACAACGGGACAATGTTAGCCACTTATGCATGTGTCTAAAAGCTCGTCTATCACATTTGTTTAAATATTTAAAGACACCATTAGTTTCATTCACATTTATTCTATGCAAGTGAGTTATAGGTAGCTTTACTTATAATCATATATTTAAAATGTCCGTATAAACCTGTATCATCAGACAAAAGATGTCAAGAGGTATCGATTTTACTTATTCGTCAGTGACGGGAATTTACACGTAAATACCGTGAACTTGCTTTTACTTAAAAGAAAATACACGAGTACGTAGAATGTATAATAGTTATATCTTTTTAAACATTATTTAAGTAAACATTTGTAAGAAGCTATATGAAGCAGTGCTTCACCACTTTACAGAATATCATAATGTTTTACTATGCGAAAACCCTGAAAGTTTTTTTAAAATGTATGTGTGTATGTATACATATCTAATTTAGCTCTGCGCTTAAAATAAATAGATAGTATACTGCGCTCTGTATAGGGCGTAGCAGCATGAACTGGTTGATTGGTTTTGACATATGAGGTTTTCCTAGAATGGTTTTAGTTGCAAGAATAGCTTAAGCTAATAATAACCTCAACCGCATCAACTATGTGCCATTTCATCATTTAAAGTTTATTCTATGGATAACTTTGTTTTATTTGATTACAAAAAAGCAACTCGGAATATACCTCTAAATATAACGCTAAGCTTAAAACCGGCACAGTCGATTTATTTCTAGTTATTTCATTTAAAAACTAAACTAATGAACGGACATTGATGAAATTTCTGCGTGACCACTCTGAAAGTAACGTTCTATTGAAATAAATATGCAATTCAATAAATACTCGTAGTTGTAGTACGTCTCAGAATGTAGCAAATAGTTTTTAGACGCAATCACTATCTTCAGCAGTATCTTCACAGACTTCGAATATAACGAGATAGTAGCAAATTTGGCGTGATTATTTCTTTTTTAGATATTTGTAGTCATTCTTCTATTATGTATTTTTAATCATAACAGTAAAATCCATGGGGAGGATTAATAAAACGCTACACACTCAACGGCCCCCATTAGGATAGTGATATCCTGTGTCGGGGTCCGGAAACATTCACAATGACAAGGACAAATACACCCAGACCGGAAAATATGCTTGCATGGTCAATACAAACATATTATGTTTAAAACATATTATTCCTCTCGCAAAAACGCATCTTGGTAGGCAATCTCCAATTGCTCGTATTTGTGCTAAATATAACAAAATATCACAATCTATACCTGGCGTCGACATATTCCATGATTCTCTTATTGTTTTTAAAAAGAAGCTCACTGACTATCTCTCAGTTGGAAATTATTCTAATAATTAATAATAGTTACGTAGGTTTAATTTATATTTATAGTTTTTAGTCCGTTTTGGGCAATTTGCATGTTAATTGGTCAATGTTAGGTACACTTGTTATTGATGTACATATCAGTGAGTGTGACATGTTTTAAGTGTTATATCAAATTGTTATATATGTATATTGTTAGTGTGCTTGTTAAATAAATAAATAAATAAATAAATAAATGTTCCGAGCGGGAATCAAACCCGCGACCTGTGGCGTTTAAGGCAGGTTCGCTACCGCTGCGCCACAACGTCGTCACATGATTGCGTGGGAATTGAACGAGAATAATCTTAGATATGATTTTTTTCCTATTGATGTTATTTCCGGGACAGACCGCACGCGAGATCGTCGTCTCGATACGAAACTATCTGATAAACAGGAATATTTTACGGAATTCGGAATTATTTTGTTTTTTTTGAATTCCGTATTTTTGCCGTTTCGACATTTTTTGGTTGTATATAAAAAATAAATAGAACGATAATGTATATGAAATTTTTTCTTCGAAACATTTAAAACGTTTGAAGTCAACTCGTTAATTATGAAAATAATAGACGTGAATACGAAAAGAATATAATACTACGAAATTTCGTAGAACCTATAATTACTCCAAATTAAAATATGTAATTAGGGATTTTGTACAAGTTACTTTTTTACGTATAAATATTTTAATTCATGGGCTAAGATAAATTATTCTCTGGAATAACAAAATAATGTATTCCTTCTAAGCTATGTCACACTGGTAGTAGGTCTTTTGTTGCAAGAGGCCGGCTAGGTAGGTACCACCGCAGTGTCAAATATTCTGCCGCCAAATAGTAATGCTTTGGCATTACTTTGTTCCGGTTTGAAGGGCACTGTACGCTAGTGAAATTACTGGGCGGAGAACTAGCAACAATTTTTTTTTTTTACTTGTTTGTTCATTTGATTCAATTTTAAAAATAAATTAGGGGGTATTAGGCGAGTTAATAACTTACTTTTAAAACAGAATCGTTGAACTAGTAATCAAATTATTAAATGTAAATCTCTGAAACCCATATAGAAACGGAACGGGGACCCCCGTTAGAAACCAAGTTCCTCGCGTTTTTTCTCCCGAATTTAATTCGAAATGATATCTGTATATTTCAATAGGTACATGATTAAAAGAGACAGGGACAGAGAGTAAGAGAAAGAGATAGAGTTCCGCACCCGGCTGCGCACTCACTTGCTTGTGTGCTCATTCACACGCACACATAGACAGCATTCCGTTACGTGACGATTTCTGCTAAATCGCACTACCCGTAAGCCGCGCTAAGGAACTTCGTTCCAATACAACATGAATTGCAATTAAATCAAAAGTGAAAATCAAACAAACGTATTGCTTGTTTGCAAAAATGGAAGCAATTAATATTTCAATATGTGATAGTTCGAATTGGAGTACGGCGAGTCTCTGGCGCCGCGCCCACTTCGCTGCGGTCGGCGACAGACTCAACACATTTACACCGATTTATTTCACAACAATACAACTATATTTCGACTTTCGTCCAATGTAAGAGCAGATAGCTTTAATTTATTTATACGAGCAATGTAATTTAATGTTTTATTTTTATTTTAACAAAACGAAATTTACGATTTCTCGCAGATTTATTGATAAATATTAATCCTAAACTAATTTGTTTCAACTAATTTGTTTATTATTATCGCTAGTGATGTATTCATCTATACAATTATTATTACATCGAATGGGAGGTTTTTTGTTCGTTTGTTTCGCATTCCTGCTATTAAATACTCAAACAATCAATTATATCCTCAATAGCTCAACTGTTAAAGGGCCGACTCCGATCCGTTAACACGACAGTTGCGGGTTCGATTGACCCCATGTGGGCTTATCAAAAGCCGAAGCAAAAGTGATTTTTTTTTCGGAAAGTGTATTGCTGTTGGCCCTACTGACCTTGACAGCGTCACCGGGCGGGGGGCCGAGTACTGAGACTCAGCCGTGATAAAGGGGCAGCCCTCACGGGGCTCAAATTTGATTCCGTCCTTAGGGTGCCTCCTGCGAAGCCGAACCACGTCTAAGGACCTAAGAAGGGAAAATATCCTCGGAATGAACTGACTTAGAAAGTATGTACTTGTAAGACATTTATTTAGAATTGTGGAGGTATGACGTGTTGAAATGCCTCCAACACTACGGGAGGATCCTCCGACCAGGCGGGTGATATTGCCTGGCGGGTCGAAGCCCGCAGTAGCAAAAGTAAAGGAAAGTTTGTTTGTATGGAAGGGCCAGTCCATAACAATACGAAACAGATTTATGAAGTTATTTTTTTAAATCCAAAAACAAATGAAATCATTACCTAAATAAAATCTATCTCTGACTATTCACTTGTTTATTGATTTTGGTTTCTGGTGAACCAGTTTTACCCAAACATTTAAAGCCTCGACTGATAAACACGATATTTTGATTTAAAAAAAAACTGATCACTGTAAACCTCGTGCAATTGCTTTAAAAAAATGTGACCCGAATGCTATATTATATTATTGTTGAACAAAAATTTGTTACCCTTTCCCCATGAACTGCTTATTATCGTTATCGAACACGGTCAATTGCTTTTACATCGAATTTCTCCCCTCGGCCTTATGATTTACTCTCGAACATTATTTATTCGTAAAAACGAAGTTTCTTTCGTGTTTTTCGGTAACCAATATTTTATTTTAATATAATATATAAATGAATTGTAAGTAGGTATAAGTCTGTTTTGTGAGTGAATCTCAATTTTGATGAAACTTTTTGTTTAAAATCTTATGATTGAAAATAAAAAGTGGTTATTTTATGCCGGTGCTATATACTATATAAGACATACATTATATTATTATACTTCTTCTTCCTAACATTATTCCCGATATTATACGAGTATTTACCCAGGGTCTGCTTAATTAATCTTGTTCGGATTGGACAGTTTAATAGTTTTTACATAGAGATTGCCATCTGATCTCCGCAACCCTAAGGGCGAACCAGTAACTCATTAGATAATTTTTTTTTTTATTTGGAAAGTAGGGCAGATGACTCTACTCCACCTGATGGTAAGTGGAAATAAAGTCCAAACGTGAGGGCGGCTAACAGAGTTGCGGAATGCAACCGTGTTAGCCACCCTTGCCCTGCCTACCCGCAAGATGCCCCTTCACGCCTCGTTTGAAGGAGCCCAGATTGTAAGAAGGAGGGAACACGTGAGCCGGCAATGAGTTCCACTTTTTGGAAGTACGACAAAGAAAAGAATTGGCAAACTTCTTTGTTCGGGAAGGAATTGATGCCACAGTTAGACGGTGACATCGGAGACCGGCACGCGTAGTTCTTGTAAGGAAGGAGAATAATTCCTCTGAACACTCGCCGTGATACATTCGGTAGAAGGCGCCTAGGGCGGCAATCTCACGACGCAGTTGAAGAGATTCGAGGGTGAACAATTAAGAACAATTTAGTTATCAAAAGTTAACGATTATTATCAAATATTACGTGATAACAAGCGGGACCGACAGCTTACCGTGCTCTCCGAGGCACGGTGGGGAGACCCACAAGGACAAACACCCAGACCGAAACAATATTCGTAAGATCAATGCAAACATCTGCCCGAGCGGGTACCAAACCCGCATCCGTCGAGGCTAAAAACAGACCCGCTATTCACAACGCCACAACGGTGACACAGTATATTATATACATATGATAATATTTACGAAGCTACTGTTATTTTGAAAGTGAAATTGTATACGGTTGTTAAGCTCTTACAAGCGTACTTTTCGTCAAAAAGCCGAACGCGCGTACACGGGCTTATTCTTGCGTGTGTGCTCGAACCGGTAGTGGCGAGTGTCAATAGCATATTTATATTACGCGCTTATACGAAATTATAAGCGCGTCAACCCTCGAACGAGTGCGTGTCGTATAAAGCGCGCTTATACGTACTTCAAAAAAAGTTTATACGCTCGCATAAAAAGCTGTTCTAAACCGTCCTAAATAACTTACGAAACCGATATATAACTGATTTCACTATGTAATTCTTCTTTTATATCTGTATTACTTTAGATAGAAATAATATACATCTATAAAGTCGTTTTTCCAAGTAAAAATCTACAAAGTATTCCCCCGTTGGTAAGAACTTTGCATATCGCGATCAAAGTAAATGTGAATGCTACCAGTGAGTCGTCGTAATGTGTCGCTATATTATAGGCGGGTTTTTGGGTAAAATATCAACAACTGGCCGTTTGCCAGAGCAAGAAAACGTATTCGCTACGATGGGGACCTCTAGCGAAACGGACACAATGAGCCCGCTTACGTAACAAAAGGCGTACTTGGTATTTAATAATTAACTACGCAAGTACCATATCATTTTCTTACTCTATAAAGAAGTTAAATGAACGACGAAATACGTAGTAATTTTGTATAATGCGATAGAAGTGTCGTTATAATGTTTGATCGACTTCAAAGAAAGGAAAGTTGTGTTTCGTGTGAATGATTTTCTGTACATATTTTACGGAATACTTTCGCCGTTTATGAAATAATTTCCATTACCTATTAATTTTCATTAGATTAGGTTTTCATTTATACTAAGCCTATTACAAATTTTATAACGAATTAAAACTCTGGGATTTTGAGAAACACCTCCTCAAAGCGTAAGATCTACTTACCTGCGAAAACTGCATGTAATTTTTTTATTTACCTGAAGTTAATAAATAGCCTAAGGTATATAAATATCTGTTGTAAATTGTTTAAAACAGTCTCAATATAATATTTATATGTATCAATTACGGCTCGGAGAAACACAATGCGGATTTTCCGTTTAAGTTTATCCGGGTACATTCACGTTTTACGAGTTCAAATTACGTCACTGATATGGATAGTATTCTGAGACTAGGACGCAGTGATTCAACCTATACTCGTATATAGTATATATGATAGGACTGTCTTGGTGCCTTCATCACTTATACTGGTTTCTAAGCAAGCTTTTGGTTGTTCAAAAACGGCTTAAAATATGGCTAAATGAAATTGTTTAAATAATTTTAGTTATTGTAATGACTATATATGCAACAACACTTAATTGTTGGAAGTCAAAAGCTGACACAAAAATCTAAACTTATGCAGATAGGCAACTTTAAAAAGAACTAAAAGTTTTTGTTCCATATTTGGTTCTTGAATTTCATTTTTGTTTTGCTTTAGATGCACAATTGATGGTGTATCAAACCATCAATTTTTTTGAACATCTGTTTTTGATAAGTAAATCAGTTAGTAAATATTAAATTTAATATAAATATAAGCTTTTTTATATCATGAAGGCATACAAGCATACGCTCCGACTACTACTGATGGTAAACAGTAAGCGCAACCTATGAAAGCTTGCGATAATTAAGGTATCAAATGCGCGTTGCCAACCCAAGGCCTAATTGGGAAGGAATATTGAGGAAAAACGGAACAGAGGGGTTGGAAGATAGGACCTCCGGTGCTTTCAGTCGTAGGACGAAACGCAACAGTACCTACTGATACTGTTGCTGTATGGCGATCTTCTGTAAGAAGGTAGTACTTCTCCGGTCGAGCTGGCCCATTCATGCTGGGAGGAGCGTGGCTCTGCTACTACTGCTGGGTTGAAACCCTATCTACTCGTACTATGAGGATTGAAACATATAAATAAGTGTATGAGCTTGCATATGAATGAAATTTTTTATAAAATAAACTAAGGATGTGATAGTCAAAATATTTCAAACTACGCTCGAAATATAGGGTAGCAAGATATTATAACCCAAATCTTAAGAAATTTATTGTAAGCTCACAAACTAATTAATAAATATAATACAGAGATAGTTTTATCTCAAATGTAGGTTATAACAAGTTATCACCAACACTCACTCGGAAGTACGACTCGGAAGCGTTATATATAATTATATAAATAAAGGAATGATATAGAGTTGCGCTATCTCATAGCTCTTAGGTCACATTGTCCGGCACCGTTTTTACGCCGGATCTGTGTATGAGTTACGGACGACGGCGCGTCCGGTTACGCCTGCGCGTTCGCTCTACCATCACTTCTACACCGACTCTGTTCTCTTATATTTCATGGTCACTGCTTTCGAACAAGGCTAAGTCACAGCCGAGAAAACACATCTGAATGAACAATAAAAAATATATACACTTTTTTATGTTAATCTATTTAAAAAAGGCTATATTTCAATACATAACATGAGTGCAATGCTTATGAAAGCTTTAATAAGCTCTTGAATTAATTTTATTGAAGAACAGTGTAGAGCTTATTGTCTATGTACCTAATCTATATGTCATATGTTTTTATGTCGACCATTTATAAAAAGTTTATACTCCCTTTAGCCGGGTATTAAAGCTTTAATAACAATAAAAGTGTAATAAGAAGTCTTTAATGATTGGCAAAGTTACGAGCTGGAAGTTTATTGGGCCCGTAAATACCACTTCCGTCACAATTAGCAGAACAAACAATCAGAAACAAAGGGACTGGTAGGTATTAAGGAGACACATTTAATTCCAACTTATTGCGTTGGATTCGGTAAAAGGGAAATTTAGAAATAAGTACTCACTGATTTGTAAAACGGTATTAGCATAATATATTTGGGATCGTATAGAACATATACTTTTCTATATATGTTATGTAACTTTATGAATATACTTGTACATTATGAAAAGAGATAAGGATTTGTTTTAAATTAACTAATATCAATTTTATAATGATCTTAATCAGGCTTTGAAGATAGCACAAGAGCTCGTAATTTTAGAACTCATGACCCGCGATCACTTAATCATTTTCTGACTTATGAAAGATTTGGGGGTAAAAATTACAAAACAAAAATTAAATTATAAATCAAGAAATGGATGCTTTGAGTTTTTTCGCGCTTCGGATGTCTACCGCTTTAGTTTTTATATCGGCTTTTGACTTTCAACAATTAAGTGTTGTCGCTTATATAGTCAATATGTTAAATTAAAATATTTAATTTAATTTCACGATATCTCTATAAACGAAAAGATTGTGGAATTGTGCGTTACTCAAATTGAGAAGTATGAAGAAAGAGTGAAAAGGGCCCCTAATCCCCCTTATGATACAAGAGGAACCTGAAACCTTACACTGGTAAGGTTTGGGCTTGAATTGGAAAACCAAGTGTACCAAAACTGCTGTTTCAATTTATTATTTTGTGTGATACAACCTTCAAGGACTTATTTCCGGTACAAAACGGAATACAATTTATATTTATATAGAGCTTCTAACATTGATATATCTCTTTATAAACAAATCATATAAGCGCAGCAAAGGTATAACACTAGTGCGGAGTTAAAAAAATAAGGCTACAACATTCAGTCAATCATCAAAGAAACCCAAAGCGAATATACATATAATAATCGTAATTCGATAAAAAGGAAATCGCTTCAACAATAACTGAAGACCAATAAAGATATAAACTCAAATATAAGATTTGATTCAATGCTAAGGGAAATTGTAATAATTCGGATTGATAAAGAATAAAATTTCATGGACGTTAACATCATTACGAGATAATTTTAGCTGCTTTTTCTTTTTCCTTATCATTCTAAGAGGAATCTGAAGCTCTGGGGTTTGTGTTGATCTTTTGCCGCAGTATTTGAGGATTATTTATTGAAATAGTATATAAAAGAGGTTAAAATATTTTAAAAACATTCTCTACAAAAAGGGTGTATGTTTCTTTTTCGATACGATATTTTTGCTTTCTCTCGTGATTTTCCAAAAATGGAATTTAAAACTACCTGCTTTTCAAAATAAAAAAAAAACATTTTAGAACTATCACTACATTCTTCTATCTACTACTTTCTACAACCTGTTCTAAGGAATGTAATCTCTAGAATAAAATAATTTTCAGAAAACTAGTTTCAATAAACCAAGGCACACAAAATGGTTCACTGCTAAGAATTTGAGGATTTTTTCCTGTGTGCTTGATCCATAATTGCAAGGGAAAAGAACTCATGTTTTTTTAGAAATCCTTTGGCACAAAAAGACTTCTAGTAAAATTGCTAAGGTTCTTTCAACATCAACACACGCCGTTACCGATATTTATCGTGCAATAATGAAATATTTGACGGTACATTACTGGTAGCTTCATTCCTCATTTTAAACACAACTTTCAAAATAGTTTTTTGGTCATAGGGGCTAAATTAAGTTTTATTTAAAAGAGGCGTGAAGAGGCATCTTGTGAGTAGGCAGGGTGAGGGCTAATGCAGTTGCCTTCCGCAACTGTATTAGCCGTCTTCGCGTCTTCTTTACTGCTACCCACCATCAGGTGGATTAAAGTCATTTGCCCTCCATCTCAAATTAATAATAAAAAAATCTGCAAAAACCTGACTGATGGTTGACACCGAAATAAGACCTCCCGATGTTCCGTTTTAAAAATAATTAATTTTTATATTATGAGCTAAAATACGATTTGCTTATGTCCAAAAACTTATCTCATTAAAATAACGTTTTTCCTAGAATTACTTAATGAGCGCCCTTTATTCCCTAAGGAATACGGTTAAGAATATATTCAAGTTCGATAAAAGAAGTTACATTTTCATAAGCAAATTGGATCAATGGTTCGACAGCTTATCGAAACACATATACATAAGATATATACACAAACGCATACAGCACAAAAACGTCAGTCTAGTAGACTATGAGACGATTCCTATTCTAGTAGTAAAGCCCAAATGAATAATAATTACTTATGTATAATTAGTAGAGCCGTGCTCTTCCCAGCAGTTTGCAATCAGCAATGAGACAGTTTGACAGGGGAAGTGGTAACCTCTCACAGAAAATCGGCGTAAAGTAATGGTATCAATAGTGTTGCTTCGTGCGATGAGTCAGAGCGACGGAGGACCACTCCTTGTCCTCCAATCCCTTGGGTTGACAACGCGCATGTGATACTATTATCTAACCAGCTATCATAAGTTGCGATGACTGGTTTCCATCAAGTGGACCATATGCTTGTTTGCCAACCGTCATTACATAAAAAATAGCAGAATTAATGTGTTGTATTGTCCCTAATGTTGAATTTCATTCGATGAGTCAGAGTGCTTCTTATCCAACTCTGCATTACTTAATGACCACCGTGATCTTCTTCTATACATTCCAATCCTGCTTGTCATCAAATGGTCACTACGCTTGTTTGTCATTATCGTAAGGTTAAAAAAAGGCCTCACTTAGCAAAAATTAATTATACATTAATATAAAAAATTAAAAGTAATCTTATTCAATAAATAAAATAAAAATACCTTGGTCTGTTAGTAGATAACAAGCTATCATGGGCCCCGAATATTGAACAACTAATTTCAAAATTAACATCACTCACTGGAATAATAAGAAAGGTCTCTAATTGCATTCCATATAAAATTCGAATAAACATATACAACGCATTAGTGAAACCTAATTTAGAATATTTAATAGAAGTCTGGGGATCTGCTGCACAGACACACATTAAGAAACTACAGATTATTCAAAATAAACTTATTAAGACACTATTTAAATACCATTATTTTACGCCAACTATAGACTTGTACAAAAAAAGTAAACTATTTAACATTAAACAGTTATTTACTTATAATACATGTATTACTGTTAGGAAAATAATGACTAAAGAGCTTCACTCAAATATCACATTCACACATAAGACATATAAACACAACCTAAGAAAGAGAAATCAAATTAATGTTTGGCAACCACGGACAAAGACTTACGGTAACCAAAATATACTGTTTCAGGGTGCACTGTTATATAGTAATCTACCTAACGATGTTAAGGAGGTTAATAGTAAAACAATGTTTAAGATGAAATTAAAAGAATTTGTAAGAGATAATATTATATAATTTAAAACTTCAATAAGTGCTTGTATTCCCTAAATATTTGTAATTTCTAACTTTGTACTAACATAGTTACTACATTTAATATTATATAGTATAGCCAACAATTTTGCATGTGTCCGAGTGAGAAATACTATGTTTAATCTTAAAATCTCATTGTAAGTGAACAGTGTTCTTATGAGAATAAATTCTTTAAACACAATCTTATTCATTGACGAAATTGGTCACGGGCTCGGTTCCTGCTCGGAACAGATGTCTGTATTGATCATACGGTCTTGCTGTGTTTTCGAACGCCTGACTACTATTATCCTAATAAGCTTTTGAATGCGTAGTGTTTATTATTTATTGTGTTATTTAATCTTTATAGAGTTACGACCCAAATAAACATTTACTATAAAATCCGTTTTAAACATACTTTACATTAATATATTGTACGCTGTATCCACACAACAAATTTATTTATAAGTTCAGTTGTGAAAGCAAAGATCTAATATCCGGCGTGCTCGCTTCCGTCCGCAACTGTTTCCTTTGCGTTTAGATACGAAGTGTTTATATTTATAAGTATATACATCTCGTTTTAGTTTCAAAACAAAAGTAAGTATACATAGTGATGATAGATTACAGTCCTAGTTTAATTAAAAGAGTGCCTGGCTACCGTCAGACGGTTTATTGTTATAAACATACTCGTATATTAGTACTACTACATATACTTTTCTGAAGAATGTATACTTTATTGCTGTGACCTGTGGCTCTTACCCACATTTATATTATACGAATGCTCCATCTGTCCTGCGCGACAAAATAAATTATTGACCTGTTTTCGACTTATAAAAAGAAAGTTACAAAAGCTAAAAATAATGATTTTAAAATTTAATTTTTTTTTTTTTTTTTATGTTAGAAGTTGACAAACAAGCATACGGCCCACCTGATGGTAAGTGGCTGCCGCAGCCTTTGAGCGCTTGCAGCACCTTTAGTAGGTGCCACTCACGCGTTGCCAACCTCGAGATATTAGTTCTTAAATCTCGTTCGCCCAGTAATTTCACTAGCGTACAATGCCCTTCAAACCGGAACACAGTAGTGCCTAAACACTACTATTACTATAATTATATATCTTTTTACAAAAATTTACATGGCACGATGTTAGTCCACAATTTGAAGGGGTTGAAATGGAGGATAAAAGAATGTATGACGAACCAAATATATCTATATTGCATTAAATTGACCACATTAAAAAAGTCACAGTGGTTCATGTCGCGGGCAGAAGCTAGTATATAATAATTGAACGAAATATAAGTATGACATAACAACGAATACCTGGATCTGCTAGTGTACTTATAAGCAGTAGTAAGTGTAGCGTTGTCTTGATCAAAGAGATATTCTTAACTCACAGATTTTTGCTCAGTATTTTATCTTGTTGAACTATTTTGGCACAGAGCATGCACATTGCGTCACAGCTAAGCGACGTAAAGCTCTGAGCTCTTTATCTGATCTTATTAAAGGCTCCGTGGAACTCCATTCCGATCACGTAGACAATTATTCGAGTAAAGTGTGCGGGCTTGAATCACTAACCTCAGTGAACGGCCAACTTTTACAATAAATCCATCCTGGCCTCGACAGTTAATCAGTCCTCCGATAAAAGCTTTAATCAGACGTTAGGTACCTGTGGGGCGCAACTCGTTTTATTCTATTAAGCTCCTTTCATAAAGTTCTGACCGTCACAGTCGCATACATTCGTAATCAAATAGGTATTATATGTACTGAAATAGGTACCTACTGAATACTTTTAAAAACGTTTAGTAGTAAGTTACATATTACTGTATTAAAATTTTCATATGTAGAGAATCGTCACTCATCAGTAATTCCATTTTATACTACTAATTATTAATAGTCTTTATTTCATTTGATGATTGACAGCGAGGGTTGCCGGGGCCCAAAACTCCAACTTATATCTCCTCTTTCCCCTCCTATCAATCGGTTTGCCTGTTACCCATATGACATAACTGATATCGGAAGCGTGTACGACAACTTACCTTAGCTTATTTGGCGAATCGTACACTTGTTTGCCACCAATGCAATTAAAAAAAAGACTCAATAAGTTTACACAGACTAGACGAGGCTTCGTTTCCGGATCCATTTTGAAATAAGTTTCATAGAGTCTTGTCCGTTGCGCATTGTTTACGAACAAAGCAAAATCTCGTTCGTTCCCGATTCGAATTCGAACGTAGATCGAGTCCGCCATTCGCTTCCAACTTATCCGTCTTTGTTCGACAACTATTGATGCTTGATGAAACTTTCCGCGTCTACGTGTTCTTACAATATTATTTCATTCCTTTCCAGATGGAATAAGGTTTCATATTATTCATTTCACAAAATATTTTCTTGGGCGTATTTTTTCTTCTCTATAAATAAATAAACTGAGAGTTTACCTAATAACTTTACTATTGAGTTTTATTGGAATCATTCAATGATAAACATAAAGGAGATAATAAATTATATTAACAATACTTTTATGTAATATTATTTTGATCTTCAATTCTTTCTTTAAAATAATCCGGACTTAAAAGCACAGTAAAGAAAATAATCTTTAGGAAGGACATGTGATATTTCTAAACTCTTATTCCAAAATAAGATTGAGATAAAAAAACATTCGTCCAGAAAACTAACGCTATCAGGTGAAGCACTAACTAAGCAATAAACCCAGATAACTTAATATACCTACATTTTTAAACAATATCGCTAAAAGAGCGCAGCAATTACAGGAGAAATAGTTATTTAAATATCGGTATTTTACTTTAGCCAGTTACTACCTGGCGTACCTAGCTTGCTACGTCGTTTTTCAACTCTACAATTTAAAAGCAAAAACATTCATGTGAGCAGATGAGAGACGTGATTCAATTTGCATGTCGTGATGGACGGATTACCGTATCGTGTGCCCCCTTCCTTCCGAGCGAATGTGCCGTCATTATAACATGTTTGAATATAAGGTTTTCTTTGTTTTTTTTTCCATGACGGTTGGCAAACAACTATACGGTCTGCCTGGTGGTAAGTAGTCACCGCAACCTAAGACAAGTGCCTGTAAATGAGCGCTGCCAACCCAAAGGTTGGCACGGCAGACATTAGAAGGAATAAAGGAAAAGTAACAGAGGGGATGGGAGATTAGGCCTCCAGTGCTTTCACTCATCTAGCGAATAGCAACAGTACCGTATTTTACGTCGATTTTCTGTGGGTACCTAGTACTTACCCGCTCAAGCGGACCTAATTTAAAAATACTATTAAAGTTATTATATATACCACGTAAGTTTTATGAACTAATGACTTAAGTTAATATGGCGACGAACATTTAGACTCTGTATGTGTTTTGCTCTGCTTGTATGTGTTTTCGATGTCAAGGTAGCCTAATATTAAAGAAAAAAATTCAAATATTAAATCAAATATAAATTTTAAATCAAGATTCAAAATGAATATAATCTAATTTTTTTTTACTATCAGTACTTATTAACTACTGAAACAGACCTGAAATCCGATTTAATAATAGGACAAAGCGATAGGATTATGCATAAAACTCTACATTTATACAAAGCCTTTCAGTTACTAACTAGCTACACCAAGTACAGAGACTCAGCCGTTTTTCTTCTTATATAAACTTAATTATATTAGAATTTATTAGCAGTATAGCTTCTAATATAAATAAGTTTATATAAGAAGCTATACTGCTAATTATACTACATAAGTACATATTCTAGTTATACTGCTAATATCCTAAATTTTACCAACAAAATGTTTAATATAGATTTCCTATAATTTATCGCCGTATACAACAAGAGTAACTTATGTCGGATTAATTATTATTAGTGTTGATTCTCTAGCCAAAGTACTTTACAAATATAATAAGAATTATATTGTACTGGAAACAACATTGTTATATTGTCTTTTTGTAGAAACATAATTGTGTCTTTGTACAGTTCTTATAAAAGAAGAAGCGTCTTTTTAAGTTCTTAGGTTAACCTACTTTTGAAGTGAAAAATACAAGTGGAACCGCGTAGATTTGTTCCATTTATTTATCGAGTTGGCAGGCGACTTTATCTCTTGTGACAGTAACAGAAAATGGAGCAGTTCTTATCCCGATCTTTAATCGCTTTAAAAATAGGTAGAGATTACTTATTTTAAAATAATATTACCAATGATTTTTAAAGTCATACCCTCCAAATAAAATATTCCCTCCAAATAAGTTCGTAGCTTGTGCTAGGAACTGGTACGACAACAGCCCAAAGGGGTCAGGATCGATCCTGCAACTGTCGCGTTAACGGAATGGGCCTTTCTGCCGTTAAGCTATTAAGGCTTATTGTAGTAAAGATTTTAAAATTAATATTTAAGCTTTGTAAAAAAGCAAAGTGTAATACTAAGTCCTACTTGTAGCTGATTTTACTTTTATAATTATATCTCTGCCAAATAAAAACTAACAAAATTCTAATTATTAAGAACAAGTATCTGCCCACGACTTCATCCACGATGACCATAGACTTGGTCCCAGTGAGAAATAAACATTTGAAAATAAATAATAATTATTCATATGACACATCTATAACAAATTCATCCTGTAAGTATATTTTTTATTATCCCTTGAACCGAACACTTTTCTGAGATAAAAGTCTCTTATATTTCAATACAGATAATTAGCTATCTTTGTTGCTAAATTTCATTCAAATGCATTCTTGCGTTATTGCGTAAGAACATTAAAACGTCCAAGGATAAAATCTTTCATATTTTATTCCAAGGGCCCGCTCCGGCTTCGCACGGGTATAAAATATATTGCCTATGTCATTCACTGAAAAAATGATTAAATGTAATTATTTACGACATCACATTAGAAACCTCAAAAATTTTTTTCTTCATTATTTAATGGATGTTATTATATATATAACACCGTTGTGGCGTTGTGGATAGCGAGTCTGCCTTAAGCCTCGACGGTTGCGGGTTCGATTCCCGCTCGGAGCAGATGTTTGTATTAATCGTACAGGCATGTTTTCCGGTCTGGTTGTGTTTGTCCTTGTCATTGTGAATGTTTCCGGACCCCGACACAGGATATAATTATCCTAATGGGGGCCGTTGAGTGTGTAGCGTTTAAAAAAATATAAACCTTCCTCTTCAACCACTCTATCTATTTAAAAAAAACGCATCAAAATCCGTTGCGTAGTTTTAAAGATTTAAGCATACATAGGGACAGAGAAAGCGACTTTGTTTTATACTATGTAGTGATATTAGTACGATGTGTGATACTCAAAATTGTAAATATAACTCAATATTTACGATTTACAGGGATATAATATATATTTTAAATTACAGTTGTTATTGCTATTGTTACTTCTTTATAAAAGAGCAGATCGTCTATATAAGGTGTAAGTCTCTAAAATAAAATAATAGGTATTGTACGTACTTTTGTCTAATCTTTATACATGTATAAGACGTTGCCTTTATTTAAGGACAAGAAAGATTGTTCCATAGTTAAAACTCTACCGCCCCCGCTGATACTAATGAAGGAGCTGCTCTATTCACTTGCTGGTATTACATGGATCAAGATTTCTCTACAGAAACAAGAAATAAATATTATATTTCAGCAAAAAATTATGGTTGATAAAAAATATGCAAAATGGGTTTTACCATTGTACTGAAATTAAAAGCTATGAAAAGATTTTTCCTCAATTTTTATCCTTATTTTCGTAAGTCTCACGTTAGCCCTCTTCTTATTTTTAATTCGTCCTTCAATGGATGAATGAATATTCTATCCTGCTTCATGGTGAAAAAAAATTTTTAAGAATATCTACATGTGTGAGACTAATTATGACACTTATACACGCCGACCTGCAGCAGAACAGAACCAGGTCGTTATATTTTATAATATCAAAGTTATCAAATATAAAAACTAACTATGTGTAAGTATAAGTCAACTATAAGGTAGAATATCTGAGATTGCGGTGACCCTAGTCGATCTTTTGCAATAAATGCCCTTGACCAGTAAACTTTATTCTTAATTTCGATACTGTAATATCTGTGTCTGTAAATTAACAAATTTGAAATAAAATAATATATATTCAACGGTATCATGTAGCCCGAGCAGAACTTTCAGGCGCTAATGAACCGCGCGATGAACATCGTAGTAAAGACTTTGGAGTGATCTTGGGGTGAATTTTTTTGAGCGCACCTTCTTCGCCTGTTCATTAGTGTAATTAACTTACGGCGTACTCTTCCACAATTCGTTTCGGTAACCGTCGTTATTAAATTACCCCTCTCCTCTAAAAGGTTAAGCGTAATATATTTTTTTGAAAGTAAATTTTCATTCACCTTTGAGTATTTAATATATACCTGTGTTCCGGTTTGAAAGGCACTGTACGCTAGTGAAATTACTGGGCGAACGAGATTTAAGAACTAATATCTCGAGGTTGGCAACGCGTGAGTGGCACCTACTAATAGTGCTGCAAGCGCTCATGAGGCTACAGAGACCACTTACCATCGGGTGGGCCGTATGCTTGTTTGCCAACTTCTAACATAAAAAAAAAAAAAAAAAAAAAGCAGCAATTGACTTACTATAATCTAAGGACTGGCGCTTCTACATAAAAAAATTCCAAAGACTCGTTGATACTGAAAAATGAAAAATGTTTATGCCAAAATCTTATCGCTATTACAAACATTGTTGTGACATTCTTTTAATAAGAATACTTGTACAGAAGATCTCTTCCATAGTATTTCAGTCAAGTAATTTGTTTCAAACGTAATTATATTATAATATAATTCATTACTTATATTTAATTTAACTTATTATTTAATAATTTATGTAATATGGTACTTTATCGTAAATGCAACACTAACGCAACGAAACGAAGTATGTAAGTCCCACGCTACCATAATTCGATTATTTTGCAACCCTGTGATTCTAATTGTATCGATTTTGTTGCAAGCTTGTGGCTAACTTCGCTTCGACGCGTCGATGGTGAATTTATGAAGGAGTACCAGCTGGTTTTTGCTATTTTGTTTGTATGGAAGGGTCATGTCAATGTATTATAATAAGTCTATGACAGCAGCTGTTTTCGAAGCGTCGCAATGTAACAATTTCTTTCTAAGTATATATTATGTTCAGAATACAAATAAAAATTTTAAACCAATTTACATGATTTTTTCTACGTGACGCCACTATTGAATCTTATTTTAATGGTTCGTCTTGTCACATTTAATTTTTAAGATAACCTGATTAAGGACTCCGACGAGACGGAGTAGAACAAGGGGCTTACCATTAACTCTTATTGCGCTTCAAATGACGACTAAATTAATCCAATTCAATTCTGACAGTAAATCCAGATTTTATATGAGTATAACGTATAAATACATATATCATGGTACGAAATAGCGATGTAGCTCAGTTTAGCTCGTCATTTGAATCGCAATAAGAGTTAAGGTTAAGCCCTCTGTTCAGATTAATAAAGCTTATATAATTACCCGTGATCATTGTATTTAAATTTTTAGCCTAAGGTGGTCAACCTCTGCTGCTTTTTCTAAACAGGCAAATTGTTTACAAAGAAACCTTCACAGTTATGAGATAAACGAATTTATAAATAAAATATTATCCAATTTCAGCTTCCGCCACTGTTTTCTTTTCTTAATCTTTATATTAAGTAGTATTTTAAAAAAATAATTAACAGATATTAAACAATCACGTTTTATTAATAAGAGTCTTAATTAAGTTTCATTTAAATTTACCTTATCTTTAGTTCACGAATTTCATCAAGCCTCACGGAAGCAATATCAAAGTGACCTATCGCCATGATCATGAAAAATTGTAACCAAATTATAATAATAAATAATAATAATAAATAAACGCTACACACTCAACGGCCCCCATTAGGATAGTGATATCCTGTGTCGGGGGTCCGGAAACATATACAAGGACAAGGACAAATACACCCAGACCGGAAAATATGCTTGCATGGTCAATACAAACATATTATGCTCCGAGCGGGAATCGAACCCGCGACCTGTGGCGTTTAAGGCAGGTTCGCTACCGCTGCGCCACAACGTCGTCAATTATGGTGCTAATAGTTAATTTAGGGAATTTGTTTTTTTAAATATTTCTGGAATACTTTAATCGCTAAAGTTCTTAGTCATGCGTTTTTGTATAGCCCTAAAAGTAAGTTAAGTTTAGCGAATCGGTCTTAAACGCTAGTGCCTAGTGGTCAAGAATTCCATTTTAATTATTAAATATCAATACTTTATTTGTTTTCATCTCGATACTGATCTTATGTGTCTTTCCTCCTTATCTCTAAGAGCTTGTTAATGTGCAAAGACAAATCTTGGTTACCAGAAAACAATTGATATTTTTGATCTAATCCACCAAAGATGCGGAGATCTGATGTCATAATAGTAATCTAAATACAAAATGCCACGATTTCTTATTCAAAGTACTCTAGCTGTGCCCGCGGTTTCACCCGAATTTATGGTTACTGTTTCGCAGCGTGATTTTATAGAACGAATTTGAGTACCATAAAAAGATTTTAGGTGTTAACCTGAAAAGATAGATATACGCTGTCGCAGACTTTTTAGATCTTTTAAAGAGGAACAATTCCATCATACATCATTTTTGCGTTACTTTATCTGTTTACGCAACGCACGCGAGGGAGACTCAGAAAAGGAGTACTTTTTTCCGTTTTTGTCACATTTTCCATTGATGCTCCTTTTTGGATAGGATTGGTTGTAGCGTATAGGCTATTAATACTATTTAAATTCAAACAAACAAACTCTTCAGCTTTATAATATTGGTATAGATAGATATTGTACTAAAATGAAGTACAAATAATTACCAGTCAAGTGCGTTGTGGACCACGCACAGTTGAAACTGAAGGGTTCCGCAGCATGGTTATATAATAATATATATAATAATAACTTTATTTCGACCAACAATGGATCATATGTTGTTAGTAATACAAGTATCTTACGCCTCTTCGTTAGTAATTTCTAAAACTTATTTAACCTAAGACAGGATTAATTTGTCAGCAAGTGAATCCGACAGCAGTGGTTCACATACAAATAATCGAATCTATTAACAAATGCTCTCAGGACGCCACTTAAGCTGGAACGAATCCTGTGCAACAACGATGTGCACCGCTTTCGCAACAGTCCACAAACATCCCCGATGCACTACAAAAACGAGGCATACCCATTAGCATTGTTATATTGTACACGCAGGGCATTGTACTGTTTCCGCGTATAGTCTGCGCACAGGCTACTAGGGTAAAATTTGGTGCAGTAAGCTCTAAAAAGCGTTATTTTGACTGGTATTGAGCAACGAGCAAACCTGCGAACAATCATATTTGCCCTAACAGACAAAGCTCGCAGGGCTTCTTAATATCTGCATTGTCTTTCAAGTCATAGAATACTATATGCCCAAGATATTTAAAGCATTCAACTCTATTTAGTGGAACCCCGTGTAACTTGATAGCTGGTACAATAGATGGAATCAATTTTTCCCTGGCCTGAATGACCATGCATTCGCTTTTCTTACAGTTATATGGCTTAGTCAGCCATGACTAAGCCTAGTTTGGAATAGTTCTCACAAAGAATTAGCAGTTTTTATAACGAACAGACAGATGCACTCAGCAGAATCATGTCGTCTGCGTAACTAATGTTATTCAGACAGACTCCGTCAATATGACATCCGATACGAGTGCTACTGAGCGTCTGTATTAGGGCATTTACATACAGATTAAACAACTTGGATGAGGTCATGCCGCCCTGCCTAAGGTGGAGGCCGAAAGGCCTGGCGCGTTCGCGCGCGGCGGTATGTATTTGTATATATTTATTAGTATGTATTATTATGTATGTATGGCGGCAATAAGTTGCCGCCACCAGTGGGCCCCTCGGGGCAAGCGCTGGGGCGTCGCGATCTTGTGCTTCGGCGACCCCGCGACGTCCCACTATGGCGCTAGATGGGACCTTAGAGTTATAGTGGGTATAAGGGAGCTCGGCTCCGAGTCCACACCTTGAGTAGCTCTGTGGCCATAGCACAACATTAACCTGATTTTTATACCAAAACTTAAAAATCCTGTTGATTTCTTCAGGCGTGCCAGTGAGTTTTAATTTCTGCCATAAGATATCGTAATTAACCAGTTCAAATGCCTTGGATAAATCGAGAAAACAGGCGTAAATGGGTAATGGTAAGGTTATGAAGAATCTTAACAGTTTTAAAAATAATAACGAATTAAAACCGACCGCAAAAATAAGTTGGTAATTTCATAGTAATTATTAAAAGTAATATAAAAACAAAGTTATGGGAAAAACTTATATATCTCTTAAATTTATAGACCTATCTTCTTCAAACTAAATGTGGATGAAAGTTCATGTGCTATTCTACAAGCTCAAATTTTTCCAGAATTTTAAATCCCGTAGTTCAAAAGTTAGAGGGGGACACGATTTTTACGACTTTAGGAGCTAATATCTCAACAACTACTGGCTTAATGAAAAACTCAAAATCAAACCTCCTTATCATTTTAAAAGACCTATCCAAAGATATCTCACACGTTGCCATATTTTGAAATTAATTTTTTCAATTCTCAGTTACATGTATAGACTGCTACCCTTAATTCTTATATATATTAAGATTTTATTACAAAATCCTTGTGCGGTTCATAGAATACACCTATTTAGTAAGTTTCGTATAGATAGAGTCAATGGTCTCCGAGTAAAATGACTGTGACATACGGACGGACAGACGGACGGACGGACAGACGGACATGACGAAACTATAAGGGTTCCGTTTTAGCCATTTGGCTACGGAACCCTAAAAATAATTTTAAATGAATGCTTTTCGCTTTTACTGGTTTCATAATTGGAAGGAGGGTGGGGAACGATTTATTTCCCTAATCCTGCTTCAGTCGCGACGGCAACTAGGATTGAGCCGTTAAAAAATAACTGTCATTTCGTTAAATGGATGAGCATTTAATGTGCAATGAATTGGATTTTTTACAACGCAGCCATTATCTGAATTGAAACATCTGTACTCTCATTTAAATGATAAAACATTTTGACAAGAAAACTGAATAATATTGAAAAACTCATTGTTATCATTTTTTTAATTTTAACAATAAATAAATAGTTATAAATGACATTTGATTACTCTATCATAATTGTACGAAAATACCCAAAAAAGTACCTAAAAACGTAATTTGTACATAAAATGTTTCAATTTTAGATAAAGTGCCGCGATTTTGTGATACTCTATATCGTGATCTTATACACAATAAAAAACGCTATCTACATATCTCTCTATTATCGAAAGTAACTCTGTATCTCTGTCTGTCTGCCTGTTTGCAATTTCATACACAGATAGTCTAGAGCCTGAGAAAAAAGCTACTTTTTAATGCGAAAACAGGGTTGAAAGGGGGATGAAAAGTTGTACGGAAGTATCGTCATTTGTAGAGCTAGAACATTGAAACTTATTTTTAGGCTGTTGATATAAATAAATATGACACTCTAAAGTTTGTAAAGGGCGGGGCGGGTCGCTTTAAAAAGAGTTTGTATTAAAAACGTTATTCGCGCGCCCGAAGTCGCTGGCAGAAGCTAGTATTTAATAAATTTGTCTCCCTAACTAAAATTGTATGACTCTTTTGGCAATCCATACATTTTTATTATAACTGTCAAATATCAAAATCATAATTACAAAATTAATATAGATAAAAACAAATCTCCGTTGCTTAATCACACAACAAAAACAATTACAGTTGTTACAAAGAAAAGTACGGTCGTGGTAATTGGTAGTTCGGGGACTTGACACAAAGACGCAGAAGTTGAATTAGTTTTTGTATGTCCGTGACAAACCCTACGGAAGACGGGACGGAAAAGTTAATGTCCTTTGGGACTAGTAACGTTTAATTATAACAACATTACACTTCATTAAAATACTAAATCCTATTAATATAATAAATGCATAGGCCATTCCATACTAAAAATATTAACACGCTAACTTTATTCGATTTTGTTGCAAGCTTGTGAAGGTATCTTCATTCGAATATATTGCAATCTTGTGACTAACTTCGTTTCGTTAAGGAACAACATCATCAAGAATAACATTGGTTATTCCTTTTATTATTTGATGAACTTTATCCATTCAACTACAATAACCTTACTTATTCAATTAATTCAGTTCTTAGGCTTAGGCTTCCCGTTGTGCCACCATGCTTATTGTTTACTAGTAATGCCGGTGGCTTCGTAGGCGTTTTTTTTATAACGGAAATCCGTCTAAAAGTTGCTATTCTATTCCATAAGACATATCTATTCTCACTCACCTTAAAGTAAATACGTCCTCGTTCCTTTATTTTGATAATCCCACAGCAACCTAACATTTTTGGAAATAACATGTCCTAACTGTTCATCAATGTGACATCCCAAATATCTGTGTGCCAAATTTAATCCAAATATATTGAGACATTCTTGCAGGATAGAGTACCGAACATACAAACATACGAACTTTCAAATTTATCATATTGTAGTATAGCATGATAAGAGCAATAGAAAAACGGGCACCGCGTCTGATACTATTAAGTAAACAATCATCATACAAACAAAACTATTTCTATACATGTACGAATGCAATAACAACACATTCATATAAATTTTGATTAGATATAGCGCTTATTGTATAAATAGAATAAATACGACCACACATAAAGCGTAAAAGTTTTCATCATGTCGTAATATTCCGAGCTGATGTCGCAACAGGACTATTAGTCGTGCTTTTATTAATATTTTTATACCTACATTCGCGTTTATATTAAAACAACACATGATTTGCCACTTTTGTAAAAAAAACAATCTTGCAAAATGACAAAGCACTCTTCAAGCATGATTTTCTGTCAGTATTTAGCATCACTTTGGGTCGGGAGTGAAAAATGAATGCATCTTTTCCAACGACAGCAGAACATCGTTTGCGGTAATTTTAATCTTAATATATTAATATACCATTTTAAATATAATCTGGCTAATCTGATTTCTGACTAATATTATAAATGTGAATGTTTGGATTAATGGATGGATGGATGGATGGATGGATGGATGGATGGATGGATGGATGGATAGATGTTTGTTTATTTGGATGAAATTTGGTACACACACAGCTTATTACCTAGATTAACATATAGGATACTTTATATGCCGGAAAATGTTGGCTTCCCGTGGGATCATCAAAAGCTATATAGCGCGAGCGAACACGTGGGCACAGCTAGTATAACATAATTATAGACTTACTATACAATATTCTATTATGCTGCAAGCTATTATATAGCTTCCTTCCATTGCGTTTGCGTTTAATTGTGTTTAACGAGCGAGTCCTTGGACATTAATTTATCTGTATGGAAGAGACTGTGTTTAGAATATGACAAGACTTCTTCTTCTTACCATTATTCCCGGTACTATATAATATTTATCCAGGGTGTGCTTATTACTCCTGTCCGGATTTGACAGGTTACTAGTTTTTACACAGAGCGACTGCTATCTGACCTCCATAACCCTAATAGCGAACCAATAACTCATTGGATAAGAGCAATTTTTAACGTAAGACGACGTTGTGGCGCAGCGGTAGCGAACTCGCCTTAAGCGCCACAGGTCGCTGGTTCGATTCCCGCTCGTAGCAGATGTTTGTATTGACCATACAGGGATGTTTTCCGGTCTGATTGTGTTTGTCCTTGTCATTGTGTATGTTTCCAGACCCCCGACACAGAATATGATTATCCTAATGTGTAATATTTTTTATCTTATTTTTTTTTAATTTACTTATCAAGAGTTTACAACCAGGACCAACAGCTTAATATGCTCTCCAAGGCAGAGTGGGGAGACCCACAGGAACAAAGACCCAGGCCGAAACAGATATTTTTAAAATCAATGCAAACATCTTCCCAAGCGGGAATCGAACCCGCAACCGCCGAGGCTATAGGTTGTGACAACTTTGTCATATGGCAAGTCTATGAGTATACATGTATTTAACGAATGTTCCGATCTAAAGCGAACCTGCCTTAAAAACTAATAAACGCGTTCAATTCCCGCAGACTGATGTTTCTATCGACCATACTGACATGTTCTCTGGTCTGGCTTGTTGTGCTTTTCTTGTGTGTATTTTGGACCCCTGACATAGGATATAACTATCTTAATGGGGTCCGTTGAGTGTTGAGCGTTTATATATGAGTATATGAAGGGTTACGCAAAGGGTCAGATTAGGGCAGCTGCCTTAATCATGAATGGAGGAACGATGGCTTTTATTGGATAAATAACATAGGTATAGTTTTTTCTTACGAAATAAATACCACAATACATTGGATTGAAGTGAATATTTAAATATATTTTGTGTGATTTTAGTAAAGGAGTTTATGTTATATCACACAAATTCAATTTCATACATTTTAGCAAGAAATAATCAGATGCATTTCCATTTGAAGACTCATCCTTGCACATATTTCATTAGGACGCAACACGTCTAGTCCAGGTCATCCCACGCTCCAGGGAGTCGCTCTCCATGCGCAAAGTGTGCTCCGAGATCGCACCTTCCGCTTGCATGCGTGACCTCGCATTACTTTGTGTAGTACTCACGAAAAATACACGAGGAAAATCCTTTAGCTAAAAATTTCTTGTACGTTTGAATATTCTTACTTAAAATCTGTGAAATAATGACTTCTTTATATCATTATAAAACACAGTGTAAAACTGTAAATATTAGACTGCCTGTTTTTTCGTTTGTGCTCTTATGAAAAGGTTGTTTTTTAATTCCTATTAGAAGATCAAAATAATCCCAGCACGGCGAAAAAAATGTAATATATTTGTAATAACTCAAATATATGAATCCAATTACCTACATAAAATCATTGCAATATCCATCAATATTTCTTATCTCAATTATGTACATCAATAACTTTTTCTGGCAAAATTAATTAAGAGCAGGGCCGGATTATCCTTTAAGTGGAATAAAAAACTGCCTAAAGGCCCAGCATCAGCTATGGGCCCCACGTTATGGGAATTTTTAAAAAGATGCTTTTGAATGTAAATTTGAGAATAATGTATGTAACAAAGTCACAATAAATTATTATTTTGATTTTTTCATATAACATCATATTTCAGAACATTTAGGAACGCATGTCGGTTTTTATGAATACCTAATGTAATAAAAATAACACAATAAAAAAACAGCATGCTTATAAAATCAATTGCACTATCGTAGAAAAAATTCTAGAGGTAGAAAAGGGCAAAGGGCCCCGAGACTTGCGTTGCCTTGGGGCCCCGACATAGTTAATCCGGCCCTGATTATAAGAAAGAAAAAAAGGACATTAAGGTTTTTATTTGTCCACATGTAATTGATGTATCCCCGTGTTCGCACGTTTCTCTTTCCCATGTGATAGATATAGGTGTATCAATAGGTCTTAAATAAATAATCACAAATAAGGGTGGAAGGCCCTAAGTGCGGGACATTAACAAGGGTCCAGTCCAATTTTCGTCCTGTCTACGTTGATATATTGAGGGCCGAAGTGAAGCCGCTGCGGACCTCGCCGCTGACCGACGACACAACTCATCTAGCTTTTTCTGTAAATGTCATTCTAATACAATTATTGTTTTGGTTCTAAGTTTTTTTATTATTTGTTGTTGTCTTTTCTTACATTATTGTTACTGTGACCTAACTAACTAAAACTTGTCATAGAAAACAAATCACCGATCTTGTTTGGTTGAGATTACGTTCGCAAACTGAAAAAACTTCAAGTTCAAAATGTTTGACTGATTGTAAGATTTGTGAAATGTCAAACAGTTTTGGTTCAACAAGTTGTGTGACAATGCCAACACGGCTCGATATATTGACACAAAACTACATGTTTTTATGTACACTTATGTTTCGTCAATGCAAAACCGTGCCTCGGAGAGGACTTTAAGCTGTCGGTCCCGGTTGTTATCATAACATCTGATAATAATCGTTAACTCTTGATAGGAGTTTGCTCTTACCCAATGCGCTACTGGTTCGCCCTTTGGGTTACGGAGGTAAGATGGCAGTCGCTCTGTGTAAAAACTAGTAACCTGTCAAATCCAAATGGGAGTGTAAGCAGACACTGGGTAAATACCGGTAATAATTCTAGGAAGAAAAAGAAGTTTCGTAAGTGTAAACTCACAATTAAATCTATTGTACACCGAATATATAGGATAATAAAAAAATTATATTTAAGTACGAGTTTTATATGAAATCAAATATTTTATTTAACATACTATAAAGTTTTTCAGATTCTATCACCAGCTCCAAAATGAAACCTCTGTCTGTGAAGAAACGGCGAAACTAGCTCAGGGGTTCTTAATGTTTATGTTATGATTATCACTACATTTAGTAAATTCATTGATATTCTTATGGACATAGTTATATAAAAATTTCAAAAACGTATAACGGCAGACAAAACATTAATTTCTTTAAAATTTTCCTTTTATTAAACCTTACAACCAAGATTATAAGAAATATGCAACAGCCGAAGATATTTATTAAATGAATTACATTAACTAATTTTCATATTGAAAACTAAATTTGTGAACACCCTTTAGGAACTGAGAAAGAAAAAATCGTTCGAAACACACTTTAAAACTTCTATAAAAAATGGAAGATGAGAAACTCGTTCGAATACGAGTATAGGAAAGGCTTTAGTGCCAAGCAAGCGCAGCAGGAAACACATATAAACCCCCCAGCAACTGACAAGCCACGAAACCAACGCTTTAAAAATTCAATGTGTACTCGACCGCTACGCTTGCATTTTTCGAGAGTACTAAAGTCTGCTTCGTTTATATTAAAGACCTCTATCTAGTCGTTTTATCCGTCGAGAAGCATGCTTTCACTTTCGGCATGTCTTTATTCTGCTCAGACTAACCGCCTCCGCTATAGAACCCCCTCATATCTTGTTCTGCTAATTTTGAATCAAATTTTTAGGGATCCGTACCGACGGAAAACTATTACTAAGTCTCCGTTATCCGTCCTTCTGTCAGCAGACTGTCTCACGAACAGTAACAGAAACAGAGATAAAATTTTCACATAATTTATTTCTATTGTCGCTACAACAACAAATAATAAAAATGTAATAAAATTTAATAATAAAGAGGGTATATACAATAAACTTATTACATTATATATATTTTTGACACTTTTTGTTCTATTGTAATGAACTGTAATAGATAAAAAATTGGAATGTTCACTGACTGTTTATTTCTATGGCCGCTAGTATAACAAATAATAGAAATTAATTAAAATTTTAATTTATAAATAAAGTTGACCCTCGTACTAGAAACTTGATATTTTTATTATACGGTGATATGGATCTTTTATGTGCAAATCTGACTCCCACTTGTTCAAATTTTTCTTTCTAATTTGAATAAATAAGATTATATTTCTTGTTTTAAAAATGAATAAAACTATTATTAGATTTCTTGCAACAATTCTAAACACACACTAAAAAAGAACAATTGTTAATTTTTTATTCCACTCCATCAAAGAATGATAGAGGAATTTACGTTTGGTAGCTCACCCGGCAGGCGAATGTAGAAGAAAAATAAAGGATTCGTTCACAAAAAAAGTGTAGACGATAACCTTATTGCATCCGCGCGTGTGAAGCAGCTTGTTAGCGAAAGCACGAACGTATAGTCCCGGAGGCAGCGTTTTCAAATTGTTATACGGAACATTGAAAACAGTAATTCTTAAAGTCATTTTGTACTACTCCATTTTAATATTATTTTTCACACAATACCTATTAAAATATTAACGTTAGTAAATAGTCCAAAACTATATTCATGTATTTCACAGTATATTTAGTTTTGGTCTTTAAACTCGCTACGCCCATGCGCATAGAGAACCTTTCACATAATAATAAATCATTATCTATATGTATAAAAGGAGAAGACTTGACTGACATATCCTAAACCCTTGGACCTATAATACTGAATTTTTCAAAGTTGTTTTTATGATTTTTCGAAATTCAACTCTTTAGTGGGTGAAAAAGGGGCTGAAAGTTTGTGTGGAAGTCAGACATTTTTGAAATTATAAGCATGAAACTTTGATTTTAGGTGAAGATTAAAAATAAACACGTGGTTTAACATTTTCTAAAATCGAATCCTTGAAGGGTAGAAATCGGGGATCAAAGTTAGTATCATAATGGTCGTTCACGCAGGCGAAGCCGCTGGTAGAAACTAGTTATACCTAATAATTATATATATTTAATTGTATTAATTTATCATAAATAATCTTTAGTGCTCAAGTTATACAATTAATAACAAGTTACATATTTTTGTACATAACGCCAAATCTCCGATCCTAAACTAATTATCTGACGAAAACAAACCTCCCTTGAGATTAATTTACCATACGAATGTACTTCCTTCTTCTCTCTCGCACAGACATTGATTTTCTAAAATACGTGGAATTAATATATTTCTGTTTGTTTTGTTACGGAGGGTGACTTGAGACACCCCCTCACCCATCCCAACGGGGGAGAGAGCTACATATACTTTGTATATACCCGAAGACGAAGAAGTAACTGTGGTTAGTTATAATTTTTTTTTTTTGTAATAAAGTAAACACTTTTCACTTTTTTTATTTTATGGCGTTTGGCAAACAAGCATACGGTCCTGATGGTAAGCAGTCACCGTAACCTATGAACGCTTGCAATACTGGAAGTACCACAACCCAAGGGATAGGAAGGAAGGAATGAGAAGGATAAAAATGACGGGAACAGAGGGGGTGGGAAATTGGCCCCCCGGCGCTCTAACTCATCCCAAGAAACGCAACAGTACCTAGGTACTAATACTCTTGCTTAACGCAAATTTTCTTTGAGAGGATAGTATTACCCTGGTTGGCTCAAGCATTAGTGCTGGGAAGACTAAAAAAAAAAGTAATATTGGAAACATGAAAAACAGAACTAGGAAAGGGTATTTTAAAACGAAAGGGAAAGGGTATGGTAAAACTGTATTTTATGACCAATTCCTGTAATAATTTAGTCTATCATGTAAAATGAAGTAAAAATTAATGATAAGAGTCGCAAATTTTTCAATAGAAAGATTTAATTTTTTTACAAAGTAATATGGAAAATTTCTATTTCAATGTTTTCGTTCTATTGTTTCTTTCAATGATATTAATAAAATATTTAATACTAGCGGCCCGCTCCGGCTTCGCACGGGTATAAATATATAGCCTATGTCATTCACTGAAAAAATGTTTTTATACAATAAATGTAATTATTTACGACATCACATTAGAAACCTCACAAAATAACAATATTTCAACAATATTAAATAAATGTTGTTATACATATAAACCTTCCTCTTCAATCACTCTATCTATAAAAACCGCATCAAAATACGTTGCCTAGTTTTAAAGATTTAAACATACATACGGATATAGGGACAGAGAAAGCGACTTTGTTTTATACTAGGTAGTGATGTTTCGTCGAAAAAGAAATATTTATCGATATAATGTTGACATGATAAACTTTGTCTATTGTTGTCTATTACAGGTTAATATTTTTAACAGCTCCGCTTTAGTGACGAGGTAGTGATCATTGTTAACGAGTTCCATTATTATTCCCATAGAACTAATAATCGATATTTTCAACTGTAACAAAATAACGAAAAAACTGAACAAGAACAGAAGTTAACCGAAAATAATAAAAACTGAATGAATTCGTATACCGTGTAGCGTATAATATGAATGCGTGCCGTAAAAACTAGTACATACTATAAAATAGCTGGCTGACGAAACGATGTTTTATTTTGTAAATTTTCTTAGCCATGAAAACAAAGTCCTTTAGTCAAAGTTAAAGGAATTTATGATGTCCTCGTTAGGCATCAACGACTTTAATTTTACCACGGAATTTTGTCAACAATGGGTAAGCTCACCGTTTACCTGAGTTGTGTCCAACGGTAACAGGAGTATCGTTTGCTCGAATGTCATGAAATTTTATGCAAGTAGTTTATGTCAATACAATTTTTAGCTTGAATATGAATCAAAAACGGGGAAAACTACTGATCGACTATATATCTGCTTATCTGAAAAAAAAGAAAATCAAAAACTCTGTGTTGATTCTCTATTTATTTCCTTTAACTTGTGTTAGTTCGAATATTAATGGCCTAAAACTGGCAGATTTATATTCCACCAGTAGTTATACCCCTAATATTTGAACTGAAAAATTATATTCTTCTTTTACTTATTCTATTTATTTTCCTTCCTTGTTGAGTTTTTTTATTATGTTTTTTGTTACAGTTTAAGCTTGAAAATATCAATTACTCATAATCATCTTATCATCATGGAATATAACCATCTTAATGGAGCCCGTTGAGTGTGTAGCGCTTATCTATTATATATTTATATATTTATAATAAAAAATCGAATTAATTAACGATAATCTCTACCCCATCCCTAAGGCTGGGCTGTCAAAACTATTGTCATCTACCAGCCACAGCAGGTTTATTTTTTAAATAAAAAAGTTATTTTAAATCTGTATTGTCTTTGATTGTCATAAATG
Organism: Hestina assimilis; assembly: GCA_023373885.1. Classification (NCBI taxonomy): domain Eukaryota; kingdom Metazoa; phylum Arthropoda; class Insecta; order Lepidoptera; family Nymphalidae; genus Hestina; species Hestina assimilis. The sequence continues at coordinate 14,568,417 of CM041747.1, read as the reverse complement.
ACAGATACATTTACAACTGTTACATTTTCTTTTAATCGATATATAAAATAATGAAATATCAAATAATCTAAATAAATAGTGATACAGAATACATTTAATTTTAAAAATGTTTGGATACCTTATTTGCTAGACACCTAGTTTGATTGACAAGTTCTACATTTAAATTCTATAATTTTGTTAACAATAAATATAATTTTATTTTATTAATATTTATAGTTTTGTAGATAAAATGCCAACTTTAGTGTCATATAAACCTTTAAAGCCGGAATTTAATGATGTAAACGAAATAACGATCACTTCGGAAGATGTAAGTAAACAAAGACTGTTTGTATTCAAAAATAAAGTAATTTTGACGCGAATAAAGCGTATCAAAAAAAAAGATTATGATTTCATTCAAATTATATACAATAAATAAAAATTATAAAGCGTGAAAACAGTTGTTTTTGTACTAATTATCAATAAGAAACTTAGATTATCATTTAGTGGTTGTTGATATAGGATTGTATGTTTTAGTTCACAGTAGGCCGCAGCCTCAATAATATGGCAGTCATTCCATTTCTGTCTATATCTAGAAATCACTGTAAATTTGTTAAAAATGACATGTACTGGATCATAGAAGACTACAGCACTTTTGGGATAGGTATTAACGGAACAAAGCTAGGAAAAGGTCATAGAAAAATATTACAGCATAAAGACGTAATTGCATTGGATCCAAACCAAGAATTTGTATATAGATTTATCTGTGATGACTGTGAACTGCTACCTACATCTAAAAAACGAATTAAAATTGACCCAGATGCAACCATGAATGATGATAAAATAATTAATGATGTTAAAATTAAGTTTGAGGCATCACAAAATGATGCATTAAAGCACATTGAAGACAAAATACACAATACAAAACAAATAAAAAGCACAAATATAATGTTAAAAGAACAGTTACAAACAGATATGAATCGGAAAATTAAGGATCTTGAAAGTGAATTTGCTTTACAAATTAAAAACTTGAAAGGTGAAAAGGATGAAGTAGAAAAGCAAAAAGCACTTCTTATAGAAGAACGCGATGCACAATCGGCTGTATTAAAACAGGAGATGGAGGGACGAATATCTGAACTAATGGTAAGACATGTATAACTGAAATTGTTTATTTTGGATTAACAAACACTACACACCTCATGGTAATTTCTTCCTTCATCCTAGTGCTATTCTCCCTATTATATTTACCCCGGTTCTGCTCGTTACTCTGATCCCAATTTGATTACTAGTTTTACATAAATTATGTCTCTTTTAATTTACAGGAACAAATAAGAAAGCACAATGAGATTGAAACGGAACTGATTGAAGAGAATAATTCATTAAAAGAAAAATTACAAAAAGAAAGAGAAGAATTTCTTTTAGAATTAAATAGAGAGACTTCGTTAAAACAAGATATGTTTGATAAGTTAGCGGAAAAAATGAGAGAACAAGAAGAAATAAGAATGAAAGAGAAACAAGAGTTTGAGGAGCTTTTAAAGCAGAGAACCGAATTACTACGACAGGAAAAAGATAAGGTATTTCCATTTTATTTGTATTGTAATTCCTTTTGACAATGTTGTGGCGCAGCGGTGGCGAGCCTGCCTGAAGCGCCATAGGTCGCGGGTTCGATTCCCGCTTCGAGCAGATGTTTATATTGACCATACAGACATGTTTGCCGGTCGGGGTGTGTTTGTCCTTGTCATTATGCGATGACGATGTGGCGCAGCGGTAGCGAACCTGCCTTAAACGCCACAGGTCGCGGGTTCGATTCCCGCTCGGAGCATAATATGTTTGTATTGACCATGCAAGCATATTTTCCGGTCTGGGTGTATTTGTCCTTGTCATTGTGAATGTTTCCGGACCCCCGACACAGGATATTACTATCCTAATGGGGGCCGTTGAGTGTGATGCGTTTATTTATTTATTTTATTTATTTATTATGAATGTTTTCGGACCCTCGACACAGGATATTACTATCCTAATGGGGGCCATTGAGTGCGCAACGTTTATTTATTTATTAGTTTATTAATAAAATAAGTAAATGAAAAACATTATTTTTTCTGTTAATAATTTGGCAAGCAACCAAAGAACCCACATGATAATAACAATACATTTGTAGGTGGTACTCACATCTTGCCAACTTTGAGATAATGGTTTTTAAATCCCCTTTGCCTAGTAACTTCACTAGCTTTAGTGTCCTTCAAACCGAAACACAGTATGCTTTGTGGTTGAATATCTGCAGTGGTAATTACCTATGCGGCCTCTTGCAATAAAAGACCCTTTTTAACTTTCATAGGAACTGAACAAATTAGCAGAACAGAAGAAGCAAAGAGAAAGTGAATTAATGGATGAGCTTAATAACATAAAGAAAAGTCTAGAAGATCAAGTTGAACGAACTGAAAGGCAGAAGTGCGATGCACAAAAGAAACTATCAGATCAAGTTGAGGAAATGAAAAAAGCTAAAAACGAGGACCAATGCAAGATGGAACAATTGGTATATCATTTTATACATTTTATGTACACCGTTGTGGCGTTGTGTTTAGCGAGTCTGGCTTTAGTCTCGACGGTTGCAGGTTTGATTCCGGCTTGGGCAGGTGTTTGTTAAAATTTCTGTTTAGGTCTGTGCGTTTGTCCATGTGGGTCTCTCCACCATGCTTCGGAGAGCACGTTAAGCAGTTGTTCCCGGTTTTTATCACATAACATCTAATAGTAATTGTTAACTCTTGATAAGTAAATTGCTGTTATCCAATGAGGACGAAGAAGAAGACACATTATGTAAATAAATTCATTGTGGACAATTTACTCCAATTAAAATAAAGATTATATAAGTTCGAGGCTAAAAAGTTATCTAGGTCAGATGACAAAATTATGCATTAAATTATGCATTAGTAACCTATAAAAAAAGTAATCTAAATATGTATTAACCATATATATATATATATATTAAATTCTTCTTTGATTTATGTTTCTTTGTGTTATGGGACATTATTAATTTGCAGGTATTTTAAATCTCATGTGGTATGTTAGGTGTGCAACCTGTGTGCGATCCTCTAAAACAATTTGCAAACTTAATGTCTTAGGGAACATTTCGTTTTAGGCAGTGTATTTCTGTGATCTCTTCCATTCATAATTTGGCCAATTTATTGACGTGATTTCCAAAACTTTTTGTAGTTTGTCGGTGTATTTTCTCTTTGGCTGACGAAATCATACTAAAGTTCCAAACGTAACCACAAGGTGCTGGTTATAATCCTCAGTTTTGTTGTGCAGTTTTCGTTTATTTTCTATTTTGGGTAAAAGACTCCTCGTTAGCTACTAAGTTGCAAATGTAACTGATGATGAAGTCTATAAAATGTTAATGTTTTTCAGATGCTTGAAAGGGAAGAAATTCAGAAAAGATTGATGGAAGCTCAAAAAGATTCACAAAAATATATTGACGAGTTAAAGGTAACATAGAATAATGTAGTTTATTCTGCTGCCTGTAGTTTGATCAAGAAAAAATTTTAAAACTTGTCACGGGACCAGCAGTAGCTTTAGGAACGAAGATCCATAATTTCTTTTCCCACTATGTTTTAATCATTAATTTTATTTAATACCCGAACCCAAGACACCTTTCCTCTTGCCACCCCATGGCAATTCTTGTCACGCTACTCTATACCACCCCCTTCCACCCTTTGACACACCTTCCAAAACCATGCAACACGAGGTTACACATTTCTATCAACGCTTTCAAGTATTTTGCTGGCTCGCTTTCCTACAAAAATCCTGCTGAACCCGCAATAAAAAACTTCGTTCACATAAAACCATTTTTGGAGCTTTATCTGTATATTTGGACGCAAATAAGCAATACCATGTCAACCCACACAAATGTCATTTCGAGAAAAAACGGGTTTGAAAATTTTGAACAACTTTATATGATTTTTTTATTTATTGGTCAAGTTTTTGGGCAATTTTAGATTTATGTAAGTTATTTTACTTATTTTCACAAAAAATAAGTATACAAACTGCATATTTCGTGTATAATATGACCCAAAACGTTTAAAAATAAATTTCATGATTGAAAAAATGGCTTTTTAGAAGTTTTAAAGCTTAAAACCCTACAAATATTAAAGAAAAATGTTCTTCAGCCATTTACCAACACTTGTGCATATATAACTCAGTTTTTCAATTTTGTGGGTTGACATGGTATTGCTTATTTGCGTCCATTTAATATATTCATTTCTTTCCTATTCTAGTCCAGAGTTAGAGAAAGAGAAGTAGAACTAGCAGCTCTAGCGGCTGAAAGAATACAAAAACAGGCCGAACAATCCGGTGAAGTCATCAGCTCTTTACAGGAACAATTAGAAAAAGTTTGTACTGAAATCATTAATTGTATCACTTAATCCTAGAACCTTTTTGAAATCTTCACTTCTATTGCAGGTCCGAGGTCAGCTTCAAAATGTGGAATGTGAGAACATGAAGCTAATCCAAAATTCAGAAGTCGATGGAAACGGTGGACCTTCGAACAGTACATTGAAGGAATTTGGTGAAATACTGGAGAACGAGCTACAGTGCATTATATGCTCTGAACTGTTTGTGTCAGCTATAACTCTCAACTGTTCGCACACGTTCTGTAAATACTGTATAACTATGTGGAAGAAGAAGAAGAAGGATTGTCCAATATGCCGGTATACATTTTTATCTACAAACAAATATTACTTTAAACAAATAAATAAACCCTACACACTTAACGGCGCCCCCATTAAGATAGTGATATTTGACACCGTTGTGGCGTTGTGGGTAGCGAGTCTGCCTTAAGCCTCGACGGTTGCGGGTTCGATTCCCGCTCGGAGCAGATGTTTGTATTAATCGTACAGGCATGTTTTCCGGTCTGGTTGTGTTTGTCCTTGTCATTGTGAATGTTTCCGTACCCCCGACACAGGATATAATTATCCTAATGGGGCCGTTGAGTGTGTAGCGTTCATGTAGCGTTCATTCTGTGCCAAGGGTCCGGAAACATACACAAGGACAAGGACAAATACATCGAGACCGGAAAATATGCCTGTATGGTATATAAACATATGCACCGTGCGGGAAACGAACCCGCGACCGGTAGCGTTTCAGGCAGTCTTCACATATTTATATAATTTGTGAATAATAAATATATTTTCGGTGACAATATATGATTTTTATTTTTTTCTTTTTTTAGTACATCGATAACTTCGGAATGTAAGAGTCTGGTGCTCGATTCCTTTATAGATAAAATGGTACAAAATCTAACACCAGAAATGAAGGCAAAGAGGGCGGAAATTTTGAAAAGTCGACAAGGTACATAATTTTTTTTACTTTAAATTTCTTTTTACCAACGCAGCTTCATAATATCCAGTTATATTAGATCGCGATTTTACATAAGCGTAGAGTTTTTATATGTTTTTTTATTTAATTAAATTTTGACTAAAAATATATAAGTAATATAATATATTTTTAGGTCTTCCTATATATTTTAATTGAATGCGAACTGTCTAACTTTATGAAGCTGTGTTGTCCACAGAGCTTGAGTCCGAAATGGTGAATCAACAGAGAGAAAGAACCAGGCGGTATGATTTGTTTTTTTTTAAATTATAATTACTATTTAATAACATTAACCACCGAGACACCGTTGTGGCGTTGTGGGTAGCGAGTCTGCCTTTAGCCTCGACGGTTGCGGGTTCGATTCCTGCTCGGGCAGATCGTTTGTTTAAATTTCTGTCTTGGTCTGGGCGTTTGTCCGAGTGGGTCTCCCCACCATGCCTCGGAGAGCACGTTAAGCTGTCGGTCCCAGTTGTTATCATACAACATCTGATAATAATCGTTAACTCTTGATAAGTATATTGGTCTTATACAATGAGTTACTGGTTCGCCCTTAGGGTTGCGGAGGTCAGATGACAATCGCTCCGGGTAAAAACTAGTAATCTCTCAAATCCGGATAAGAGTAATAAGCAGACCCTGGGTAAAAAAATACCGGGAATAATGCTAGGACGAAGACTATTTAATAACATTAAGTATTTTGAGATTATGTGCAGACACACAACGAGCCACGGTGAGGAGACCCACAAGGACAAACGCCCAGATCGAGACAGATGTTTATAAGATCAATACAAACATCAGCCCCGAGCGGAAATCGAACCCGCGACCTTCGAGACTAAAGACAGGCTCGCTACCAACACGCCACATTGGTCGTCATTTATTTAAAAATTAAACAATTTAGTTTATATTTAAAAATAAAATAAATAAATGGCTATATACATGTACATTTTTGATAGTTAATTACATTCTGCAGTATATTATAAATGATAGAACTTTTTTTCGGAATTTCTATTATTGTTGGCCCTACTGGCCTTGACAGCGTCATCGAACAGAGAAAAAGCAGTTCTTCATGTATGTTTTAAATTAACGCTTGTTCCAGACGAAGAAGCTCGGTCGACAGCTACGAAAGCTACTCCGATTACTACGAGGAGGAGGGGGAGGACGAGGAGGAGGAATACAACGAGTAAGTAACACTTCTTGACATTATTTATTGTAGCGACATCTGCACGCAACACGACGTAACTCGATAGAAAGACAAGATTGTCACAATCTCGCATTGACCTACAGCGACATCTACAGGGCATACTACGCAACGATATGGACGACCAATGAGCGTCACGATCCTAAATCGCGCTATCAAAGTTTCCTACGATCGCCACCGATATATACAACTTCCCAACGTAAGTCGTTGGGCTTCGGTCGTCGTACCTCCACATTTATTTACCTTATCGTAAATTAAATTACACGAGCTTCTGTGTATCTAATGTCATCTATACTAAATTTTAAGAATACGCCTTGTTTTTCTGGATAAAAATTCTATGTGTTAATCCAGATATATTTTGAAAGCGTCGGGACGTGACGACCCCATCGCCCGCTGTTGGGATAATCTCTGTCACAGCAGAGATTATTCCACCAGTGCAGTCAGTCACACTGGTAGGTGGTGGTAGGTCTTTTGTTGCAAGAGGCCATCTAGGTAGGTACCACCGCAGTGTCAAATATTCTACCGCCAAGTTGTGTCTTAGGCATGACTGTGTTCCAGTTTGAAGGGCACTGTAGGCTAAGGAAATTACTGGGCAAATTAGATTTAAGCACCAATATCTCTCGTTGGCAACTCGTGAGAGGCACCTACAAACGGTGCTGCATGTGCTCATAGGCTACGGCAACCGCTTACCATCACGTGGGCCGTATGCTTGCTTGCCAACTTAGTAACACAAAAAAAGATAATAAGTGTGTGTGTGTGTGTAACTTTACTTTCCTATTAAGAATCATAACCCCTAAACTTTAATTTCCTATATAAGTATCATATTCCCAATGCAATAGTGTGGGCTAGGAGTAACAGAAAATTCAAGTAGATTTAGTAAGTAATAACTGGTCGTATATTAAAATATTGTATTAAATCAATTATTATTTTTGTTACATGTTATCTATGAAAATGAAATGAAAAATGAAAAAATGTTTATTAACAAAAACAACATAATACATATTTTCGATAAACAGATGGTACCCACACTAGGTATTCCTGTATTGTGGGTGCCAATTACGGATTTACAATTTCATTATTGTCGCTCGGTTTACATTGTGAAAGGGATTGAACTTATACTATACTACTAAAAACAAAGAAATACTAAAAACAGAATAATAAAAACAAGAATACTTAAAGATATTATGCTAAATGTGACAAAAGTTTTTCGGTTAAATCATAATTTAAGGAAGCAAGCCAAGAAGCAATTCTTTTTTTGGTTTGTTTAACGGAGCAAAGTTTAATATCACACGCACTAGTTACTTTATTATAAATAAACGAGTCAATATAGGGGCTGAAGCGCTTAGCAAAGCAAGAGTTAATTGTAGGCAATGGGATCCTAAAGACCCGACGCTTGAGTAGTGTTTTATAGTCTTTTGAAGATATTGTTGACTTATGAACTTTAACTGCTACTTTAAGAATGAATAGTTGACGCACAGGAAGGACTTTGCTGTCCTGATACAACTGGAATGTAGAATATTTGTAAGGTTTTTTTAGCATAGTTTTAAGTACTGACCTTTGGGCTCGTTCAAGCTGAATCAAGTGTGACTTCGAAGCACCACCCCAGGAAGTTATGCAATATGTGATAAGAGATTGACAAAGGGCAAAGTAAACGGAACGTATGGTTTCTATTGTTGCTGTGTGGCGAAGGAGTTTCATAATATTTATGATTTTACGCACACGACCAGATAGACATTTTATGTGAGCCTTAAAGTTTAAGTTTTGGTCTATAAGGAAAATAGTGTTTTTAATTTCACAATTACAAGTATTGAAATATTATTCGTACCGCTTATCGACAGCAATAATGCACAGTACTGTGCCCGTATATATGCCCTGTGAGTGGAAGAGAGAGCTAAATACTCGCTACACTGCTCCCACATTTTATGACCCAATCTGCCGAGTATATATATACAGTCTATACTGCAGCTATAGATACAGTCGAGCGAACTAATATCCTTCATCATTAACTTGAATATTACAGCTACCTCCCTAATTTAGGTGCTCCATCTGCATTCTTTTCAGAGATTAACCGGAACAAACAAGACAGACAAAAATTATAAAAATACATACCTTAATATGCATTTAGTAAAAAGCTATTAATTTGGAATTACAAACAGACACTTTAATTTTATTTATTTGTGTAGATTACTACAAATGTAAAAAGGTCTCCAAGCTGATTTATCTTTTCATACATTTAATAACTATAATTAATGTAACTATTTAAGTTACATTTAAATAGATAAGATAAGAAATAGATCATGAAAAATATGTTGCTTGTTGTATGAATGATGGAGTGTTTTATTTACAGCGAGTACCACGATTTCTTCGACTCTTTCGGGAGTGATGGATCCTATTATGGATCTCATGATGAGGATAGCCGATCCGAGCCGCCATTTGTACACTGGCACCGAGGTGAGAGGTTTTAGTTACAACAATCTGTGCCCGCGACTTTGTTCGCATGGTTCTTAGAAATCTTTAATCTTTTTTTTTCAATTTAAATAAGCCATTAAAACCTACCGTTTCTGAGATTAACTGGAACAAACCGATAGTGGACAAAAATTTACAAAAAAACGTTTGTTTTGTTATATTTGTCATTGTCATTTGTCGGATATATTTATAAATGAGTTAAGCCGTTTTTAAAAAGCTGTTATTTTGTAACTTTAAATAAACATTTCAACTTTATTAGTACAGAATCTTTAGAGGTGAAGAAGAAAATAATAATAATAAAAAAACGCTACACACACAACGGTCCTTATTGGGATAGTTATATCCTGTGTCGGGGGTCCGGAAACATACACAATGACAGGGACAAACACACCAAGACCGGAAAACATGCTTCTCAATACAAACATCTGCTCCGAACGGGAATCGAACCCGCGACTTAAGGCAGGTTCGCTACCGCTGCGCCACAACGTCGTCAATATGCATTATGCACACTTATAAACTGTTTTGCGTAGACGCATATGATTTTGAACATCTGACATCTTACCTTTGTAAAAAAGGGGTTTTAACTGAATGGTGTAGGAAAAAATGCAGTCCAAACATGCAAACAACTTCTTCACACCATTCCCAGTACTTTCCCAAAGTCTGCTTACTCTGGATTTGACAGGCTACTAGTTTTTACTCAGAGCGATTATCGTCTGAATTTTAGATTACTTCAGGACACAACACCTTACGAATGAGACATTCACTCCACGCTTTTCAGTGAACATAATATGTAAATTACTTTGACATTTAAAAAAATAATAATAAATTAAAAAGGATATAACCCCCGAGTTTGGTAGCGAGCCGGTGGTAGAATCTTGACTTTCAACAAATAAGTTATATGCTTTTTACGTTGAATAAAAATATTTGAATTTGAATTGAGAGCAGCACAACGCTTTCGCGGGACATCTAATATAAGTTAATATTTATTATAACATTGTAGACTCTGAATCCAGTGATAGTTCTGGACGACGACGAGGACGGGGATTCGTCGAGGGTATCCCGGGCTCCTACTACGGCGGCTACGGGCGCTGTTTCCGCTGCGGCTCGCGCGGCCACTGGGCGCCGGGGTGCCCATTCCCGTAATACCAACCTACGCTAAAAAGAACCTCGATCTCTAAAATTCTCCATTTGCACGTGGCTCAATGTTACTCGGTCGGTTTAAATTGAAAAATTGTGGTGTCAAAAATTCGTACCGCATAATCTAATCTAAAGATTTTTGTTGATTGTATAGTATTAAGGTTGTTTGAGTTTTCTTTGATTATTAAATCTTATTTTCGATTCTCGAGTGGTTTGGAGATCTAATCCAACATCTAGACACAACCAAATGTCATTATAAACGGCTGGCCCAAATTAAGTTTAATCGAATTTAAAAAATCAATATATACGCCTTAATCTTGTAATCTGATCTGTGAGTGTGAATAAAAATTTATTGATTACCCAATATCAAATGTATTTATCCGAATTATAAGCTTCTGAGAACTTATCAGTATACAAAATGGAGAAGATTTAGTAATACTCATTTGTCGAGTCTTGTATACGTCTTGTGTAATTTGTAAATATTAGTTCATCGCCGTACATAAAGACATGTCAAAAATGTAGGTTTACAGGATAACAAAGAAAGGGTTCACATCAATGTAGAAAAAATTTTGATAAGAACTTTGTATTTTTCTACTAAATTGTTATGGTTATGTTAGTCTAAGATGGTATTAATCACTTTCAATATTATTCTGAATTTTCTTTAAAACACGGACAGATGACCGATTCTAAGTTGACATTAATAATACATTCCAGCTTAGTCTAAGATATCCGTATGTACGGAGGAGACATAAATAGATAATTTTAAGATAGAATTAAGAAATAAAAAATAAAAAACTATGTTGTTTTTTGATGAAATAGAAATCACCTTTGTCATAAAAAACCAGTAAAGAATGACTTGCTATAAACTAAGGACAGACAAATTTCATAGTCACACGCTAACTTTATTCGTTTACGTTGCAACCTCGTGATGCTAACTTCATTCGATAATGTTCCAAGCTTGAGACTAACTTCGTATCGATGTGTCAATGTTGAATTTACGAAGGAGCACCGGCGAGCCTTTGATATTTTGTTTGTATGGAAGGGCCTATTCATATTTAATAAATATAGGTTTGCTGATGGTATGTTTGAAAAGAGTCTTGTCAATAGTCAAACTCACTCTTATCCCATGTCTATGGTCTTGTCACAAGACTGATTTCGAAGCGAGTGGCGCGCATTTTCAAGCGCAGTACAAAAGTATACGTGTAAGTTGTACGCATGTACAGCATTAATTCTTTAAAATCAAAATAGATATAAAATCAGAATTGTTGTTAATTAATAAAACAATAAATATAAATAAAAAAATAACGTTTATGACATGTCTCTATGTACGTTGGGTTCGTCGATATTATTGTAGAAATAAGACCGCCCGAGTAGATTGAAATTTTTTAAAAATGAGGGGCCTGTATTTGTGTGGAGATATATTGTTAGTGTTGAAGCTCGTAGATAAATTGATATAAGGCATATGAACTGACAATAAGTTATATCCAAAAATGCTACTAATTACGAAGTAACAGTATGAGTGACAAGTTAAATTACCGTTAGTAATAATATATAAAAGTATTTATTGTTAGTTCTCATGTATTATGTAATCTCGGCTTCACACTTACATTTTATGTTTTATAAAAACAGTTTATAATAAATGTGAATTGTTCTTGTTCAGCAACAGATTAAAATAAATTTTTATTTAATGTACCAAGTTTATTATTTACAATAATAAAACGTGTGCTCTACTAATAAAACGTGTGCTCTACTAGACGACTTTTATAGCATTAGACATCAAATAAGCACAATTTCTATCTGATACCGTGATACGAAGCAGTTACTAAGATGAGGAAAAAGGAAGGTGTGTGAAAGAGGAAAGGTTTCAGCATTTCTCTAAACGAAAGGCAACATACAGTCCATACACTGCTACTTCTCTTCGATAGTATAAAGATTATCCCTTTCGAGCCGGCCTATTCGCGCCTAAAGTTGTGTACCTGTAGTTAACATTACTGATTAATTATTATTATTATAGGAATTGAAATAATAAACATTTTTCAAACAACAATTTAATATCTAGGATTATAATATAAACATGAATTTTCAATAAATAATATATTATTCACATGTCACTGAAAATGTTGTACATAATTATTACATATGAAAAGGCCCTTGCATACAAACAAATAGTCAAAATCAGAATCGCTGGTGCTTCTTTATAAATTCAACACAAAGTTAGTTACAAGCCTGCAACATGACTGAATAAGGTTGGTGTGTGAATAACTTCGTGCCATTCCGTTAGTCATAAATTAACGAAGGAGGACCAGCAAATCTGGACATTTTTTCTATATAGAAAGGCTGGTTTATTGTAAGTCAATGATAATTATAATAGATTTTTTAATGTGAAAAATTATTGCATAAAATTAGATATTTTAGCAATAAAGAGTAAAGATTATAGAAAGATAAAATATACTTGTAACTATTTATAATGTAAGCATTGAAGAAATATTAGGGGCTGGGCAAACATGTCCTAGCAGCACACTGATTTTTGCTCTTATTTTCTATGTAGTAAAGTAGACAATTAAAACATCCGCCACGGTCCAGTCGTTCAGTTCGGTTCAGTCGTGCCAATATATCATAACGCCATTGCTCGCGCCGCCCCTGAAGAACCACCAAATGCAGATAAAATGTTGATGAATAATATATATTTTTTTATTTATATTTTAAAACAAAAACAAATCGAGTCCTATAAAGATAAAAGCTTTCATAATAAAAGTCAAATTGTTTAACAATTAAATATTTGAACTATTTTAATTTCAATCAAAGTTAAAACAGTTTATTTTCTGTAATCAGCACTAATAATAAACAATTTAATGAATACTTTAAGATTTTACAGTTATTATATTCCTATAAACAAGGTAATATTGAATTTTATTGTTTATCATCATATTTTTTAAATTACTAAAAATAATTATTTGCAATCATATTCTGCCTAAGCTATTGATTCAAACCTATTTTAAAATTATACTGCTTATTTATATTTTGTGCAATTTTCTGAAGTTTAATTCTTAGATGCAGATTTGATTTAAATAATACAAACATATAAAAAAATTATGTGTTTATAAAATTGATGTAATAAAGCAAGAACGAAATACAAAATAAAATATTTTACCTTGTTTATAAGATTAGTAATACACTGAAATTTGTACAGATGTCAGTCATCAACTCAAAAACATCCTTATCACTAAGCACACAATCTTTGAGCTCTTATTAGATCTCAATGAGGCATAAAAATGCTTATCTCTATACGTCTTTAGCCTCTTTAACTAACATTATTTAATTATGTCTAAAATATACTCAATAAGCAAATAGATTTTTGGAAAATAATCAAACTACATTAATTAATTTAATTTCATTAATTCGTCATCATAAAACATTCTGATCAGCTTAAATAGAAGATTGATAAAAAGTTTAATGGTCAAAATATGAAACAAGAAATTGTAGCTAATACTAAAATATTTTCAATTGTTAATATTTAAAAATGATGGCAATAAAGAAGCAATGGTTTATAAACCTTATAAAGACTTATAATTATTTAAATAGGTTTTATTTCAGCTTTACTTTCCTGTTAGCCAATCTTCTATCAAGTGATTATTGCATTTTAAGTTGTCAAATGACCTTGTTTTTATATTTCAATGCTCACTGACCATGACAAATTCAATGTTCAAATACATGACATAAATGCTTAGTAATTTCGTAAATTTGCCATAGCTTTAGCATATGCATCCTTTTTCTACTACTGTATTACAAAGTTATCAATTTTACTAACTAAAAATTCTATTATTATTTAATCATTTTTCTTATCAGCAGGTTCTTCTGCTCCGTCTGTAATGGCAAGGTTTCCATTCTTTGATTTTTTCTGCTGTTCCATTTCTCCAGAGAAACCAAATTCATTCACTCTCTTGTGGTCAACCTTGTACACCCAACGTTGATATAAGAATACGAAGAAAACAATATCTGTAATAACATTATAGGTACATAAGTAATTTAATTGAATAATTCAAATTATATGAACAATCACAATTTTATACATACCATCTCGGAAACATCCCAGACGATACATTGTAGGCATTTTGATAACAAATGCAAAGATATCATCAATAAATGTATTTAAGAATTTGTATGTCATCATGCGCCATGGCAGGTGGGCGACAGACTTTAATTTATAATTAATAAATAGTTGTGGAGTCATCATTATAAAACCAAATGTCAATAGATAACCATACATCATGTTAAGTATAAATGAATACCATCCTCTGTGTTCTTGGTAAAGGAGAGAGTAGACTCCATACCCAACAAGCAGCGGGAAGCAAGCCCAGCTAAGATAGCGAAATGCTAAAATGTCGTACTCTCGAGTACTTGATTCCACGTATGATCCTTTATCAGTGAAAGATAGTTTTGGTATTCCAAATATTCTATCTTCTCTATTTACTTTTACGTCCATCACCTTGTTTATTTTCCAAATTTCAATCATCAAACCAATGAAACATGAAATCCTAACCATGACATTGGTTTCATTATCTAATACATAGAGAAGCACTACAGTTGATTGGAAAACATTAAAGAACACAGATCTCACTGAGAGACCTTCAAGAGATTGTCTGTTGTTCCAAAACTGGATATCATTTTTAAATGCCAATAATTCAAAAACTGCGTGCAAAAGTGACACTGATATTGTCAAAGCTAGAAGATATGGTGATGTGTCTAGCAGTAGTTCTTTGATAGTATCTTGTTCCTCGTCTTGTTCTTCTCCTCCTAATGCTGAGAACATGCTCAACTTGTCACGCATAGCTTGAGTGGTGTAAAGTTGCCACTTAAAAAGACTCAACGGTTGGAATGTTAATTGTAATTCTAGCTTTGTGGTTGTTTTATTTAATGGTACATAATCTCTCAACATGTTCCAATAGTCATTGACAAATACTGGCGGTTTGTATTGCTTGCCATCTGGTAAGAAGTAGACAAATTCATCTAAAGGTGGAGGTACACTACCTTGCACCCAATTAGTTTGATCAGTCACTAGATTTACTGTTAGATTTGGATGCCAATGGGAAACTACTTCCTCTTTCAAAGTTTCTGCTTTCTTTATTTCTTCTTCAGACTTTTCAGTTTGACCAGTTAGTAAATTATGAGTTTTCATATATTTCAGCTTTTTATATTTATTAACCATTTTCTTACCATATGCTATATATGATCCAGCATAATTGCCTTTATCATTCGGATTTGGAGACTTACCTGTTTCTAATATGTATACATGGAGATAAATGGAACCATTATTTTTTAGTCTCTCTGACGGTACAAAGCTTGTTGTATGTGTAAAGGTACCATCATTATTGGGTCCTCCGTACCAATCTCCATATACGAGTCCCGAAAGTTTCCATATCAATTTGCCTTCTTCTATGTTAGCTAAGAATTCTTTTTCTGATAAATAAGTATACATATCCAATATTGTTCCATTATCAAACATATTCAAAGCAGGATAACGAGTAACCGGATTGGGACTGTTGACATCGACCTTGGGCGCTGATGGTTGTCGAAAGAAAGATGTTATAAAATAAACAACTAGTGCTCGTAATATCAACGACTTTGTTATTGCAAAAAAGGATTCCATCTTGGAAGGTTGCATCTGACGACGTTGTTCATCAATCTGTGCATTGATCTAGAAAATTGAAATACACCGTGAAATGACCTCATTACGGCAATAAATATATTGGATAAAACATCTACTTTACTGTTCAGAATTCTTAGCAAGAACATAGAATTACATCATAAAAAATAATATATAAATAATTATTAGGACCATGTAAAATTCTATTTTACTTACATCGACATTATCCTCAGGATTCTGTTGAAGTTCTCCACTATTATCACTAGGGACTAATTTATCTGAAGCTTCATTAGAGGCACTTTCTTCACTTACACTGGCCATTTTTTATATGAATTCGTTTATAAAATAAAATATAAATAATTTATATTCGTCCCAATTGATTTTACTGCAATGTGATATAGATTTTCAGCAACATCATGGATTTCAAACTGTAAATGTCAATCGTATTCGTGTCATTCTATATCATAGATATAAGATATAGAAAAAATATAGATTTACTATTCTATTTATAGACGTGGACGTGACGGGCATCTCTCATAAAGTGTTCTTAAAACAGTACTAAATTTATGAATTTATGTATTTTAAATATTCGGTTTAGTTTTGAGACTGATTGTAATCTCTTTTTGTTTTATGTATTACAATGAGTATAAAAGCCGTTGATTGTAATATAGTCGGCAGATTGGATTCTGCTCGCTTGAACAGAAATAAAGTGCTATAACAAATAAGAAGTTTAGTTATTATAATGGAGTATGCTGTGTGGTTCCCGGCAGAAATAGAATAGGGCCACCCCATATATTCCCGTGGGTGTCGTAGAAGGCGACTAAGGGACTTCCATGGCAACCACCTAAAGCCAACAACAGCATTCCCAAGGAGGGTTGACGTCAGGCAGGCGGCCGGTCACTAAAAATGTATGCCAAAACCTCTTACAGCATGATGAATGATACTATGAATGGCGATCTGGTTAGGGCGAACCCCCGAGGCGACGCGCGGTTGCAGCACCCGGCAACCGTGAGAAATGGACAAGGGTTGCTGCATCAAGGACGGGTGCAGCGTAAGACGCAAGTCCAAGAAGTGCGAATGAGGTTTGCCACATGGAATGTGGGAACTATGACTGGAAGAGGGACTGAATTGGTGGAAGTATTTAAGAGTCGAAGAGTGAACGTAGCATGCTTGCAAGAGACAAAATGGAAGGGAACGAGAGCAAGAGAAATTGGATCGGGATATAAGTTGTACTATTGTGGAAGCGACGGAAAAAGAAATGGTGTGGGAATAGTATTGGATAGTGAACTGAAAGGATGTGTAACTGAGGTTAAGAGAGTGAATGATAGGCTGATAGCTGTGAAAGTAATGAAAGAAGACCTTGTGATGAATATTATAAGTGCATACGCACCACAGACTGGATGTGAGGATAGTGTGAAAGATAAGTTTTGGCAGGATTTTGACATGATGATGATAAGTATGCCAGACACTGAGGAACTATTTGTAGGAGGAGATTTTAATGGCCATGTAGGGAGATTGAATGAGAGATATGAAAGAGTTCATGGTGGTTGGGGATTTGGGACCCGAAATGAAGGTGGAGAAACCTTACTGGAAGCAGCTACTGCTTTTGATTTAGCGATAGTTAACACTTTCTTCCAAAAAAGAGATCAGCACCTCATTACATATAAAAGTGCAAAACATTCCACACAGATAGATTATTTTTTAACGAGAAGAAATAAAATGAATAGAGTGAAAAATTGTAAAATAATACCCGGAGAACCAGCTATCCCACAACATCGCCTATTAATTTTAGAAAACAAAATGAACATAAAAATTAACAAAAATAAGACAAAGCCCATACCCAAAGTGAAATGGCACCTAATAGAAAGACCGAAGTATGGAAGTGAATTTAGGAAACGAGTGGTAGATAAAATGAGGGAGATGGATGACTTAGATGGAAGGACTGTGAATGAGTGCTGGACGCAGATGGCTACATTTATAAGGAGTGTGGCTAAGGCTGTTTTTGGTCAGTCGAAAGGAAAAGGAAAAATAGACAAGGAAACGTGGTGGTGGAACGAGGAGGTGCAGGGAGTGCTAAAGGAAAAGAAGAAGGCATTTAAAGAATGGCAGAGTATTGATGAAAGTAATGAGGAATCGAAAGAAATGAAACGAGTCACATATAAAGAATGTAAGAAGAAAGCAAGAAAGATTGTAGCTATTGCAAAGGGCACGGCACTGGAGACATTATACCAATCGCTAGAGCGCCCTGAGGGACAAAAACAACTGTACCGAATAGCAAAAGCAAGAGAGAAGAGTTCTAGGGACGTAAATCAAATTAGGTGCATAAAAGATGATGGAGGAAGAGTATTGACGAATGATGATGAAATTAAAAGGAGATGGAAAGAGTATTTTGAAAAATTAATGAATGAAGAGAATGATTGGAGCGGAAAACTGCAGTATGATCCAGTAAACATAGGTGTAGTAAAAGAGGTTAGTGTTGATGAAGTAAAAAGGGCAGTGCAGGATATGAAAAATGGGAAAGCTACTGGACCAGATAATATACCGATAGAAGTTTGGAAGTATTTAGAAGGTGATGGATGGAAGTGGCTAACTTTATTCTTCAATAAATTGTTGCAAGAAGAGGTGATCCCTGAAGAGTGGTGCAACAGTTCTCTGGTGCCCATTTATAAGAACAAAGGTGATCCACAGGATTGTAACAATTATAGAGGAATAAAGCTCATGTCACACACAATGAAAGTATGGGAGAAAGTGATTGGTGGACGACTGAGAGAGGAGAGTGAGGTATCACAGAACCAAATGGGGTTTATGCCGGAACGGAGTACAACGGACGCCATATTTGCACTGCGGCAAGTATGTGAAAAGTACAGGCATGCACAAAGAAACTTGCAAATGGTGTTTGTGGACCTCGAAAAAGCATACGATAGAGTCCCCCGAGAGGTTCTGTGGTGGACACTGAAAGTGAAAGGAGTGCCAGAGAAGTACCAGCAGGCAGGAGAGGCTGGAGAACGTGGGGCTGAAGATCAGCCGGACCAAGACAGAACAGATGTTTTTAGACTTTGGCGGTCTCTCCAGCTTCACCTCAATTGCCTTAGATGGCGTGCAATTACCAGTTTGCTACGATTTTAGGTACCTCGGCTCCTTCTTGCAAAGCGATGGTGATATCGACCGGGACGTTGCGAGCCGAATAAGCGCTGGTTGGATGAAATGGCGACAGGTCTCAGGAACAGCTTGCGATCCGCGCATGCCCGTCAAGGTCAAGGGGAGAATATATAAGACCGTGATAAGACCTGTCGTATTGTATGGATCGGAGTGCTGGGCTATGAAAGCTGTACATGAGAGAAGAATGCATGTAGCAGAGATGCGAATGTTGAGATGGATGTCTGGGGTAACAAGGAAGGACAAAATACGAAATGAGTATAATATAAGGTGTTTCACTTTAAAATGCGGTAACTTTGCGGGAAGCTTCTATAAGTGTAACAGATCAAATTCTAATTACGATATATGATGTATCTTTTGCTATATTTAAAAAAACTATTTTCATATCATCGCTCGAACTATGACTCTAGCTGAATAAAATCTATACTTCAAGCCGTGCGCTGCGTCACATCACATATGACGTAACACATAGCGCGTATAGCGGCATTGACCTGAGTCACCGACCGCGTGCCCGGTGTGTTATGTGTTTATCACAAAGTACGTGGATACATTATGACAGTAGTGTAGTATCTTGTCTGTAGCTTGCATGTCGTTTAAACTATCCTTCGCCCTTTCAAAAGTTCTTGTTCCAGCATCAATCCCGGTATTTTGCCCAGGGTCTGCTTATTACCCTTATCCGGATTTGACAAGATACTAGTTCTTACGCAGCGATTGTCATCCGAACACCGGAACCCAAGGGCGAACCAGTAACTCATTGGATAAAAGCAAGTTACTAATAATATCAGATGTTTTGATAATATCGACCGCCGACAGCTTAACGTGCTCTCCGACGCACGGTGGTGAGAACCACAAGGACAGATACCCGGACAGAGACAGATATTAATAAGATCAAACCAATATCCACCCCGAACGGGAATCGAACCCGGGACCGTCGAGTCGCCATAATTTGACTTCTTCAGAAACCACTATGATGAAATAATAAATTCAAACTGCGAGTTTACGACCTACCCCACGTAAAAAGTCGTTCACTCCGTCATTTTTAAATAAGGTTATTGACCGGTAGCATCGCTGGACGGTTTTGATGTCGCCGCTACTTGCCTTGCCTACTTAACGCTCCAGATAGATTCAAGACATCCCGCACCCTACACCTTAATCGAAATTTACTAATTTTATTTTTTAATAAATAAAACATGAATGGGTTCATCAATACTATCCGCCTCGCACGGGAATCGAACCCGTGACCATCGAATCTGTGGGCTCGCTACCTACACGCTACAACGATTTTATGCAATATTTACCTGTAAAAATTACCAAGACCGTATTCATAACGCGTATTTCATAACTCAGTAGAGTAGCGTACAAGAACAATAGCAAGATGAATATTAATCTGTAAATGTAGTCTCAAAAGGAATTGAATTATTGTCTATTATCGCATGTCCCAAATAAAAGGTAAAACTTTTCCTTAACCTTAAAATTTGTTTTATTTTTTTGCAATATTAAAGATTATCGATTGTAAAAATGTTATTTTAATTTTTAACTGAATTTCAATACAGTTGAAAAATCAAGCAAATTCCAGGAATATCTTTATCTTCACAAATAACGCAATAAAATATGTATAAAACTTATACTGCTATAATTCAGTATCACACATTACTAAATAAAACATACGTAAACAGAAATGTACATCTGAATTAGCTCAAATGATTATTATTAAAAACTAACTTTAAGAGGGATAACTGTTTGCGATATTAACTTTATACTACAGCTCACACAAGTAGGTACGCAAGCGAATCAGCATTTAGTCATTGACCTCCCTATTTATTCACTGATTTTCCTTCACACTCCTGTCACTTTAAAAATATCAGTTAAAAATAATTCAATCCATCCAACTAGAAATCTATTATTTATCGTTAGATAAGTAGTTAGTTAGATTACTAATTTTATTTTTAATCAAGATATAATTAGTCTAATAAATTACGTACCTAGCTAATAGCTACATAGTACATTCTACAATTCGATTGAATTTATTTTGCATTTGAGTGTTTAAATTACGTAATAATTTTACCTACTTTAACCAACTCAGATCATAATTTACGTTTTAAAATATTAATAATAAATAATTTTCCTAAATAGGAAAATAGTATTTTATGGTAAATTGACACATCATAACCCTATTTAGAGTATTATTCGAAAATATCGCGTATCTTAACTTAAAAATTTCTTTTCTTTTCTTAATTCAAATTTAAAAAATGTGACCCAATTCCTATAATCGCGGCTAAAGATTTCTTTATTTGCGGATTTAATCGGTACAAAGTACATGCATAGTAATAAAAAAAATTCTAATACGTATGTTTCCAATTAAATATCCTTTTTAAACTCGCCGATAAATCGACTAATAAAAAGTAAAAAAGACCTTATTACAACCCTACAGTAAGTATGTTATTAAGTGATATCGCCGCTGTATTTTTCGGCCTTTGACATAAAACCGCCTTCAACGCGGTGTTGTTTCGGCCTTTGACATAAACCGCCTTCGCCGCGGTCGGTGTTTTTGAAAATGTAAACAAACAGAATTAAAGTAACCTTATTACTCAGTGCATAGAGTTTATTTTTAAAGACTACCACGTATAAGATGTTCCGTTCTTTGGTAAAACCCGCTGTGCGTGTCTTATTGTTTCATCGTTCCATTCGTTACAAAAACTCTGATCGAGTAACACGTCTCTACCGCTGTCTTCGTAATATATTTAAAATGTCGAAAATTGTTCGTGATCCAGCAATAGAAAAAATGGAAGTGGCATTGTCATTATGGATCGAAGACCGCTAAAATCAAAACAAGGCCGACCTGCCAGTGTTTTAGCGTGCTAATAAGAAAGCGTGGTTAACAAGTGCCATTTTTGTGACTGTGAATTCCGGAATTGTTATGTGTTTCTGGAGTTGAAATTTGTTTAAAAAAAAAGAATTCAGACTTTAAAGTGGTTCTAGTTTTGGACAATTCACCAGGTCATCCTCCATTTTTTTTTTTTTAATAAACAAGTGACATTTTTACCTTCCAACACGACGGCTTTGCTTCAACCTATGGACCAAGGAATAATCCAGGTCTTTAAGCTCTATTACATTAGACGAACCTTCAAAATCATTTTGAATAATATGGAAGGTGATATGAATCCTGATATGAATGTTATGGAATGCTGGAAGAAATTTGACATAGCAAAATGCATCGTTGGAAGAACTGAAGCCATACACATTGAATTCATGCTGGAGAAAACTGTGGCCTGCTCTGACTGTGAAAAATGACGAAGAATCTGTGCAAATGCAAACTATTACATAGCCGAAATTGCGAGTGGAATAGGACGAAATGGGTACGAACAGATAGAATCAAGTTACATTCAGGAGTTGCTTGTATTGCAACATTAATATTTGACTGAAACCGACTTGGAGGAAATGTGAAATTCACAGCCCATTGAAGAAGATGCTTCAACAAGCAATTTGGAAATGTGGTATTTAATCTGAAAAATTTTAGTGAAGGTTTAAGAATGGCAAATGAGCTTTGTGATTTCTTTATGAAAATTGATCCGCCTATGGAACGAAGTATTGTTTTCAAGAGGCACATTGCTAATGCAACTACTGAAGATCTGTGTGAACTGAAAGAGATTTAAAAAATTGCCAAGCAAGAACAAATTACAAAATTCTTTAAACCGTTGCCTAAGCCTTAATGTAATAAGTATGGTCAAAAACTTCAATTAAATTTATTTTTTATGTTTGTTTTTTATTTTGTCAGCTAGGAACGTATCCCCTATAATGCCATATAAAATACCATTTCATATTCACTGTTAAGAGCTTTTACTGTACTAATAATTTTTGGTCAGCTTTAATAATAAACTAATTAATTAATTATAATGTTAAAGTACAATAATTAAATTTTAAACTTTTTAAAGACAAACGTATTTTGTTTTTGTTTCATAATTACGTATACTACGTAATAATAACCACATTCACCAAATATCATCCATACTCGCCGGTATTTCCCGGCGACTAAAGAATTTTCGACGCCATTGTTGCTAGGGAAGCGGGGGAAGAGGGCAAAGGCGGAGTAAAGATTAGTAATTAGTATTGCCAGACTTTTCAAGAAAAGTGCTACTTTTGTCATTACAACCAAAATTCTAATATTCTGTAACTTACACTTTCAAATATTATTTTGCCAAATAAAATTCCACAAATTCAGGAATTTAATACAAAACAAGCACAAAATATTGTATGTAAAAATATTAGTATAAAATGTATATCATCTTTGTTCGAGTATTTTTTTAATATTAAAAAAATCTTTTTCCGTATTATTGTTTTAGTTAATTTTCACATGTATTTAATATCCTAAATCTTAACGTGCTTTATAACTCGACACCGTAATTTCCTTAAATATTTCGAAAATTTATATCTTGCCTACACTAGGCGCTACACGTATATCTATCTTGGGAGGGACTAGAATAAAAATAAGGCGTGGGGATGAGACGACCCCATCGCCCGCTGTTAGGATAACCTCTGTCACAACAGAGATTATTCCACCAGTGCAATCAGTCACACTGGTGGTAGGTCTTTTTTGTTGCAAGAGGCCGGCTAGGTAGGTACCACCGCAGTGTCCAATATTCTGCCGCCAAATAGTAGTGTTTAGGCACTACTGTGTTCCGGTATGAAGGGCACTGTACGCTAGTGAAATTACTGGGCGAACGAGATTAAGAACTAATATCTCGAGGTTGGCAACGCGTGAGTGAGACCTACTAATGGTGCTGCAAGCGCTCATAGGCTGCGGCAGCCATTTACCATCAGGTGGGCCGTATGCTTGTTTGCCAACTTCTAACATAAAAAAGGCTTGGTCTACACCACGGGTTTTATTAGTTTAGTTAATTAGTACTATTTTCTTGTAAAAAAAAAAAATTATCAGTTGATGTTTAAAGTATCCTACTCCATCGAAAAGTATTCAATGTTTGGAATTATTTTGCATTACATAATATTGTACATATTAGCTTTGCTTACCCCTGCCATAATAATAGCAATAAAACAAATCTTTTTTTTAATTTCACGCGGGTAAATTGAAGACATAAGTATTTTAATTACATACTAGCAGTCGCTCACACTTTACCCGCGTAAAATAAAAAAGTAATTGTTTTGTTGCTACTCATTGGATAAGAGCAATTTACTTATTAAGATTTAACGATTGTTATCAGATGTTATTGATAATAATCGGGACCGCCAACCGAGTACGGTGGGGAGACCCACACGGCCAAACGCCCAGACCGAGACAGAAATTTAACAAAAATCTGCCCGAGCGGGAATCGAACCCGCAACCGTCGAGACTAAAGGCAGACTCGCAACCCACAACGCCACAACGGTGTATTTGTTAATTTAGATACGTTCGACAGAAGTACATACATCCACAGATAAAAGCCTCAATAGCTCAACGGTAGAAGGGCTGGCTCTTAACGTGAGTGTGGGAAGTTTCATTTTGTCTACTTTTGATTATTTGGAGGAGGACCATTAATAAAACTATTTATAATTAGAAAAAGCATTGCTAGAAATAAGCATTGCTTAGATCAATTTTTTTATTATTTTCTAATTTAACTAATTATAATTTTTAGTAGAAAAATATTGAAGACTTGATTTACTATAAAAATTATTTTGTGGAACTTATACCTACTGAACATCTTATTTTTTTTTCAGTTTGGCGTTTTTCAAATGAACATTCTGTTTGTATGCCATATTATGATAGCGCACGTATTATTATTATTACTATTGCTACTTGCTACTAAAAGCTAGCGTATCAATAATTTGACGTGTAGTGCGCTACAAATTTGACATTCAGATAAAGAAATTAAATTAAAAATTTATCTGCGATCGATCGATACATAAAATTCGTCAAAATTAATTAAATACAATAATAATAATCACGAGCGTAATCGTATGGCATACAGTAAATGAATATTAAAAAAAGGTTTTAATACTACTATTAAATGATTTAATTAAATCAATTTTAATGATTTAGCATTTGAAATTATACTAAAGCTGGTTAGGTATAACTAATTCGCATATGCAGTCACAGTAACGACAGCGTAGTGGTTCTGTGGCTCCGTATGTGACGCGGCATCCTGAGTTCGAATCTTCACTTCACAGTAGTTTTTCTTATTTTAAGATTTGTTTTGTTTTTGTGTTTTTATTTTAAGATTTTAAGTTAGCCGTCGTGTAAAGAGGTCATGAACGAGCATTACCCAACAACTGTCTATTGAGACAAGGCGTACATCATATTTAATATGTAAATTAGAGACATAGATGTGTTCATTCTGTTCTAAAAGTATTGAAATTGTTATAAACAGTTTGTGTGGATAAATCTAAATCAAAAGGCGTTTTAGATTTCTTTTTGACCCACACACCACCAAGACCCTGAACTTGCTAGCCGTGGTCTGGTTTTGGCAGAGTTCAATCATTTGTAAAAAACTCTCCTGGCGTCCAAACAATTTATTTAAGATTAAGTAACTAGTGGTTTATAAATATTATAAGTATACTCAGCATCTGCTGTCTTATTTTACGTAAACCCGTAACACAATTTATTACTTATCACGCATTGTGTAAATTATTAAAATCCCCAACTCTCAAAATCCGAGGATAAAAATTTCGGACCAGTCAGGTCAGCTCGGCTAACGGCCCGAGGATTTCCATTATGTATATTAAACAAACCAGCTGTGGTAAAAGTAGACTCATCAGTCCACAAAATGTTGTGGCTAGGGTCTTCTAAGAGCCACCCGCAGTAATATCCGCCGGTTGCAAATATTGTATACGTGTATAATGGTACAGGGGTATACCTTCCTGATAAAGTATACGCCACACCGTGCTACGGCTAATACCAAAGTCCCGTTTTGTATCTCGCCCGTCTTGTGCTTGCCATGGGACTATTTAAAAAAAGTAAAATTTTTTTTTGAAATAAACATTTAAATGGGTGGGCTTAAAGCTATCATAGCTCCTCATTCTTTGTTCAGGGCCAAGAATGGTTCGCTCACTGGGGCGTTTCCCGTAACGTTTTAGAATTTTTAGAATAATAGAATAATTTAATTAGAATGCTATGGGCATTACCACCAACATTCTAATATTTTGAAACTTTTACTTCAAATATCATTTTGTTAAAAAGTATTCCATAAATTTACACAAGAATTTAACATAGGAATGGGACAAAATATTGTCGACGACGACACGACGTTGTGGCGCAGCGGTAGCGAACCTGCCTTAAACGCCACAGGTCGCGGGTTCGATTCCCGCTCGGGGCATAATATGTTTGTATTGACCATGCAAGCATATTTTCCGGTCTGGGTGTATTTGTCCTTGTCATTGTGAATGTTTCCGGACCCCCGACACAGGATATCACTATCCTAATGGGGGCCGTTGAGTGTCAATAGCGTTTATTTATTTATTTAAAATATTTAATTATTGTATGTAAAAATATTAGTAGAAAATTATTGTTTTAATTCAATTATAAATTTTAAAACATGAAAAGAAGAATCATAATTATTTACTTCTTTCTATAAACTCTACACTGTAATTTCTTTAAATCTATTATAAAGATAAAAAATTTGAATTTTTGTGTGTATGTATGTTTGTAATAAATAAACTCAAAAACTACTATTTAAAAATTCTTTCACCATTGAAAAGCTACATTCACCCTGATTGGATTTAATTGGATTGAAAAGATTGGGATCCTTACTAAAACTTAACTAACGTAATCCAAAGTGTAAACAATTGCCCTAAAACGTCTTTCGTCGCATGCGCTGCGGAAACTATTGATGATAGAACAAAAGTATGTTCTAAAATATTAAATAACATATTTTCAATAAAATAAATAATAATATCAACAAAGAAATATAAAAAAAATATTATGTCCACCCGTGCGAAGCCGGGACGGGCCGATAGTATTTCATAAAATTATTATTATTATTATTATAACTTGCTAACACTGAGCGATAGACTTTACACGTGTAACTATCTTTCAAGGACAAGTTAAGCTTGGTCCAGACCAGGCACTTGTACGGTAAGGAATTGATTATTTTTTCTGAAATATGCTTAGCGTGAAGATTTCTTTTTAGTTATGGTAATTACTATAATTATATTGTGAAAATACTTTTTATCAGTTAATGTTTAAAGTACCTTACCTACTCCATCGAGAAAGTTTTTGACGTTTAGAATTATTTTTGATTTCGTAATATGGTATACATATTAGATATTACCTGTGATTTTGTTTGTGTCAATTCAATGTCAATCAATTCAAGTTTTTGTTACAAACATCGGTTAATGTACAAGTTAAAATTCATTTCTAGTTCTAGTTCTCTTCTAGTTCTCTATTTATCATATTACAATTTATTAATTTTATATGCGCAACCGTTATGCTCGACGACCATGTAAAAGTTATTTTTCTGTTCCTCAGGAACATTACCTTTTTCTGAATGAACTTTTCATTCATTCATTCTGTATGCTTTCTAATACCCCTTGACCATGTCTATACAAAATTTGATAATGCTGGTCATTGTCGAGTAGTTAAGGTGTAAAAGTGTAACAACTAAACAAACTCACATTTCCCAAAATGTATGAGCGCCGCTTTAGAAGAGGCGGCACTTCAAAAAGGCATATTTTTCAACGATTTTGTAAAAGACATATTTTTATTACATACTAGTGGTCGCTCGCGACTTCAACCGGAAAGAATCAAAAATATCATTTGTTTTTTTTTATATCTAAGGCTCCGGTCATCGTAACAAGATAATTACTATTTAATAGTTTTTAGGTAATTTGCTGCTTACAAACATTAATGATAAAATGTGCAATTGACGATTTCTTATTTTAATTTTTTTTCCTTTAAAAAAGTTTAAATTTTTAGTTTTAATTTAAATTTTTAGTTTTTTTTCCTTTAAAAACCGCTTTCAAAGTGGGTTATTGACAACATGTTTGTGTGCCATACATAAATACCACACGTATTATTATTATTAGACGACGTTTTGGTGCAGCGGTGGCGAACCTGCCTTAAGTACACCTGCCCCACATGTTTTTATGGACGATACAGGCATGTTTTCCGGTCTGGGTACAGCCACAGGTTCGATTCCCGTGCGAGGCGGATATTTGTATTGATGAACCCATTCATGTTTTATTTATTAAAAATTTAAATTAGTAAATTTCGATGAAGGTGTAGGGTGCGGGTTGTCTTGAATCTAAGTGGAGCACTAAGTAGGCAAGGCAAGTAGCGGCGACATCAAAACCGGTCAATAACCTTACTTGGAAAATGCCGGAGTGAACGACTTTTTACGTGGGGTAGGTCGTAAACTCGCAGTTTGATTTTATTATTTTATCATAGTGGTTTCTGAAGAAGTCAAATTATGGCGACTCGACGGTCCCGGGTTCGATTCCCTTTCGGGGTGGATATTGGTTTGATCGTATTGCTATCTGTCTCTGTCCAGGTGTCTGTCCTTGTGGTTCTCACCACCGTGCGGAGAGCACGTTAAGCTGTCGGCGGTCGATATTATCAAAACATCTGATATTATTAGTTACTTGCTTTTAACCAATGAGTTACTGGTTCGCCCTTGGGGTGCGGTGTTCGGATGACAATCGCTGCGTAAGAACTAGTATCTTGTCAAATCCGGATAAGGGTAATAAACAGACCCTGGGCAAAATACCGGGATTGATGCTGGAACAGAACTTTGAAAGGGCGAAGGATAGTTTAAACGAAATACAAGCTACATACAAGATACTACACAACTGTCATAATGTATCCACGTACTTTGTGATAAACACATAACACACCGGGCGCGCGGTCGGTGACTCAGGTCAATGACGCTATACGCGCTATGTGCTACGTCATATGTGATGTGACGTAATGCACGGCTTACATTATAGATTTTATTCAGCTAGAGTCATAGTTCGAGCGATGGTATGAAAATATTTTTTTAAATATAGCAAAAGGTACATCATATATCGTAATTAGAATTTGATCTGTTACACTTATAGAAGCTTCCCGCAAAGTTACCGCATTTTAAAGTGAAACACCTTATATAAGGGGAAGTTTGAAAGTAGCGCCAGTGATTGAAAAATTAAGGAGTGGAAGACTATCCTGGTATGGGCATGTTATGCGAAGAGATGAAAGTCATGTGACCAAAAGAGTGATGGATTTGAAAGTGAGTGGTAGTGTGAAGAAAGGACGCCCAAAAAGACGTGGATGAAATGTGTGGAAGAGGATATGCGTAGAAAGGGAGTGAGTGCAGAGATGACGAATGATAGAAAAGAATGGAAGAAGAAGACGTGCTGTGCCGACCCCACCTAGGTGGGATAAGGGCAAGAAGAAGAAGAGTTATTATAATGGAGTCTCGAAGTGACAGCCATGGCTTAGTGCCGATATAGTCTCGAAGTGACAGCCATGGCTTAGTGCCGATATAGTCTCGAAGTGACAGTCATGGCTTAGTGCCGATATGTACGATACGTGATGCGTACGGGTAGTACTATTTGGTTCACAGACACAGTTTAGACAGACAATTTTAGGCTATACAGACCCAAATTCTATATTATAGAGGTCCGTGCAATCCAGTCACAATTGGCAATAGACATAAGAAATTGCGAATACACATTGAATACACCTTCTTCCTAGCAATTTTCCTGGCTTTCTGCTTTTTACCTTAACACTTTTTACCTTAACTTATAAACAAATTTTAAGAATAAACATATTTTAAGATTATGACAAACATCTGCCTTTGGGCAATCGCGGCTACTACAATTTTTTGCGATATCGATTTTTATAGATATGATGATCACATTGTTTTAGCATCCTGACTTTTTTTATAATTATAATATTGTTCTTCACTCTCAAATTAAAGTGCTAAAATAATAAAATTCGGTTATGTATAAAAGCGCAATATTTTGCCCATACGCTTATTACATAATTATGGACAGGCCATTTCATACTCAAAATGTCCAAGGATGCGCCGGTGCTCCTTCGTAAATTCGCATTATCGCAACGAAATAATTAACAGAGTTAGTCACACGCTAACTTTATTCAATGATGTAAGTGTGCGACGCTAACTTCATTCGAATATATGAAAAGCTTACTACCTTACTAGCAAATAGCAACAAGTGAGAGTAACAACATTTTATAATTGCTTTATGTTGCTATAAGATCTATTTATTAATCATTACTTTGCCATACAGACCAGCAGTCCAGCAGTCTAGTCCTCCATGCGCTTTGAGCGTTAAGGCGGAAACATACTTACGTGTCATATCGTGTCGTGAGTTTGAGAATTGCTAACCATATTTTTAAATGTATGCAATATGCATATAACAGCTACTCGCAGTTTCGGCAGGGAAGTATAGATAAATAATCAATGACAAAATGTATTTTTTTTATATCATTCTTTTTATAGTTTATTCTAAATTTTCAAATTTATTCATTTTACTTTATTTTGAATTTTATTGATATGTATCAATACCAATTAAATTGTCCTGTGTAATGATTTAAAATTGTTTTAAATAATATTATTACTCATGTTGTGATAACCTGTTATTAGTGCGACATTTTGTGGTAGTAAAGCCGTGCTTTTCCCAGCGCATGGGCCGCCTCGCCTCGTAGATACTGTTGCTTTTCGTGCGACGAGTGAGAGCGCCCGGCGCCGGAGGCCTAAACTCCCTCCTTTGTCTTATTCCTTAAGTTGGAAACGCGCATGATGATGATACTTGTATGCTTGTTTGCCAAAAGTAATGACATAAATAGGTAAATTACTTCTATTTTTATTTTAACATAATTCTTATGAATGGTTTATAAAGTATGTTTCCGCCTTTATGCTTTCCCGAATGAAGCCAACGCCCAACTCGCATTTACGCCATAGGTCGTATTTTTGCGAGAGAAAAATAAATCTTAATATAATACATACTCAAACTCAAACTCAAAATATTCTTTATTCAAATAGGCTTTTAAGCGCTTTTGAATCGTCAAATATACAGTCTGTTATGTCCGCCTAAGTGAAGCTACCGCCGATTCGGAAGGTAGATTCTGCAGAGAAGAAACGGCAAGAAACTCTACAGTTACTCTTTTCAAAAATAATCACATTACATTTTTCAAATGTACAATTAAGATATATATCCCGCATGAAACTCAACGTATATTAATTCCATGCCACATTATCTGCAATATATTCATTAACGGAATAATAAGCTTTATTTAGTAAACACCGCTTGATATAAGATTTAAATTTCATAAGTGGTAGATTCAAAATTGTCTGTGGAATTTTATTATAGAAGCGAACACCTTGCCCCAAAAAGGACATACTCACTTTGTGAAGCCGAAAACTTGGTGTAACAAGTTTATCTTTTCTTCTTGTATTAAAACAGTGTCTGTCACTGTTTGTGTCAAACAAATCAACATTTTTATGAATATAAAGGATATTGCTAAGGATATACTGCGAAGCAACCGTCAGTATGCCTGCCTTAGTAAACACATCCCGAAGAGAGTCTCTAGCTTGCAAATTATAAATCGCCCGAACAGCTCTTTTTGAAGAATAAATACAGTCTCAATGTCTGTAGCATTACCCCAAAGTAATAGGCCATAAGACATAATACTGTGAAAATAACTGAAGTAAACTAATCGAGCAGCATCGATATCACTTAATTGTCTAACTTTCTTAACCGCGTAAGCAGCAGAGCTGAGTCTTCCTGCAAGGGATGTTAAATGAGAGTTCCACTGAAGTTTTGAATCCAGTGTTATTCCTAAAAATACTGTATTATCAATTATATCAAGATTTGTATTATTCATACTTAAAATAAAATCTTGTTTCTTAACATTTGGCATTGAAAATTCTACACATTTTGTCTTCGCCGCATTCAAAACTAGGTTATTTACAGTAAACCATTGTTGTACAAGCGATAAAGAATTGTTTACATCGTCATAATTATGCTTATTCCTGTCAACCTTAAATATTAGGGAAGTATCATCAGCAAACAATACGATATCACATATACTGTTTACATAGAAAGGCAAATCATTAATGTAAATCAAAAATAGAAAAGGGCCTAGAATTGAACCTTGTGGAACGCCCATTTTTAGTACAGATCCAGAAGACTTTATTCCATTAATTGATACCTGTTGTAATCTATTAGATAAGTATGAGGCAATGATTTTAAGAGCTTTATCAGTGACACCGTAATGGTTCAATTTATTTAAAAGCGTCTCGTGTACAACACAGTCAAAAGCCTTAGACAAGTCACAAAACACACCAATCGCATTCTGTGACTTCTCCCAAGCGTCATAGACATGTTTTATGAGCGTCACTCCAGCATCCAATGTAGAGCGTCCCTTGCTAAAGCCATATTGTTGGTTGTGAAAAAGGCTATTTAAATTGAAATGAGATAGAAGTTGGTTAAGTAAAATTTTTTCAAATATTTTACTTAATGACGGGAGTATGGAAATTAGCCTATAGTTACCGGGATTAGTTTTATCGCCATTTTTATAAAGTGGTAAGATTTTACTGCATTTCATAAGGTCAGGAAAACAGCCTGCATCTATACATTTATTAAATATAAAAGCTAAATATGGGGCAATGCTGTATATTATATTGTTTATTAAGTGAACTGAGATACCCCAAAGGTCATGAGTTTTTATAATATTTAATGTTTTAAATAATAATAATAATAAAATAATAAACGCTACACACTCAACGGCCCCCATTAGGATAATTATATCCTGTGTCGGGGTCCGGAAACATTCACAATGACAAGGACAAACAACCAGACCGGAAAACATGCCTGTACGATTAATACAAACATCTGCTCCGAGCGGGAATCGAACCCGCAACCGTCGAGACTTAAGGCAGACTCGCTACCCACAACGCCACAACGGTGTCATGTTTTAATAATATCTATTGCATTAATACGTTCAAAGGAAAATTTTGCATGGCATTCAGAGACATTATTTTGTAATATTTTCAAGGCCTCAGAAAGAGTTGATCTTAAATTACAAGTTATCTGTGATGGTATTTTGGAGAAAAATAATTCAAATTCATTTGCTATTTCTAGTTCCGTATTCACAATAGCGTTATTTATATTTAATTCAATTGTCTCTTTTTGTTTTGTTCTTCCACATACACCATTGATAATGTCCCATGTTGCCTTAACCTTATTTTCTGACTTCATGATCTTATATTTAATAAATTTGGATTTAGCACAGACACACACTGCCTTAAAAACCCTTGAATATTTCTTAACATATTCCAAAAAACTTGAGCTCTGATTCCATTGCCTCATACTATATAATTCATATAATCTATTTCTGCTTTTATATATACCATCTGTTGCCCAATCAGAAAATTTTATTTTTATGTCCTTAAATGTACTTTTAGTTTTAAAAGACTTTTCAAATTCATTTACAATTAATTTAAAAAAGAAGTATAAAGAACATCTGGATCATGCACTATGCAAGTTTAACCCAGACAATCCTTGAGCCACAGTACCTTTAAAGCAACTGACCTTATTACTTGTTATAGGCCTATATATGATTTTTTGTTTATTTTTAATAATATTATCATTGATAATGAATTTGAGGCCACTATGATCTGAGCTTATATTATTAATTATTGACTTGTCGGACACCTGACAGCGACAAAAAACATTATCTATACATGTCGCGGACGTTTTTGTAATTCGAGTGGCTTCAGTGAATATGTTTGACAGATCAAAAGATTTGAATAAATTTATTAGCCTAACACTTATTGATGTCACTTGTAATAAGTCGACATTTAAGTCACCACAAACGATCACAGATTTATTACTCTTACAAGCCAGTTTGAGGGTATCTTCCATCACAGATTCGAATAATTTAAAGTCCCCAGAGGGGGAGCGGTATACGCTTATTATAATATAACGTTGAAGTTCCACGCAGGATAATTCAATAGTGCTCTCGATAGAGAGGGAAACAATATCAGATCTACATTTATTTACAATGTTATTTCTTACTAAAATTAGTGAGCCTCCACGAATAGAATTCACTCTTACGAACGAACTTGACAAACTGTAATTTTGAATACTAAGAGAGTCATCTTTTCTCAACCAATGCTCAGTCACACATAATATGTGCACATTAAAATGTTACTATGTGTGTTGTACAGTTGTATAAGACTAGTCTGGCTGTAGTTTAAATTCTAAGTCACAATATTTTGTGTATATGAGTAAATTAAATGATATATTAAGACAAACACCTGTGATATAATTATTTGTTTATTTCAAACACAAATTGAAAGATTCGACAGTTTATCGGATCCATAACGTTTTCATGAACCTCGAATGTTTGATACCCAAATCATTATTAAGTTAGTTTTGACAACATTAAACAAAAATAAAAACGTTACTAACAGCAATTCACTTATAAAGTTTTTCCCTAGAATCTATTCATAATACTCAGATTCCCGCGCACATGTTGTACATCCCACACTGGAGCCATCACAGAGATTTCATTACCTACAATCCGGCGTAATAATGGAAACAGAAATACTTATTTCTGGAATTATTCTCTAGCAATGTAGATTGCATGATTTTACCTATAAATTAAAAAAAGGCCATATACTATGTCTTATGCTCGTAAAATATACCTTTTTTAGGTTTTTGATGTAACCTTGCAACTTACATTCATCATCTTCCATGTTTCAGGCGATCCTTTGTACATACTGGCATAGCAAGGTATAATTTTAACAAGCACAAGATTTTTTTTTCTTTTGCCTTAATGATAACAGTCCACTAAAAATTGGGGACGCCCTTGTGACAAAGTTATGAATATAAATGCAAGGAGTTGTCACTGAAAACAATTTTTGTATATAATGTAATTAGATTACTTC
Organism: Hestina assimilis; assembly: GCA_023373885.1. Classification (NCBI taxonomy): domain Eukaryota; kingdom Metazoa; phylum Arthropoda; class Insecta; order Lepidoptera; family Nymphalidae; genus Hestina; species Hestina assimilis. The sequence goes on along the minus strand of CM041747.1, from coordinate 14,533,595 downwards.
AGTTTATCTAGAATAAAATAATAAAGCATTCATATATCATACATACTTCAATCAAATCCGATTATCATATGTCCAAAAAAAATTATTGTAGTCCATTGACTTACTATATACTTTAGACTGGCCCTTTCATTATGACATAAAAGACTAGTTGGCCCCTTTGTAAATTTCACACCAATGCAACGGAATGAAATAAGTATCATTCTAACCTCATTTGGCTTTTTGTTATGATTTGAACAACATAACTGAATGATATTAGCGTGTTTGTTGTGACTAAGTTCATTCCCTTGTGTTGTTATTCAATATCTGAAGAGGCACCAACGAGTCATGACAGTTTGTCAATATAAATAGGCCGGTCCTTAGTATGTAATATCAATTGGGTAAAAACTACATGCCTAAGAAATATGTTTATTATTTTACATTAAGTGAACTGTTACCATCTTCAACCTTCCTTACTTAATCTATATTTAATCTTGCATCTCTTCAGGCAGTTCATGAGGGTTGATAATGCCCGGCACTGATAGCTGTACTCTTCGTTTCTCCTCTTGTGCTTGACGAAGTGCATATAATCGCTCTTCTAAATACAAGTCACTGTCATCCTCACCAGTGTACTCCTGTCACAAAAAAATGATAAATTATTAAGATTAATTACTAAATATATAGAACAAAAAAATTTTGCTTTATCTTAGGAAAGGTCGAGAAAAGTTTACATTTCATATAAACATAATTTATAATTGTTGATATAATAAATAATAATAAGGTTTAAAAATATTGAAGCCATTAGAGACTTACAATTTCTATATTCAAGTATATATACTAGTGCCTGAGTAAATAACAATTTTTAATGAGGCACCTTTACTGCAATGCAGAAATAATGTTCCCTATACTAACTTTTATTCCCTATTTCACTTCCTTCAACTTTTGTCCAAAATATAGCCTATAACAGTCTGCATGGTACCATATCTATCTATAGCAAAATTTATCATTATCGGTTCAGTGGTTTCACAAACAAAAAAAAACTCACTTTGGCATTTATAATAATATGTTATAATTATAACATAATAGGAAAATTTAATTTCAAGTAAGGAATTGTTTTCTGTTAAAATTATCTGTATGATAGTGATGTATTTTATCCAAAAATAACACTTACTCTTATTTGCACTAAGAAATCTCGAAGGTGATCTTTAAAAGCGGGTATATCTTGGTCCAGATTAAACAACCCTTGAACAGTGATCTTCACTTGATTGTCAGTCAAATGTGGGAATGCTGTTTTGAGAAGATTTGCCACATACTCCTGGAAAATGAAATTAGACACATTGGTGAAAATTAATGAAACTATACTATATATTTTTGATACAAGTCCAAGCCAATATCAATCTTTATACCAGCTATCTGCCATTGCAAGTCCTGTCAAAATCAGTTCAATTCTTTCGGACATAAGACAAACAAACTTACAGACACTCAAACAAAGAAACACAGATTTTCAAAATTATTTTTTTCTATAAATACTGTGTTATAAATTTTCAAATGCTTTTGTCAAAAAAGCTCTATGGTATTTTATACTTTTTGCTATCACAATATTATACAAACGCAAATTATAATATTATTTTGATGACACATTTTGGGGTTTTAAACTTGGTAATTGGTATATTTATGTATAGCATTTGCATATACATATTTTGCTACAATTATGGGAGCTGTATATCATAAGACAATCACATTTTTTCACATCCACAGTGATGAAGCCTCATGCAAAAAGTATAAAAAAAATGCTAACCTGTATATATAGGACATTATCTGGAGTATGTCCAAGTGGAACCGAAACTCGGCCAGTTTCCACCAAAGAGAATATGTATGCTAAAATGGTAGCATGCATTGTAAGACCTGCTCCATGAGAAGTGTCAGTTACAACACTGAACACATGCTCCAGTATGTCACATAAGTATGTCTGATAAAAACTTTGCGCAGCCTGAGGGTGCTGTTCAACATTTTGTAGTAATCTATACAAAATCTGGAGACCAGTGTCAGCCACATTTCGCATTGTGTGTTTAAATGCCCAAATTATGGAATCCAGCACCAATTTAAACTGAGCTGGAGGTATACTTAGGAATGCTTTAAAACAGTGTGTGTTGACTGCCTGTAATAACAGGAAAAATTCAGTCCTGTGCTCCGGATATTCCTCAAAATCTTTATTAATCATTTCTAAAGTGCATTCAAAGACGGCATCAAAAATTTTTGGTACTTCAGAAGTAATATGACCACCAAGCTTATAGACAATGGCTGCCATGCAGGATAAAACTTCCGGTTCTCTTGCATCTGCTACTGCAGTTCTTTGGTAATCCAAGAGAACAGCATCCAATAGTGGAGGAATGAAGTTTTCCAGCACCATACTGTTGTCAGTGGAACGAGAAACCCAGCTGGCTATTAATTTTAAGGTCTCCTTTTTGATGATTCTCATATTCTTTATAAGAGGTTGTTTCGTTACTACCACTCCATTCAAGGCTATTGCCTGACTTATATTTTCTGACATTACTTTGTACACATTTAGCATGTCTAAGTAAATTCTTCCAAGCTGCACAACATAGGGGTGGCCTAAAGCTCGACATGCTCGTCCATTGGTTTTGAGTATACTCACAAGCTGTTTCACTGCTTCTGGATCCTTAAGTATATCAACATTGTGAGAAGCTTGAGAAATTATATCATCCCAAACCTGATTAGGGAGCAGCATATATTTTTCAATCAATTGCTCCTGTGCAACTTGATCAACTTGTGCACTTATCATATATCCAACTGCCTCATAAAAAGTGTGCACTTGCAGTGTTTGCAAATCACAGATAATGGAACTGATTGTACTTAAAATTTCTTCAATGAATGGACATGCTTCACAAACTTGTGTGGTAACAAAATGACGTCGACACTTCAGAGCTATTTTTATAAAAGTGTCACAGGCCATGTCTTGAACTCCATCATGAGTTTCATGCATAAATTCAAAAAGTTTATTCACAACCGTTTTCAAAAATTTCCAGTGCGCTCTAAGAAAACGGGGATACTGACCAACAACATACATAATATTACTCGCTATGATAGCTTTGTTATCTTTGCCTTTTTTTTGTTCACACAGTCCCAAAAGCTCTTTTATAACAATCACCAAAAATCGCTTCTCATCTTCTTCCATCATTGCTCCAGATATAGAGCCAATTGCCCAACATAGGGTGTTAAGATTCTTCCATGACCATTCTGTGCCATTGACTTGATTTTGAAGCTTTTCCGTCATAATCCTCTCAGTATCCTGATAATCCAAATGTGTCAAATACACTAATGTTTCCCTCATATTCTTATATAAATTAATAGAATCAGTATCTTTCATAAACTCTCTGACCACTTCACCATTTTCATTTTCAACAACCAGGACCTCCTCTGGTTTAGCCATCCGAGATATCATGATGTAACGAACTCCACTGAGAACATCTGCATATAAGGCCTTTCTGCCTACGGTTTTCCCTAAAGAATATAAACCAGCGGAGTGTGCACAAGGTGCAATCTTATACAAATCAGCTGCTAATGCATTCCAAAACTCTAAACATATTTTAAAAATTTCAACCTCTTCCACTTCCGATATTAACACCAGGTATCGAAGGGCATTCATTAAGGTGTTAGTCAGACCTCTTCTCTCGATTAATTGCCCATGTTCTTTTAGATAAGTACATAGAAATAATGCAAGGTTTTGAATGAATACTTGCTCTTGGTCTCGACCTGCTGCATAAGCGTCGCGTATATTCGTAGTAAGAGGAAGCATAGCTTCTAATTGTTCCATTGTCTGAACAAGAAGTGCAACAAATTGTTCTTCATAATTACTTACTGTAACACCAGCTATTTCAGTCAAGCAACTTAGAGTTACATTACGGAACATTGGTACATTCAGAAACTTAAATATAAGGGTACTTATTAATTTCATTTCAAATATGTACCCCAATGGAATCCAATTTAAAAATCTTAATAGTGTGTGTAAAGTGGCATCCACAAGCGGTGCATTTTGAGAATTTTCAAGGACAAATTGACAAAGGGTGAAAATTTGACTGAACTCTGAACACATAGTATCTTTAAGATGCTTAGCTTTTGTTTGAGTTAGTTGACCTGTACTGAAGACAAACACTTCCTCACTGAGAAGTTTCAAGATGACCATATTATTTTGACAAAGACTCTCATTTGTTTTCGATGCCCCAACAATATCACTTATAAAGGTTTCCCAATTATGTGGCCACTCTCGTTTCAAAACTTGAATTAATATCATGTTTAGTTTCTTTAAATAAACTTTATTATTCTCCATGGTGACTGGGTCTGATGAGTTTTTTATAATAAGACCAACAATATACTTTTTTATACCTTCACATTGATTTCTTGGCAATACTTTCCACCTCGTCTGTATAACCTGTTCCAAGATTTGTAATGCATAATATTTAGTTTCCTGGTTTTGAGAATACTCCAGAATTGTATCTACTCGAGTCCATGCATCTGGATGTTCTTTTAATGCTGTTAAAATGTCCTGTGCAACACGCTGTTGGTCGCCAACGGTTGAATACAAACATCCAACGATATTATCGAGTAGATTTATGTCCAGCTTTTGGTTAAAATCAAGAAGTTTAGAAGCTTGCTGCTCTAAAGTTGCCATTCTGATTGGTGTTGAATCTTATTGATAATTTTCTTCCCTTACTTAAAATCAAACCACTGTGTCTTATTTTCAATCATTCCTCATCACATGCAACACTGAAACAAATTAAAACATTATTAGAATGGTTTGGTATAGGCTCTAACCTCTTCCTAGGACCAACATAACTAAAGCGTAATAAATGTCAAATTATGAAATATCGACATAGAAATTATATGTTAAACAGAAAAATATAGTAATTTATCATTGAGACCTCATGTTTAGAGAAAAAGAGTAAGAGCGCACACACCCGTAAGATTAACAATGACATTTTCGCAAAGTGCACATCTTTTTATAATACAAGTACGAGTTAATTTCGGATATAGTCCAAACACAACTAAACATTTTCTAATTACTTACCCGGGAATATTAATTGCGGCGCAATCGGTCAAAAGCACTTCCATACACACTAGCCCGTTGTTTTCGTCGTTTTCGTGATGCTTGAAAAAGCTAGTGTACATGTCGTTATGTCTATGCTTCGAAGCTAGAAGCGAGTACAAATTACAGAGAAACGAAAGAATTGTAAAAAAAAATAATCATAACATTAATTTTATTTCTTTACTTTTTACGTTATGAAAAATAGTTTAAATTTCAAGAACTATAATTAAATTAAAAATTTGAAAATAATTTGTTTTAAATATTTTAAAAAAACCTCTACTTGTCTTTGAATCGCATCTAGTCCTATAACTCCTAGTCTCCTATAGAGTATAGACCTATAGGTTTTCTTAGGCCAGCGCAAGACAGGTAAGTAAACCTTAGAACAGTCTTTTCAAAACAGCTAACAAACAAAGTAAACATAATTAACTAACATTTTATAGAAATAATACTAAAACAAAAACAACAGATTTGTTTCAAGCCTTCGATCAGACATAATATTGTTATCGTTGCCTGACAGAATCTTTAAACGTATAAAGATTTTGTAAACACCGTTTATATGTTTAGTTAATTAATGGCTTTTATTTTTTATTTCGTTTCAAAAAAATAACGGTAGTCTTCATTTTTTTCTAGTTAATGCTGTAAATATTGTATCACTTAAACATGAGCCTTTTCAATTAAATTTTGAACCCTTTAAAATTATCTCTATAGTATGTGAAAATTGGTTCTATTTTAATTTCTTCAAAAACTTCAGCGTACAAAATTCACGAAATTTTATAACTTCAATTGTCATTTAAAAATGTCCATGTTAACAGGCCATTTGAAAATAAGAGAACTACTAAGAAAGGATGCTTAGGGATTTGCAAAATATACTATTGTAATAATTAAAAAAGCTATTTAGGAAAATATTTGAACTTAGACATTTTATGGAATATCGATTTAACTAATGTACTAATCTTTTTTTATAATTATGTCAATAAAGTTCGTAAAACTATACTATGGATGATGATAGTTGAATTTTTCAAATTATTTTATAACGAGTTATTCTTTTACAGCTTTAGCTAAGATCAAGCATGTAAAGGTGTGCTATAAGTCATTTTAATTAATAAAGGTTTTTATATTGTCTTTACAACGTATGAGCAACGTTTAAGTGATTTCCTATTAAGTTTGTAATTGCTATGAAAATCATTTTTAAGCTTTCAATAATTTAATTTTGATTTGTTATTAACTAGCATCTGGCCGTGACTTCGTCCGCGATAACCTCCTCCTAACAGGTAAATGTATTAATTAAAAGTAAATAATGTTTGTAAGCAAATCTATACCCAAGTGTATACGTCCGAAGTAGAGTAAATCCCTCGATTTATAGACACTTTCAATAACTGACCAGGTCTCCTTAACACTCTCAAAAATAACAAGTTGTATACTCGAATCTGTCTGTTTTCGTTTTGTAATATTATTTATACTATAGGTGTAGGTCATTTTAATTCACAATTGTGTTTCTATAATTAAAATATGCGGCAAAAATTATCGTTTTCTATCGACAGTCGGGAAAAAGTATGTATTCGTGCGATAATACTAACAAAACGATAAGGGTTAATGATAATTTAAAATATTAATAATTTTTTTTTCTCGCTTTGCAATGAATGATTAAAACTGAACTATATTCATTCAATATTGGCATTATAAACCAATATTATTTATTTTATTCTATTGAATATCTTTAAATAGGGTGGCTAGTAACTGAAAATAAAAATAGTACATTTTTAGTTACTGCTGTATGTATGAAATTTAATAACAAAACTACTGTTTTGCTTTTTTTTTTGAGAAATAGCTACCTAATTGAAAGATTAGAGGACTTACTTTATATGGATTATGATACTAAGCTTTTTGGGGTTTATTAAATAACTAGTATAGTTGGCCAGTTTTGTGGCTGTTAATAATTTGTTAATAAACGTAATATTGTTATATAAAATAATTAATGTGAAAATTATTTTTATTAAGATTGCAGGTAGTTATAAAATCCATATTCACGTTGATTTCTTTAATAAATTGTTTTTCATTTAACTGTGGTTAGTTACTAAAGGATCATTATGCCAGTTTCTGATTTTCATGGCCAGTTTCTGGTCGAATTCGATAGTTTCAACTAAATATACTATAAAACTTTAACAGCTGCGCTTTTCATTTTTTTATCATTCCCTTTTCAATTAAAGGCGTCGGGATGTGACGACCCCATCGCCCGCTGTTGGGATAACCTCTGTCACAACAGAGATTATTCCACCAGTGCAGTCAGTCATACTGGTGGTAGGTCTTTTGTTGCAAGAGGCCGGCTAGGTAGGTACCACCGCAGTGTCCAATATTCTGCCGCCAAATAGTAGTGCTTAGGCACTACTGTGTTCCAGTTTGAAGGGCACTGTACGCTAGTGAAATTACTGGGCGAACGAGATTTAAGAACTAATATCTCGAGGTTGGCAACGCGCGAGTGGCACCTACTAATGGTGTTGCAAGCGCTCATAGGCTGCGGCAGCCACTTACCATCAGGTGGGCCGTATGCTTGTTTGCCAACTTCTAACATAAAAAAAAAAAAAAATAAATTATGACTGTCTTCTCTATTCGGCGATAGCATACAAGTATAATTTAAATGATGAAAATCAAAACTGTAACAATTTAAAGTAGCCATTGTGCTTAAGTGGCCAGTTTCTGCAAGTTTTATCCAATGCTTTTTGATAATATGATAGGAACCAATTAAGGAGTTAATCCAGATAATATCTAGTCATGGCCTAAGTTTTATCCAAATCAGTTTTTATGTTTTTACGTGATTGAGTAGCAAGACGTATAAGCTTTATATATTTTGGTTAGATTAATAAGATTATAAAATATTCTCTATGGTATGGCCCATAGACAGAGAAAAACTGTCCTTTGTATGTGCAGATTTTACTTTTTAATGAAGAAGACAATTGACAATTTGACATTGACTGGCTATAATTATGGTTTATGAATTTATGAAGTACTTGTTTGGTACTTCTATTTTCTACTTCGGATTTTTCATTTTAGAAGAATTCGTAAACGAAAATTAAAAGTTACAAAAAGCAGTATAGGACAGGACGAGGAATAATTTAATCTCGTAAAGATTTTAAATATAGGAATTAAAGCTTACCGAATTGTATATTTTCATGAACGATCTTAAACTAAGTAAATCTTTGTTAATATCCCCCTAAAATATAAACTTTTATTTGCGTAAGCAAAAATGAATAGAAAAAGAAATATAGCTTATACGAAACCAGAAGATCCACATTTTTGAAAGTTCTTAAAAAGAAGCGGGTTATGACAACGCTAACCACAAGTTTGATAAATTGGAAAATTCTGAAGATGATTTCGTAGATGACGAAGACAGCGAATTGCCTCAAGTAGTCGTGCTTAAGAAAGGTGACCTCACAGCCGAAGAAGCTGAAGCCGAAAAAGAACGAATCAAAAATGAAGAGTCTCAAATAAAAGCAGATTTAAAAGAAAGGGTTATATTTAAAGCAAAATCAAAAAGTACAAATAAAAATAAAGATCAGAAGAGTACCAAAAACTTATCAAGTAAAAACAACAAACAACTTTTATCTTTTACAGATAGTGATCAGGATCATGAGACATAACAATGATTTCAGTTAAATAATGATTTGGGATTTAGTACAAAAGCAACAATACAGAAGTCATATGGTAGCCAGAACTCTATAAATTTAAACACTCAAAATATATTGATCCAATTTGAAGGAAAATAAACATACTTTTTTTTTTTAAAGAAGTTATATTTTACTATTTTTAATGTTTTTTTGTTTTAATTTTAAAATGTTGAGATCAGATAAAAATAAGTATTGCTATATAAACATCTAAAAAAATTCTAAATAAGGGTGTCTAACCTTTAAATAAATGACTTTTTTTTTGGGATAGTTTACTGTTAATTAAACTTTGTATGGTGCAAAACAGCACATCCAAAGAAAGGATAATTTTGTTTGCTAAGCATTAATTGGTTAATGAATTAAAATATTTTGGGTTTTCTGTTATTTCAGGCGTTATCACATATATAAGGTGCTAGCACATATATCAATTGATTTTTTTATGGTTTTATCTATTGCAAAATTAAGTATAGAACATTAACCGTTTCATTAAAAATTATCAGTTGTTAATGTTCCTCTCTCATCTCATCACTCTTAATTTGATGGTTATAGATTAAATATTTATTAAGACAATGTATATTTGTTTCATTTACTTGTATACATCTTATTCTAAATATTTTTCTCTAGATAAATAAGAAAATAATACTTATAGATCTTATACACTAAAAATGAATAAATTATTCATTAGTCACATCTGTACATTATTAATTAACAGTTAAATATTCTTAGCACTATCTTCAAGACTGCGTCTTTTCTTCGGCTTGGTTTTAGAACCATTTGATATAGGTACAGATTCTTGTTGATAAAAGGAATGTGTCATGTCTGTATCATTTTCATATTCAAGAAATTTACGGAGTAGGAATTTTCTTTCGTCTTTTACAATTTGTATGTTCTCTTGAATTTTGGCAACTTCATCACATAAAGCAGCATTTTCCTACAATGAAAATATTGAATGTTGTAATTATTTTATAAATACTATAATACAACTACAAAAAATTATATTTTACTAAACAATGCAGCTTACTATGATCAAACTTTTAACTTGTAATTTCATAAAGTGATATTTTTTACGGTATCGTTTATTTTGCTTTTCATTTTGGTCACTGTTCATCATTTTATAAATATTTTTTAAAAGTAATAGTAAAGTAAAAGGTAATTTATATAACTCTTAAATACGAAAATAACTTTGATTTCTGTTAGTCGTTTTTATTGAGAAGTTTGTGTTTTTTGATTTAGCAATATTTGCAAAAATATTTTTAATTAATTTTTGTTTCCCTCAATTTACAACTTTACAATATTGACAATGACATTATTTATATTTACAACATTGACATAATTATATTGTCGTTGTGGGTGCTTACCACAGATAGATTATTCATAGATTATACAGATAAGCAAATAATCCTAAAAAATGAATTCTTACAAACTGTTAAGGTACATAGGGTAAAACCTGCAGTAATTGGCCACTTAAGCACATAGGGTACTTTAAATTGTTCCAGTTCTAATTTCCATCATTTGAATTATACTTGAATGCTATCGCTGAATAGAGAAAACGATCATAATTGAAAAGGGAATGATAAAAAACCTACAAGCATAGTTGTTACAGTTTTATAGTATATTTAGTCAAAACTATCCAAATCAACCAGAAACTGGCCATCAAAATCAAAAACTGGCATGATGATCCTTTAGTAACTAGCCACAGTTTAACTTGGATAGAACAAGAAAATAAAAGAAATGAAAAACAATTTATAAAAGAAATCAATGTGAATATGGATTTTATAATTACCTGCAATGTTAATACAAATTATCTTCACATTAATTATTTTATATAACAATATTACTTTTAATAGGTAACTAGCCACAAAACTGGCCACCTTTTTTATGTGAAAGGGGGCAAACGGGCAGAAGGCTCACCTGATGTTAAGTGATCACCGCCGCCCATGAACGTCTGCAATACCAGAAGGCATGCAGGCGCGTTGCCGAGGCTTAAAGAAAGAATACGCTCTTCTCTTGAAGATTCCCAAGTCGTATCTAATCTATATCGTATCGTACCTATACTAGTAACATAAAGAACCCCAAAAAGCATAGCATAATCTAGATAAACTAAGTCCTCTAACCTTTCAATTTACGTTTATTATTAAATTTCATACGTAGAGCAGTAACTAAAAATGTACTATTTTTATTTTTAGTTACTAGCCACCCTATGAAAAGATATTCAATAGAATAAAATAAATAATATTGGTTTATAATGCCAATATTGATTTAATATCTTTCAGTTTTAATCATTCATTGAGAGGCGAGAACGTCAAGAAAAAATTTAATTAATATTTTAAATGATCATTAAGGAGACCCGGCCAGTTATTGAGACCCTTTACCCTAATTATAGACATCGATAATTTCATCTCAGTTCAGTTTTGGATTTAGGCCTAGGCTCATGAAGTCTTTGTATATTTTAAACAAAAAATTCTAAAATTTATAAGCAAATAAGAACATGTCAATGAACTTAAAAAAAGTTGCTATGAATCTTGTACTTGTACTGGCAATACAATATATTGGTGTCAACTTCTAACCGGCGTCTTCTGATGTTATTGTTTATTTCTGAATATATGAAAATAATGTGAAATTAAAAATCATGTCTGGTTTATCAGAATACAAGCATTTATTTCCGATAGACAGCATTCAGAAAGTTTGTGATCTTTTCGAAGAGCAATTGCGTAATAACAAAGAACCGGATTTGACATTATTATCCATAATAGTCGGGGCAGTTGAAAACAATTTAACAAATGTTAAAAACAGTGATAAAGATGTCAATCTGGCCTCGAATAAATTTGTAAAGATGAAATTTCCATCAGTTGAATGGGACGAAGTAAAATCTCTTTACGAGCGATTCGTATCCCTGATGCGTAGCGGCGTAGATGCAAAGTTATTAAGCGGCGATTTAGCCACGCGGGAATTGGTTAAAAGAGTTGCTGATGTTGTTTGGAATTCGTTAACAAGGAGCTATTACAAAGATCGAGCACATTTACAATCGATATATAGTTTTTTGACAGGAAATAAATTAGATTGCTTTGGAGTAGCTTTTGCAGTAACTGCTGGCTGTCAAGTCTTAGGCAAAAATGATGTACATCTTGCATTATCTGAAGATCATGCATGGGTAGTCTTCGGTAAAGATGGAATTAATACAGCTGAAGTAAGATATTATTGTATAAGATATAACTCCAATTAGAAATAGTCACTTTAATATCTTTATTAGTTTTAATTGTAAATATTAGCTGCTTTTTAGTAATTAAATAAATAAGATATTTATCAATAAATGCTTCTAAGATCATTGAACAGTATTAGCAGTGATCAATAATTGAAAATTATAATTACAATATTTAGAAATTCAGTATACTGATGTAATATAAAATAAAAGAATTATAAAAAAGAAATAAATGAACTAATTTCAGTGATTCATTACAGGTAACTTGGCATGGAAAAGGCAATGAGGACAAAAGGGGCAGATCAGTGGGAGAGGGGGTTCTCGCACGCTCATGGTTGTATGTTGCGGGAAAACCAGTTGTTTGTACAAGGATAATGGAACTTGCCGCATTGGTCTCTTCAATAAATCCCACACTAACACCGACTACCGATGTTCATGAAGTAGCTCTTATGCAACATAAATTATTGTGGTTTCTCTATGATAAAGGTATGTGAGACACACTATTTAATATTGCATCTTGATTTGACATATCGCTTCTATTTTTTTTATGTTATGAAGTTGACAAGCAAGCATACAATCACAACAGTAAATGGTTGTTGTAGCCTATGAGTAGTGCAACACCATTTTTTGGTGTCCTTCTTGCATTTCTAACCTCGAGATATTGGTTCTCAAATCTCTTTTGCCCAGTAATTTCACTAAAACCAAAACACAGTAATACCACTGCGGTGGTACCTAGCTGTCCACTTGCAATGAAAGACATACCACTAGTAATCTATAATAATGTCATGTGTTAACAGTGACCTTAAGCTACTCCATAATACTACTACCAACCTGTTTTAGGACACTTGGATGCCTACCCAATGGCTTTGGGAAACCTTGGAGACTTAGATGAGTATATGAAAATGTCTGATACTACGCAAGAGCCTGAAAGTTCAACATTTAAAGACGAAATTGGAGTTATTAAATCAAGCAACACCCCAAGACCAGACTCGGCTGCATTGTATGTTCAGGCTATTCGGTCATCCAGGACACATTACGAAGATCGTCATGTCTACCCTTATACATTTCAAGGAGGCTATTATCATCGACATAAAATGTATAAAGAAGCATTTCATGCCTGGGCCTGCGCTGGTGATGTCATTAGACAGTAAGTTTTAATGAAAAATAAACATTAAGTATAAACTTGTTAAAAGAAATTTTTTTCTCATGATTTGTTAAAAAAAAAAATAGGCAGTCGTGGAGATTCCAGCTAGACTAAGTAAAAACTTAATTTTTTATCTTTTTAAATAATTGTAATCTGTATAATTTGAACTTCATAATTTGTAAATTGAAATTATAACACTAATAATAATAAGTCTAATATAACATCACATAAAGAACGTTAGAAAAGTAAGAATTTTTTATATAGAAGATTTATTTGAATCTAACTTAAACTTTTACAGTTATAACTACTCAAGAGATGATGAAGAAATTTATAAAGAATTTTCTGAAATTGCAAATGAACTGATACCTCAATTAATGAAGGCTGAGAGCTCAGGACATTCCGCTAGGTCTATTTTAAAAGACCCTGAATGTTTTGCATCACTTCTAAGGTAAATTATAATTTGAAAAGAAGTTTGATTTAGAAATATGTAAATAAATAATATTGATTTGAATCTAAAATAATACTATTAGAATTTCTTACTTTTTCAAAACCTGCTGTTAAACTACTCAGTATTACTGAGAATTCTCCATATTTTTAAGAAGTGAAAATTAAAAAGTGCTGACAAAGTTTCTAAATTTTGAATATTTAATGAATATGAATAACTAATATTGATTGAATATAAAATTGTATTCTTATAATTTTCAGATTTTATGATGGAATTTGCAAATGGGAAGAGGGCAGTCAGACTCCAATCCTACATATTGGTTGGGCGAAACCACTTGTGAGCACTATTTCAAAATTTGATGCAGAAGTCAGAGCTCAGGTGAATATAATATGTAGCCCTGATAATGGTGAACCAAATGACACATCACAAAAGTCAGAGAACTCAAATGACAATGATGAAAAAGATAAAGATAGTTGGAATAATAATTCTGAAAACACTGAAATGACAGTTCGGGAACAGCTGACTGCAGCTGTGAACAGCAGGCCACGTGTGACTTTGTACAGTCACAAAATGGCAGCTCTTAAGCCATTATTATTAGCTGAGCGGCTAAATACACATGCATTGCAGCTACAATTGACAGCACAAAGTCAACTACAAAGGCCACATCTTCCAGCAAAGAGACGAGACGATGAAGACCATAACCCTTCAGCACCGACAGCTCGAGCTAAACGTGCCAGACGTGAGCGCTAAGTAATACCTTATAATACATAATTTTGTATATATCTATCTTTATTGTAGAGATATTGTTCAAATTAAATATTTAGTGTCATAATAATCTATTTTCGAATCTATACTAGAAGCTTTAAAATGAAAATAATAGTGTTTATGTAATAAATATTTAACATTTTCAACATTGTGGAGAAATTACATATAGTCTAGTGAACGAGTTAAAAATAGTGTTCGAAATAAAGCTCCTAAAAGTATGAACGACGGCTCATTCGATTTGTAATGACCTCTAAAATAAAATGTATCTCCAGCATTTAAAAAAAGTTTTTGTTAATTACTCAAAATTTTTAATTAATATTAAGGTAAATTAAACACATATCCTTAAATTCGGAATCTCGGGGAGGAGGTCTTTAGGCGTTAATGCGTCACAAACAAAACAAAACACAATCAAACTTACCTTCGCATTTATAATATTAAAAGATTTTAATGTTTACTGAATTAAAAAATTGTCACTTTGTGTACATTTTTTCTGACAGTAAAAAAATTAAAAAGATCGCGCTTTTCGCTTTATTTCGAAAAAACGCCATTTAGAACCTGTTGACTAGACTAATAGTATGTTTAGCGTTTCTGTGCAATTTTTTTAAACAATATATCTATTGTTTAAAAAATATAATACTTCAAAAACTATTTCAACTTCATACAAAATACTTATTACGTTTTGTTGTCTATTTGATGGCAGCCAAAAAAAGGTATTCATTTGAATTTTTCCTTTACCTTTGTTATCTAATATTTTTGAGTTTTGAAGTCACATGAAAAAATCTTTATTTTTGTATTAAAAAATTAAAAAAATCATAAAAAATTTGTTGGATTGGTTACATATATTGCAGTTCAAATGAAAGATCCGATACATAAAGATATCTACTACAGTTAAAAACAAATGACTGTACTTGGTTGCTATTTTTTTTAATGAATACTCTGTGCCACATAGTGTAATGGCATGGGTTGGGGTGGCATGTAGTGGGATGGGGTGGTAGGTAGTGGACTGGTATGGAACAGCAAGGGGTAGGGTGACGTGTGGTAGTATAGATCCCCCACCATATTTACTCACTTACGAGGATTTTTAATTTCTCGTAGTTCAATCCACGCGATTCAGTTTCCACACGGCTGGAATATTTTGGTGTAGGTTTGATATAATACACTCATATATTTCATGTTAACTTTATTAAGTTTACTCATATGAAACAGCTATTATTAAGAATTATACTTAAATCTTCCTTATATGACTTACTAGTACTTAGTTTAAAAAAAAAAGAATGTTTGGGGGTACAGATATAAAACAAAATCATATTTTTGACCATTTAAAAAAATGAGGAATGTTCTCAATTTGTTTATTCCTTGATCAATTGAAATCGTTTGAGGTATATTGGTTGTTCACATAAATTTCAGCAGATATCAAATGCAGACATTTTTAGAATGCTCAAATTTGAAGAAAAAAAAAGTGCATGTCGGTCAATCACGGGTTCCGTACCACCATAGAATAAAAATATCAAGTTTAGTTGAATTTAAATTGAGTGGTTTTTATAATTTTTATTATAGCAGCCATGAAAATATACAATATCTTATGCAAATTCCAACTATTATCTTTTATAGTTCATAAAACATAGAAAAAAAATTATAAGTCTCTTGTATTCCCTTTATTTTTAAATTTGATTGCATTTTTAGTATTTGTTGTTGTAGCGGCAACAGAAATACACATAATACATTTGGTATGGAACCCTAAAAAAGAGCTTATATAATTATTGGGAGGACTGATTTTTTTTTTTTTTTGGTAACTTGCCACTGAAAGTAAAAAATACTCCTTTATTATTCTTATACATTTAAGAAAACAATGAGTAATGACATATATTTACCTCATTTGCTTTAATAATTTTGTTTAGATTATATTACAGTTCGAATGTTTTAAAATTTAATTTATTTTAATGCGTAGAGTGAAACTCTTTTGTTGTTAAACATCTTGGTAGCTTTGTGATTTATATTTTAGCAATTTGCAAAATTTTGTGATATGGAAAAAAAATCAACAAAAACCATATTGTATTTGAAAAAAAGAAAAACATTTTATTTGGTTAAGTATTGTAATAACTTTATAACTTGTTGTGATGTACAAATTATTTAAACCCTGAAAGGGTGGTGATAGTTAATAAAAATCGTGTTAAAAAAAATGTTAAAACATTGGAATGTTTTTTTTTGTTTCAAAGCTAAGAATTATCATGCAATATATTTACAATTTTTAAAAAGTGTTCTAATGTTATGTTAAGCTTTATTGTAGTATTTAACTTTAAATAATTTTACTTTAAATATAATGTTATTTAGTAATTTTGATAGCGACTTGAGCTATTTATAATTGACATTAATTGACGCCTTTAAGGTCTACATGTTATTAGCAAGAGGAGGTGGGGATAATAAAGTTTCACATTTGAAACTTGTCAAATTAATACTAAATTTCAAGGTAAGGCATATTGTTTTTTACTCTAGGAATACGTATAATTATACATGTCTATTATATATTTTTGTGTTTTTAATATAATATTGTACAATGTACATAATCTACAAACGATTATTAAATTTACAAACTAACAGTTTTTGATCCCTTGTAGGTGATAGAAATTAGTGACTATACAGTAGTTATATTTTTATAAAATATTGATACTATTACTATACCTCAACCCAAGAACAATTAAAAGCAAATCAATTTTTTTTTTGCTTTCAACTTTTAGAGCGGTTACAGACCAGCATTTTCTTAACGCGTATAAGAACGTTTTTCGAAGCGCGTATTCCCATAGGCGCGCCTTTTGAAACGCGCAACGTACAAAAACTCTTAAACTTGTTTATACGTTATAAATATGCTGCTGATACTTGCGGCGGGCCACCATCCAGCGTACACGCCGGAATAAGCCCGTGTACGTTTGGCATTTTGAAGCGCGCGTGCCAGCGCGTATCCTGAAACGAGCGCTAAAAAATCGCTAGTTTGTAACGCCCTTATTCCTTTATGAAATTCTTAAAATCTTGATGAAATTAAGTTTATTAATTTTATTTTCAATAAGTATAATCTAATAATATTTCAATAAGTGTAATTTTAAATATTGTTTTTCTATTATAAAATATAACATGCACCATTCCTGTAGACTATTATAATTTTTTCAAAATGCCATATCTATTGACTTGTTATATTTTAAGGCAATTTGATTGTTTTAATGCTTTTAAGATTATAGGCAATTTGATAAACATTTTTTGAATTTATTAAATATTTTCTTCAAAAAAAAAGGTTATATGTAAAACTTCTTTTGTCGCTTTAATATTATTTATTAATCTTACGGCGAAAAGATGCTACTTAATACAAAAAAAACTCGTACATTTTATTATTACGTATATCATTGTGTCAACAGGGCTCCGAACTCAGTAAAAATTTGGAAATTAAATTAAAAAATGGTTCACTAGTTGCTCATTTAATTTTTTTTTTTGTTGGGAGACATAAAACTAATATGTAATTTACTCTCATCTAAGTAGTTGTGATTAGGGTTGCCAACCGTACATTATAATAAAGTATTGTATGTTATTTCGGGTAATTGTAATCTATACTTTACGAGAACAATAAAGTACGCAAAAATACTTTTTTGAGCTTGATTTGAATTTTCTGGGTTTTTCAAAATTATTTACTACACAAAAATAGAGGCAATAAGACTGCTATACTTGTATCAAAATATACCACTTTTAATTATATTTGATAAAACCAATAAAAAATATGTTTTTAAATATAATGCTAAAATCAATCATACTTTATTTTGACACAATGTACTTTATTCTTGCCTGTAATCACAAATATACTTTGATTCCAAGAAAAAAGGTGGCAACCCTATTTTTGATCAATTTCAAGAGTCCATGAATATATTGTAAATAATGGCCAGTCGTAGATAGTCAGTATTCTCTCACCCGTCGCTACTTAATTTATATAAACATAAATACGGCAATGTATATTAAAGTATAAAATTATTATTAACATTAGTAGGCCTTACTTACGTAATGATTAATGTGTCTTTTTATGTAATTAGGTACACACTACATATGGAAGTTACTTTATTTTTATATAATAAATTATTCTGGTTAGCCATTAAACCTTATTTGTAAAGTGATATCAATTGCATTTATAGATTATAATTATTCAATATTATTTTATTGCATCCGATACTGTGTAAATAAATTAAATTCATAAAAGCTGTAGTTTCAATAAAATATTTTGAATTCAAAGAAATATTTTTAAATTTCGGTTTTTATTGTGTTGTATGACGACGTTATGGCGCAGCGGCAGTGAAGCAGCCTTAAACGCTACAGATCGCGGGTTCGATTCGCGCTCGGAGCATATGTTTGTATTCACCATGCAAGCATATTTTCCGGTCTGGGTGTATTTTTCCTTGTCCTTGTATATGTTTCGGAACCCCGACATAGGATATCACTATCCTAATGGAGGTCTTTGAGTGCTTGCTGGTGAGTTGTAGTAAGACATTGTGTTTAAGTAATAGTATGTTAATGTTGGCTTGTATTGGATTGGCTCCTTGGTAGACTCGACGTTGTCATTTAAAAATAAACTGCTAGTATACAACAGTATCCTTTAGCCCGTATGAATTTACGGTGCATAACAATATGGGGCGGGGCGGTGGAGCTGTTGGAAGTCCCTTTAACTTAAATATGGCATTGCAAAATTCTATTTTGAAGAGTATGTCAAATGCTCCTTGGTTTACTAAAAATTCGGAGCTACTATCAACTACTGGTCAACACCGTTCAGCAAGAAATAAAAGACATAAGAACGATATATAATAAGATTTGGCTATCAGCTAAATCCATTCGCATCAATATTAACTGAGCCTTGCCAACTG
Organism: Hestina assimilis; assembly: GCA_023373885.1. Lineage (NCBI taxonomy): Eukaryota > Metazoa > Arthropoda > Insecta > Lepidoptera > Nymphalidae > Hestina > Hestina assimilis. The sequence goes on along the minus strand of CM041747.1, from coordinate 14,514,414 downwards.
AGAAGACTTAAGTGAAATAACATAATGGACCTAACTGATTAAGAAACCAATGGTAAGATAGGAATTTCTCATTGGAGAAATCAATTCCAGTGTGAAAATTACCTACTATCCATCTATCCGCTTATAGTAAACCACCTGATTGGATATAGAATTACAGAAAAAATAAGGAATAGTATATAGTTATTTGTATGTATGTTTATTTTATAACTACACCACACACTATTTCATGCAGATTCATCACCCACTCTAATTCTTGATAAAACACAATTGCATTGATATTTTTTACCAACATTGTAATTATATTTTCAATATTCATTGAATGATTAATAAAATGATCTTTGATTGTCTTCATTTCTTTTTTGTGCGCAAGAGTGTGGTCTTGTTTACTCTGTAGTTTTAAAATTGAAGTTTTGCTTTGACGTGTGACTTTTAAAGTCAAACTTGTATTTACTGTTATGCATTTTGTCATAAACTTTGAATTGGTATTTTTGTGATTAAGCTTATAATCTCGGATATAAATAACAATTTTAATTGAAAAATTTAAAAAATGTTGTCATTATTATGCCTTATAATATCAATATAGAGAAAGCTGTTGAACATGTGAAAACTTTAGTTGATAGCAACCGATGCTATACTTGGTAAGACGACGCAAATTATTTTCATTAATCTTACTCTAATATTTAATTAATTAATTTCTGGTATTTTTTAGTGATCAGTTGAATGGCCCTATTTTGAGATACCCGTGTGGCCACTCCGTCTGTAATGACTGCATCACAACCGCCGTAGACTGCTTACTTTGCCTTTCACCACCAAAAATTTCTGAAAATTTTGTGGATGCGCCATCCAGTAAACGGGTTGAGAATGTATCAAATCTTTTAACTGCGTTTCAAGATTTATTTCAACTAGATGGTATGTGTACTTTAAACTCGAAAAAAACTGATACATATTTCTTAAAATTTTATAACTAAATTTTATTCTAAAATATTTGTTCTAGTGTACAAAAGACATAGGTTATCTGAAAAATTGAAATTGGAAAAACAACTGTTTCCGGAATGTATTCAAGCTCCTTCAAAATATTGTAACAAGAGGAAAAGTATAAAAGCGTCGGTGAAGGATAAAGAAAATTTACAGTTTTCATTTTTACCTGGTGAAGGTACCTCTAAAGCTTTAAAGATGAATAACAGCAACAGCTATGTTCAGCAATGGCTAAACAAAAATAGTACAAGCCTCACAGAGTCTAATACCAGTCTACCTCGTAAGCCATTTGCAGATTTAAATGTGAATGGTCAAAACCAAAATAATTACCAATCTCCAAGCTTAATAACTAAAGATAAGAGCACTAGAATCTCTAATAGAAAGAGAACACACATTAAAATTATTAACTCTAGCAGTAAGAAACAAAAACAGTTAACTAAGAAGAAAAAGAAGAAGTCGATAGATGCAGGATATGAATCTCTCATAAATAATGAAAATTCAAATTTTCAAAGAAATAAACCCCAAAATGATGAAAGTGGAATTGCTATTGATGAGGATACTATCATTATTGATGATAGTCAAAGCAAATACATTGATAAAGACACAATGGCATTGAATGCAGTAAAAGAGGCTGAAAAGTTCACCATTTATGATATTACGAGTTTTGAAGAAACCAATAGTGATGTTACATTTAAAAATAATATGACAACAAGATCACCAATTCACCTTAATACTACATCCAATAGAGTTCAGTTTATTAAAAAGAGTTTACTTTATAAAATCTGTAGGGAATGTAATAATGAAATAATTCTACAAAATCAAAATTACTCTAGAAATGTCACAGTTACAATTGATAATAATAATTTCGTAACTACTATTAATTTGTCACAATGCCCTGAAAACAATATTAAAGTTTCAAATAAACAATCTGTAGAAATACAGACAGATTTAAGTATACATAGAAAAGACCAGAGAATTGATCAGGCTAAAAGGATAGGAGACGACAGGGATAAATTTAGTACTTCCATAAAGCAAAACAATATAAAAACTTCTGATTTAAAGATAAATGATGTTAAAACGGTTAAAGTTGCTAATGAAGAAAATGAAAATAAATTAGATATACTGGATAAGACAACCAAGCCATTATTAAAGAGAGCTAAATGTCTCATAATAGAGGATTCAGATACGGACAGTGATTCTAATGGAAAAGAAAATTTATTGGAAGTCACTGCTGAGGTTCACAGATCTGAAACATTTGAGTAAGACAATTATTTGTTTTATATTATCTTTTCTAAAATTATATGTTAAAAATATTGTTTTAATTTGTAAAACCAAGTTTTCAGCTTCATAAAGTGAATATGATATATCCTTTATGGAGCAATGTATTCGCTTCTACAATAAAATTCCACAGACAATTTTGAATCTGCCATCTCTAAATTTAAATCTTTAAAATTTAAATTTAAATCAAATTTAAATCTTATATTAAACATTGTTTACTAAAGAAAGCTAATTATTCTATTAATAAATTTATTGCATTCATGCAGGATATAAAACTTGACAAATGTAATGAATTATATATGAAAATATATCTAACTTCCAAATCCGCGGTAGCTTCACTTAGACGGACGACACAAACTGACTATATGATGTTTCCAAAAGTGCTGAAAGGCCTACTAAATAAATAATATTTTGAGTTTGAGTCTAACAATGACAAAAGTATAACTACAATTTATGATACAATAAGGGTGTTTGACAAGGGGTTGCAACCTGCAAAGGGTTTTGGTACTGAAGACTGAAACAAATCCCAATAGGATCAGTACAAATATATCCCCCAAATGAGAATCTAGGATACAATTTTATTACTGGAAATAATAGTTACACAGTATTTAACTAATCTACCTATAAAAATAGAGTAATCGATATATGCATTTGACTCCAAAACGGCTGGAACGAGTTTGATGAAATTTTCCACAAAGTCCACACAAATATATAAAAAAAAAATATATATATATATATATTTCTAAAATTGTAATATTTTAAAACTATAAATTTATTCCTTAAACAATAGTTATAAATAGTAAATTCCCTAATTAAAACATATTATGTTGAATGAAATAGTAACATTTTAATTTGTTTCCAGTGATTATGGTGTGTTGACCTCATTGGAGCCAAATGAATATGAAAATAGAATGAAGCATGCAGTTCGCGGGCACACACCTCTGAGCACCGACTCCTCTGATAAGGAAAATTATGATCCAAATAGAATAAAGAGGCAGAAGTTTGGAAAGAAGTGTTACAGCAAAAATGATTTTTTTAATTTTAAGGAATCGTTAAATTAATATTTTATACTGTTGCAAATAAAAATGTTTTCTTTTGTATCATATTAAAATATCTTTTATACAATTTTTTGACTTTCCATAAAGTACCTATGTTGAAACATTACAGAATTTAATATATATCCAGGAGCATAAAATGAATTATAATATCATATAATTATGGCGGATCCAGCTTAGATTGCACGTCTAGATTTAAAATGACTCATAGTGTTTAAAATTGAAGCGCTATCTACGAATTAGCTGGGAACTAAATAATACAATCGTGCTAATATCTTACAAAAACATTGAATTCAATTGGTCAATTTCTTATCCCTATTTTTACAAATTTTTTTTTTAGTTCGAACCAATTTTATTCCAATCAATATAAAATTAAGATGCACTATCTACTGTCCTCTATATCTATGCAAAGGAGAAAAGGTATTATGTATTACGTTTTATCTTTGTCTATTAAATTTTAGTAAAAACGATTATAAACTGGGCAACATGTAAAAAATAATATAATTTTTCAATAACAACTGCAATAAATAATATTACAACAATGTGTTACCTGTTACTTTTGTAACTTACAGATATTCTAAAGCTCCCTATTATCTATGAAATACTTATGGACTTTTTAGAATACATTATGTACTAAGCGAGTTAAAATTAGCATGAAAATAATTATAAGGAATGGAAAAATCAAAGATTTTTGTAGGTTTGAGGTACTTGTTTATTGATATCGTTTAGGCATCGCGATCACCACCATCCGGAAGAGCCACCGCCTCCTCCGCCGAGTTTCCAGCCGCCGCCACCGCCACCGCCGCTGGACCATCCGCCGCCACCACCTCCGAGTTTCCAGCCACCACCGCCGCCGCCGCTTGACCAACCGCTGCTACCACCACCGCCGCCGAGCTTCCAGCCGCCGTCGCCGCCGCCACCGCCTCCATAACCACCTCCTAAAAATGAAATAAGGGATTACTTAATTTCATCGATATTTAAACAGAAATGATCCTTGAACATGTGTATTTCATAATAAATCTATACGGTCCCCCTGATGGTGAGCAGTCACCGCAACCTATAAACGCTTGCGATACTTAAAGTATCACATGTACGTTACCAACCAAAGAGTAAGGAGGGAAGGAATGAGAAGGGAAAAAAGAAATGGAGCAGAGGGGGTGGAAGATTGGGCCTTCGACGATCTCACTCATTGTACGAAATGTAACACCTACAGGTGATACTGTTACTTTAGGCTGATTTTTTGTGAGAGGGTAGTACTTCAACAGCCAAGCCGGCGAATTTGTCCTGGGAAGAGAATGGTTCTACTACACTTTATCATTCAGAGCAGATCCAAAGATCTGCGTGGCAAACCCAATAGTGACCAGACAGTTATTAATTTTGTAGATGATTATTACCTATCCTTTATGCGTATTATGAAAAAAAATTAACGCAATTCATAGATTAACTTTTAAATGTCGTTAGATTACATCCATAATGCACATCCATTCAAAGTACACAAGTAATGATTGCGAAATTCGTAATTTCGTTGTGGCATCAAGTGAATGGATGACCCTCTTGTGCGGTCTTTTGACCTCTGTTAGACTGTTAATGTAAGTAGGTACTAAGGCAGTATACCACTATACCAGAGCACGTCTTATTATAATCGGCCATGCAACTACCAAGTATGTGCATTCTGAGTCACATTTTTTTTAATTACATAGAAAGGAAAACCGTTTCTACGCCGTAGTTATTATTTAATAATTATTGTATTAATATGTAACAGTATTGAAGCATATATTATGAAATAAATTATTTTTTATATTATGTTCTTAAATATAAGATGAAGTTGGTATTTTTACTAGGAACTGTGAACTTGTGATATCTAATACCACTCAGATGTGTTATCAACACATGTACGGAGTAAATGTTTTGTTTTGTACAAGGAAAGTAATATTTTTACACCATTAGTCTATTCGGTAAGTACTGTGACTGTGAATGATGTAACAAGAACACTAATATCCTTTCTAAAGTATAAGAGCAACTGATAAATCTTACCGTAACCGCCGCCGCCGCCGCCGCCTCCGCTTGTGATGATCTTGATTATCTTTACTTCTGTGTATTGAAATACATAAAATTCAATATAAAAGCTAAAAATATAATTAAAAAATAATACTTCAAAGATAAGACTAAAATGCCATCAATTGTGTAATAAATAACTATAATAAACGCTACACAGTCAATTGCCCTCGTTAGTAATACTCTCTGTCGGGGTTCTGGAAATACAGAACAAGCCAAGTGAGAAATGTGGCCAATGAAATCAAAACAAACATGTGGCCCGAGTTGGAATCGAACCCGCGACGTTTTGCGTTTGTACATTTGCACTGCACAAATGTTCTTTGTTATAACTATTTTCAAAAATAAGAACTGGCATTTATGTCGAGATTGCTGGCAATTATAAATTGATGAATCTCATTCGTATCTTCGAAGTCTTAGATCAAGTTATAAATTATATATGAAACTGTAGCTACCTATGTTATATGTTTTCGGTAAAACAAGAGTAATGAAATGATTTTTGACGTTTCCATTGCATCTTAACTATGAGATCGCTTTACTGATTTATTATGGGGTGTGTATTTCTTGGTAAACTTACGTCCGCCACCGCCGCTGCCGCCGTGACCGCCTCCGAAGCCACCACCTCCAAAGCCACCACCGCCGTGGCCACCGCCGAAGCCACCACCACCGTGGCCACCTCCGAAGCCACCACCGCCTCCGTAGCCGCCACCGCCTCCGTAGCCGCCACCGCCGCCGCTCGACCAGCCGCCGCCTCCGCCTCCACGAGACCAACCACTACTGCCGCCACCAATGTAGCCGGCTTGCACGGCCACGGCTATGGCCAAAAGGCAAACGAAAACCTGGGAGTAAAAAAAACATTATAATTAATAATTTTAATGACATACTATAAAGATACCATGCTGTAAGTGAAGTTGTTAAAGGAAAAAAAAAATTTGTTATAGTTTGTTACAACTTTTTTATGTGATTTTTTTGAAAACTTTTTCAAAATTATTTTTTTGGATTTTCGGAAAAATGCTCACATGAATGAGAATGATTCTACTTCACAAGTTGAATAAGTAGTGGATTTATGTGAAGGGGTGATAGTTTGATAGTACACTGAGGTTTACCTTCATGTTGATGCTATACGATATCTGCTTGTTGAGGGATCTGCAGTGTATTATATATGCAGAGTTGCCGCCCCACTCGGGGCTGCGGGAGGGCCGTGAGACGAGTTAGAGAACGGAAGCTCTTCCGCGGCCAGTAGTGTGACGCAACTTATTGTCCATGCGGTTCTAGTGTACTCATATTAGACCATCACCGTAATTACAGATTTAAGATTACAAATTTAAATAAACATATGTCTTTATTAACGAAATAATGTATACAACGTTTTTATTACATTTTGTAACAAATACATTTTAATAATAAATACTATTTAGTTATTTAAATAAAATAAAACGGCATTAAATGTAACATCTAGATTAAGATCTGTGTAATGTGTGTGTAATTGATGTACATTAATTTCGCATGTAGCGTTCATAGTTACAAAACTATGTCAGTTTGTTTTCGCGTATAGATGTATAAAAATGATAAAGGTGCTTCTATAACATTTTGATGGTTATTTCGGATCATATGTTTTTGGAATCCCACAACCAGATGACAAAATCGCAATCTATATAACTTCGAACGTGATATGTATGACCTTTTTAACAGACTGCAAAAAAGAGGACAATTCTCAATTCGACTGTATTTTTTTATATCATAGTATTAGCACTCAGTATATCTTATGATATAAATAGACAGAAAATATTAAACATTGTATTTTACCGGTTTAGTATTCCGGAACGTCCCATCTATTTCTATACGAACAGTTAGCTCTATGGCCTTGACAGCGTCACGGGTGGAGACCGTATATACTTTCATGCGCATTTAGTGAAAAGCTGGAAGCTATGGAAAAAAAAACAGACACTTCAATTTTATTTATTTGTATAGATTAAGGAGTCCTTCTGTATCCTCTCCATTTCGACTCTTGATGTAGATTTTTCTGTCTATAGTGTTTACAAAACGAAAAGAGAGAAAGATTAAATTGTATACCCCATCTAGCTTAGTTAGTATTTTCTTTCTACGGCATGACATGGTCCAATAATGTGATACCTCAAAGTGGGATTCTTGGAGTTAAGATTATTTTTACTCAACCACGAAACGACAAGGTCAATCAAAGCAGAGTATATTTTTTGTTGATGGGAACTCTACTATCCGACATACAAGTCTTCTGGAGTTCGGAAGGCTGCGACTAGTGGGACCATATGCAGTACCAATAACACCCCTAGACCCATTATCACGTTCAGTTACTTTCCATTCTAGGTTTCACAATATCGAGCAAAGACCTTCTCTCTTTAAAACGTAATTAGTGATTAGAATCTCATAGATTTTGATGAAATTTTAGATATGGAAAAATATGAACTGAATTTTTATTACGAATGTGAGAAACAGATTTTTCCTTATCCGATAGAATACTCGTAAACAATCAAGCGCAATACATAATGTAATACATATTACGTAAAAATCTCACAGTGCTTTTATAAGAGCTTACAAAGTACCCAGATACGATTTCTTATAGCTAGATTGATGATTAATAGTTGATATTAATATATATATATATATCAACTCTTTATTGATAACGAAATTGCGTGTAGGACTTGCACATACAGGGTTTCGTTCCATCCGTAGATAATAAAAAATAATTCTAATACTAAAATATTTTAATAGGTGTTTGTTACCAAACTACTCCGAAATGGCTCGACCTATTTTTATGAAATTTTGTGTGCAAATCGGGTAGGTCTGAGAATCGGTCAACATCTATTTAGTATTTTTCATACCACTGTACCAAATGTTAAGGGTGGTCCACCGCAAAATTTTATTTTTATTTTTGGACAAAATATATATTTTTAATGATGTGGCATCAAAAATACATACAACCCTAAATTCTTTCTCTCTACCATTAACGCCCATTTTTAATTGTGATTTTATTAATAATTCAATATTTTCACCGGTGTCACTTCTGTTCACAATTAGACTCAGGGCGGTCCTATCGGGTCCCAGATTTTTTTTTGGGGGCAGGACAACGTCTACCTAGTTCGTGAGATACAGCTCGCTGACAGACGGGCAACGTAGGCTTTTATTAATTTAGGGTTGACTTTTAAATAACATTTAATAATAATAACCTTCTTATAGATTACATATCTTTAACCGACTTCAAAAAAGGATGAGGTTCTATATTCGGTTGTTTTTTAGATTTATCCAGTGTTTTTGTCAATTGTGAACAGATTTTAATATTTTTTTATTTGACTGGGTTATACTTTGAAGTTGATCCCATTATAATTTGGTCAAGATCTGATGATGGGATTTTGGAGAAATTTTCAAATTTTATAGTCGCCTCTATGGCGATTTGGATATATTTATGAAGTAACTTTTCCATTAGCTTCGAAAAAATAGCATTTTGAGCTCCTGATCATGATCACAGGTGATCACCGAAACTACATAAGTATTACTAATAAATATTTCACGGGTAGCGATACATTTGGGTACGTTAATATGGTTGCCTAACTATCATTGTAACAAAAAGTATAAAAAAATTATATTGACTTCAAAACCAAAAGCAAAAATAAAGGTTTTCTACGGAATATTTTCTTCCGAAATCGGTGCGGTGTGACGATATTTTACTCAGCAACGTCTTCTGAAGAAAATATTTAGTTTTTGCTTTTTAGTTTTGTATTGATGATTTATTATTGACGATCGTTGTGGCGTGTTGGTAGGTAGGTACAGATACGCCATACGTGGTACGTGGTAGCATAGGTAGGTCGATCCATACCAATATTCCCGCTGCGCTCAGTGAGTCAGCTCAGTATTCATCTTAAATGTCTGGTCTGGGTGTTTGTACTTGTGGGTCTCATCATCGTTAACTCTATATAAGTAATTTGCTCTTATCCAATGAGTTACTGGTTCGCCCTTAGGGTTGCGTAAGTCAGATTGCAATAACTCTGTGTAAAACTAGTCGTTTGTCAAATCCAGATAAGAGTAACAAACAGACACTGGGAAATACCGGGAATAGTTCTAGGAAGAAGAAGTTTTGCACTTATTACTTTTTCTTTCCGGTTTAAGGTTTCTGTTAGGAAATACTTTTAGGATTAAGCCCGTCTTTCGTCTTTAGTCGGTGTATTTTTGTTTTATTGATTAACGAATTTAATTTGTCATTTTCAAAATAGTTTCGTGAGCAAAATTACGTTATGGATTTGAAAAAGTCTCTAAACATTTTATTGCGTTAATATATCGTCGGTTACATTAAAGACTCGTTATACGTGGTCGAAAACCGCAGAAAATGTTTAATGGTTCATGGTTAAGTATTCACTACAACTACAATTTATAGCATTCAGTCAATCTATTGCGTTAGGTTTTTAAAATATAAGAAAATGCTGTTCGCTTGCATGCGTATTCGTAATATTAATTTCATCAAAAAAAATAAAACTTTTAAATAAAAAAATATTATTACTATTTTAAAGAGATCCACTTCAGTCATAGTTTTACAAGAGATATCACGACTTTTTTTAGAAGAACTGCATAACGAGGCTTTGTCTCTCATTAGCAATTAGACAGCACTTCACCTATGTCTTGATCCCATATCCCATATATTTATACTAATATTCCCGAAAATTGATTTTTCGGCTTAGGTGTGAAATGAAAACGTAATATACGGACCGAGTTACTTTCGCATTTATAATGTAAGTCTGGATGGACTGTGAATTTTCAAAATTAATATTTATATGATAATTGATAAATCCTTAAACATACGTCGAGATTTTAGTTAAATTATGTTCCCTTAATTAAACCATACATAATCTGATTAATCAAAATACCGACATATGTTTGCAACCAAATTATATCACTTTAATATGCTATTGCTAAATTTGAACACTATTCTTTCTGTCTAAATCGTATAATTAAGTATTACATCCCAGTGTGAACATTGCGCTCAAATGCGAAACACAGCGGTGTGCGCGTGATGAAGTAATTGCTGCCACCGGATCACGTTCAACATAAGTACGCATATGCCACTCACTATACTATATCTATTCTTTGATAGAAGTCGCTATGAGTAAGACATTACCATCTCATTGATTTCATGACGCACATGATATTCAAAACTTTTTTTTTAAGAATACTAGCAATGATTTTTCAAGACAGATATACCTATTATACTAATTTATGGAACTATTAAACCGATTTTGATTTGTGAGTGTCATAGGCTATATAAAAGCTCGAAAAATGAAAACGTCTTTTTCGTGGTAGTCGCATTTGCAAACTAAGTCGGAGAAGAAACGGGAACGTTTCTTACAAACGTCGCTTTAACGATGAGAGTTAATAATAGAGTTCTAGAGAAAAGTTGTAGAGCTTCATAATGCCTATACAAAGAAGTCAGCGATAGCATATGTCTAACCTTTATTTTTAAGTCACAAAAAGTAGTTTTTAAGTAATAATAATAAATAATAAACGCTACACACTCAACAGCCCCCATCAGGATTGTAATATCCTGTGTCGGGGGTCCGGAAACATTCACAATGACAAGGACAAATACACCCAGACCGGAAAATATGCTTGCATGATCAATACATACATATTATGCTCCGAGCGGGAATTGAACTCGCAACCTGTGTCGTTTAAGGCAGGTCCGCTACCGCTGCGCCACAACGGCGTCAAGTAGTAAGTAAGTAATTAGTAGTAGAAGTATTGAGTACATTAAAAGTACTAGTAGATTTAGTACATTACAGTACGGCGGGCGAAGCCGCGGGCAGATGCTACTTACAAACAATCCTGTTTCACCTCCAACTAAGGGTGTAACTTGTTCTAGTAATGGGTAAGATAATAGCCCAAGGGGATAAGGATCATCCTCGGGCCGTGGGCGCACAGGGTGGGGAACCTGTGCGTACGTGTTGAGTGGCCCTGAGGAGTATGGCAGTCGGTGTGGCCCGAATACCGTACACTCTTCCTTGAGAAGCATTCCATCTTGCCCCCTGGGACCGAGCTCTACCAGCACAGTGCTTGAGATGCTCCGGTTTTGAGTTCTGTAAGAGATCCCGGAGCCTCTCTCTGTCATTGAGGTCGGCCACCGAGGAGGTTCTAGTGGGTACCAATGAACGACCACCTGTCATTTAACCCCACATAACCCGGTTCTCCTCTCCAAGAGGTCGGGTATCTGTGAAGCAGATTTCCTCCCCGACAACAAAAAAAAGGGGGTAAGGATTGAACCCGCAACTTTCCCTTGGCCCTACTACGGTTGAGCCTTTAAATATAAATCTATCGTTTATGACTTGTATTAATACACAAAAATTCTATAACAATTGTTTTGATTCCATGGAATTCGTAGATCCACAGAATATGCATCTTTTATTTACTGGTATTTACAGCTAAGACGTTAGATTGTAAGACAGTCTAAAATGTGTTTCGGACTAGGCACCCCCGTAAAATAAAAATATCATGTGTTTTGTACGGACCGCCTTTAATTTTAAAATTACGTTTTTTTTAAATAATTTGTTATTTAGCAACCATAGAATTACACAATTCGACACCGTTGTGGCGTTGTGGGTAGCGAGTCTGCCTTTGGTCTCGACGGTTGCGGGTTCGATTCCCGCTCGGGCAGATGTTTGTTAAAATTTTTCTGTCTCGGTCTGGGCGTTTGTCCGTGTGGGTCGCCCACCGTGCCTCGGAGAGCACGTTAAGCTGTCGGTCTCGGTTATTATCAATAACATCTGATAATAATCGTTAACTCTTGATAAGTAAATCGCTCTTATCCAATGAGTTACTGGTTCGCCCTTAGGGTTGCGGAGGTCAGATGGCAATCGCTCCGTGTAAAAACTAGTAACCTGTCAAATCCGGATAAGAGTAATAAGCAGAGCCTGTGTACATAAAATACCGGGAATAATGCTAGGATGAAGAAGAGAATTACACAATCTATGAATATTCCACTTACCTATTACAGTTTACGAGATACGGTAAAATACGTCAAAAATATCAAGTTTATAGTATATGGAGACCCCATTATTTTTAAATTTTAATTTCTTTTTAGTATTGGTTGTAGTGGCAACAGAAACACAGCGGAGGCTTAGTAATATGGTTCGTACGTAAGGTAAGCGTTGGCACCCTTTGTATTCGGAACCCTAAAACTGTCGGTTAGTATTTAATTGAATAATATTTTAACGTTTCTTTGTTTACGAAACTATGTCATTTGCTAAAAAAATGTATGCAATAATCAAGTTAGAAATACCGACTAATTATTATAATTTTTTGTCAAAATTAACGTAAAGTCGTAAAATATGATAAATATCAAAATGAAGTAAAAGGGCTATTAGCTAACTCGAACGCATATTATAATTCGTAATTACGTTGAATTGTATGCAGTATGTGGTAACTGAAAACATTTTAAACTAGAACAGCCCAGCCCGTGCATAAGTTTTACGTGTAATTATTTGTTGTCGTGTTGTTGATAGCACCCCATCCGATGACGCAGCGCTGATAAGATTAGCCAGTAGGGCTAACTATACTATTATCTCTTACTCACGCCGTCATTCAGCCCGTTAAATTACAATAACTATTGATATAAGTAAATATTATTTAAGAATAAAACTTAGCCGCACTTTAACAAATAAATAGACGATACACACTCAACGGCCTATATTCTGTATCGGTGGTCCAGAAAAACACAAGAACATACACGAACACATCCAGACTGGAACACTGGACTGTAGGCTATATGGTCAATACAACGAGCTGCTCCGAGCGGGAGTCGAACGCAACAACGGTCGTTGTTGTAAATAAGCAGACACATTATTATACATAGGTACTTATATTTAGTTCCTTCCAATATTTTTTACAAAAATCAGAAATTTAACAGACACATTAAATTAACGTTTAGCTATTCTATATTATACAAATACCTCTCGTTTAGACACCGTTGTGGCGTTGTGGGTAGCGTGTCTGCCTTTAGTCTCGACGGTTGCGGGTTCGATTCCCGCTCGGGCAGATGTTTGTTAAATTTCTGTCTCGGTCTGGGCGTTTGTCTGTGGGTCTCCCCACCGTGCCTCGGAGAGCACGTTAAGCTGTCGGTCCCGGTTGCTACCACATAACATCTGACAATAATCGTTAACTCTTGATAAGTAAATTGCTCTTATCCAATGAGTTACTGGTTCGCCCTTATGGTTGCGGAGGTCAGATGGCAATCGCTCTGTGTAAAAACTAGTAACCCGTCAAATCCGGATAAGAGTAATAAGCAGACCCTGGGTAAAATAAAAAATACCGGGAATAATGCTAAGACGAAGAAGAAGATAAATACCTCTTGTAGACAGAGAAAGAATAGATCAGTTAAACTTGTCATTTAAAAGATCGATCAATGAATGGCACAACCGCAAAAGAAAAGAGGATTTATGACGTCACTAGCTTATAGTCACGGCTTCGCCTCCATGAATAACAATTTTTGATAAGCATTAATGTAATATAAAAATAATTCCCCACACAAATTTTATCCCATATTTCATCCTTTTTAAGTTTTGTTTTGTGAAAGCTTATGTCAACATGGTCGCTTCCATATTTATACCAAAAATTTTCATAATCGATTCAGCAGTTAAGTCGCTTTAACGTCACAAAAAAATTATGAAATTCACTTTGGACAACATTGTGGAGTCGGCGGCGGCGTGGTAGCGAGACTGCCTTAAGCGCCACAGGTTGCGGGTTCGATTCCCGCTCGGAGCAGATGTTTGTATTGACCATACGGGCATGGCATGGGTGTGTTATCCTTGTCATTCTGAATGTTTTCGGATCCCCAACACAGGATATAAGTATCGTAATGGGGGCCCGTTGAGTGTGTAGCGTTTATTTTATTTATTTACTTTCGCGAATAAATAGGATTGTATACGATAGTTTAAGAAGCATCTATCGTCATGCCATACATTGCAGCTTGTATTATTTTTGAGTGAACATGATTCATCGCTAGATTTAGTGTTCACACTTCAAACATTTTGTTTACTCAACATAATAAAATAAACATCGTTCTGTCGATGTGCAGTACTTTTTTGCATCCGTGTACCCACTCACTTAATGAACCTCTTCATATACAGGAAATACATGTTGTAATAAATGTAACTATCACAGTTTTTATGCAATGAGATGAAATAAAAAGTGATAGAGCTAAATGGCAAAAGCAGCCCTTATTATTTACATACAAACAGACAGACATGGCGATGTCTGTATGTCCGTATGTATGTCACAGCACTTTTAGTCGTTTTTCTGAATAAATGTATATTATAATAATATTTGCGAGGTGTTGAGGATTTACTGTTACTTTCAAAAGATCATAAGAGACGTTTTCTGAAGAACTTACAGATTTGATCAAATGGATATTTTTTGTAGAGAATTTGGAAAATGCGCCTTAAATTATAAAGAATATTTCTTCGTGGTGAGCGGAATCAAAAAATTGTGAAAAATATGTAATTTAATCGGAATATTTTAAAATGAATTGGGCTTGTAATATAAATAAAAAGATTTTTGGTGAGACTTGAAAATCTTGCTTTAAAAAAGTAAATAATTATATGGTTGGTTTTTAATATTTGTACGTATAAATTTAGTACAATTTACAATAATTTAGATAAAACTTTGAGCTCAATTTTATATAGTGCATATAATTATTGGTACAATACGCTACGTTTTACGTAGTGTTTATTCGTTATTACAATATATTAAGTACAGAAGTACTACACATCAACTATAAAAATGCAAAAATGCTGTCTTCATCTAGCTGTCTTGAAATTTGACTATAGTTTTGAAACAAAAACAGCTTACATTAAATTTAAGCTGTCTATTCGAAATGTAAACTATATTTCGTTGCAAGCGACTGGCGATTATTTAATACGCAGAGAAGGTCGCAGAGTCAAGAAAACACTAATTATTACTTACGAATCACAAACACCTGGCTCTTCTCGATCCAAGGCTGAGATGACTTTGGTTTTTCTAAAATATAATTCTCGACCTTTCGATTAATATAATAGGCATATTCGTATTTCATCCGACACTGCATTAGTGCAATTAAAAAAATATGGTTACGTCAGTCACGTTCAAAAACATCACGAATTAATTAAGTAATGTTATTCCAGATTTTAAAGTTTTTGATTTATTTGTAGGCGGAAGATAAACATTCATTAATGTACTTGAGTATTGTTTAGTATTAACATGCTAGGTCTTGTGTACCGATATTGTGTAAGAACTTAAGAAGTGTTCCTATATGTGTTCACAACACTTGTAACCTCACTTCGAGGTTTTCATGCGGTGATTTTTTTAAGGGCGTTATCACACTGATGAATTACGAGCGAGTTCATACCGAAGCGAGTACGTGGCGAACTATCGGTGTGCTATCGGTAAACTATCGGTTAGTTAAGCAACTTTAGGCGCGGTCAGTCACTAGATGGGTGATCGCATAGTGGTATTCCAACCGAGCGTCTCCGTGCTTCGGAGGGCACGTAAAAGGGCACGGTTCCGGCTGTTGATAATTTGACAACAGTTGAAAAGTCAAGTCAGACGTCTATGAGCGACCTGAACAACTCCGACACTAGGTTGGTCAACCTAACTAACTACTAACCACTCGATAAGAAGAAGAAGTAAAAGATAGATTCTGAAGGGGAAATGCTGCTGTTAGCTTTCTTACTTCGTAGACTCTCTCGGCTTAAGCAATATAACACAATGCACACTATTATTATTTTTTCAAACGTATAAACAAACTCAGACGTCGACGGCTTTATTCGTACCGATCTCGTTGGGCGCCCGTGGCGTGTTCTCCTCGCACACTTCAAAGTAGCTGCGAACTCGCTGCTTACTAGCTTCGCCACAATTCGCCAGTGTAATAAAGCCCTTAAAAGTTTTTTTTTAAAGCTACGGCTTCGCAAAGTTTCATAACTCTTTGCATTTTAATTATGAATTTATGTTGGCTATAATTATGATTATTGTTTTTTTTTTAATTTATGATGATTTACATGAAGTATATGTTATAATTATGAAGACTTTGCATTAAATAAAGTTTGAATACGAATCCAAAGCTGTACATACAACACCATGTTTAAAAATGGATCCACGCACAAGCGTATAGGCAAGCGGGTAGCTGTATTATTAATAGTTGCCTATAGAGTTACTCTTTAGGTTAGAAGATAATTGCCGTATGTTTCTTATAAAGCTATGTATGTTATATTCAATGAATACAAACTCCTAAAATAACAAAACTTAACATTGTCTTCAGTAATAAATAGTATATAAATAATTAACTCTACCCACGGCCCATTAGGATAGTAATATCGTGTGTCGGGGGACCGGAAACAAACACAAACATACCCAGACCCATAGTCAATACAAAAACCTGAGCGGGAATCGAATCCACTATTATATCCTTATAGCTATAACTACTACCGATATCTTTATTTTTCTCTTTCTGCATATATCATAGACATGGTTCATGTGTATGCTCTCGGCGTCGCAGGAGGGAACGGGGCAACCTATAAACGGTAGTATAAAATGGCTTGTATTTAAAATTGTATTTTTACAATAACATTATTGATTTTTTTTATTAATTTCTAGCTGCACCCGTGGCTCTGCTCGCGTGGAGTACCGATTTTTCTTTATTACACGGAACTCTGATTCTTTTTCTAAAATAAAAGTAGCTTAAGGTACTCCTATAGCTCCTAGCATAACATCAACTATCTGCCAAACCCGTTTAAATCAGTATAGCCTTTTAAGAGATTGGCCGGAACAAACATACAGATAGATAGACCAATATTTTAAAAATAGCTTTTAGTATACTTTCATAACCATATATTTAAAAACTGTTAATTTGGAATTACAAACAATCTACCTCAATCTAACAACTAGCGGGCCCGGTAGACGTTGTTCAGCACGGAAAAAAATCTGGGACCTGATAGCAGCCCCCCGAGTAGGTGAGTCTAATTGTGAACAGAAGTGACACCGGTGAAATTTATTTAATTACTAAAATCGCTTTTAAAAATAAGGGTTGATGGTAGAAGGTTGAAAGTTTAGAGTTATATGTATTTTTAATGGCACGTCATTAAAAAATTTACTAAAATATTTTTTTTGGGACCACTCTTAAAATGTAGCGATATGAAAAATAGATTTTGACCGATTTTCACAAAAATCGGTCGAGCCGTTTTGGAAGAGTTAGGTAACAAACACCGCGACACGATAATTGTATATATTAGAAGATAGATAATGAACTTTTATTTATTATTATTCTACTCCGAGAGAAGTATTTAAAAATTAATTATTGTTTGTAAAAATACATAAATTATTTTAAGATAGGCCATAACGCATATTGATGACTTAATAGTTCTCGTATCATCATGGACATTACTTAACCAAGGTAAGAGGTGCACGGTTGCGTAAGCCTCGAAATGATAGGATTAAATACAGATGTGGATCGAGATGCTTCGTTTGACTTTTGAATGCTCGGCAAATAGGGATTGTTCATAGTTTTATGCAACTTTACGTGTGGGTAATTGTGATGATGTTACAAATGATTGTTGTGAACATAGTCATTTTATCTGATTTTATTGTTTGACATTTTTATACCAGAATCAGATGTACTAATATTACAGTTTTTATATTTAAATAAATTAATTGTTAAAAACAATTTTAAAAATTATCATTTATTTAAATGCTCTAAAAAGAAAAAAAATGAATCTAATCCATCAATCTATTACCAAAATATAAAAGTTTGTCGCGAGATTTACTTACGTAAACGTATTATAAAATACTAGCGGCCCGCTCCGGCTTCGCACGGGTATAAAATATATAGCCTATGTCATTCACTGAAAACGCACGCGTTAAAATCGTACATAATTATTTATGACATCACATTTCATTAGAGACCTCAAAAATTATTTTTTTTTTCTCCACTATTTAATTGATGTTATTATACATATAAACCTTCCTCTTCAATCACTCTATCTATTTAAAAAAACGGATCAAAATGCGTTGCGTAGTTTTAAAGATTTAAGCATACATAGGGACAGCGAAAGCGACTTTGTTTTATACTATGTAGTGATATGCTTTTTTCAGATTTTATTTTGTCAAGATCAAGTTTCTTTGTATTATTGTTTATCTACATAATCTACAATAGGGCTTGCAAGATTTGCACTTAACACCACAAGTAAGTAAAAACCGAGATGGCCCAGTGGAACAGAAAACGTTAACCTCAACCGAAGGTCACGGGTCCAAATCCCGACGAACACCTCTGAATTTTCAAGTGCTTAGTTTGTGAAGGACGGGGAAGGAAAACATCATGAGGAAACCTATATGTCTTGGTAGAAATTGTGAGAGCCAATCCTCAGTGGAGCAGCATAGAGGATTAAGCTCCAGATCCTTCTCCTTAACTGGAGAGGAAGCCTTTGCCCAGCTGTGGGACACTAACGGGCTGCTTAATTTATTTTAATATTAAAATTTTTTTTTTTTTTTTTTTAAACGCTACACACTCAACGGCCCCCATTAGGATACTAATATCCTGTGTCGGGGTCCGGAAACATTCACAATGACAAGGACAAATACACCCAGACCGGAAAATATGCTTGCATGGTCAATACAAACATATTATGCTCCGAGCGGGAATCGAACCCGCGACCTGTGGCGTTTAAGGCAGGTTCGCTACCGCTGCGCCACAACGTCGTCTAAATAAATAAATTAAATATGCCTTCTTCTCTACCCATTTTCATCAGCAGCATCAGCTAGTGGTGATAGTATCAAACGCGTTCACTATTAACCGTAAAAGACATTTTTCTATTATTCTGACCGCACTGTTTTTTTACTCTCTGACGGAATCAGTAAACAATTGCTTTTTATGTATAGTAGTTTTTAGCAGTATTGTTTATGAAATTTTCATATTGGTATACAATTTTTACTTCCATGAAAAACAAATAGATTTAGGAGAATGTGGCACGGTGCTAGCAAACCTGCCTTGAACACTGGTACTCACGGGTTCAATTTCCGCTTCCGTTTGTATTGACCATACAGACATAATATGGTTCAGCCTGTTTCGTTCGGATTTAAGGATATTGTCTGGTATATAACACTCGGTATATAACTATATTTCTTCTAATGGGGGGCCGTTGACGTTGAGTGTGTAGCACATATACTTTTACGTTCACATATACGTTTATTATTATCACTGTAGGTAATGCAATATATTAATATTTTGGCGTAGTATATGGTGTGGCCCTTTTCTGATAGGATTGGTAAGTCCATTGAAAATATGGCCAATTTTTCTTCACCTTTCACTCCTCTATTTTCACATTATATATCACTACATAGTGTAAAACAAAGTCGCTTTCTCTGTCCCTATGTATGCTTAAATCTTTAAAACTGCGCAACGGATTTTGATGCGGTTTTTTTAATAGATAGAGTGATTGAAGAGGAAAGTTTATATTAACAATATTAATTTTAACAATATCTTTTTTTTTTAAGAATATTAGCTAATAGCTAATATTAATATATATTATTAATATATTTTATTAACATAAAAATAGTGAAGAAAAAAATGTTTTTTTGATGTTTCTTATTTGATGTCGTAAATAATTTCACGCGTGCGGGCCACGGGCAGTAATGAATAAATCAAAACTACTGGATCGATTTTTCAGTGGCTATTAAATATTTTATTCCCGTGCGATTATACCCGCTATTTTTTACATAGTGGCGATGATAATTTTTGAATTGCAATCGTTAAAATGCGAAATCATAATGTAAACAAAAGATCAGTATTGCCAATTTCGCAAACAGACAGCTTTTGCTATGATTGCCTTTTTTAAGCTACGGCTATTATGATGAAATCATAACATTTTACAAAACTGAGTATATCTTTGACTGTCGACAAAACAAATTTTACAAGTTTTAACATGGTTTTAAGTGTTTTTAACTGGGGATTTGACGATGTTGTGGCGCAGCGGTAGCGGGCTTGCCTTAAGTGTCACAGGTCGCGGGTTCGATTCCCGCTCGGAACAGATTTTTGTATTGACCATACAGACATGTGTCCCGGTCTGGGTGTGTTTCTTCTTATCGTAGTGTATGTTTCCGGACCCCCGACACAGGATATAACTATCCTAATGGATCGTTGAGTGTGTATCGTTTATTTTTTTATATAAAGTAGTATATAATAAAATCCATTCAATTGGATTTGTTTTACCTTGAAAGTGAATAAAAATAATTTATCAAAACACCTATCTATAACTTTGTTCTGAATATCTAATTTTTTAACAAAGTTTTTACAAAGCTTTTGTCGTTTTACCGTCCGTTAAAAGGTTTTTTGTAAAAGGTTTACTGGTGGTAGGTCTTTTGTTGCAAGAGGCCGGCTAGGTAGGTACCACCGCAGTGTCCAATATTCTGCCGCCAAATAGTAGTGCTTAGGCACTACTGTGTTCCGGTTTGAAGGGCATTGTACGCTAGTGAAATTACTGGGTGAACGAGATTTAAGAACTAATATCTCGAGGTTGGCAACGCGTGAGTGGCACCTACTAATGGTGCTGCAAGCGCTCATAGGCTGCGGCAGCCACTTACCATCAGGTGGGCCGTATGCTTGTTTGCCAACTTCTAACATAAAAAAAAAAAAAAAAAAAAAAAAGGTTCAATACATAGGATTTTTTCATGTCGGTTGGCAAACAAGCATACTGCCCGCCTGATGGTAAGTAGTCACCGCAACCTATGAATGCTTTTGATACTTTTGATGCTTGATAAGTATCACATGCGCGTTGCCAGCCTAAAGAACAGGAGGGAAGAGATGAGAAGCGAAAAAAGGAAAGAACAGAGGGGGAGGGAGAGTGGGCCTCGCTCTCACTCATCGCACGAAACGCAACAGTACCTACTGATACTTTTACTTTATGCCGATTTTCTGTGAGAGGGTATTTCCCAGGTCGAGCCGGTCCAGTTATGCTGGAAAGAACATGGCTTTATTAACGTTGAATAATTAAGTACTGGTAATTAAGTAATAATTATAGACGATATAATTGAACCCTATTTAAATTCAATCCTACGGTACCTAGTAAGATTGTGAATGGGTTTATTTTTATGACATTAATATAAATGTAAGAACGATCAAAATAAAAAATATAATCTGCACTTTTAATGGTGTTCAATGTGTGTGTGTGTCTATTAATATTACTCAATATGCCTATGTCTATCAACAGTAATATTTACATTATTACGAATTAGAGAGAACAATAAATGATGCAATGTGTGATAAATAGCGAAAGGCGCTCCGGACGCTAGCAAAATATAATAATTGATGTCGTTTATGTTGTTTGTGTTTTCGTGTTCAAGTATGAGGTATGCTTACTATAATAAAATTGGTTACGAAGATGGCCATGAAAAGCCATCAAATAATTGATTAATATTCACGGGAGTAACATTGAGTACCTACGTTCTGTGGTAAGATCTCATGGTGTGGTATTTATAGCTACTGTACGGATATCCATACTAAGTGCAAATTACTATAAAAGATTAGAGTTGCGAGATGAGGGAGCGCCGACAATGAGCGAGACGCGCGCCCTGAATATTTACCTACTGCAAATGCAAATGTGACTAAACATCAGGGTTGCGAGTTCTAAAAACAATTTTACCCTTAATACTAATGAAATTTATAAATAAAAAAATGAAAAAAAATTGTAATGAAATGTTGTAATAAGATATTTTTAAAAAATCAGTGCCATATTTTAAATGGTTAGTTTCTATTTGACTATAAATTAATCGGTTTCGGTTTAAATTAGATGCTCATACCAGATCGCGCTCACTGATCGATAAACGCTCGGTGGGCATAGCAACTTTAGGCACTTCACACACTAGATGGGTGATCGCATAATGGTATTACAATTGAACGTCTCCGTGCTTTGGAGGGCACGTGAAAAGTCGGTCCCGGCTGTTATCAATTCGACGATAGTCGAAAAGTCAAAAGAAGTTTTAGTATTAAAATACAAATGACCCGTTCAAAATAATTCTCTATATGTACAACATTTCTATAAAATATTTAGTTTTTACCACTAAATTTGAGGATAAACGCACCATTTGGCAACACTGATACACGCAAAACGTACATTGCTGGACATGGGTCACGGATAGATTTTAGATAAATAATTAAGCGGCTGCGCCTATTGCAACATTATAAATACAAGTGTTATATTCTATGATTTCGCTATTTCCACGGTTTAATATATTAAATATATTAAAAAACTTTGATCTGTGGGTTCTCCCGCAAGAAATTAGATAACATCTCATTTTCATAAAATCAGTATTTTGTTACCTACGTATATTGTACGAAATAAACAATTCGGCACCTGCAACCAAATCTTTGTTTAATATTATTTTGTAACAAGTTTTCATTGACTGTTTCTTCTCTATTAATAACTTTCCTTCAACATTAAAACATTCGTCAATTTTTTAAGTTATGATCTTGTATAAAGACGTAAATACATGTAGAGATAAACAATATAACTTTTTAAAAGACGAAATGAGAAGCTTTCACAAATAACGCTTGAATAAATAATTTTAAATGCTGGAAACTCATTCTTAATAGTTTTTTATCACAGGTCCAGAAACATAAGGACGGGGCATCGTCATTTTGAGACGCTCATACCTGGGTGCGCTCGCTGATCGGTAAACGATCGGTAGGTTAAGTAACATTAGTCGCGGTCAGTTCACTAGTCATGGG
The DNA here is from genome assembly GCA_023373885.1 of Hestina assimilis. Classification (NCBI taxonomy): domain Eukaryota; kingdom Metazoa; phylum Arthropoda; class Insecta; order Lepidoptera; family Nymphalidae; genus Hestina; species Hestina assimilis. Next base: position 14,491,290 of record CM041747.1, on the reverse strand, counting down.
TGATCGCGTAATGGTATTTCAACTAAGCGTCTCCGTGTTTCGGAGGGCACGTAAGAAGTCGGGCCCGGCTGTTATCAATTTGACATTAGTCAAAAGTCAAGTCAGAGGTCTATACGGGCGACCTGACCAACTATGATACTAGGTTGGCCACTAACCACTCGACAAGGAGAAGAAATATCGTCATTTTCAAAGTTCATAATTAATAGAACTTAAGCTAGCTTTCAACAACGAAAATAAACATATTTTTTAATAATTGCGTTCTTGACATGAAGTGATTGGTAATGCTTTTTCATCAAACATTAAAATTGATACACCTCATAAATGAAGGGGTTTACGATCTAATAGATGTTAAATCCAGCGACCATGAATATATTTCACAACTTGGTAATTATTACGAAACAATTTAGACATATAATAGCCAAAAACTGTTTGTTAACAAAGTTCATTACAATGATTAATAATGGTGCTTGGATGTTTAATACTCTTCGATCAAGATAATCAATATTTTAACGAGGCAATTGCCACTTTCTACTACTTTAATCTTGAAATTTAGATGTACGCATTTAAACATGTTTCTAAAATAAAATTTCCTAAGTCTTCTTCTTCATTAACATCACTCCCGATATTTACCAAGGGTTTATTACTCTTATTCGGACGTGACAGGTTACTAGTTTTTACATAGAGCGATTGTTATCTCACCTCTGCAATCTTAAGGCCGAACGATCAACTGGTTGGATAAGAGCAAATTACCTATTAAGAGTGAAAGATATTTATGAAATCAATTATCCACCTTGAGCGGGAATCGCCCCTCGACCGTTGAAGCTAAAGGCAGGCTCGCTACCAATATGCTACAACAGTCGCCCAAAATTTGCTAAATTATATACATCCATTATATTGTAAAAAATATTACTATTGAATCATGAAAAATTTGTGTTGGCATACCTATTTATACATTTTCAAAAGGATATGTAAACGGTTCGATCATTATCCTTAACGCATAATTAACGTTAAATTATCCTAATAGACTGTGCTTCGCTCGAATAAACAGAAGTAAAAGACTTCAGTCAAGAAGTATTTTATTATCGTACGCTTTTACTTCGAATCAAATCAGACATGTACTTATCGTAGACATAATAAGACTGGGACTACGTAATATTTAGTGATACAGCAGTTATCATTTTCAGCATTCGGTCCAGGCCGATGTTGCAAGTTAGAAGGCGGCTATTTCAATGTGGGGAAAGGATTGTCGACCCACTTGTTACAGCAATGGATATCGTATTAGGTTGCGTTAATTCAATACGAATCGTTCTCATTTCATCTCGTTATGTTGCTCAAATGTTAAATATAATAACTGGTGTAAAATTATAAAGGTCTCCTACACAACAATCAGCGTTACAGCCTATCGTGGGAATTTATGTTTGAAGTGCTTATAGTTTTGGCGGAAGAAATGAAATCACGTTTTTCAATTTTGATGAAGAGTAGGTAGGTATTAATATATAATATAGTAATGGTGCTAGTAACCTTATTTTAATATAATTCAATATGGTCTTCTGTTTTGAAACAATCACAAGTAGATCAAAACCTTGTAAATCCCAAGTCCAATTCTTGCTCTTTTGCAAATAATAGTCTCCGTACATACTTTTTTTGAGTTACATATTGTGAGCGCCGGAGTCTAAAACGCCCATTTGGCGATGCCTCTGGTGTTACTGTTGATAATAGGTTAGGGCAACTACTTATCAACATACATATGCTTGTTTGACACTTATTTACACCTGTAGGTGTAAAGCAAATGGCAAATCTAATATATTTGTATACAATAAACGTACCTAAAGTCAACGTCAAGCGGGTACCGATTTCGGTACACCCAGTTTTTGAAATATATAATTATTTAGGCCTGCGTGTTTTTTTATTTATTTAACTCTTCTTTTTACTAAATATCTGAGAAACTTTCAAGCTTTCAGTATAAAACATATTTTATCCAAAATTAATAATTACCAAAGCATTACAGGTGTAATACCTATCTAATTTGTTTAAAAATACTCTTTGAAATTGCTATAAATAACTTAATTCTAAAATACTTCAGTTAAAAAAAACAAAAACAATTTCTAATTATTATAATTATAAATCCTAGTAACTACACTTAAAACAAACAATATTAGATAAACTATTTCTTCTTCTTCTTCTCAGGAACACTACCTCCCATGACGTCAAGCTGTTCTTTGAGTTCGAGTAACTCATTGTCTGGAACATAACGAATTTCGTCGAGTTCGGGAGTATGTTCGTGAACGTTCAGCGTACATCCTTCTGGGAGTAATGCGCGTGAAACACGAAGTAGATTCCCCAGCGCCCATGCAGGAACATCTACTACCTTAAATTAATAGCAAATTTGATGAATTATATTCTCATACCCTATATTATTTAAGTTATGAACCTTATAATAGCGAAAAAAATATTAACAGAGCGCAGCCAAGCACATATAAAATTTAAATTAAAACAAAAAAAAGAGCGCGACAATTATTCACCAACAGTTTCAGTGTTGCCGAAAGTTTCGGCACATCTTTGGCCGGCACCGAAACTGAGGCTGAAAATAGATTTTTTGTAGGAAATCGAACCTTCGGTTGGTCACTAATAAAAATATTGTGTACTTCGTGTTATAATACACAAATCTGTCCTAGGACACCGTTGTGGCGTTCTGGGTGGCGAGTCAGCCTTTAGCTTCGACGGTTACGGATTTGACTCAAGATTCGCTCGGACAGATGTTTGCATAGATCTTTCATATATCTGTTTCGGTCTGGACGTTTGTCCGTGTGGGTCCCCCCACCGTCCCTCGGAGAGCACCTTAAGCTGTCTGAGAATAATCGTTAACTCTTTATAAGTAAATTGCTCTTATCCAATGAGTTACTGGTTCGCCCTTTAGGGTTACAGAGGTCAGATGGCAATCGCTCTTTGTAAAAACTAGTAACCTGTCAGATCCGGACGAGAGTAATAGGCAGACCCTGGGTAAAATACTCGTATCCATATAACGGGAATAAGCTAGGAAGAAGCAAGACACGAAGTTGTACAAATCATAGATGAATATCATATGAAGTTAGTGAGACATGTGGCTAACTTTGTTGCATTGCGTTGGTGTCGAATTTATAAATAGGCACCAACGAGTCTGTGTCATTTTGCCTGTATCAATGTCGGTCTATAGTATGTATCATATTATGTAATACTATTGCATAATATTAAGATTAATTATTTATTATCTTTATCAATATTTTTTAATTCCATCTGCATACCTGAACATTTCTTTCATAAATATTAAGGTTATATTCTGCTTCCAAAGCTGTGCCTCCAGGTTTAAACCTCTGTACTTTCAACTGCTGTGCTGGTAATGCCCAACTACAACATAATATCTTATATAGGAAAATAACGATTTAAATTAGAACAGCTTATAGCTTATAATCTATCTCACAGTGATAATATAAAATCTAAATCTATAATGCAGTCCGAGCTTTATTAGCGGTATGATTACATCCGGGACCAATGTTTGTTTTCGTTAATGTGTAAGTTTCCGAGCCCAGACACATGATATTATAATCCTGATGGGGACCAATAAGTGTTTAATGATTACCTTCTATATTTTTGTATATAAGCTTATAAAATCTGTGAAGTTTTCATCTTTATTTAATTCAATCAAAGTACAAGTGGATTTACCATTCCTCAACTTGAATACCCATGACTTCAGCATATCTATGTATTTCTTTTTGACAGGATTCGAGTAATACAAAATCATAGCCTTTTATTTGTAAATTTAAGCAATCATAGACGGGTTCATCTGGTTGCATACTCTGAAATAAAAAAAAATAATAAGTCTTTTTCTGATTTTTCATTCACTGTACAGACCGGGGCCATAATAAAAATGTGGACTATTTTAAAAAATCTTTAGTTAATTAATAAATACAGATTTATTTAATAATTATTATAAATAAATTACTTACAATTAGGTAGTCTGGCTCATACAAATCGCTTTTGTGTCGTCGGTCTTGCCGAAGTAATGAAACTGTAGGATTAGGGAATTTATTTAGTCTGCAACAATTAAACATAGCCTGAAATAAAAATTCTTAATAGATTTTTTTTTATTTATTTATTCATTAATGAGAGAAAATACTTGCCAAATTGATAAATTTTCTTGAAAACATTATAAGACCTTATAAAAATATAAGAATATATAATTATTATAAAGATTTTTTTTCATAAAATTAATTATTTTTAGTGGTTTGGTTAGACAGTGTGATGCAGTATTTTGTCAACTGTGTTATGACATATGACAGATTGATAGATAACAGAACTTCTATGATCTGTATTTTAATTCCGGAGAGTAAATTGACATTTACTGTGTTGCTAGGTTTTTACATTTTTTAAATAGTGATAACCTGCAATCGTAACTAATAGAAAATCTTTACGATGTAATATTACTATTTTCAAAATTTTCTAAAAAAATGCATAAACCTCTATCAAAATTCTGGAATTCAATGAATTAAATAAAATTCATCATATAAGGAATCATAGAAGTTAAAATTATTTTATTATTAAATATATCTACATAGTTTATTTAGTCTGTATTGGCTGGAAATAAGCCTATATTATTTAGCTAAATATAATTCAATAAAACAACATTATTAGTTCAGTTATACTTATTTCATTCAAAAAATATTCAGAATCATCACTGTTGACACAAACTTCAAATATAAATTTTTCGATTACGTCATCTATTATATGACCCAGATGACACATTTTATCCTCTACTTTACTTATGTGCGCCATAATCTCTTTTCTCCCCTTAGTGTGGAAAAAAGCATAGGAAAAAGACAAAATCGAAAGCATGCCTTTTAGGCATGGAAAATTTTATTAAAAGTAATCCGAGGAAGCCAACTTTACAAACGGCTAACTCACTACAACAATTTTTAAGATCCCACCATGAAGATACTCTGCATAGAGCTTTTAGGTATAATAAGTGGTTAAAACTAACAAAAATTAAATGGGGCATATGCGAAGGCAAGAATAAGAAAATGATTAGCAATGATAGACTGAAATTTTCTAAGTTCATGACGACTATATTATTTAGTTTTCAGACACTCATTTTGCATCGTCATATTAAACACTAAATGTAATTTTATGTCTTACAGATTAACAATCATAGAGATCTGTGACATCAGAGAGCCGCCGTGCGTAGCGCACAGAAATATTATAAGAGTGCGTAGACAAACATCTAAATTCTCTGTTTAAGTGTCTAAGCCTCTAACTGGCTGCTTGACTGCTGAAAGATGTGACTCTCGAGGAAAGATCTCTCGAGGACTCGTAGACAGAGAAAATAACGGTGGACGCTACGCATACAAAACATAGACTCGCATACATTATATAAAACATAGACTGTTGTCTAGAGATGTGTGACACTGCACTTCATCGCGCAATTGCGCCAACTCACTACTCTGCACTGAATGTGTTAACTCACTTCTTCCAAATTTGTTGGCGCACAACGCAGAAAATCCGAATAACATTTTTTTAACTGCCACTCCGAGAAATTTAAATGGAGTAATACCTAACTTTATTTTCTAGATTTCCTTTCAATTATTGACCATGATTATATTATGTTCTAAAGTGAAAGTAACAAAGATAAAAAAAACTCATTGAACTATGTCATTTTTGGACAAGCATTGAGTTCTCAAGCTATTTATCATGCATACCTGCTTCTGTGGATGAGTATTAAAATATGCATAATAATCTACTATAATAAACAGTTATATAACTCGACTTTTAATTCACTCGCCCTGTGTTAAACAATGCGCCAATGCAGTTCGTGCGCGCTATTTATGCTAAGAGCCTGTGAGCGCTGCGTACAGATGGCACGCATTACCCATGGCATGGCGCAATTTTGAGTTAACGCAAGGATTTTCGCTGAGTTAGTGAGCTACCCATCTCTACTATTGCCTATTTTGGCGGAATGACGAAGAAAATTACTCATTACTAATATCAATTGGTTTCAAGTAAAGAACAAAAAATATGCTTATTTTTGGTTAAATATTGATACAAGACGAACATTTTTAATTATTCTAAGATTAGATGTCTTTGGACATAAAAATTGATATTGAAGAATTTCCTAAATCTTATCGGATTTACTCTATTGTTTTTTTTAATCTACTATTAATGTCAGAGTGACCAATTGAAAAGGTTATAAAATAGAAACTAGGAAGAAATTGAATAAAATCAGAAGTGTTCGTTGTAGTGTTATAATTTATCGCAAAAATAATAAATGGTGAATCGTTAATATCGGTTGCGATATAGAGGATGGCGTCGACGGGTAGTACACCTTTTCCTAAGTGGCAATTGGCCATTCTTCTCGGGGCTCCCTTAGCTATCGGCTTAGGTTACCTTTATCTAAGAAATAGATTAGAAGACCCAGAAAAGAAAAAAATTGCTGAGTTAAAAGCAAAGACCACAATTTCATTAGATAATGAAGATAATGCTAAAGCTGCTGAAAGTGCCATTGATCGTGCTATGAAGTTGAAGGGAGCCGGGAATCGAGCTTTTCATGCTGGTGAATATGATAAAGCTATTGCTCTTTATAACGAAGCTATTGAGGCTTGTCCGCCCGATCGTCCCGTTGACTTGGCAACTTTTTACCAGAACAGGTCTGCTTGTTATGAAAAGCGAGAAATGTGGGAACAAGTCAAAGAAGATTGCACATTTGCTCTCAAACTCAATGAAAAATATGTAAAAGCCTTCTTGCGACGATCTAGAGCAGCTGAAAAGAGCGGTGACCTTGTACTTGCATTGGAAGATGTTACTTCAGCTTGTATTTTAGAGAGATTCCAAGTGCAGAGCTCTCTGGTCAACGCTGACCGCATACTTAAGGCTCTCGGAAGGCAACACGCCCGAGAGGCTCTTTCTAACAGAAGGCCAGTTATGCCATCTAAACATTTCGTTAAAACCTACTTCTCTGCTTTTTCTGAAGATCCAATTGAGAAAACTGTTGTAGATGAAAATGAGACAAATGGTTTTGCTAAAGCCAAGCGTGCACTTGATACACAGGATTATGAATTAGTGGTAGATGCTTGTACTGAAGAATTTGAATCAGATGGAAAGTACAAATATGAAGCTTTATTATTACGATCAACTTTTTATCTACTTCTAGGCAGACATGAAGAGGCACTAGTGGATCTTGCTAAAATTATTGACAGTGATGGTGCCCCATTGAAAGTGAGGGTTAATGCCCTTATAAAGCGTGCATCACTGTACACACAATTGGAAAATACTGAAAGATGCTTGGAGGACTTTGCTAATGCAGCTAAATTAGATCCTAATAATTCTGACATATATCACCATCGTGGACAAGTGTATCTACTTTTGGAGAAAATGGATGAGGCAACTGCAGAGTTTGCAAAGGCAGTTGAACTTAACCCTGAGTTTTCAATTGCTTACATACAGAAGTGCTATGCTGATTATAGACATGCACAGTTGCACAAAAATATTGGGGCATTGACTCAAGTGAGAGCTGACTTTGAGAAAGCTCTAGAGAGGTTCCCAAGATGCGCTGAAGTCTACATTCTATATGCCCAAGTGTTGTCTGATCAACAGGAGTGGGGTCGTGCTGAGGCACTGTTTGAATCGGCATTGGCGGTTGATCCTAAAAATGCCACACTCTATGTTCATAAAGGTCTTGTACAATTACAGAAGAGTACAGATTTTGATAAAGCTGTGAAATTAATCAACAAAGCTATAGAAGTTGATGACAAATGTGACTTTGCTTATGAGACATTGGGCACAATAGAAGTGCAAAGGTTAGATAATTTAATATTAAATTTAACATTACTTTATGGTTAAGCTATTTTTAAAATATAGTTGGCCTCTATAAAACTTGTGATTTTACTTGAATCATTGAGATAAAGGTTATCACTTAAAATTTGACTCTGCTATCAATTATATAAAACCTTATCTTACGCAAGCCCTATCAGTACATCTCTTCATTTTAAAGAGATATTAAGGAAAGTTATGTCATTGTTTGTTTCAATATAAATTTAAAAATTAAAGGCTGAAAGAATGAAAAAATATATATTTATTACATAACGTATTGCATTTACCACATTCAACCGTTTTAAGTCATAATTTCATCCATATTATATACTTTTAATAGATACTATATACATTAATTAATTAAAAGCTATAAATGTGTATATCATTATTATCAACTATTTTATAATGAGCTGATGATTTATTCAAAAATTATGTTATTTCTTTGGTATAAATATATATATAAATATAATTTATTAAAGAATTTCCTATATTTGATATGTCAAATTTTAGTTGCAATATTTTACAGTTGAGTCTACAAATATTTAAAGCAAGGTTTCATGTATTTTACAGAGGCAATTTAAGAAGATCATTGGAGCTGTTCGAAAAAGCCATCGCATTAGCTAAGACTGAACAAGAAATGACGCACTTGTTCTCCCTAAAAGACGCCGCAGCTGCACAATTGAAGGTATCAGAGCGTTGGGGCCTTGACTGGACTGTCAGTTAGACCTTTATTTGGTCATGCCTTAAATGCACAACGAGAACAAAATCCGGTATGGTTTTGATACATCCATGTAGATCGTAAATAGTTTTTATTTTATGATTAAATTTGCTGTAACTTCAACTTCACAATAAAATTAACGCTTGCCATAATAATTAAAATACTGAAAAGAGCTGATCTACGAGTATACTTTTATATCAGGACAACTAATGTTTTAATACTTACTTTTAATATTTAATATATGAGGTGCATACAATTAAGGTTTGTGTCACAACTATATATTGGAATGTTAAATCTCGTTGTGAAATATGCTGTATCACTGTAAAGTTTAGCCGCCACTGACTTGTTTCTCTGCAACCCCACGCTATATCACATAACTATGCTTTTACCGTACAAATATTGTAAGAACTATTAAAATTGAAAGCAACAACATATACAATACATCTTACATTTTATATAACATTATAGATTGTTGACATATAATGTTTTGTAATATACATAATTGTTTTATAAATCCAGCTTTTTGTTATTCATTTATGAAAACTTATTTTTAAAAGTGTATGTTGTGGTCATTATGTGACATATAATCTTAAAATTGGTTGTATTGTTATAATTTAGTTTAGTAACTACTAATAAATTATATTAGACAGTTCTCGGTTTTTACCATCTACCATTGTTGAGAGAAAGATGATTGAGAATCATGTATCCCAAATAAAAAACTTTACTAAAAATCACTGCATAGCTTGAATATTATGCAATATTTCAAATGAAGCTAATGATTAATGTTCATGATGAGACTTTAATAAGTCTGTGATTAATAGAAATTTCTTCACATTCCCTCTCTTTTTAAAGAATATTGCCAGTATTTCTAACGTCTTATTGATGACTTAGTCTAATAGTATGGAGTATATTCATTTCCAAAATCTAAAACTAAAAGATTTACAGATATTAAAACTAAAAGATTTTAATTATTCATGACCTGTAGTAACATAATAAATCGAATCCATAAATACCATTACATTTTAAACTGATAGCCAGTTATGTCTAAATTAAATGTACTATACCATTTAAGGCCTTGCAATATTCATCCTATAATCATTACCTAACCAACTTATCACGGACACATATTTACCTTGACAAAATAGGTTCTTTATAGTTCCCTGTCATATAAATCTGTTCTTGATGACTCATTTCAACTATGGGCTAAGTTTAATACAAGAAATACCTGCATGCATACGACAGTAAAAATTGTAATCATTTCAGCAACACAATACTATTCATAAAATAATAATTGTGGTTTTCGTTCATAGTATACAATTTTAAAAATATTTTGCATATATGTGTATGGAAATGTTTTTTTTTATCTATGATGGATGTAGTTTCACATAGACAAATTATATATTCTTAAATATTTATTTATTCTCAATACTTGTTATTAAAAAACAAAGCATTTCTTGAAAGTAATTTATATTTCCATTTTGCTGTATAAATCAGCCACTCAAATTGAAAAGTATTTACTGTTTTGTTCATTTTGACTGAGAAGAGACATTTTGCAAAGAAATAATTTGGCTAGTGTATATAATATATAATTTAATATATTTAATTATTTATTATTTTAAATGTGTTGTTTAACATATTATTATATATAATATATATCAACCATTGGAATTAAAATAAATGGTATAATGTAAAAAGGAATGGAAAGCAATAATAACATAATATTTTCTTGTTGACTTCATTTCGAAGTTGTAGTTATATGATGTCAGAGTGTGCATTTAAATCAAATTAGTCTATTAAATTTGGAGAGGAATGATCGACCTGACCGACCTTACCAAACTAGCTAAATATATGCTAGGGAGAAGGAACATTTGTAAAATCAGGCCTTTAAATTTAATTCTATATTTACAGTGTTTAGAATTGTTATATATGTAATGTTTGGGCTATTAATTGAGTATGTATCTAAGTAGCATTTCACACTGCCATATAGTTTATGGCTTTTACCTGAGTATGCAATTTTCATTATATATATATATTTCTTAATTTGTTTAGTATCCTAATATTTAGAAAAAAGTTTGCCATTGAATTATATTATAAAAAAAACTAGTAAATTAAAGTGTGTACGTGTGTTCTTTATTAAATATTTCGCTTTTTAAATTGTATATAGAACAATGGACAAAAAATTGCGTTGATATTTAGTTGTTGGGTCCAAATCTGAGGTGTGATGTGTTAAAGCGATGGGTTGAGTTGAGCGGTGGTGCGCAATCGCCAGGTGCATCCAGGGATTTGGCGCATTACGAGCACGGAAATGACGTCATTCAAAGTCAGATATAACTATCGGCCATCTACTATATGTAATACCTATTCTTGTGTGCACGCGCCATTGACAGTTTCTTATTACAAAAGATACATGCCAATTGAAAAATTATCTTTCGAAGGTAATGGATGATGATAGGAGACTGATTTGGATGCATCTAGAAATTATCAGTTAGATTGTGAATTTAGAATTTATAGATTGCAGAAAAATGGTTCTACTAAAATTGTTACCTCACCGATAGTGAATAGTTATCAATTGAAAAATAAAAATAAAATGTATAAAAAAATTTATGTTTTATTTTTTTACTAGCGGCCCGCTCCGGCTTCGCACGGAGAAACCACACACACATTAGAAACCTCAAAAATGACAGTATTTTTCCAATATTTAATGGATATTATTATACATATAAACCTTCCTCTTCAATCACTATCTATTAAAAAACCGCATCAAAATCCGCTGCGTAGTTTTAAAGATTTGCATACATAGGGACAGAGAAAACGGCTTTGTTTTATACTATGTAGTGATAACACACTCGACGACCAATTTTAGGATAGTCGTATCCTGTGTGGGAGGTTCTTAATATCACCAAGCACAAACAAAGGAATAATGTTTGCATGATATCTACTCAGAGCCGGAATCCAACCCTCGACCATTGGTATTGGTGGTTTCGCTACTACTTCGCCACAAAGGTTGTCAATTATCAAACAAGTTATAATGTTATAACATAGATTAATAAAATATTCTTATTATCAAGTTATTCAATTATTTTAGAAACCCAATGAGTGGTAATCTTTTTTCACAAGTTTAGTAATAACGCCTATAATATTTAAGTTCCTTACTAATTTCGTTCTAATTTGATATTAAAATTTAAAAGGGGAAAATATTTCTTGGCTTAGGTAACAATAACGTTGGCTCATTAACGTTATTAACGCCGTATAATATGTGTCTGTATTGACCATGCAAGCATATTTTCCGGTCTGGGTGTGATTGTCCTTGTCATTGTGAAGTTTCCGGACCCCCGACACAGGATATTACTATCCTAATGGGGGTCATTGAGTGTGCAGCGTTTATTATTATTATTATTTTTATACTTATGTTTCACTCTCTTTTTACAAAGGGGTAGTAGGGGGTACGTACCACGCGGGTAATAAACCAAGGGGAATGTTGACGATGTAAGGAACTTTGCGAAAGATACGACTGGTGTTTAAGATGGTGGCTTTTTGTAACAGTGTAAGAACGGGTGTTGAGACTATGTGTTAATGTTTTTGGTACCTACCGATTTTAAAAAAGTAAGTTTTATATTCGTCTAGATCTGTGTTTCATACGCATAAGTAGGTACCCTAAACTTATACGAAATCAAATAGAAATATTTTATGTTATTTATGTATTCAAATTTTACTCGCGTACTTTGGCCACATAGCTAGGAGAGAGGGAGACTGCATCGAGAAGCTTGTGATAGCTGGCCAAGTACAAGGCAAAAGACCGCGAGGACGCTCTCCAACACGGTGGTCTGACCAAATTCGGGAACTATCCGGAGTGTCGTTTAACATTGCTTTAAGACAGGCTCAAGACCGGGACAAATGGAGAAATTTGATCAACACCTGTGCGCTGGCTCCAGGCAGACACGACCCTCAGTCATGAGGATTCGACTTAGAAGAAGAAGATGTATTCAAAATTGACGACGTCGTGGCGCAGTGGTAACGAACCAGCCTTAAGCGGTCGCGGGTTCGATTCCCGCTTGAGGAGATGTTTGTATTGACCAAACCGTTATGTTTTCCGGTCTAGGTGTGTTTGTCCTTATCAACGTGTGTTTCCGGAATGCCGACACAGGATATAACTATACAAATGGGGGCCGTTGAGTTTGTAGAGTTCATTTATTATTATTGTATAAAACACATGTCTGAAGTTTTTCAACGCAAATTAAAATTTTTCATCTTCTGAAAACATCAAATTTAACTTGTGCGGTAATTTTACTTAAGCGTCGATTTTTAGAAAGGAAAATGAATTTGATTGTTTTAATTTTTAGTAATTTATAATAGTTTGCATTATAATTATGTATTAGAGATTTTTTTTATAAAATTAACGCCCTCAGTATTGAAGCATGTGATTTTTTTATGTTTTTTTAATAATACTTAATAAAAACTAGAAGAGACTAGAAGGCCATGATATCATATTTAGTCTCATTATGTCTTTATTTATCGTTTGTACATAATGGCTGCGGCTTATTATGTTACAATGGCACTTTTAATAGCAAGATTTATGGTGAAGATCCACTGCAGAGAACATCAGTTGTACCAGACCGAAAATTTATTAGGCGATTGAGATGTTCACTAACTATACTATGTAGTGGTAAGTAATTTGAATCATTTATTTAACATTGAAGCATTTAAATCGAGCATTCAAGCCTTAGCCCTAGACTGTTTAAATCAACGAAGTCTTAATAGTAACTAATTATTTAGATTTTTGTGGTTTATGCAATTCTGTTATGTCGTCAATGCGACAATTCGTGATGAAAGTGTAAATAACAAAATAAATAACAAATAACTAATATACTGTAATTGTAAATAACAAATATTGAAAACATTTTAGTTATTTTGAAGTAAAACATGTAAATAAAAAAGATTTTCTAGATGAACTCTTGATGAAAAAACCTCGAGTACACTGACAATGTTTGTTTTCAAAGTATTGTCAAACCTTGACATTTTCCAATATTTAGTCTTTATTTTATATTTCTTTTAAATATTATAAGTGACCGATATGCATTATTAATATGAACATAAATGTTTACATCCTGCAAAGTTTTTTGGTTTATTTTTGTTTACCATTTTCTTCACCCACACTACTCTGTTACAACTGTTCGTCCACACATCGTGGTTGGGATTGGGACCAATGTGGTGGACAATTTACCAATCCGGTTCTAGCATTTAACGAAACTCGCAATTTATTGATTAACTGCACAGGAGGTAAAAAATCGAAATCGTTTTAAAACCCTAAAGTAGGATACTAAATAGGGACTAAAAGGACGAAGTCTTGCAAATCAATACAATAGATTCGATACTTTGAAGAATCGTGAAATTATATAACTTTTTCAAAAGAAATACGTAAAGCTGCACTGATTGGTTTAGTATATAAAATTAAAAACTTGTAATATTTATATTTCTTGACAGATAATTCAATGTGTTTCATTCGTTCTTGGGCGTCGCGATCTAGGCACTCCTGGATAGTACAACGGGGTTGCTATCAAGCCGAATCAGGCGACCCGTTTCCTAGGGCTATGGATACGCCGACAAGAGCCATGACTTGTAAACGTGAACGGTGAGTTCTTTTAGAAATGCCTTCGATAAATACTATTTTAAATGTTTAATGAATATTAATTCAATTCCTCGAGAATTTACGGTTAAGTATTATAAAATATATTGCATTTCGAAACTCAAAGAAAATGAAGTTTATGCCCATGGTTAATCTGTATATATTGCTTTAGCCTTTTATACATATTTAATTATTTTATTTTACATACACATATGCGCCTCGAAGCTCTACTCCGATACATCGGGACGCAGAGCTGAAAAGCGGTATCCCGTACAAATCGGCACGTATGGTCGTTTTAGTTATACAGAGCACGGTATTGTTGCGTAGCCGTAGTAAGCCTGTCTTAAGCGGCACAGGTCGCAGGTTCGTTCCCCCTCGGAGCACATGTTACTGTTGTGTGTTCTTGTCATTGTGTATGTTTCGGACCCCGACACAGGATATCACACTAATGGGGCAGCTGAGTGTGTAAAAAAATCGTCTCATCAACTCATCAACACACTTCACCAAAATATAATAAACAAAATATATAAAATATTTTACAGAAAATAAACTATGCTCGTTATTTCTTTAATGAAATACGCTAAGCTTCGTGACGACAAGAAGGTTGTAATAAAAAACTGTTTTAGGCTGTCTTTCTTTGTTAGAATTTAGTTGTTCCCAGAGTGCATTGGAATACGAATTGAACGCTGGATCATGTTATATGTAAAGTAGAGCCCATATTAGGCACTAGAAATGAGCTTATCTTATAAATTGTTAAAAGATAAAAATGAAGTTTATTTTAAATCTACATTCTATATTTATTATTCTTTAAAAAAATATTAGCAACGCTTTTTTAAGGCATTACTAATATTTCTATTGCCCTTCGAAATTAGCTTGTAGCTTGCGCTAGGAGTGGGTACGCCAATAGGCCAAGGGGGTCAGGATCGAACCTGCAACTCTCGCGATAACGCAGCGGATACGGTCCTTCTACCGTTGAGCTATTGAGGCTTAAATATTATTTATATTACAGTATATTATAAAAATAATATAACACCAAAAGTAATTTATTTATATTTCAGGCTTGCTGACGCAGAGTACAAAGTGTGTTTGTGTAATGCCAATTGGTGTAACTCGGCCTTACATCAAAATTCAGCGATAAATTCAAATATTATAGTAATATTTTTATCCTTATTTATGAACAATTAAAGATATTTAGAGGTGTATTTCAAGTCTGTAGGTACAAATATGCATTGGCTGACTTATTAAGGGTCGACTACAGGAAGCCATGAACTATTTGTTATTCTTGATTTTCTATGAACTGTGTACATTGCAATAAACGTTGACTTTATAGGTTTATAAGCGGCTTTCACTTTATCTTAGTTGCCTGTGTCTTTCCACGAAAAGGATGGTAAGAAACGTGTGTGTTAGTGGGCCGCGTCCGCTGCGCCGCATACATCTTTTTTGTAGACAAGTGTCAATCTAAACCTACATAATTAGAAAAATATGTTATCCTTATGCTACTGGCTAAAATAAAATAGCAGTAACTTTGTTATTATTTTACTGAATACTAAAACATCTTATGTTATGTAAATAATTTAAAAATAAGAACTTATTTTAAAAATATTTTAAAATAAATAATGTTAGGAATTATATAGGTAGTTATACCTATATTTACATAATAAATTATTTTAAGTAAATTTAATTATGGTTAAACTAAGACCCATAATTTTAACATCGTATATATTCTGTTTTTATTAAGTTATCGATTCATACATATTATGGTCTTATTACGATATATCTTCAAAAACTACATCATACATCTATTTTTGTTCTTAGCGGTGGGAGGGTACAATATCAAAATCTACACTTGTCCGCATGGGCGTAGCCAGCATTTGGCTAAGGGAAGGAAAAATTGCAAAATGACTATTACCTTCAATTGATATTAGTTAAATAGTTCAAATCCCATTATATTCGTGTATTTCTCAATATTTAGCTGCCTCCCCTTGCTCCTACCTCGCGACGCCCATGCAGTTGCCCGCAATATAAAGAAAACTTAGAAGTAATTTGAGCAATAAAAAACTAAGATTATTATTATTGAATAGCGGAACTAAATATTTAGAAACTTTTTCAATCGGAAATACTGTAACCTTAAAAGCAACGAAATGCTAAAATTTGACGTGCCTAAATAATGTTTTAAAAGAATGCGGTTTTTGGTTTGGTTACATTACAAAACGAAACACATTGAAACACATTGAACAGTTTGCTAATTTCATTTGTCTATCGTTGTCGTCTTCTTCCCTTTCATCATCGATGACTTCCAATGAAGAAGATGAATCGTCCGTAATTTCTTGCGCTATTAATCCTGTAATACCAGTATCATTTTTTCTACTTTCAAATATGTTGTAAACAAATTCTTCCAAAGAATCTTCACCAAATGGTAATAAGTTTTCCAGATCAATTTGTCGTCTATATCTATTTCCAACTTTTTTACTGGAGTAGTTATTTTCATCGTTGTCTACAATACCTTTTCTATATATCTCTACGGGTACTTCACTTCCATCACTCACATCGTATTTGATACCTACATCGGCTTCTTGTATTTCTATTGAACCAAGACCATTATCTACCAATGACATTAAATTTTGCGATCGGCTTCCTCGATTTGATTGGATTTTTTCCGGTTTCTTTGGATTTTTATCTTTTATAGGATGTAAATGTTTGACTTCATTAGTTTCGTTAGGTTTTGGTATTTCGTTGTTAACGTTACCGGTTACTGGTTTTGGTTTGGAACCATAAGTTTTAACTTTTGAATGGCCTTGTATTATTAGGTAAGTAGGTGCAGGAGGTGTTTCGGTCGTTGATTTAATATCTTGCGACGTTTTCAAAGTAGTCGGCGCTGGTGTAGTGAAACGCATGTGCAAATAAGGATCGTGTGTATGTGACATCGGTTTTTCATTAAGTAGGTTATTTAAAGTATGAGGGTTCACGTGAAATTGTTGTCTTGTAGGTGCTGTTGAACTTTCTGGAAACTTTACAGGCGGTGGTGGTTGCATAGTCTGCATTGCATCTAAATTAACAGAATCTTGAATTGCATGTTCCTTAAATACTTGTATAGTATCGGATGCGTGGGCGTACAAATTATCTTCAGGTCTATTTGGATCTGTGACCATTGGCATTGATATCATTGAACCCAACATGTCAATAATATTTGGTTGTGGTCTTAAGAATGTCTCTGGTGTGGTCTGAAAATATTGCGGTTTAATTTTTTCAGTTGTTGTTTCGTGATAAATTTGACTTTCTGTCGTGATTTCTTGCGTTGTTTCTATGGTAGTTGCTGAAGTGTCTTGCGCGCTGTCAACTATTGATAAAGTTGGAGGAACAGTTGGCAAAAAACTATGTATGCTTAAAGATTGCGATGTTTGTGGAGGAGGCGGAGGAGGAGCTTCAGATAGCATTGGCTTATAATAAAACAGTGGCTGTTTTGTAAATTCAACATTATGATGATCTGTATGAGATATAATATTGTGAGCCTCATTTATATCCTCAAATGGTGTCGTTGGACCCCATCCAGCGTAATCACTACTTACAGTATTATTCGGTAGATTAGTAGTTTTGTTAGAATCGTGGAACCAATTTTCTTTTGTTGTAGATGCCTGATAAATCAAATTTGATTCTTGAAGAGCAAAAGATGTGAGATATTCTGGAATTGTTGTAGTTTCTCTGTTCGGTATTGTCACATCAAGTAGTTTTGGTGGTGCAGTAGGTATCAGTACTTTTTCTTTGGAAATAATAAAAGGTGTATGCTGAAGGCCAGGAGGAGGTGGTGGCGGTGGAACAAGTATTGTCATTGGGAAGTGGTCACTAAATTTATAAGAGAAGTCTTCGTATTTTGAAGGAAATGCGGATGGACGTGGTGGCCTTCTAGCGTGTGTAGGTGGTCTTGAACCAACACTTGGTTTTCGAGATGAGACACCTAGCACTAAAACCTCAGATTTTTTTTCTGGGATTTTTTCTCGTTGAGGACGATTTTCATCAGCCCAATAATGAACCCTTTCAAGAACAGGTGGCTCGTAGTCATAGGTAGGATCGTTTCGTAGAGGATCTCCGCGTCCCGTTAAAGGCTTCCACTGATCGAAGTCCATGCGAGGAGAAAAAATTGAAGCAATACCGCTTAGGTTTAAATTATCGGTTGCATCTGAAAACCATAAAATGTAAAATTGTGTGATGTAACCTAAAAAAACAATTTTTAATTCGACAAAAATGATAGTGCTTCAACTTACGCGATATGTTTGTTAGATCTTTCGCTGAGCGCACTGGAAAATTCGTCTCTGCGCTAGCAGAATACAAGAACCACAACAAGATGCACGGCAACATTATGTTCCTTTTCTGTAAGTTAAAAAAATAATATTAAAACTATCAGGATATTAATTGATTTTTTATTTTAAAATATCTCTATTTATCATTAAAACAATAATTGTACATTTCTAGTGTAAGTTAATTCCTAGAATTTACAAGCATCGTCAATGCTTTTGCTTGCAATTTTTAACAGAAACACTTTATAGGCGTCATTTATAAGTAGGTATTATGAAAATGTAAATTGAAGACAATCATTATTTAGATTATTAAATTCAAAGAAATATTAATATTTGTATATAAATTAAATTAAATTAAATAGAAGTTTTAGGATATTAAAAAGCGAATAAAGAAGCATATATTTTATTCTGCATAACATAATTTTATATTACATAATTATATCTAACCATCTATCAACTCCAGCTGGATATTCTGGTAATTTGTAAGCATGATTTTTTGAAGTCAATCAGACTGTTAACTTTAAGTTTTAGTAATTGCTTGAAGAAGAACCTAAAAGATATTCTCGTTTGAAATAAAAATAAATCCTTAAAAGTGTAACAACAACAAATAACGGAAGAACATACGACATTAATCGAACAAAGCCTTTAATTAAAAATACAGGGAGATACAAAATTGAGGCTGTTTTCATGCAATTAGAGCGATGGTGGATTGACAACAATTTTTTGGGCACGCAACGCGCTCGTTAAAATACCTGGCGGCATGGCAGGAAGAAAGACGGGCTAATTTAATACTATAACCATCCTCCTCGTTTATGTATGCGAAATACGTGACCTCGATCACTTGTTATGGAAAAATGTATTTATCGTGTATAATGATTGAAAATGTGTGTTAACGACCAAGCCCTTCTACAAAGGATAATTAAAATTTTCTGTATCTTTAATCTTAGCCGCCGCGCCGATGTAATTTGACAATCGATTAGTTCAATTATAATGTTAATTTTGAATATATAAGTTGTGTTTAAAAAAAGGAGTCTGCTACATTAACAAATTCACAACAGTTTTATTTTTGTTTTTTTTTTATCATTTACGGCTACAAATGTACTCTACCATGCGTAAACTGTTTTTTGAATGTTTTGAATGTTAGTTTCGTCCGTGTTTTGAATGTTAGTCATGTCCGTCTGTCCGTCCGTATGTCACAGTCATTTTTGGCTTTATCTATACGAAATTTAGTAAATAGGTGTATTCTATGAACCGCACCATGATTTTATAATGAAATCCTAAAATATATAAAAATTAAGGGTACCAGTCCATACATGTAACTGAGAGTTGAAAAAAAATTGTCAGCGTATGGTAACGTGTGAGATATTTATTTGATTTTGCCTTTTTTCATGAAGTCAGTAGTTGTTGAGATATAAGCTCGCTAAAGTCATAAAAATTGTGTCCCCCCCTGTAACTTTTGAACTATGGGATTTAAAATTCTAGAAAAATTTGAGGTTGTAGAACATCAAATGAACTTTCAACCTCAAACCAAAGTTTGAAGAAGATAGGTCTACAAATTTTAAAGATATGTAAGGTTTTCCCATAACTTTGTTTTTCATATTACTTTTGATAATTACTATGAAATTATCAACTTTATTTTGCGGTCGATTTAAATTCGTTATTATTTTTAAGTTCTTAATATTTTTCATCATAAAGCTGCGGAACTCTTTAGTTTCGACTGTGCGTGGTCCACAACGCACTTGACTGGTAATTATTATACGTCTAGAACCTGAAACGCCTCAAAGGAAAACCTGATTAGTTACGTTACATACATCACAATGATACATAATAATTATAATACACATGTTTAATGTATATCGTTTTATAAACTTGTAACATTTATATATAGGTATATATAGGTATTGAATATATGTTTTATATAATGGTATCAAAAATAGAACGTAAAAAATATATTAAAAGTAGGGTGTATTTCAGGGTATTTTTGGATCGATTTTTTTATGCGACTAAGTTGGCAAGCAAGCATACGACCCACCTGATGGTAAGCGGTTGTCATAGCCGATGAGCGTTTGGAACACCATACATTTGTAGGTGTAACTCACGCGTTGCCACCCTCGAGATATTGGTTCTTAATTTTTTTTTGCCAAGTAAATTCTATCTAAACCGTAAACTGCTATAAGGTAGAAACATTGACACTGCGGTGGTACCTAGGTAGGTACTTCTTGCAATAAAAGGCTTACCACCAATATGTATGTACATATATATTTGTTGCATTTATTTATTATAATGTTTATTTTTAAGTATGTATGCTATTCGTTAGTTATACACAAAAAATATATTAAGTAAATATGTTTCTAAGTTGCTATTATATTATGCACTACGTCTCTTTGTTTACCTATGATAGTTTTGTAACTCGCTTAATGATATCAAGAGGGGATAGTTTATAAGAGATATAGATATATATATTTATAGCAGGCCTGACAGACGTTGTTTTGCCCGAAAAAATATCTGGGACCCGATAGCAACGCCCCAAACCGAGTCAAATTGAAAAGTGACACCGGTATAAATTATTGAGTTACTAATATGACTGTTAAAAATTGGTGTTCATGGTAGAGCGGTGAAAATTTACGGTTGTATGTACTTTTTAATGCCACATCATAAGAAAATAAAAATAAAAAATCTTGTCTAAAAGATAAAAAATAAAAATTTGGGGTGAACAACCTTTGTCACTTGGTGGTGTAAAAATTTATAACAAACTATTTTTAGACCTACTGAAGTTACGTATAAAATTTCATCAAAATCGATTAAGCGGTTTCGGAGTAGTATGGTAAATAAAACTGTGAAACGAGAATTTTAGATTAAAGAAGATTAGTCCGATTTATTACCTTCGTTTTGTATACGTATATTAAATTTTATATATTTCTATACTATTTTTGAAATGGTGTACAGTAAACAAAAATAATTATAAATATGAGAAATGCGACTGGAACGCAGATTACCAGGATACATTTGAGGCGACCGCAGTGAAAGCCGCGCGTGCATCGCATCACTAACGTAAGCTTACATGACGGGAATAGGGGTATGGCGTTTTGCATCTAATTTGTCTTCTACAAATCGTCCTTTCACTCTATTATATCATTCGCTAGTAAATATTTTACTAGAGATTCTTGAATTAAATTTTACCTTTCTATAGACAACGCAATTACGTATCATTACAGAATACTACGAACTTACTTATAAGTAGTTTATGTAGCTTTATTGAAATAGAAAATGTATGAGTACATGTATCGTCCATACATCTATACATAATATATTATAATATCAATGTAAAGTTTATTTGTCTGAAAATAAATAAATAAACACACCCAGACCGGAGCACATGCCTGTATGGTCAATACAAACATCTTCTCCAAGCGGGAATCAAACCGGTGACCTATGGCATTTAAGGAAGGTTCGCTACCGCTGTGCCACAACATCGTCAATCAGTAAATTTCAGATGTTTATGAAAAAAAAAATAATGCATGCACAACCAAAATTCATATGGGTGTCTGAGGAAATATTTGAAATATCAAAAACTAGTGCTAAAAATAAAGCTAGTGGATCCGCAGGTACAGCTAGTGAACAGGATTAATTATTAAGTTTCGTTGGCACCCTTTGTGGTACGGAACTCCCAAAAAGTCTACTATTGATTAGATAACAGATTATAAATGATATAGTGTTTTACTTAATACTTAGACTCTCGCTGTGTGAATTGTTTATGGTGCATAGTAATAAAGTAGGTACAATATTGCATAACGTTAAGAAGTTGCTACTCAACCTAATTGTCTTGTCAACCAGGAAAGAAATTTAGCGTATTGTTATGACCACTGGTTTAGCGTATTGTTAGATATTACAGAAACAACTGGCATATATTTTTGTCTTCTAATTTCTCACAGGTGGGCAAAGGCCTCTTTAGTCCTTATGCCATAATTGCTACACAAAATGTCGTGTTGAATATATATTTTGGAATTTCTTTCAATACTAGTTTTTTCAGGATATTTTCTTTCAAAGCAAAGCGCGAAACAAAATCGTAACACAAATTAAGCACATGAAAACTCAGAGATCTTTTTAAAGTCTATGATTTCTATCCTCGTAGCTGTAGAGGATTTATTTGATATCCATTCGTAAACAAAATTGCTTGCTTAATAAATCACGTCAACTAACAAACCTTCAAATATATTATTTCAATTAATATAATTACAATGAAAATATTAATTAGTATTTTTGTCACAAAACCACCATATTTATGTATGAATAGTCACCGATACAAGTATGGCTATCTGTTGGCAATTTATTCATCACGTTCAGCAAACATTTACACGACATTGGTCGTAACTTTCAATTTCTAATTTTAATAAGCTATTGTGGTTAACCCGATCCCCTAGTTGTGCTAGCTGTTAGAACTGATCATGTGTACTGTGCACGTACTCAGGTGAAAACTTCAATGCATGTATCAATTTACACTACAAACATAAGTGTTTCTTGACAATATCGGTTACATTCTGGCAATCGAGCATGCAACCTAGATTTAGTATATAATTAAAAAAATAATAACATCTATATCTAAATGCATTGGTAGGTGCTACTGATTTTATAGAGAATATATAAATTTTATTCATAACATCAAAAAAAAAAAATTAAAAATTATTGAAGAAGCCAAAAATAAACTAAGGCTGGTAATTTATTTTCTTTTTTTTTATTAAATATACTTCGGTCTCTTAGACTAATAAGGATTCTAAACCTAGTGATCGGAAATAGTTGTTTGCCGTCTTACTAAAAACAACCAAACTAGCTAAAGAACTACCAGTGCATTATAGTGGTATTAAATAATTAAAGCATTACGAAAATAAAAAAAGTGTGTGTACTTATGTACACGCGTTAGAAGTTATACTTCTTTGGCGTAACAAGATAACAAAAAAAAAAAAATATCTTTCGCCTTATTCTACGTTTGTAGAAAAAACGACACTAACAATAGAAAAAGTTTATTTAATACATTGAAAGTTTTATTATAACGCATTATCTAGTTAAATAAAATTTATATAAATATCACAATAAAAATGTTGACTATAGCTAACTTCAGGGTGTTGGTTTTTTGTGACGGTGTGCGCGCGCATCGTAAAAATTTACTCTCATCATTTTTCCCTAACGCGCCAAAAGAAGTATAACTTCATAAATAGGAACCACAATTTTTCGTTTTTGCTTTTACTG
Source organism: Hestina assimilis (assembly GCA_023373885.1). Taxonomy (NCBI): domain Eukaryota; kingdom Metazoa; phylum Arthropoda; class Insecta; order Lepidoptera; family Nymphalidae; genus Hestina; species Hestina assimilis. The sequence continues at coordinate 14,467,577 of CM041747.1, read as the reverse complement.
ATTTAGAAAAAATATAGTTCAGCTTTAAAAACCTACAGAACCTGAACGCTAACAAAAAAGTGAAATAAGTATTATACTAAATTGCAACTAAATAAACTCTACCAGCGTCACGATGTGACGACCCTATCGCCCGCTGTTGGGATAACCTCTGTCACAGCAGAGATCATTCCACCAGTGCAATCAGTCACACTGGTAGTAGGTATTTTGTTGCAAGAGGGCGGCTAGGTAGGTACCACCGCAGTGTCAAATATTCTGCCGCCAAATAGTAGTGCTTAGGCATTACTGTGTTCCGGTTTGAAGCGCATTGTAAGCTAGTGAAATTACTGGGCATAGGAGATTCAAGAACCAATATCTCGAGGTTGGCAACGCGTGAGTGGCACCTACTAATGGTGTTGCGCGCGCTCATAGGCCACGGCAACCGCTAACCATCTGGTGGGCAGTATGCTGATTGCTAACTTCTAACATTAAAAAAAAAACTCAACGCTAGATTCTAAAAAACCGGTTAAGTTCGTGTTGAAATACTCATCTTAGGGTTCCGTGGTCGAAAAAAATAAGGTGTTAAAATTCAAGGCTGATTATAAATTAGTAATACTAAAAATAATGTTATATGCACATTATAATTATTTGGTAATCGTCAAAAACTCTGATAAACAAAGCAATTTCTGTCGGTCCTAATCTAAATATAAACTATAGTATTGTAAGTAATATGTTAAAAAGGTTCCGCTTAGTTCTTTACGCTTTTTGTGTATGTTACTGTTGGCCCTAGTGGTCTTGATAGCGTCACCAATGGATAAACGCATTTTTGTTTTTCTTTTGAGCTAAGCAGCTTTACAATTAAATGTAAAAACCATATTTTTGTCTGTTTGTCACATTTTCATTACGTAATGCTAATGTCTGAACCAATCTTGAATGAATGCAAGTAACGTGGATGATTTAGTTCTTTACAAAAAAAATATCGTGTTTAAAATTGAATCAGTAATACCGGTTCTTTGAAATTTATACTAAAAATGATTGTCTTACATGAATGTCTAGTTTAAATTTAATACATGTAACATATTAAATCTAATTAACATATAGATATCGTTTTGTTAAACACTAGCCGTTCATTCTACAAGTGGTTTCGCTTTTATAACAAATTAATTATTCACGCACTTCCACAAAAACTTGTATCGATACGTTTTTTGTTAGTGAAAGTTTGTAGCCATCTATTTATTAATTTTTAAATTGATATGTAGTGGGGCAGGGTTACTCGGAGCTGGTCGTGGGAACCACTCGTAGCCGGTCGTTTACAGACGGATTGGCGCCACGGGCTATTTGACACCCACGCGCTTGAAGGCGATGAGGGGGCGAGGACGCTAATTGAACAAACTTGTTGATAGACAGTCAAGATCAAAACTCATCAAACAGGTAGCCCTCACACATTGAGTTACGTTTAATTAAATACTCTCACAAAAATAGTTTAATGATGCGTTACAAAAAAATCTTGTATCTATATACAAGTTTATAAAAGGAGAAGTTCTGACTGACTTATAAACTCCCAGCCTAAACCCTTGGACATAGAAAGCTGATTTTTTCACAGGAGTTGATTTTAAAACTTAAACGCGCATCAAGAAAAGATGCTGAAAGGTTTATATGGAAGTCCATCATTTTTGAAACTAGAAGCATGAAACTTTAGGCGCACAATTACAGATAAAGAAACATGTATTTTTTTTACGTTTTCTATAATACGGCTAGGATTTTGTTACTACTAATGGGTGAAGTAGAGGTTGAAAATTGATATGGGATGTCCGTTATTTTTAGATACTAGATTTTTTTTTTTTTATGTTAGAAGTTGGCAAACAAGCATACGGCCCACCTGATGGTAAGTGGCTGCCGCAGCCTATGAGCGCTTGCAGCACCATTAGTAGGTGCCACTCACGCGTTGCCAACCTCGAGATATTAGTTCTTAAATCTCGTTCGCCCAGTAATTTCACTAGCGTACAATGCCCTTCAAACTGAACACAGTAGTGCCTAAGCACTACTATTTGGCGGCAGAATATTGGACACTGCGGTGGTACCTACCTAGCCGGCATCTTGCAACAAAAGACCTACCACCAGTGTGACTGATTGCACTGGTGGAATAATCTCTGTTGTGACAGAGGTTATCCCAACAGCGGGCGATGGGGTCGTCACTTCCCGACGCCTTTAAAATGATGCATGAAACTTTGTTTTTTGGCTAACAATTAAAGATAAAGAAACACGTGTTTTAACATTTTCTGAAATTTCTACCCTGAGTTTGTATCAAATCAAATCGTTCGTATCAAATCATTTTTCACGCGGGCGAAACCGCTGGCAGAACAAAAAATATACCGAGATTTATATACATATTTACAATTCAAAACTATCGTAATAATTTTGATAATACAAATCATGTCCACTTGGGGTGGTGGCAAGAATGCTAGCTTTAGCTGCATTTCCTCGCTGAAAAGCATTTAATCTTTGGGTTGGTTGGCCTTTCTGTCATTATTATATCAATAAATAATAATCTTTGTTCTGAATTTACATCATACATAATTGTAGTTTTCAAATATTTTATAATAATGTTTTTAAATCGAGATATATTTCCGCATTATTAAAAAAAATATTTTACATCGTTATTTCTTTGCAAATAATTTGAAACAATTTGTTTTTTTTTTTCTGTGATATAGGATATAAAACAATATAGGAGCTTTTCAAAAATATATGAATTAATTACCCGTGACCACTGAATCCAAATTGTTTTAACATCTTACGATTAAGTGTCTTTGTTTACATTAGAACTTGTGTGGGTGAAGGAAAAAAATACTAACACTTTCACATGTTTTATGTGTCGATGACCAGACGCACTCCCAAGGTAATGCTGTGCCCACGCGACAATGTCTGCTGCGCCGACACCATTAGTTACACGATTTCCCTAGATTTATAAGCCGCAACAATGCTTTGTTTTGATACTCTTATCGTAAACGTAAATACATTTGAAATATGTTATTTTCGCATTATATTCACTGAGAGTAGTATCACTACATAGTATAAACGAAGTCGCTTTTGCTGTCCCTATATCCCTATGTATGCTTAAATCTTTTAAACTACGCAACGGATTTTGATGCGGTTTTTAATAGATAGAGTGATTGAAGAGGAAGGTTTATATGTATAATAACATCCAAAAATAGTGGAGAGATACTGTTATTTTTGAGGTTTCTAATGTGATGTCGTAAATAATTACATTTAACGCGCGCGGGCCACGGGCAGTAATGAATAAATCAAAACTACTGGATCGATTTTGATCATTTTTTCAGTGAATGACATAGGCTATATATTTTATACCCGTGCGAAGTCGGAGCGGGCCGCTAGTATATAGATAAAATAAAGCGAGGCTTATTGAATACTAGCATTTGCCCGCGGCGTTGCTCGCGTGAATAAAATAAAATCATAATCCTGGAAGAGCTGTTTTTATCGTTTGTAATTTTTTATACAACCTGATTTTTCGCACAGAAAGCTATTACTTCAATTACATTACGTGTATGATATAAATAATGTTCATCTGAACGCAATCTACATACGGTGCGGTAATTATTACATTAGCAAAGCGTGAACACAATAGTTATTGCATTTTAAAATATTGCTTTTGACTAACGTAGACAATTAAATGGCTATCTTGTAGAAAGTTTTAAATGTTTGAAGTTTTTTAATTTAATTGCGACTTGTCGCGTCATCGTTTGTATCTGTAACAATTTTATGCGAAATTTTTATAAAGTATGGTTAGGTATATTAAGTTAATTTAATATATCTAATGATAAAACATATTAATCACTTAGAAATCTTAATTTTAAAAAATTAAAAACAAATATTATTTTGACTTTTAATATTTTAGATTTGTTTCTTTAACGTCAAATCCGCACTTAATTCCATAAGATATTGTCTTTTTTTGTTACTTCTATGAGTTTTTTTTAAATAAATGCATACGTAGATTGATTGAGTAATTAATAAATTTGTGTCTGAAGCAGTTTGCATACGAAATTAATTACCATTAAAAAGAGAAGTTAATAATTTCAAAACGTCTAACGGTAAAATTATAAAATTAGTTTTAGTTTAATCTTTAATATTGTCAAATATTATATGATCTGGAGGTCTACCTTTAACTTTAGCAATAATGATATTGCGATGCAATTCAATATGTCGTGGTACGAAATAGCGATGCAACTCGGTTTAAACCGTCATTTGATTCCCCTGATATATACCATATAACTTTTTACAAATTGCTTTCGAGAAAACAATAAACTGGTATTGAATATAGTTCTGCATGAATGTATCATTAAGAATATTGTTAATACTTCAAAAATTAGTCATTTCTCAACCCGGAAAAATTAGGATTTTGCCCTGGGTAAATGTCGGGTACGCCCATTCAATGACTAACCCGCTGTAATAAATAATAAAATAACAGTTATTCAGTTTTTTTAATCATGGTAATTTTATCGATTAGATTGATGCCGATTTTAATTTATTACGCAAAAGATGTTATTTATATCTTCAATACTAGTAATACTGTATTTTAGTAGTCTTCGATTTGTTCAAATTTTACGTTTAAAAATCCTAAGTAGGTCTTTAAAGTTCCTAGAACACAATGATGTGATGAAGTTAGTACAAAATAAACCCAAGAGTTTAAAATTTTTTAAATTTTCTGTAATAAATAATAAATGTTTGTGGACCTACAATACACCGTTTTCTCGAGTCAATTTTATTTGTATACATATAATTATGTACCTATTGTTTATTTCTGCAGGGGTTTAAGACACTGTAACGGAACTCTATTTTTTGAATTTGACAGAATGTTACTTTTTAAAATTTTTAACTATGAAATAATTATACTGATAAGTTTTGAGATAAATCTGAACTCTAAGAAGACTGAAATAAAATAATATAAAATAAAGGTCAATTTTCCAAAATCACTGAAGCAATACCACGCTTTACTTAACAATATAACGATTATAAGGCTAAATAATATTTTACTATAACGACTACAGAATAATGAATTTCTAATTTTAGAAATATCAGGCATTAACACAAAAAAAAGAACTATAAATTTTGTAGTTAGTTAGATTTTATCTGTTAGTTTCGGATTAATAAAGTAACAATTGTATTCTTGTTAGAAACCGCGTATGACATATTAAAGCCATAATTAATTTTGAAACAAAATAAGACGGACGGTCGCTTACGCTCAATAAAGCGCGTTTATGTCTTTTCTATGACGCACTTTTACACATTAAAATAACATTTAAGTTATTATAATTTATAACGTTAGTAAAAAGTAAATAAATAAAATATATGGTTGGTTAAGTATGCATTTATATTTCTTAAATAGTGCTATTCTAAAATTAATTAGTAAAATTTAAATTTCATAAAAGAGAAATCTTATAACTAGGTACATACATTGTATATATTATTTACCTTAATCATATCAAGTTTTCATGTGCACAGATTTTACACAACTAAATTAAACATCTGAATGACACAACACATGCACGAGTCGGGTTTTCCGCACGGTGTCTGCCACTCGTCTGTCGATAATCATAAAGCACGATCAGGGAAGGCTGGTAAGCCCACAACCATTGTCAGAACTCCGAGCACGTGTCTCATACAATACGACTCTCACAGCGCCTTACTTACTACTTAATTTTTATATTACGAATTTAATTAGTAAGAAATGCGACCTACCAGGGTTATATTTGTATTTGTAAGAGGATAGCGTTTTGTACATATTCTTTAACAGAAATTATAACTTTTCGCGGTATATTGTATTGCAAATTATTTTATTATAAAATTAAATTCGTTATTAGAGACTTAATAAGAACTATTTTTCATTTGTTTCGTTTCGTTGTTGTATTATGTTATCTTCTGATATATTTTTTTTATCATATATTTAGAAGGGTTTGACCACAATATTGATCATGCCACCTTTATACAGTTTGCTTAAATACATACCCTCCCGATGACGTCCCAAGCCTAGGCTCGACCTCGCAGGAGGGATTGGGACCTTGGGACGGATTCAACTTGAGCCCCGCGCGGACTGTCCATCTCTTACCGGCTCAGGTCTCCCAATCCGCCCCCTCCCCCCCACCGGTGACGCTGTCAAGGCCACTAGGTCCAAGAGCAATAGACACAAAAAAAACATTAAATCTTAAATACATATACTATACGATGTTGTAACTATTGCCTATATTTTATACCTATGTTCACTTCCTTATATAAACATGGCACTAACAAAAAATAAAAAACTACTAAGTATAGGAAAGGAGGAAAATGATGAATGTAATTTTTTTAAGTAGGTACATTTACCAACAACAATGTAATGCCGTTTAAACCGTCTTCTGCGAAAATAGATCTCGATCTAATCCCAATAGAAATTCACATATAAAAGTTAAACCTACCAAATACATCGGAGATAGAGGCCGAAACTCATTTTTATAAGGTAATTAGCCCTGAGTGACAAGAATTTATATTTTAATTTTAAAAAATTTGCTGCTTTATTAATTTTTTGAATTTGTAAAATAAGTACTTATTTAAAGTAATAAAATCAATCTATAATCAATACGTTATCTTACAAAAAATAATAATAAATGATATTTGTTAATAAAACTGTAATATTGTAATTATGTCACTAGATTAATTATATTAACGATATATAAGTACAACTTATAATTATTATCCACTGTATAGAAGTTTCACAATCTCTCAACAGACAACAATCAGGCACTTTATAAAACCTTTTTGTGCGTTGTTGTGGCTTTATGTATGTTTGTTTCTTACATAAACATACAAAAGCTACTAAACGGATTTTGATATTGTATTCGCAATTTTATAGGTTGTGGTTCAAATAAAAATCTAACGAAAGTCCTAAAACTAATTATTTTTTAAATAAACGCTACGTACTCTAGGGATACCTAATTAGGATATGATATCCTATGCCGAGGGTCCGGACACACTCAAAAGGACAAGAACAAACACACCCAGATCGGAATACAAGCAATCTGTCAATACAAACATCTGCTTCGAGCGGGAATCGAACCCGCAACCGTTGGAGCTTAAGGCAGGTTCGCTACCTCTACCTCGCAGCGTAGTCAAAATCTGTTAGTTATAATATGATTTAAACTTTAAGCACCTAGTTATTACGAAATTCTTATTTTCAAATTTTTAACTTAGTAATATAATATACTAGCGGCCCGCCCCGGCTTCGCACTGGTATAAAATATATAGCCTATGTCATTCACTGAAAAAATGATTAAAATCGATCCAGAAATTTTGATTTATTCATTACTGCCCGTGGCCCGCACGCGTTAAATGTAATTATATACGACATCACATTAGGAACTTCAAATTTTTTTTTTACTCCACTATTTAATGGATGTTATTATACATATAAACCTTCCTCTTCAATCACTCTATCTATTTAAAAAACCGCATCAAAATCCGTTGCGTAGTTTTAAAGATTTAAGCATACATGGGGACAGAGAAAGCGACTTTGTTTTATACTATGAAGTGATAGTGATAAACCACAGTTATAACTTATACATTTGACTTTTTTAACGAATGCTTTTTCGTTTTTATAAATCCTAACTATTTACTCAAAATTTAAATAAAAAATCAATATAAAAGGCATTTCACTTATTTTTTGAAAGTCGGATTCTACCACCTCACCATGGCTTCAAAATTAAACCTCTACCTGAGAAGAGCCGGCTAAACAAACTCGAAACGATGATATCGTTAAAATCATTATTTACTCGGACGAAGCCGCGTACAGAAACTAGTAAAAAAAAAGCTACAAACTGAACGGCGTCATTACAATAGTAATACTATGTGTCGAAGTTCCGGAAACACATGCAAACATAAGTACAAACACCCAGACCGGAACCCAGGCAGCTATCAAGTTGACACAATTATTGAAATTTAGTTACCGATTTTTCTACATAATATTCGGAAATAAATAATCAAATGTAAATTAAAATAAAACTGATATTATGGAAACAGAAATGTAAATTTTTATTGTTTTAAAGAAGTAAAAGTCGGTAATATTGGCTAGCGTCTGTTCATTACACTTGCCCAAGAGAATACTTTACGATTTAAATAGATATATTGTTCGTACCGTTATTTTAGCACCTATTGTGTGTTAATACTTACCGTATTATGATAATAAGAAATAAAACAAAACTAAACATCATTTCAGCTTTCGGTATGAACGGGCCGACTTGTGTAAGAAATATAACCATGGAAGTACTACCTTTCCACATAGCATTATCGTTAAGTAGTAGTTATAAAATATATTATGACATACCGACATAGGGATAGTGTAGTTCCCTCTCGAAGAATTTTAATAATTATATTATAATATTTTACTATCATTAAAAAAGAATACCTACAGGCAGGTACGGTGTCCTTGCTTTATTTTTGGGCACATTAAAAGTCGGTCTCGGCTGTTATCATTTTTGATAATAGTCGAAAAGTCGAGTCAAAGGCCCATACGGACGACCTGAACAACTCTGGAGTCCAAGTTGGCCACTAACAACTCGATAAGAAAAACTAGGTACTATTAAGATATCAATAAGGTCACAGAATTGGGAGTTCAAACTAGCAAAATTACCAATATATAAATTAGTGACCGACCGAAATTTCGGTTTCGGTTTCGGTTTCGGCCAGTTTCGGCCAAAAATCTAGTTTCGGCTTTAGTTTCGGTTTCGGCCAAAATTTAGCCGAAACTTTCGGCCTCGCCGAAACTCGAGTGTTCGTGAGTTTTCGTGCGCTGTTCGGTAAACTTCGCAGCCAACTCGTGACCACTCGCTGACGCGTCAAAAAATGTCCAGAAATAAGTATTAGATTGATCTTTAAAATATTGTGAACACAACCTATTACTAGTTAGTTTTGTACCTAGTATATCTAACTACAAGTTGTTTCTTTTTTTAAGTTTACTCCTAATAGTAAGTCCTGTATATTCATGAAAAAAGGGTTATGACTTTAATGAATTTTTAGTTTTTATTTTATTTTACTCTATTTAAGAGTCTTTATTATATACAGTGATGGTCAACTAATTAGGGACATTGGTATAATAAGAGTAACGTTTATTTATATTTTCCGTAATTTCAGTTTACATGAAGTCTTCATTACGTTTTTTTAATGTTGATCTGATCTTGGTCATTTAATCAATGTTTTCTTAATAGAATTATTAATTATTTGAATGGATTGTAATTAAAAATAACAACAATAAAATTCAACTTTACTTCTCCTTCGTGCTAATATAACACTGGACAAGTAATTAGGGACACTTAAGAAAACATTAGAAATAATGAACGCATAATGTAATGGAAGAGAAAAATGTACATTTATTATTAAATTCATCTAAAAAGCAACGTTTTCTATTAAAAATTAACATTAAATTGCCATTATTAGCTATAGCCATATCGACATTGGCGCGGCATCGACTCGATCTAATAATGACACGTTTCGTTAGTGAAGTTCTACCAGGCGTCTTTGGAACTACTATAGAGTTGATTTAATTTCCAGTTTGTTGTACCACAAATGTTCCAAAGAATTCATGTCTAGGCTATTGGCAGGCCAATCTAAAAATGATAGTGGTTCACTGGCTAGAAATCATTTAATAAACAGTGAAGTATATTTTGGATCGTTTCCGTGTTAAAGCGCCCATGTAACTTCGTCACTAAGTTCTAGTCCAAATATTTCTCTTTTAATAATTACAGAGCCCACAAAGGCAACTTTTTATAATGCTATTACCAGTCTGCAATCTAAATTTCTTACTAGGTACACAGTTTCAGTAGTTTTATAGGTTTGAAAATATTGCACAGCGTTGAAAACCATATTTTTGGAGCAAATCAAATGATAAGCTATTTTACGGTATGGCCATTTACGTTGAGATAAAATTGTTTTCGCTTGGTCGTTTCACAACTTAAATAAGTGACCCATGTTTAAGTAATAAATTGTGATATTAATTTTAGAAATCAAAACTATAAACTAAAGAATGACGCCAAATAAAATTTTTTAGTTTATTTTTTAAAAATCGAAAATAAAACACTAACTCTCACTGTCCCTAATTAGATGGTCAGCCAGTAAATGAGCAACTTCGGTGATTTCTTTTTAAATAAACCTCCATAAAATATTCTTAGCTTCGAAAAAGTACACACCATTGAACAGTATACTTTATAACAAACAGTATCTCATAAAATTAAACTTTTAAAATATTTAAACAAATTATTTTACGTTCCTTATTAGTTGACTACGAATGTATACATGCAAATAAATGTTAAAAATCTTGAAATTCAAATTTCAGTAAAAAAACGTAATTTTAAATATTTTTTAAAAGTTTCGGTTTCGGTTTCGGTTTCGGCCGAAACTGAGAGGGAGGCCGAAAGTTCGGTTTCGGTTTCGGTTTCGGCTGAAAAACCAGTTTCGATCGGACCCTAATATAAATATAGCACACGAATCTTAATAGTACCTTACTTTCATATAGTTAAAGTTATGTAAGAGAAATATTATTGAATAACAATTCCTTAACTGTTGTAATGGTTTGATGATCCATATACATCAGCCATTACACACATCCAGGTCGTATTAAATATTTAGTAACGATGTCATAGGACACTAATGGTTACATAATGCTTACCTCATAAGAAATACTGAGATATAATATACCACGACTTCTCTAACCCCTATAGTAATATTTGAATTGTTACAAGTGTATTTAAAAGAAACGGTTTAATAGAAACAATTCGACCATATTAGTCATATGGTCAAATTGTTACATGCGCATGTTTTTTTTATAAATTCACCGCTTACTCCGTCAATTGTGAACCGATTTTAATTATTCTTTCTTTTCCTTTTTTTATTTGAAAGGGAATACTATGAAGTTGGTCTTATTATAACTTAGGTCAGGATCTCATGATCTTCGAGAAATCTGCAAATTTTATAGGCACACTTATGGCGATTTGGAAATTTTTAAACCATATCTTGTCCATTAGCTAAAAGTACCATTTGGTGATGTGGAACTCCTGACAATGATAACAGATGGCCACCGAAGCTACAAGTTACTGATACTAAATTCCTAACTCGCGGGTTGCTATACATCTAGGTACTATATTATTCGTAATTAAAAAGTATAAAAGAAAATAATTTAAAAAATACCGACTTCAACACCGAGCAAAAAATAAACATTTTCTTCAGAAGTCGGGGCCTTCGTACTGATATTATTTTTTAAATTATGTTTTATGTAGATATTATAGTAATAGATATGGGGTATAAAAAAAGAAATGTTTTTTTTTTAATGTATAGGCCAGCACTTGACTGTTATCACACCTGATGTGTAGTGGTGATACAGCATAAGGTGGAGCGCGCTTGCCTAGAAGATGCCTATTTGCTTTAGATTTGAAGGTACCTATTTTGATGTACAAAAATTTTAAATAATAATTGTTTTGGGATCCTTGATTTAGAGTCAGTCAACAAAATGAAACACTGGTTGATACAGAACAATTGGTTTTCATAGTGTTTCAGAGATTATCTATTCTCTGCTTATATAAATACCTATCATAAATCTAGGCTAAATATTTTTTATTACAAAACACTCATTTCCTTTAATTATTAATTTATTACTATTATATTGCAAGCATCTTTAACTCTACAGGCTATGGGATTGTTCACTATCAGGCGAGCCAATCACTTGTTTGCATCTTTGTTGTTTATAAAAAAATTACCATACACAATATTATATAAAAATTGAATTAATTTACTTAAAAAGTATGGATGTAAACTAAAGCCATTATTCAACCAAAAAAATTTAATATTGATATCTTATGCTCTCTTTTCATGTCAATAAATTAATCAATATAAAAAAATATTAAAAATGTATTATCAATAAAATTGATCATAATATTAAGTTATTAAACAACACTCAAAGTTGCCCAATTTTGTGTTTATTCTATTATTCTTGTAATATTAAATAGCCATTGCAAAATTATGTACAAAATAAATATTATTTTTATAAATATTATTTTTATTACTTTAATTAACATTAGGAATTAAATAGATAGGTAAAAATAAAAAAAAGTTAAGCTTGTTGAAGTTTATATGAAAGATGTGTCATATATGTATCTAAAGGATCACTTCCAGTTTCATCAGATTCCCTTGATTTTTTTCTACCATACTCATCAACAAGTGCCATATGTTCTTCCAATGTCTTTGCTTCATTGTCTTCCGAGTCAAAATATTTATCTTCCGCATCTTGTGACATTTGCTGTAAGTCATCATATTCCTCATTGCTATCAACTGTGTTATAATCAAAATTGACATCTCTACCCTCCATAAAACTACTATACATCTCGTGAAGAAACTCCTCTCGAAGGAGGTTTCTTTCATTTGCATTTATCTGTGACTGCTTTCTAGTCTCAGGACGAAATGATGGCTGTGTATCAGGGATATCAAAATCTCCCCATTGCTTTTCCTTACCAAAAACATCTTTGTTAGTGTCATTCTGTCCAAACCCACTAGATGGCTCACCATTCTCAATTATCAATTGTTCATTCTTTCTTTGTCTCATTTCATTCCTATCCACGGTTTCCAGTATCATACTAAGAAATGTAAGATTTTCATTATCAACAGCATCTCTTTCTCTTAATTCTTCATCAGTTAAATACTGACCTATTAACTGCTCATATAAAAGTGGATTACGGTACATCATTTGTTTCTCACTAAAATAATCAGTATCTGCCTGTAACTTTTGTAAGGCTTTGTATCGCCTATTTCTAATTCTTTTATTTTTAGATTCATTAGAATGATATATTTTTAGCTCTGTTACACACTTTTGGAAACATTCGCTGTTTAAATGCAATTTTTCGAAATACTGTAAATGATTTGCAGATAAAAACTTACCAAATTGCATTAAAAACTGTATAGGGGACTGTTTATATAGCTCGTATGCTGATTGAATTTTCTCACTGGTTTTTATCTGAGGTTCATTAACAGAAGAGTTTTTGAAAGTAATGTTAGCACATCTAACTAAATAATCAATAATATCCAATATAGGATCGATTTCGACATCTTGTGTAGAAGACTCATTTGAATTTTCCATTTTTTTACACCTACAAAATGAAGCAGTATATTTTATTTATCAGTTTGCCTTTACATCAATAAAAATAACTATTGTTTGGTAATTTCAGTAGTTAAATTATGTATATAATAACAATTGCAGTTAATATAATAATTAATTAGTAATTGCTATTTGTTATTTGTAATTTACTTCTTGATGAGCGATGACAAATGACAATTGACATTTAACGACACCTATTGTCTTAGTGTTTGACACTTTGACACTTAGCAGAGTCATATTGACATGTTTGTATAAAACAATGAAATAATTACCAGTCAAGTGCTATGTGGAGTGGACCACGCACAGTTGAAACTAAAGAGTTCCGCAGCTTTACTAAACTTTACTAAATAAAAACGAATGAAAATCAACCCCAAAAATAAGTTCGTAATTTCATAGTAATTATTAAAAGTAATATGAAAAACAAAGATATGGAAACAGCTTATATTATATCTCTAAAATTTGTTACCTATATTCTACAAACCAAATTTGGTTAAAATTAAATTTAATGTCCTACAAGCTCAAATTTTTCCAGAATTTTAAATCTCGTAGTTCAAAAGTTAGAGGGGGGAACACAATGTTTATGAATTTAAGAGCTAATATCTCAACAACTACTTAATGAAAGAAGTCAAAATCAAACCTCCTTATCATTTTGAAAGATCTATAAAAAGACGTCACCACTCGGTTACAAGTATGGACTGCTACCCTTAATTCTTATATATTTTAAGATTTCATTACAAAATCTTTGTGCGGTTCAGGGAATACACCTATTTAGTAAATTTCGTATAGATAGAATAAAATGACTGTGACACACGGACGGACAGACGGATAGACGAACGGATGGACAGACGGACATGATGACACTATAAGGGTTCCGTTTTTGCCATTTGGCTATGGAACCCTAAAAACACGAAATACCTACACATAAAATACCATAGGCATAGACATGGAGGGTAAGAGATAATGAATACCATAAATACATTTATATAAACACAATTGTATAAACTAGCGTCATCAGATTAGTCGCTTTAACTAAAAACCGTAAATCTTGTACATGGACAACATTTGGTATCAATTAGGTGCTTATCTTTAATCTATATCCACAATCCAATTATTATAAAAATCAGTGATAGAATTTAATCTGTGGTGCTGTCATTCATCAGTCATCACAAAATACAAATAATAATAATATGTTTAAGATGTCATTGTGTTTTTAACTTTTTATCTTCAAAATACTTGTTCACAATATTGAATATGCAAAAGGTTCATCCCCAGTTGACTATGCGTTGTTAATATTTTTTATTCTGACAATGATGACGATGTTCATAATACAAAACCATTTTATTTTCGAAAGATTGTTCAAATAAGAGGGTGTTTGTGTAACAGATAAGTGAACTAGCGGTGTGGCAGTGTTTTTCCCTCTAACAATGACTTTATTTGTGAATTTAACATGGAAGTGGGAATATATATGTGGTCCTCCGGGACTAAACCCCTGGAACGAATCGACAAAAGACATTGGAATGTGTTTTCAAGAGCTGTTTCTACAGATACCCATTTACTTTATCCTTGCAATTACTTCAGGGTATTATGTAGGGTTCCGAAAAAATTATGTCGTTAGAGAGAAGACGCAAGAAAGAGCAATAACACTACGTAGCTTTGTGGTTTTAGCTCTTGTGTTTATACCAATAATTGAAGTGTACATTGTCATAACTAATAAAGAATTAAATTTGTTTCCTATTGATTATTTTACTGCAGGAGCCTCGTGTTTATCATGGCTCGTTCACTTTGGTTATGTGCTGGCTTTAAAGCATCGACTGGGACAGAGTTCTCGAGGGCCCCTGTGTCAACTTGTGCTGTGGGCTCTTTTGGTGTTCTTCAACATTGTAGCACTAAGAAGTGCTGTACTGACTGGTGCTCAAACATCATTCTAT
Source organism: Hestina assimilis (assembly GCA_023373885.1). Classification (NCBI taxonomy): domain Eukaryota; kingdom Metazoa; phylum Arthropoda; class Insecta; order Lepidoptera; family Nymphalidae; genus Hestina; species Hestina assimilis. The sequence goes on along the minus strand of CM041747.1, from coordinate 14,452,493 downwards.
ATAGCTTCATTATGTTTTCACACAATATACTGTCTTACTTTGCTACCGTCCAGTGACTCGAGACCTACATTCTATTCGCCATGTCTTGTAGGTTCACAACATTCCCATGTAAGAAATTTTTTCTTGGAATAATTTTTTAGCTTAGCTTTAAGAGCAGAACCATCAATAAACATAATATTTTAATTTTTAGAGTGAGTATACTCCACTCCTACCGCAAGTGGATGAAGGTGTACTTGGTACGGCTATGCAAGGAGCCAGTTATTGGTCTAGACTTACTTTTACATGGGTTAACCCACTTCTCCAAAAAGGTTAGAATCTTGTATGATATATCTATGTCCATGTAAAATAAATATCTAACCATTCACAAAAACATATTAAAGAAATAGAAAATATAAATTTATTTACAAAATCACTAACAAATTTTTTAATTGATATAGCTTATTATAAAATAAATAATTTTTTAAGTGAATAAGTCCACCTCTGTTTGAATTATAATCTAAATTTACATGTTTTTATTACCATTATTATTGTCATACTGTCATCTAGTTACAGCACTCTCACAGGGTGCCATTGTAATTAATTAATATTATAGAATATACCATTGACATTTGTTTTGTATATAATCTATAAAACATAATTATCTTAATGGATCTGTAAGTTGAATTAATGAATATATAAATGAAAAAAAGAAACATTTTTGTTTAATGTTAAGGTTTTGAAAACAAGCTCCAGGATCCAGAAGAGCTGTATGATATACCAGCTAGATATAGATGTTCATATGTTGGAGCGCGGATGGATAAAGCTCTTATTGGAAACATTGACAATTATCAGCAATTCGCTGAAGTGCCTCATGAACCTTTTATAGGATCTGGTAAACTATATTCATGTATTTTTATTTTTTTTATTCCTTGAGTTATTAATAAAATGCACCACATTCTCAATTATTAAACTATGCTGGAGTGTTGATTGAAAGATTTTTAGTGCCATTGTTTATTTCATATTCTATGGCATTTTGGCATGGCATACTCCTAGAAGCATACAATTAATTCGTTACCAGAATTTAGTTTTATCATAATTACAATTATAGATTTGATATCCTCAAGCGATATTTTTGACTCACATGGCTGTTAAGGAAATCAAACAATTTAAATAATTATTTAATTATAAAGGATAAAACATTCATTTAGTCTAAATTTAGACTATCTGTATATTTACATAAACCTTAAACAATTACTGAGATAAAACAACTTTAAATAATATATGTATGTTTTGTGCTATTAATATCTGAATAATATAATATAGAATTTTCTTTGCCAATTTGGTTATTGAAAACAATCACTATCTTATGGAGTATGCCTCACCGTTGAGGAGGCACCTCACCTTTTCTCTGGAGAAGGGAAAAATATATCTGGGATGGAGATTTATATTTTTTCTTTCTTCACCATCAAACACGGGTTCAATTCCAAATAATTTCAAAAAATTCCATTTAAAAATTTATTGAATCTTATCCAGATTATAACATGCAACCTTTGCTTAAAAACAATTTTTTTTCTATTGGATTTGTCTTTGATTATTCTGTATTTAAGAGAAAATTAAAGAAATTTAAGTCACTGCTCATTTGATGATTGTTGCAGTGCAGCGGTAGTAAAACTGCCTTAATATACATGTTGCGGGTTTGATTCCTGTCAGGGGCAGGTGTTTGTAATTACAATACAGGCACATGCTACTTTCTGGGAGTGTTTGTTCTTATGCTTGTATGTACTTCGATACCCCTGACACAGGATATTTCTATCCTAATAATATGTCTTGAGTTTGTAGTGTTAATTTTTTTATTTGCTTATTTATTATATATATATATATATGGAAGTAGTCTGTGTTACACATAATATTATTAAATTTTAAAAAGCTTTTATGCACTTGTGTAATGTATTACCTTTTCAGGTTTAATTTTTATAAAACAGGCATCAATTTTAGACACGAAAATAAAGAATTTTTTTTTTCTCATTTTGTGAAACCTTTTTATTAAAAATAAAATAGCTAAATTACTGCCAGAATTAAAAATTTAAATAAATTTTAACCATATTAAAAATAGTTGTATGTATAAAAATTTAAATTATATATTATTTAAGTTTTGTCTCAATTATTTTACGTCTCTCTCTTTGTGACTCCTCATCCGTCCTCTAGAGTGTAGTTACCTTGCCTATATTTGAACACTCCATTAAAAATCCATCCTCATATTATAGGTTATGGCGCTACCGATGACACACCTCAACCTTCGACTCCGGTGACACCAACATCTCGTGTTCTGTTGCGTCCGCCGCGACGACAAAATGTTTCACTGCTGCGAGCTTTACATTACTGCTTCGCGCTACAGTTCTATAGCATTGGGATATTGAAATTGGTATCGGACATGGCGGGTTTCGCTGGACCTATACTGCTTAATAAATTAGTCACTTTTGTTGAAGATGAGACTATTGACCAACATTTTGGGTAAATATGAACAATATTTTTATAATTTTGTGTTAACATCTAAAGAAATTCGAATAACCTTACAGTTAACAAAACTAATCGCATTAAGTTGTCTATATAAGTCTTCACTACTAGATATTTAACAAACGCTGCACACTCTCACTGCATATTACAACTTTTTTACTCGGTATGAAATATCATCTTCCTAGAACTTTGCTGAAGTCTGCTTAATTCCTTGATTTAGACTTAACGGATTACAGAATTATTCGATCTTCCATAACCTTTAAGATTGAGTCAGGTCATCATTGTACAACCTTTTTAGCTTAACTAAATATTGTCTGACGACATTGTGGCACAGCGGTAGCGCACCTGTCTTAAGTGCCACAAGTCGAGTGTTCGATTCCCGCTTCTTAGTGTCAGAGTTGTTCAGGTCGCCCGTTTAGGTAGGTATACTTGATTTATCGGCTGTCATCAATTTGATAACAGCCGGGACCGACTTTTTATGTGCCCTCCGAAACACTAAAATTGCTTTACTCACCGATCGTTTACCGATCAGTGAGCGCACCCGGCTGTGAGCGTCTCGATTTCCGCTCGGAGACTATGTCACAGATCAATGACAATACGTGGTGATATAAGACGGAAATTATCAAAGTACAGGAGCTAATTATTTAGGAATAATATATCCGCATTCATTTTTTACCTATTCCTTAATAATTAAGAAGTTTTTGTGTATTGAAGTGTGCTAATAACTTTTATACTCTATTTTTTAAACAATAAAGTTCATTATTGTACTATAAATACTTTCAGTTATATTTACGCGGCTACCCTCCTCGCTGCTACGCTAACGTCAGCGGTATTCAACGTTCATTTCAATTGGCTTATGTCGATCATCGGTCTCAAAATGCGAGGTGCGATCGTATCGACAATACTAAGGAAGACCCTCAGTGTGACGTCGACGGAACTCAATAAGGCCTTTAGTATTGGTGAAATTACAAATTTCATGTCCACCGATACGGATCGCATCGTCAATTCCTGTCCGAGTTTCCATGCATTGTGGAGTATACCGCTGCAGGTAGGAAATTATGATTTCTTTGTAGATAACACGTGTTGATATACATTTTTTTTTATTGACGGAACTCAAATAAACACACAGAAAAATGTAAGTTTCTCAGAAAAAGCTTATCATTCCTCTATTCAAATAACTTTTAAGTTTGGCTTAGTAGTAACTCTATAACTATATATATATATTACACATAATATTTTTTGCCAGCCACTACGACCGCGCTAATGTGATTTTTAATGCGGCTTCTATATTGCAATAGAAGTAAATTCCGATATAAACTTTTTTTATTCGCCACATTCTTCAAAATCGGTTCAACGAGTTGAAGCAACAAACAGAGGTACTTCCACATTTATAAAAGTAGTCTGAATAATAGTAACTAGTCTAGATTTTATGATGCTCATCTCGAAATCATACCGTACCGAACTTCAAGTCTTTTAGTTTGTTTTATATTAATCCCACGGAAACCTAACACTTTTTGCGGATAAAAAGTGTTAATACAGGTAATAATCTATCTTTGTGCCAAATTTTATCAAAATCTTATCAGCTGTTTGTGTTTGTGTAAACACAACTTTGACACTTATAATATTAATAGGATTTCTTTTTAAATAGCTTTAATGATATGGAGACAGAATTATACTAAATCAATGCAACTGAAACCACGGGCGTAAGCCAATTATAAATATAGCGGCTTTTGCCAGCGGCTTCGCCCTCGCGAATTACGATTTTAATACAGATTTTGAAACCCCATTTCAACCCTTCAGGTGTGGAATTTTAGAAAATTTTAAAACTTGATTTTCTTTATCTTTAATTGTTTGCCTAATCTAAATGACACTTTGGTCATGCTTCTTGTTTTAAAAATGACGGATTTCCATACAAACTTTCAATTCCTTTTTCTTAAAGGTTGAATTTCGGAAGATTCTTTCTTAGTGCTCGTTTACATTTTAAAAACAACACCTGTGAAAAATTCAGCTTTCTAAGTCCAAGGGTTTAGGCTGGGCGTTTATATGTCAATCAGGTCTTCTCCTTTTATGTACCTATATATATCTGGAAGAACTCGCTAATTAGCGATAAGACCGCCTACATGTACATTAATACATAGCTTTTAAGTTCTTGAATGTAACTCTTATTTAGTGGTGTACAATGTATGATATACGTGGGTAGGCGTGAAAGTAATAACACACATGATTTAAGCTCTTCAAATTTAATTCATTGTAATTAGTATTTGATGTTAAAATAAAAAAGTAAATGTACCAGTGATCTACTGTACTTACCTACCAGCTTGTGTCATAAATATTTGTACAGATTTTTTTCTTTAAAACAATTGCTATACATAACCTCACATTTAATAAAAACAATGGAGTCACTTAAAAGTACTATTAACGATCTCACTATTCACTTCAACAATAGAATGGCGGAGTTCCAAAAAGAATTAAAAACATCTATTCCTGCTCACGAGTCCGACATCTAACATCAACGCTCAGTTCAATTCCTTTCGCTCTTTTGTTCTAACTGCCTTAGAGAATCTTCAGCTGCAAGTGGAACTTCTGACAAGGCAATGTGATGAGTTAGAAATGCGCTCCAGAAGAAAGATCCTGTTAGTACATGGCATTTCTGAAGTTGATAAAGAGGACACCATGGTCTCAGTGACAAAAACTTCTTTTCGGTTCTACCTTAAAATGCCACAGCTTACTTCAGAATGCATAAGACGCTGTCACCGCTTAGGAGCCCCAAGCACAGACAAGCCCCGTGCAGTGCTTATAAAATTTGCTGATGGCTCTTTCAGGGATAAGGTATGGTCCACTAAGGCTTCTCTTAAAGGCACAGGTGTTACTTTGTCTGAGTTTTTAACAAAGAGCCGGCACAAAACCTTCCTAGAGGCTAGACAGCAATTTGGTATAGCTAAGTGTTGGACCAGAAATGGAATCATCATGGTGTTGGGCACTGATGGTGTACTTCATCGTATTACTAGTATGGCTGAATTAAGATCAATTCCATGTTCAATTCGAGAAATTCCTGCGCCTTCCAATGTGTATCCCGTCGCTCCACCACCAAAGGAACCTAAAGCTGTCAACACTCGTACTAAGAGGACGGTGAAGAAATAGAATAAGTCATAGTTCTCTCTATATTTCTTATTAATTACTTTTTCTTTTTTTTAATTATTGTATTTGTCCCGTGCTTAACACTACTGTATTCTTAGTTACACAGTCACTTACTATTTTTTTTTATTACTAAAATATTACTGTACTTTTATACAATGTTGTGAATTTCAGAATATTTTGATAACTTTATTATGCTTTATAACAAATGACAGCTGATAAGGGACAACTGACAACTGACTGATGACAACTGACATCTTATCGACATTAATGTCAATGGTAGTTAAGCTTAACTATGCAACATTAATACGTCCTACTCTAGAGTTTTTGACCACCATGGACCATAAAAAATTGTTTCTTTTATTTTATTTTAATTTTTTTTTTCTTTTACTTTTTCTATGTTTTTTTTATTATTAGAATTATGGTTTAGCTTTGTTGTAATCTTCTTAATTATTCTGTACAGATATTTATTGTCTTACCTGTAACATATTTAATGTTTTTTTTACTGCTGGTGGGTTAGGAGAATTTAGTTTGTTTTTTTTTAGATTTATATTTTATTATTTAAGTATATATTCTTAATATCTTATTAATATAAATATTTATTTGTTATTATATATAATTTATTAATCAATATGTCGTCAATAAACAGTGATCAGTTTCTGTCAATGTCGTCGTATAGTGAATCTTCCAGTGATAGTAGTTTTCACAGTACAACCTTCCTTCCACTTAATGTTGCCCTAAATTCTTATTTCTCAGATACCATGAAAAATTTCAATGTTATCCATATTAATGCACAAAGTGTCCCGGCTCATTATCCTGAAATGCTTGCGTCATTTGAATCTCGTAATATACATGCAATACTTATTTCTGAATCATGGCTCAAGCCGTGTTTACCTTCAACATCTTTCTCACTGCCAGGATTCCAGCTGATCCGTAATGACCGTATTGGAAAAGGGGGTGGCGGGGTGGCGATCTACTTACGCTCCTTCATTCCTTTTAATATTGTTAGTTTGTCTACTCAACCACCTGCATCCAATGCGGCTGAACATCTTATTATTGAAGTAATACTATCGCATACGAAAATTCTTCTTGAGTGTATTTATTGTCCTCCAACTATCTATAATTATTTTGACACATTCGAAAACTCATTAGCAAATTTAATTCCTTTATATGACCATTCCATTATAATGGGTGATTTTAACACCTGTTTAAAAAAAGATGACCTCCGCAGCAAAAAACTTATCACTATAGCAGAGTCTTGTAATTTGCATATTTTGCCCCTTGCACCCACGCACAATTTTCCTGGCAGTAATCCTTCCCTTCTCGACCTTATATTGGTTTCTTCTCCTGAATCTGTCTTGAAGCATGGTCAATATCCTGCAGATGCATTTTCATATCATGATTTGATTTATCTCTCTTACAAGGTCCGTCCTCCCAAAGCCAAACCAAAAATATTTCTGCAGCGTAATTTTGGTGGAATCGATAGAAATCGTCTTTATGAAGATGCCACGCACATGGATTGGACCTCTGTTGTCAATGCTGACACGATTGATGGTAAAGTTGAGTTGTTCACTAATTTGATAACACAACTTTATGACGTTCATGCACCCGTGAGGCCAGTAAGAATTAAACAACTCCCAGCTCCCTGGTTGAGTGACGATCTGAAGACCTTAATTAAGAAGAAGAATCGAGCTAAATATAAGTTTAAATTAAATAATTGCGATGAAAACCGTGAGAAATATCATAAAGTGCGGAATCGCTGCAATACACTGTGTAGAGATGCACAACGTCGCCACGTTCACCAATCCATTGAGAATGGCAATCCATTAAAAACTTGGAAATTTCTAAAGTCCCTTGGAGTTGGTAAATCATCCCATTCAACTTCTGTAAATATTGACATCGAAGATCTCAATAAACACTTTTCCTGTTTTAACACAATTGATGGTGTTAATAAAGCACGAACACTTGAAATTCTTTCTAATATTTCAACTCCAGACTATATGCCGTTTATTTTTGATTCTTTCACTGAATGTGATGTTAAGAAGAGCGTATTGTCCATCTCTTCGAATGCCGTTGGTTTTGATACTGTAAGCCGGAAAATGATCGTTCCTATCATAGATGTAATCTGTCCTATATTAACCCACATCCTAAATCACTCCATATCATTTGGCAAATTTCCTGATGATTGGAAAAAAGCGCATATTATTCCTCTTCCTAAGAAAATTAATCCTAAAAGCAATACTGATTTCCGTCCTATATCCATCTTACCATTCCTTTCCAAAATTCTTGAAAAGCTAGTTTACCAGCAATTGTCTCATTTCCTTAACAAACACTCCCTTCTCAGTACTTTCCAGTCCGGCTTTCGTCCTGGTCATAGTACGGTTTCAGCGCTAGTCAAGGTTACCGACGATATTAGATGGGCAATGGATAATAAACAACTCACAATTTTGACTTTGCTCGATTTCAGCAATGCTTTTAACACCGTTGATCATGCAATATTGTTGAGTATTCTGCGTTCTATTAACATATCTCCATCAGTGCTAGAATGGTTTCAGAGCTACCTCTTTGGCCGACGTCAACGTATTCGTAGTGACGAAAGCTACTCGTCCTGGCGTGATATCTCGGCAGGGGTACCTCAAGGTGGCGTGTTGTCTCCTTTACTATTCGCGATTTTCATTAATTCTATCACTCACAATATTTCTTCTCTCTATCACATGTATGCAGATGATGTCCAAATATATCGTCATTCAACTCTCGAAAATTTACCTTCCGCCATTTCGGAAGTTAATAATGATCTAGCTTCTATCTGCTGTTGGAGTATGAAGTATGGTCTAAAAATAAATCCTTCAAAAACACCAAGTTATTGTAATAGGTAGTCCTAGTATGACCTCGAGGGTTGAATGGCAGAATATTTCTCCAATTATTTATGATAATGTCATAATACCATATAATTCCATGGTTAAAGACCTTGGAATATATTTAGATCGAACACTGTCGTGGTCTGTTCACATGAAGGAGATTAGCAAGAAAACATATATTGCACTGCGCTCGTTACGGCGATTACGATTTTTCTTACCGATTCCTACCAAAATTATGTTAGCACATTCTCTTCTACTTCCTATCTTCGACTATGCTGACGCAAGCTATGTTAATCTAACCGAGTGTCAACTCAATAAACTTGAGCGACTTCAAAATCTTTCCATACGGTTTATATTTGGCTTGCGCAAGTATGACCATATTTCTGAATTTCGTCGAAAGCTCAAGTGGCTTCCTATACGTCGTCGCCGGGATTCACATATATTGTCTCTTCTGTACTGTGTATTATTTGCTTAAAATACCCCGGTATATCTCAAAGAAAAATTTGAATTCATAGAGTCACGAACAGATTTACGAAGTATCAGGCAATATACTCTAAAAGTACCCCTACATCATACTAATTTCTTTAAGCACTCCTTCACAGTAAGTGCTATATTATTGTCAGAATACTCTGCCTTTAGCAATACGGCAATCAAAAACTTTAGATTCTTTTTAAAAATCTGTTAAAAAACTTTATTTAGCAGAGACTGAATAAGACGGCTCATATATTATCACCTAATATTATATAGTTTATTTATTTATATTATTTTCTTTATTATTTTTTATGTTTATCGTATAATTATTTATTAGTTTATTATTGAATATCTATTGAATATTATTATGTATGTAAGCAAGTCTATGTATTAGTGTTTAACTATTGGTATGTATGTCTATTATACCGGCACGACCTGCCTAATTATATAACGACAATTCTCCTTTCCCAAAGGTTGCCTGGGAGAGATCGCTTTTAAGCGATAAGGCCGCCATTTGTACTCCCATATTTTTTTTTTCTCCTCTTCTTGAGATTGTGTATTTTTATGTGGTGTACAATAAAGTGTATAAATAAAAATAAAAAAATACAATAAAGACTATTCTATCTATATCTTTTTTATGTTAGAAGTTGGCAAACAAGCGTACGGCCCACCTGATGGTAAGTGGCTGCCGCAGCCTATGAGCGCTTGCAGCACCATTAGTAGGTGCCACTCGCGCGTTGCCAACCTCGAGATATTATTTCTTAAATCTCGTTTGCCCAGTAATTTCACTAGCGTACAATGCTCTTCAAACCGGAACACAGTAGTGCCTAAGCACTACTATTTGGCGGCAGAATATTGGACACTGCGGTGGTACCTACCTAGCCGGCCTCTTGCAACAAAAGACCTACCACCAGTCCGACAGATCTATAAATTAAATCTTTTAATTTCAGCTAGTAATAACATTACTCCTTCTCCACCAACAAGTTGGGATATCTTTCCTGGCCGGCGTTGCTTTCTCCGTCATACTCATACCTATTAACAAAATAGTAGCAAACAAAATAGGCGAGCTTAGTACAGAAATGATGAAGCACAAGGACAATCGTGTGAGCCTAATCAGTGATATGCTCCGCGGGATCAGGACGGTTAAAGTACACGTATGGGAGGATTATTTCATTAGTAGAGTATCGGGTGAGTTATAATGTATTATTATACTGTCGATAAAATAAGAAAAGTAACGCCAATAAGGCAAGAATTATTATTAGTAGTGGTAGAGCCGCATCTCTCATACTCGCAGAAAATCGACGTAAAGTGACAAAGTACTGTTGTGTTTCATGCTATGAGTGAGAGCGTCGTTGACCCAATCTCTCACACTCTCTGTTCCCTTCTATCCCTTGGGTTTGCAATGCGCATGTGATACTTCAAGTGTCGCATGTCATGGGTTGTGGTGACTGCTTACAATCAGGCGAACCTAATGTTTGTTTACTAACCGTCATGAATTAAAAAAAAACACTTACTTCAATTACACGCTAAAATAAATTAAATGTAGATGCGCTCATATCTAAAAAACTTTTATCTCAAAAAAGAACGCTAAGTAATTTTTATAGTTAACCTAACCTTAAAGTTAACTTTTAATGTTTTTTTAAGTGACCTTTGAAAAACCGCTTTACCTGGTGACAAGTGAAGTTTCAGAATAACACCCTTTATTCAAATACACGTCCATTTTTTGGTAACTAATTATCTTAAAAAATTGAGAATTTTTGACTAGACATAACGCGCCCTCAGCAAAAAAATGTACACAAGTGATATATATGTGACTATATTACCGCCCCACACCCCTCGAGCCTAACTTCGTTAATAGACCATTCTTGGGGGCCAATTATTATATGACAATGATTGTGTAGAGGCTCGTGGGAAGGAGCTGCGCTACCTGCGCGGCCGCAAGTACCTGGACGCGGTGTGCGTGGTGCTGTGGGCCACCACGCCGGTGCTGGTGGCGGCGCTCACGCTCGGCACGCACGCGCTGCGCGGACTCACGCTCGACGCGCCCACTGTACGTATAATATACACTACAGATATCACATTTTTCAACTTACTGGTGATAAGGTTTTTACAAGAGGCCACCTAGGTAGGTCCACCGCAGTGTCTATTATTCTACCGCATAGTGTGTGCGGTTTGAAGGACACTGTAGCTAGTGAAATTACTGGGCAAAGGAGATTTGGGAACCGATATCTGGAGGTTGGTAACACGTGAGTGACACATGCAAATGTAGGGTGTTTGCATGCTCATAGCCTTACCATCAGGTCATCGTATGCTTGCCAACTTATTCGCAGAAAAAGCTTTATTCTATATTGTTAAGATGCTAAAATATGTGGGAGTGATTTCGTAAGATGCGATGGAAGTTATCAAGGTGCGTTCCCGGAAGTCGGCTACTGAGCGCATTAGTTACGAAAAGAATAATTAAAAAGTGTTTTTTTATTTGTTTAATATTTTATATATGATTGTAGGTACGGTTGTTTGTTAAATTTTTTTAAAAAGTTTTTTCGAAATTTCTATTTTTAATATATGTGTATGTATATTTTTCCCACCATGCCAAAAAGGTATTTTCAACAGATAAAAGTAAACATTTATTTAAACTTACATTTTTTGTTTCCAGGTGTTTACAACAGTGGCATTAATTAATATGCTAATAGCCCCATTAAACGCCTTCCCGTGGGTTTTAAATGGTATCACGGAGGCTTGGGTATCAATAAAACGAATACAGAACTTCCTAGATGTAAGTTACTATATTACACATATTATTGGACAATAACGATCATGCGATTCTCTTAAAATAAATTGTATTTCGAAATAAATTTAAAAAATGTCAGAAAATCAAATATACGAGCCTAAGTTTTTCTTCTTTATTGTAAAAGATTTTTCAAACAACAATTTATTTTATACTGAAAAAGGTTTATCTTTGATGTAATTATAATTTTCTAAAAAGCCTAACCATTAAAAGGCCAGCTTTGATAACACCAGATTTACTGGTTCGACACCTTAAGCTATTTTCGTACTTATTCTTAGCACAGGTTTCATGTTTTTTCAAACTTCATGCCTTTTCAATTTCAAGTAAATCAGTCTGGGCCTGTTTATCCTTGTCATTGTGTGTGTGTTTCCAGACCACCGACACAAACTGATATTACTATCCTAATGGTGACCCCATTAGGAGTATTTATTATTATTATTATGAATTTAAAGAAAAATTTAATATATTTTTACGAAGCGAGCGATTTTCTTATATTTTTTAAAAGAAACGGCAGAGAAACCTAGTAGGTGTTTATCAGTATAATTATCAAGTACCTACAAAATATTAGGATAGTTAATAAGCTACCTACAAAGTTATATCCAACATCTAACATATTGTTTTAGCTAAGAGACATGGACGGTGAGCATTACTACGACCGTCTGAACATAAATCGTGACGAGGACAAAGTTATAATATTAAAGAACGCGACATTTTCATGGGCCAAGTCATCAGATAGGAAAATATCGGTCAAGTCTAAGAAAAACAAGGGAAAGTCTAAAAAGAATATATCGAAACGTGACAATGAGGAGGCGCAGTCTTCCACGACACAAGAACCATTTACATTAAAGAATATTTCATTAGAAATCGGTAAAGAGGAGTTGATAGGAGTCGCTGGACCAGTTGGTAGTGGAAAAACGTCCTTATTACAAGCTATTATTGGCGATATGATAAAGCAAAGTGGTGATATACAAATACCAGAGAATCTTAGTAGTGAGTATATTGTTTTTCCTAGCATTATTCTGTTTAATACTAGTTTTTACACAGAGCGACTGCGATCACTAAGGGCGAACCAGTAACTCATTGGATAAGAGCAAATTGAGCATCAAGAGTTTACGATTATTATCAGAGGTTATGATAACCACCGGGAGCGTCAGCTTAGCGTGCTCTCCGACGCACGGTGCGGAGACATGGAAAAAACGCCCAGACCGAAATCGGAATCAAACCCGTGACCGTCGAGGCTCAAAGCAGGCTCACTACCAGCACACCACAATGGTCTGTCAACTATTACTCTTATCCGGATGTGACAGAGTTTTGCAGAACGATTTTTCAAGAATTAGAATGTGATTTTAATAGCACATTTAAGAAATCGTTTAGTCTAGCAATCACAGTCTAATTTGCCAATAATATGGTGGAGTAAAAAGATGAAAAAAAAGTGGAAAAAATTGCCTTTTTAATTAATTTTAACATACAGACATGTGTTCTGGTTCAGATGTATTTGTGTAAGAGTTTTTGAATCCCTGATACAAGATAAAAACTGCTGAGTGTGTAATTTTAAATGTAAGTAGCGTTATAATACTTTTTTTACAGGTTTTGGTTATGTATCCCAGCAGCCCTGGCTCGTGCGCGGTACAATACGAGATAATATATTATTCGGAAAGCCTTACGATGAAGCCAAGTTTAAATCCGTTATCGAGGCGTGCGCTTTGACGGGTAAGTGACGTCACTCAGTTAATTTTTTTATTGTGTATGACTTATCTAACGCAAAGTTAGCAAACTTGGCTTTAGACATCTCACCTTGGTCTTCTTTGGTTAGTGACCAACCTAGTGTCAGAGTTGTTCAGGTTGCCCATAGGCCTCTGACTTGACTTATCGACTGCTGTCAAATTGTCAACAGCCGGGACCGACTTTTTACGTGTCCTCCGAAGCACGGAGACGCTCAGTTGAAATACCACTATGCGATCACCCATCTAGTGACTGACCGCGTCTAAAGTTGCTTAACCTACCGATAGATAGTTTACCAATCAGTGGGTGCACTCGGCTATGAGCGTCTCACCTTGGTAATACGCAACATCTAACATGCCTCACCTTAGTAATACGCAACATTAACATTATATATATATATATATACTACCACCGAGTGCGCTTCTACTGCTTCCGGGAACTTACTCTATTTTCTTTGCACGAAATAAGTCCAACAGATTGCAGGGTTTCCTGCGAGTGGAAAGATGTTACAAAAAAATGCAAAAGTAACCAATTAATTTTTTTATTTTAGAAATCTTTTTTTAAATGTAGCCTATCTTTCCTCCAAAGAAGCTCTTAAGTTGCGCCAGGAGTGGGTACGCAATAGCCCAAGAGGGTAAGGACCGAATCAATTTTACACCACCAACAAAAACCATTATCATGAAATGTAATCGATTTGACTGTGCAGAGGACCTGAACGTGCTGGGCTGGAACGCGTACGTGGGCGAGGGCGGGAGCACGCTGAGCGGCGGCCAGCGCGCCCGCGTGGCGCTCGCGCGCGCCGCCTACCAGGACAAGCAGGGTGAGTGGCTCGTGCTGAGTGGGGAGGGGGGGAGTGTTGGTGGGGGTGGTGATTGTTTGAATATGTACAGGAAAGCATCGATGTTTTAATATCGATTATAAATCCGCTAAAAGTCGAAAACATCTGTTAAATATTTTGAATAGGTTTAAACTGGACGTGGTAAAAGTGTTTTATATATATAGTATTTTAGCTACATAGCATAGTATATCATATATTTATTTGTCTAAGCATGTAATTTTAAGTAGGTACAATTTAAAAAATGGTCATAAAACGCGCTTGTACTAAAAGATAACGATGTTATTCTTTCGATATTTTCAAATCGATATTTTTCTGATTAACAAAACGTTATTAAGCTTGTTTTAGAGAAAAAATGTCACGTTTCTTGTATGTAAATGTTGTCCCTTTAAATATTTTACTTTTAGTATTTGTTGTTGCGGCAACAAATTGTTGTTGTATTGACACAATGTGTGCAAATTTAAACACTACGTCTTACGATTCGTGATACAGCCTGTTGACAGACGGACGAACAGTGGAGTTCTATTAACACCTTTTGGGTACGGAACCCTAATAAATGCTGTCACAAAGTGTCACTGTATTGTCGTGGTCAGTGTACCTGCTGGACGACGTGCTGTCGGGGCTGGACGCGGCGGTCGCGCAGCACGTGCTGCAGCGCTGCGTGCTGGGCCTGCTGCGGCGCAGCGCGCGCGTGCTGGTGTCGCACTCGCCGCGCCACCTCGCGCGCGCGCACCGCGCGCTGCTGCTGAGCGACGGCCGGCTGGTCGCGCAAGGTAACAACCACCTCACTCTGCACCACACACTGTGTATTCACAACATACTGTAGAGCAGGAAGCTTCATTCCTAATTTTTTTTTATATTAATACGTAGGCAAGCAAGCAGAAGGGCCACCAGATTGTAGTCTATGAGCGCTTGAAATAGCATTATTTGGTGCCACTCACGCGTTGCCGACCCCGAGATATTAGTTGTTAAAACTCCTTTGCCCAGTAATTTCACTAACCTACAGTGCCCTTCTAACGTACTATTAAAACTTTTATCTCAATGTGTATTGTTATTGAGAGTGAACTTACTGACGAGAGACTGAAGACTTAGACTCGACAAGTATAAGATCAACCGTTGCGAGGGCTCATCAAATACCAATTTGTTGTTTAGTGTCGTACTTGACAAAACGTAGGTATTTGTAAATTAATTATTTATAACACTAAACACTTCTGTTTAGGTCCACCAGAAACGGTTTTAAATGAAATAGAAGAGTTTTTGCCGAGCGAAACAGAATCAATAGGCGAGGAGCCAACGCCGCTACGTAAAGTGGAACCTCGACCTGATGACGCGGACAACGTCAGCCGAAACAGCTTAGATAACGATGTAAGTTCCTAAATAATTAAAACCTTGATACAAAATCAAAAATAAAGATCGCAAACCTCTAACGCTAACTTCATTCAAGTATATTGTGCACAAAGAAAATAGCTTGGCAAACTTCATTTCGTATCGTTGGCGTTGAATTTGTAAAAGGAAACTACTAAGTCTATACCATTTTGTCTGTATGGCAGGGGCGTGAAACGTTTTTAAAATGGACTTTATTCTTTAAGGTTTAAGGTTTAAAATACACTGTAACGAATATATCGCTTGTAACATTTAAACACCAAAGAATTAACTTTTGTCACTTTTGTGTAAGGCTTTTTTAAGCATTACATTTGGGTCATTATCAAGACCTTTATAGTTATAGATATACATTTTTAAGTGACTAAGTTGTCAAGCAAGCATACGACTCACCTTCTGGTAAGCGGTTGTCGTAGCCTATGAGCGCTTTCAGCACCCTACATTTACATGTGTCACTCACTCGCTGCCAACTTCGAGGTATTGGTTCTTATATCTCCTTTGCCCAGTAAATTCACTAGCTACTACACAGTGCCAAACGCACTACTGATTTGCGATAGAATATTGCAATAAAAGGCTTACCAGTATTGTCTTTTAAAATTTAAACAAAAATTAAGCTGTATTTGTATTTCCAGGAAGCAATGTCAGCTGGAACAGTGGGTTGGTGGGTGATAGGTTTATACTTGCGATCAGTCGGCGCCTTCCTGACTACGACCATCATAATATCGCTGATACTCATGCAACTCTCACAGAACTACACATTCCTCTGGCTCACGTTCTGGGTTCGAAGCGAAGCAAAGAACACGACGACATTACAAGCAACAGACGTACACGAGAACGCAACAGCTCTGGACCACGGTTTCAACATGGCCGATAATATATTTCACACGATCGTCAATAAAACTATGGAAATAATAAATACTATAAACGGTTATAATATAATAAATAATTCGTCTAAGGTTATTGACCCTACACCTGTACCACAGTTGAGGGTACCAGTTAATACCGACACATATTATCTTGAGATTTATTTCGGCCTCGCTGGACTTAACTTAGTATTTACGATAATGAGGGCGTTTCTATTCGCTTACGGAGGTGTTAAAGCGGCGGAGAAAATACATAAAGTTCTTCTAAAAGTTATCGTAAAGGTAAGTTTATATCTCATTTAATCAAGATAAATAAAGGCTACACACGGCCCCCATTATGATAGTAATATCCTGTGTCAGGGGCCTGAAAACAAAATTAATGACAAGGGCAAACACACCCAGATCGGACCACATGCCAAATGCTTAATACAAGCACATACCCCGAGCGGGATTTGAACCATCCATGACCTGTGGCCCTTAGGGCAGATTCGCTACCGCTGCGCCATAACGTCATCCGAAGATTACACAGTTGCGAACCTATCTTAAGCTACAGGTCGTGGGTTCAATTCCCTCACGGAGCAGATGTTTGTGTGAACAATACACGAATGTTCTTCAATCTTGGGGTTTGTGTTGGTATTTTTGTGTGTTTCCGGACCGCCGATGCAGGATATATTTTAATGGTAGACGTTAGGACTAATCACTTTAACGGCTGTCTTGTTTTTATGTGACCTTTAAATATATGTACATTATATTTTTTTCTGGAAATATAAGGTTGCCTGTGTTTTACTTGAGGACTTGATATTTTTTTTAATTTCTCCTTTTGAGAGGTGTGCAATAAATTATTATTATTTATTTATACGAAATCATTATAACAGGGCAGGAAATATAAAAATAAAACCACGCAGTATTGTAATACATGTGTGAAGTCAATTCCTAGTAAAAAGAAACAGTTAAAAATATATTTTTTTTAGTTTATAATTTATTTTTTTATATATTTTGAGTTTTTTAATCTATTACGCATTTTTAGGCCAACGTTAAATTCTTTGACGTGAATCCAGCCGGCCGTATTATCAACAGATTTTCATCCGACACGTACACAGTGGACGATTCGCTCCCGTTCATATTGAATATCCTACTGGCTCAAGTGTTTTCTTTAATAGGTAAACTATTTTTATTTAAACTATTATACTGATTTTAAATGTTTAATTTTATAAAGTCTTCTATTAATATTACTCTATGATGTCATATGATTAAAATGTTTTATTCTTTATGCTATTCTAATTATCTTACTCTGTGATGTGAACAGGTGCGGTGGCGATCACCGTGTACGGCATACCGTGGTTACTACTTGGAGTTGTACCTATGACTTTTATATATTACAGGTGAATTTTGTAAACTATATATAATATATATATTAACATCTTTTAATTGATTTACCTATTTGTTGTACGTAATTTTCTACATGTTTAATAATAACATCGCATTTATAATTTCGAACAAAAAGTGTTCCGATTTCCTCTCTAACTGAGCGTGTCGCATGTACTAGGAAATTGTATGACAATATATGTAGTCCCCTAAAGGCTCAGGGTAGAACCTGTACCTCTTGTGACTGAACAGTGACTTCTACCTTTGAACTAGTCTCTATGGTGTCATATTTTCCTGTAATCAGTCAATTGCTTTTAAAAACACAAAGTAAATGTTCATTTTAACTGACATTTTATGTATAAAATTAATATATATTTTTAAAAATGTCAGTATTAATATACAATTGCTAATGTTTTCTTGTATTGCAGACTACAGCGGCGATATCGCGTCACGTCGCGACAGCTCAAACGACTTCAGAGCGTTGCACTATCACCAGTTTACGTTCATTTCAACGATACTCTTGAAGGTAAAAAAAAAATTAATATGTTCTTTATATTAAATATTCTTAATCTTAATATTTACTATGTATCTCAAAAAGGTCTTGTTTATATTATCCATACTGGATAAATAGGGATAATTGAGACGCCTATAGTTTTCATCGCTTTCTGGTCCGTATATTATCAGCCAGTTTAGTTTAGCTTTATGCGCAGTGAGTTTTTGGGGTCACCATGTAATGGTGTTATATCAACAGAGCTTGCTTCTGTGGGCACCCTAAAATGGGTTTCGTTTGTTATCAATTCTTTAATAGTTAATAAGACACGCTATAAAGGCAATTTTAATAATACTGATCTAAAGAAAAAGAAGACAAGTTAGTCCGGTTCCGAAGTTCGGGACGGTAGGGCTGTCGCCCTGTTCAAGCTTATCGCTGTCCTTTTTTATACATATTTGTAGAAGAAACATTCTGAAACATTCTTAAACTTAACTTACTTTCTGTCACGCGTTTTATAAATTTCTGGGACTTATACATTTTTGAAGTTTGTGGTTCTAGACATCCTGTGTATCGTATGTAGCTTCTTAGCTTTTCGCTCAGATTTTTTTTTTTTTTTATGTTACAAGTTGGCAAACAAGCAAACGGCCCACCTGATGGTAAGTGGCTGCCGCAGCCTATGAGCGCTTGCAGCACCATTAGTAGGTGCCACTCACGCGTTGCCAACCTCGAGATATAAGTTCTTAAATTTCGTTCGCCCAGTAATTTCACTAGCGTACAATGCCCTTCAAACCGGAACACAGTAGCGCCCAAGCACTACTATTTGGCGGCAAAATTGAATGAATCCGTCTTCTCGATGACGTCTCGTTTATATAGCGCCTAACAAGGGTTCGAGAAAGTTTCACTCACGAAATGTTAGTACGGGATTTTTCAAGGATGCAACTTTCTAGAGCCTACGCGTTACGAATGAAAGAGACAGAGTATCAGTGTTCTCGGTAACAAATGGTGAGGTGATCGTACGTGCGCCGCAGGTCTGAGCGTGATCCGCGCGCTGGGCGCGTCGGCGCGCTGGGCGGAGCGCGGCGAGGAGGGCGTGGAGCGCTGGCAGCGCGCGGCGCTGTGCGGCGCGGGCGCGGCGCAGTGGCTGGCGCTGCGCCTGCAGGCCGTGGCCGCCGCCGCCGTGGCCGCCGCCGCGCTGGCCGCCGTGCTGCAGCGCGCCACGCACGCCGCCGACCCCGGTAACACTACACTATACCTCTCTCGTTCTAGCTCTCGAATTATTGACACAATATTTCACACTACAATGTTTTTTGGAACAAAGTTGCTGAACGCGGCATGCGATTTAGTGAACGCGGCTGTATGAGGGTGCGTGTGTGTATCGAGTCGACTACAAGCCACTATGACCTATAGAAATATACAGTTTCATTTCGAATTATATTCAGAGTTCAAGAAAAAACGTAGGAAACTTCGTTCCTGATGGGGGTGCCCCGACCGCACAATTTTTTTTTAAATCGTGACGGTTGGCAAACAAGTATACGGTCCGCCTAATCGAAATGCTGTCACCGCTAACTATAAGCGCGCACGATACTTGAAGTATCACATGCGCGTTGCCAATCCTAAGGATAGGAGGGAAGAGAAAAAACTAAGGAACAGAGGGAGATTGGGTCTCCGGTCCGCTCTCATTTATAACACGAAACACAGCAATACCTACTGATACTGCTACTTTACGCCAATATTCTGTAAGAGGGTAGTACTACCCATTTTTGCTGGGAGACGCAAGGCTCCATTACATCTAAAATTAATGAGTATGTTATGTTACATGTAATCGAAGAGGAAATGCAACTCGCGACTTACGGTCATCAGAAATGTCTTTCTTACGGAGCTAATTTTGTAGGTCTTGTTGGCTTGGCGATATCCTACGCGCTATCAATGACGTCAATGCTCAGTAACGTGCTGAACGCCTTCACCGAGACGGAGCGAGAAATGATAGCAGTCGAGCGAGTCGGCGAATACATTACACAGGTTTTTAACTCTATATTATACTAGCGTATCGCTATGGTTTACCCCGCTTTAATATAAATATGGTTACCATAGCATGATTTAAAAAATATTTTGTTTTGTAATGAGTGATATGTAGACGTACTATACAATATTTCCCGTCACGAGAAGCTATAAAATTTTATAAACACATATTAAGGGGCTGGTAACATTTGGATTAAATAAAAAATGTTAGTCGTAAGAAATAACATTAATACTTACAGTAATTAACAAAAACAACAATATTCTACTAATTAAAAGTTACAAAATTAAAAATAACAAAAAATATAACCTCATCCGCGAAAACAACACAAACAACCTGAGAAGAACCTATCGGCCCAAATGTTTAAGTGCAATGAGTCAAATTACAGCAATAGTTTGCTAAAATACGAGTATTACCCGACGAAGTAAAATTGCTAATTAGTTTCGCATTACTCTTATGTTACTTTGAATTGATTGAATTTGGGTGTTCTTTTGTTGATGGTATTGTCGTTAAGTAACGTAGTAGAAGTTCTTTATTTAAAAATTTATAGCTTCTCGCATACGAAAAATAATAATTTCGTTTCGTTGCGTTGTTTTTGAATTTACGAAGGAACACCACCTAGTCTTGGACATTTTGTTTTTATAGGAGGGCCTCTCTATAGTACCTTTATAGTACGTCAATGCATAAGATAATAATTTATTTTGTAAAGTGTGATATATTGTATTATATCTATTTATTTCTAATCACACTTTTTCATGTCCTCATTATTGTCAGGTGGAAAGTGAAAAGATCGGTGGAATGTCTCCACCGTACGGATGGCCGTCACACGGAGTTATAAGTTTTGAAGACGTCTATCTTAAATACGGGTAACGTTTTTAAATAGACTATTAATGCTTTTAATTTATTTTTACTTAACGAGGGATCTTGCATATGGAAATATTTGATTTTAATCCAATTTTGTCGAATGATATAATCCTGAAGTATTGTAAATATATTTTTTCATTCATATATCTTCTTCTTCCTAGTATTATTTTCGATCTTTATCGAGGGTCTGCTTATTGCCATCTGATCCCGCAACACAAGGACGAACGAGCAACTCATTGGATAAGAGGAAATTACTCATTAATAGTTAACGATTATTATCAGATGTTATGATAACGACCGGGAACGATACGCTTAACGTATTCTCCGAGGCACATTTTTCATTATATATAATTGTGCT
Organism: Hestina assimilis; assembly: GCA_023373885.1. Taxonomy (NCBI): domain Eukaryota; kingdom Metazoa; phylum Arthropoda; class Insecta; order Lepidoptera; family Nymphalidae; genus Hestina; species Hestina assimilis. The sequence goes on along the minus strand of CM041747.1, from coordinate 14,430,857 downwards.
AATTTGTTGACATGTCTCTTTACTATCTCGTAGTTTGGAAATGACTAATAAAAATGATTTGTTGTGTATATTGTATATAATAGACCATACTGATGTAGAGACATTTTGAATATTTTCAAATAAAGAAATAAACGCTTAACACTCAACGACCCTCGTTCGGATAGTGATATCCTACGTCGGGGGTTCGGAAACATTAACAATGACAAGGACAAACAGACCTGAAAACGTGCCTGTATGGTCAATACATAATTTGAAGACTCAATAGCTCAGCGGTAGAAGGGCCGCGAGGGAAGTTGACGCGAAAGTCGCGGATTCGATCCCGACCCTCTTGGAGAGGCAATAGGATTATTAGTAATGCCTTGCAAAATGCATTGCTAATAGTCTTTTAAGAAAAAATACTAACATCTGCTCCGAACAAGAATGTTACCCGCGACGTGTGGCGCTTAAGGCAGGTTCGCTACCAAATTTAAGGTTAAGGCTTCAAAATAGGGGTCGCCAGGTATTGGGGGAGTGTGCTGGTTAATGTAAACTTCTTTCCGAAATATCCGTTTATTGATGTTAAATGTTAATGTGAAAATTGTTATAATATGTTTAATAAATGTTATAAAAATGTTAAATGTTGAATGCACGCCCGCTTAGTATGATCGCGAGAAATGCATTGAAACTAATTAAAATGATCCGTAACTCGAAGGCACGAGACTCCGTGATTACGTAAAAGGTCTACAGTTCAGTCAGTAGTGAGTGGTGTCCGCAGAAGCGGGTCGGGCGGGTCGTCGGCGCTGCGCGGGCTGTCGTTCTCGTCGCACCCGAGCGAGCGGCTGGCGGTGGTGGGGCGCTCGGGCGCGGGCAAGAGCTCGCTGCTGCGCGCCGTGCTGCGCCTGGCGCCGTGCGCGCGCGGCCGCGTGTGCGTGGACGGCGTCGACGTGGCGCAGCTGCATCTGCACGCGCTCAGGTACGCGCGGCGAGTAGACTAGATCGTCACTAGCCGTACGGGTTATGGTCGCCGTACAGGGATTTATTTAAACAGGATAGTTAAGAGTAAAATGGTTTATTATACTTAACTTTTACAATGGTAAAATGGTGAAATGGTTATGAGAATACGCGAACCGATTTGCGATCTGACGTGAACTGAACTTATAACTAATGAAATAACGCGGGCCGGCGTAAACGCTGACACTGCGTTACTTAATGGGCGACGCTTAGCATCGTACACTATCAAAGCGCTCACCAATATATATTCAAGTTCCCTTAGTTAGTCGTTGGGCCTCGGACCGCCAGGCAATATAAACGGCCTGGTCGGAGGATCCCTTTGTGTTGGAAGGATATAACCATAGTAGAGACCCCGACGTGATCTTCACTTCCCACGTGCAATTCCATAATATATGACATCTTTTAAAATTCGATCACAATGTTCAGCCCGAATATAAACTGATTAAATACGCTAATCCAGTAATTAAAAGTCACTTAGCCAAAAAGGGCTGTACCCGTCGATGCAACTCTTACTCAGTTTTTTGCTTTTCTATATTATGAATATGTGTTCGCGTAAGTATCGACATTCGAACAGGCGAACGTTGTGTAGTCGGTTATATCTCAATCATAGATAAATAGGGTAAGTAGATAGTGTATCCCACATCCCATATGGACGCAAATAAACAATACCATGTCAACCCACACGAATGTCATTTCGAGAAAAACGCGTTTGAAAATTTTGAACAACTTGCGTTATATATATGAATTTTTTATGTATTGGTCAAGTTTTTGGCAATTTCAGATTTATGTAAGTTATTTTACTTATTTTCACAAAAATAAGTATACAAACTGCATATTTCGTATATAATATAACCCAAAATGTTTAACATAATACATAAATTGCATGATTAAATTAATGGCTTTTTTAGAAGTTTTAAAGCTTATAACCCTACAAATATTAAAGAAAAATGTTCTTCAGCCATTTACCAACACTTCTGCATATATAACTCAGTTTTTCAATTTTATGGGTTGGCATGGTTATTTGCGTCAATATATAATTCCCAGCCCGAATACAAAAATGCGATATACTAATCAATGTTGTAATAAAAATGAATGCGTTATTCAGGCCGGTTATTAAGTTAATAAATACTAAATGATTTTATATTGGCCTCTCACAGATCACGCATAGGTATGATACCGCAGGAGCCTTTCATATTCACGGGAAGCATTCGCGAGAACGTGGACCCGCTGCGCCAGTACCTGGACGCGGAGCTGTGGCGCGCGCTGGACGCGTGCGGCGCGCGCGCGCTGGTGGAGGCGCGCGGCGGGCTGGGCGCGCCCGCGCAGCGGCTGTCGCGGGGACACGCGCAGATGCTCTGCCTCGTCAGAGCTCTACTGCAGAAGGCCAAGGTAACCTCACGTTTTTAAATATGTATATTAAAGTTGTGGCCTTTATCGTTTAACACATTCACAATCCCGATAGACAGAATAATAAATTTGTTATGAACCTCATCGCGGTCACAGGATTGTTAGCTATTGTGTAAAAACTAGATATGGGTTGTAGTGGCTGCAAAGGGTGTTTTCGTTAAAGAGGATAAACATCAATCTATCAAAAAAATATGGTTTATTTAAAGTCGAGCATAAGTCGTAATATTTTTTTGCTTAAATGAACGATGTAACTAATTCCCACGCTCGTCCCGGGCAGGTGTTGCTGGTGGACGAGGCGACGGCGAACCTGGACGCGGAGAGCGAGCGCGTGATCCTCGACACGATCCGCAGCGCGTTCGGCGGCAGCACCGTGGTGTTCGTGGCGCACCGGCTGGCGGGCGCGCTGGAGTGCGCGCGCGTGCTCGTGCTCGGCGCCGGCCGCCGCCTCGAGCTGCGCGCGCCCGCCGACGCGCTCGCCGACCCCGGCTCGCACCTGTACCGCCTGCTGCACCCCGACGACTAGCTGCCCGCGCCCTCTACCACTGACGTAGAGGACAATAGATCGTGCATCCCATGTATTGAAATTAGTAAACAATTGAAGGATAAACTAGTGCCACCAATGAAGTATATGATATATTCCAACTACAAAAACTAAAATGGCGCATATGCAAAAAGTAAGAGTGGGGCTGGGATATTGACCAATGACATTCAAGGTTTTGTTAGCGCATGCGTACAATAGTATTATTTAGTTCCCAGCTATTTGTAAGATGGCCCTTTTGCATTGGCATTTTAAACACTCGTCATTTTACACCATATAGACCCACACCTACCTCTTTCTATATCTATGACTAGCCTCTACATACAATCGGAATAAGATAAACTAATCGAGCCTTACAGAAGGCGTATATGATGTGTAACATCTTACACCTTAATAAATAGTAGCAACATTATACTAATTACTATATAACTTGCACCCCGCGAGTTCTGGGCGGGTCTCGATTCAAATACTCAACGAAATCGCATTATTTCCATTCAATCACATTTGAAACCGGTTTAATTAAAAATGTTATTAAAAGAGCTTTTGTAAAATAAATTACTTTTCAAAAAAGTTCTTGTTGTTTTCAAAAAAATATAGAATAACTTTTTATATATTTAATAACTGAAGGAGACGCTCATAGCCGAGTGCACCCGCTGATCGGTAAACGATCGGTAGGTTAAGCAACTTTAGCCGCGGTCAGTCACTAGATGGGTGATTGCATAGTGGTATTTCAACCGAGCGTCTCCGTGCTTCGGAGGGCACGTAAAAGTCGGTCCCGGCTGTTGACAATTAGACAACAGTCGATAAGTCAAGTCAGAGGCCTACGGGCGACCTGAACAACTCTGACACTAGGTTGACCACTAACCAATCGATAAGAAGAAGAATAACTGAAGAAACAAGTTTGAACGCTTATTGGTTATTTTAAACCAAGGTTCCAAGCATTGACCAGCATCTTTGAATAATCGCGCTTATATCATTGACTGTATGCAGAAGACTATCTATCCTAGATTAAAATCAGTAAATTTTCAATAATAATGAGATTCATAAACTATATAATATTATGATAAGATCTACTTAATCCTAAAACACTTAGTAAATTATAGCAATGCTCACTTCAGTTTCCGGGAGTAACTTTATATTTAGATAATATAGGATATACAGAGTCAATATTGTCAATTAATCAGAAATACTTTTCGGAAGATTTAGGAAAATAGAAAAATAAAACTTTATTTTAAAATACATTATCATCATCCATCGTTAATTGGAGCGTCTGCTTCAAAGCCTGGGGTCCGCTTGATTTGTTATTTATGAATTAAAATATATTTCCTTTTTTGTATTTCATTTTTTTTATGTGAGAAGGGGCAAACGGGCAGGAGGCTCACCTGATGTGAAGTGATCACCGCCGCCCATGAACATCTGCAACACCAGGAGGCATGCAGGCGCGTTGCCGACCTTTAAGGAAAGAATACACACTTTTTTTGAAGGTTCCCAAGTTGTATCGGTTTGGAAAGACCGCCGGCGGAAGTTGATTCCACAGAGTGGTTGTACGAGGTTGAAATGTCTTCATATTTTTTTAGAGAAATTATTTTTCCTGTCTCCGAATATATAAAATAAATATGAAGTACAGGGTAGTCAGAATATGAGTATACCGTTTTATTCTTTAAACTTATATTAGTTTTTACTTTATAATGATTAAAATGATAGAAATAATTGTATTTTATAGTATTTTGAATACTGTAAAGTAAATAGACTGCTTTTCATATTATTTTGATTTAATCAAATGCTCGATTGCTATGTACAAAATATAAATATATTTTTCTTTTCCCATAACAATTTATATAAGTCAAATATTTTATTTCGATAAGTTACATTCTATTATATATTTATTGATTTACATTAGCAATTTTGCTTTACTACTATTGTCATTGAGACATTATTTTCATATGCAATTTCATATTTTAAAACGAGATACATTAATAGCTTTATTTAAAATAAGTTTGCTTCTAATAGGAGTTTGTCAGTATGATAAATGAATGATAATCATTCATTTATCATACCGACAATATTTTAGAGAAAGAAGACTTTTGTTTCTCTCATTGTATATTATACATTTTAACCTTTAATTCCTCAATTCAATTGTGTCTACATTTCTTCTCAGTATAATTTCAATTGCATGAATAAAAAAGAAATAATATTTTTTAATAAATATTTGTAAGGAATATGTATATGGATGGTACATTAGTAACTTTCGTAACATGACGTTGATAAAACCATAATACTGTGTTTAAAACGAGAAATTATATTAAAAATAATTAAAGTGATGTGTGACTAGTCGTTAGACGCAAATAATGGCATAGGAATAATGTAGGCTAATAAATAATATACTAACAAAAATGTTAAGTTTGAGATTCTTTATGACAAAATTTATTATTACGGCATTACATAATAAATTATAAATAATTATTACACATTACATGTTTCGTTCTTCAGGTGTTTTGTATGCGTAATTAATGTAGTCGAAAATTTCTTCTTCCGATGTAATATTTACTGGCTCACCGGGAACTCCTTACGAAAAATGTTATTTTTTAAATATTATTATTATAATTAATAATTATGTAATAATAGATCTCCATTAAGTTATATGCTAGTTTAATGTAATATAATGTTTTATAATATAAATTCATGAAAGCATTTTATTTTTACAACAACATACTAGCAAAATCCACCTTACTTTACTCAGAATTAATTATCAGTTAGTTTATAATGGTATTAAATGACAACAATTAAACATTTTCTTCTTCTGGTATTTTAAAATATATTATTTTCTAATCAATACATTTTATAAAATCAATTTCACTGACTATTCGTTATATAAAATTATATTTTTAAAAAGTATGTGTGTGTATTTCTCTCGCGTCTGCCGTAACAAACAGCAAAAAACAGCTGTGTCTGATCTGCTAGCTTGTTTCTGTCTTAAAACTAACGACTAACTTGGGAGTTGAACATCGTGTCGCTGTGCGCGGGTATATAAAAACTTTTTTTTTCAAAAGGCGCCTAAAGAAGTATATCTTCGAAATTTCGAATATTTTGCAAAAGTTAAGAATGTCGCCAGTTATCAGATATGGATACACAAACAACATAACTTCTCATTTGGCATCTAATTAGACACAATCCTCTGTCTATTTATTTATATTAGTTACCTGATGATTAAAGACATCTTTTTGAATATAATTATTTAACATTATTGTTCCTTACCAGTGATCCCAATAGGCCTCAAAGAATATTCGTTAAGTGTGAAACCGTTTTCCAAAGCGTGCGTCCTCATCTCTTTGTTGAAAATGTCACTTCCGGTGAAATATAGCACGGCGCAATGGTACTGCTCGTGGGGTATTATTCGGATGTCCAGGCGACGATATGAATGTTCATTTGATAAGCGACAAACTCCCTATAAGCAATATATAATAAAAGAAACAGTAGTAATTTAGATTTGATTTTACCAGATATCTTTTAGTCTAAAATAAAGTTGGATAGGTATTGAGAAATTTTACTCGCAAGATATTCGTTGAGTTCTATAAGAACTGTCATCTGAAAATATGGTACAAATTTTAATATTACCTATAACTTGCAGTACACGCTGCAAAGTTTTTGCCGCCCTAGCCTCTACAATTTTTGAGTACATTTTTGAGATAATCAAAGCTCAATCATGTACGATTAATACCCGTAAAACATCGGAAAACCGTCATGCAGAAATCTTTCTGATTTATATGTAGCAAAAAACTTCGGTACCCAAATTTGCTGCCCCTAAAGTCTGCCACCCTAGGCTCAAGCCTACTCAGCCTTCTGGTAAATCCACCACTGATCATTGCACCACTGATCATTCGTAGGGTATAATGCAAGCCAAGGCTGTTTAAAAAAATAATGTAATACTCAATTGTTTACCTCAAATATTAATGGAAATTACTTAAATTAATAGCTACAATAGTAATTTGTAAAATTACAAAATCTAACTTGAATTATTTTGAAATGTTTAATATTAAAACTTACATTTATTGTAATATTTTAAAATAGACATTTTTTAAACAGTCTGTTGAATGCTAGTAAAATTCTAAAAGTTGTGCTAAGGATTTTATTGTCATGTATTTACCATAAATTTCGTATCACCCATTGATATAACATCTGTGATAATATTGTTTAATGCCGCTACAACATTTTTTAAAAACTTTTCACTGGACTTCTTTTTGTCATCTAATTTAAATGATGGGTGTGTTATCAAGGCATCTATATCACCACTTTCTAATTTGCCTCGCCTAAAAAATATTTAATATTTAAAATTAGATTTAACTTATTAAACAAGATAAAAAGCTGTTATAGTTATACATACAAACCTATAACTGCCACAAATTGTTATACTGAATTGAGGATCTAAATCCTGAACCTCTTTGATAATAATAGATTCTAATTCTTGAATTTCTGATCGGGGAATCTTTTTCTCAAAGTCTTCAAAATACCTTAAAAATAGATAACACTAACCTAAATTTCATATTAAATAACAATTCCTAGACAAGACAACTATAAATGAATGATGTTGAAATTGATAAAAGGCTACAACAACCTAGCCTCTTTTCTTGTAGCTTTTGATTATTTTTTTTTATTACACAACTATTTCTTGACTAAAAAGTGGCTACAATAACTTTTAAATCTTCTTCCTTTGGATGAAAAACCCTTATAATTAGTTTAAGAATCATAATAATATACTTTGTACAATAGTAATTGTTGTTTCTTTGAATGGTAAATATTTTGTTATTTTGGAAATATATTGGTTATAAATAACATATGTGTATAAATAGATACTAAGTGTAGATTTCTGTATAAGTAAAATATTAATTAAGATCTTAATATTTTATGAAATATTTATTGATACTAACTTTAAGCCTATACTTTGATGGTGGGTTAGTTTATTTTTGTTATTTTGTAAATCCTCTAATGTTTTTATGCCCATATTGGCAAGCTCTGCAGCCTTTACTGGTCCTATGCCAGACACTCGAGTCAACAAGTTAATTGTTTGGGCATTCTCATCTTGGTGTATATTGTCCAGTTTTCTTAGTTTTCCTGTTTGCAAAAATTCATCTATTTTCTCAGCAATTTTCTCTCCTATACCATTTAATTTTTTAGCTTCATCTCCTGATGTAATTCTTTTGTTATGACTTGATAAAACACTGGCAGCTTTTTTGTATGCATTGAATTTGTGAATATTACGACTCACATTTTTTTCGTAATTTGCTAATTCCATCAAGAAATCGCAGAAATCAGCATTATCGTTTCCACATGGATTTTTACGCTTACTCATATTGAATAGTATATATATATATTGTTTACTGAAAAATAAGGCATATAAACATTCAAAACAACTTTTATTTCTAATCAATGAAATAAATTTTATAAATTGATAATAGCATTGCAAATACAAGTTAGATGAACGACACAATGAATTACACAGGCATTTTGGGAAGGTGACTAAAGGAATACAAATCTTGTTAGTCCAATCAAAACTCATCCACTACACTGAACTGGACGGGAAAAGTGGAATGTGATGACAATAAAACCTCATCAAAATATTGGAACCGGTCCTTGGTCCAAACGGTCACATAAAAATATTACCAAATAATCGTTATACAAAGGATTGTATTATAATGGTTACAAATTTATCACATTTAAGTACTATAATCCTGGGAATTTTATTCACAACTTTTTACATCTTACTTAATTTAAATAATTTTAGTCATAAATCATAATTAAAATCATACGTAATCTAAGATAATATATGTTCGCTATTGCTGCATTATTGCAAATCGTGTAATCCTGCAGTTTACAAAACAAAACATTTATGATTTGACAATTGACATGGATTTGACATCATTGACAATGTTTTATTTGGTGATTTAGTGAATGACAATTGACATTGACAAATGATGACATGATATTATATGATACTCATAGACATGGAGGACAGACATAGATATTACATCTTAGTATGACATAGTAGATAGTTGACCCCATTGAAAATGGCATACGGTAAATCGAGGTATAACTGGCCACTTTCAATAACTGACCAGGTCTCCTTAAAACTCAAAAATAAGAAGTTGGATACTCTGTCTGTGTTCGTTTTGTAATATTATTTATACTATAGGTTTTCATTTTAATTCACAATTGCGTTTCTATAATAAAAAAATGCGACAAAAATTATCGTTTTCTATCGACAGTCGGGAAAAAGTATGTATTCATGCGATAATACTAATAAAACGATAATGGTTAATGATAATTTAAAATATTAATTATTTTTTTCTTGACGTTCTCGCTTTGCTGTGAATGATTAAAACTGAACTAAATTAATTCAATATTGGCATTATAAACCAATAATATTTATTTTATTCTATTGAACATCTTTTAATAGAGTGGCTAGTAACTGAAAATAAAACACGTTGATTTCTTTTATAAATTGTTTTTCATTTCTTTTATTTTGTTGTTTTTAAAGTTAAAATGTGGCTAGTTATTAAACCAAGTTAAAATGTGGCTAGTTATTAAAGGATCATCATGCCAGTTTCTGATTTTGATGGCCAGTTTCTGGTCGAATTCAATATTTTCGATTAAATATACTATAAAACTTTAGACAACTGTGCTTTTCGTTTTCAAGTATGACTGTCTTCTCTATTCGGCGATACCATACAAGTATAATTTAAATGACGGAAATCAAAACTAACAATTTAAAGTAGCCAATGTGCTTAAGTGGCCAGTTACTGCAGGTTTTACCATATTGAAGGATGAACTGACGCCCTCAGCGAATATGCCAGAAACTAAAAAAATAAACAGTATGCGTGACAAATAAGAATGGAAATACAGATATATAAAAACTGAACACCGACAATTTGGCAATTTCTTTGTATTCAATAATCAGAATTGTTAATTTTTCTAGATAATATGGACTATATCAATATAAATTTTACATTTAAAACTTTACCAAGATTTGTACCTGTTCAGTGATATCTTTTCAAAGTTTTCAAAAATGACGGACTTTCCATACAAACTTTTAACACCTTTTTCACCCCTTATGGGTTAAATTTCGAAAAATGATTATTTCTCGTCTACAATTAAAAAATAACACCTGTGAAAAAATCAGTTTTCAAGGTCCAAGCCTAAAGTTTGGGGGTCAGGTCTTCTTGTTTCATTATACATAGATTGGCATATATTTTCAATGTTCACTGTGGTTAATGTGCAAGAATTAGTAGTCAATTCGTACAGAGTATTATTTATTTAATCTTTTTCTTAAATTATTATGTATAGCGATTACTTATGATTATCGTGTATTTTGCGGACTTTTATTTAAGCCTATAGCTTAGGTGCGAAAGGAAAATATCCTAATTCCTAAGTACCGACAAAAATTGGCGCGGACTTTTTTATGTTAGTATATATTGTCGGTTTTGATAAAAATTGTACACAAGTAATTAAAACAAAAATGAAAATCGCTCGAACAAATAACATGTTCATACAAAAAAGCTCTACTTCTTAGTTCTTTAGTTCCTAGTCTTAAAATTAGTAACATTTAAATAATAATAATGTTAATGTACATAAGTTATAACGTTTTTAGTTCGCGTCGCGTCCAACTTCAGTAGGAACAAACCATAGGTGTTTGACATTCGCGAGCGGCAAGCGCGACATTTATCATTTGTGAAAATGTCAATCAGAATCAAAGGTTTAGAGTATTTTTATTTCGAGGTTGTTTTAGTTTTAATATTTCTTAATAAGTTTACGTAAATGAAGTGAAATATATAAATAAACAGTGAAAAAATCATAATGTAAATTATCATACCTACCAGTGAAATCTCAGTACTTACTACGAAACTTCGCGATGGATAACGTAACAGAAAAATTACTGCAATGTTTTGGTTACAGAAAGTTTAAAAGTGAACTTCAAGAACGTGCTGTACGGGCTATCGCTAGGGGTAAATAGATATTTTATATAAACTACATATATATATTTACACGTAATTATTAATTAAATCCTAGATTAGTATTGGCTGACGAAAATATTATTTTCTGTAATGACGGAATCAATAAACGTATAATATTAGTGTTACCATATTCAACATAATCGTAATTTGCGTATTATTTATTACAGTAGGATTGTTTCATGCAGTAATTTTCTAAATGTAATAGTCTGTTAAATAAATATTTTCAGGTGTTCATGATGTATATGTTTCAATGCCCACTGGTTCAGGGAAGTCTTTGTGCTTCCAATTACCAGCTATGTTGCAAGACAATAAAGTTGCTATTGTATTTTCACCTCTATTGGCTTTGATTAAAGATCAGATTGATCACTTAACAAAGTTTAAGATTCCAGCAGAATCAATAAACTCAAAAATGACCACGAAAGATAGAGAAAGAGTTTTAAATGATCTTCACAGTATGAAACCGAATACAAGGTTTTTGTATGTAACCCCCGAACAAGCAGCCACAGGAACTTTCAAAGCCCTTATTGAGCATCTAGTCAAGTACAAGAAAGTTTCATATATAGTAGTAGATGAGGCCCACTGTGTTAGTGAGTGGGGCCATGATTTCCGACCGGATTATTTAAAATTGGGTGATTTAAGAGAGAAATTTAAGAGTATTCCATGGGTTGCTCTTACTGCTACAGCAAGTGTAGAAGTAACTAAAGATATAATGGCAAACCTGAGGTTGTTGCAACCTGTTGCTCAGTACAAAACACCCAGTTTTAGAAGAAATCTATACTATGATGTTGTATATCAGAATTGTATACAGGATGAGATTGGAGATTTAGTTGACTTTTTAAAGAAAAATTTAAAAGATGATGACAATGTGAAGACGGTATGTAGATTCTGGTTATTAATATTACTAACAACAAAAAATTATCTGGTCTGGTGTAAGTGTGATAACATAACTGTACCAACTCTGTCTTTATCTAAAAAAATATTTTTTAGATTCATACATTTGTTTTAATTGTATATGGGTATGGCCAGTATAACAATTTCTTACAGTTTAGTGTGCACTATATAATTTGGTTTTAAGTTTGTTTGTTAAAAGAAATTTGATGATTAACACACAAATATTGCATTAAGAATTTTAAAATAATTAATGTAAATAATTATTAGCAAAAATGTAAGTATGTGTTGTTGTTGATATACTAAATACATTATCAAATATATGTCATTTTAAAGCTTAAAAACAAAGTTTTTATTATTAATTATTGAATAACTTTTAACTCTTTATATTTGGAACTAAAACATTAAGTATGAATTGTATTTCAATCAGTCATTGATGAAATTTAAAATTTATTATCATTGATATACATTTTTTTTTAATTTGTCACATAAAAATCTCCTGCGATGCCATGCTGCCAATGAGAGCAGAATGTAATTGTTAATAATAGTTGTGCATATTTTGTAGCAAATTGATGTTTGAGCAAATTTATTGCAATACATAAGACATCCCAATATATTATTTATGATCATTATGATTATACTACAACACTTAAGACAACAAATAAGCATTGTTATTACGCAGAGGAACTCACACCTATATAAGAAGTGGCTAAATATAAAAGTTTTTATTTTAGAAGGACAAGAGTGCGGCAATTGTATATTGTCGTACACGAGAACAGACTGAAGACATATCCAATATGTTAACAAAAAGAGGTTTTAAGGCGTTAGCATATCATGGCGGTATGTAATTTTTTACTCAATTTCATTTTCTAATACCAGATTACTTTATTACTAAAATGTAAACTTTTCGATTAAAATCTTAAATGGTTTAAAAGTTAAGAAAAAAATTCAAATAATTACGAAAGAATTATAATTATAATAAGTATGTTAAAAATATTTAAAACTTGATGATTAAAACAAAATGTTTATTCAATATCTCACTACCCACTCTAGCGCAGCTACGAGCTTATTTCAAAGGGCAATAAAAATATTAATAATGCAAAAGTATGGTTAATATTCTTTAAAAAAGAAGCGACTTAGCTGTAATCGTATATATTTTTTAAAATTGTACTCAGGCTTAAAGACGTCAGAACGCATATCAGTTCAAGAGCAATGGTCGAATGGCGAATGTCCGTGTGTGTGCGCGACGGTGTCCTTCGGTATGGGCGTTGACAAGGCGACTGTGCGCGTTGTGGTGCATTGGGGCTTACCGCAGAATGTCGCTGCATATTACCAGGTTCACTTCATATTATAATCGCTTTTCCAATCCTTAACAATATTTCTTGTCTATATAAAAATTATGTTTTGTCATTTCTCGTTCTAATATTGATCAACATTGGAAAAAATATTAGCCTTATAAGTGTGTGTAATAATTTCCTAATAAAATAATATGCTAATATTTTAGGAGTCGGGAAGAGCGGGACGTGACGGTAAACCGGCCTTTTGCCGTATATATTATTGTCGAAGCGAAAGAAACGCGGTAGATTTTCTATTGAAATCGGAAATGGGACGGTCTAAGACTCCCGAGCAGAAACAAAGATGCAAAAATGCATATAAAAGTTTCGAAGTAATGGTGAAATATTGTGAAGAAGTAAGGTAAAAACCTCATATTATCTAACAAATAAACAAAATTGTATGGCGAACCTCGGTTGTCTAGTTTTGAAAATTTTGCGTTTTGTTTTGTGGTAGTAACCAGGTGAGCATTTAAGCCGTACCACCAGCAAAGGACCGCCACTAGGATTGCTCTTCTATACTCTTCAATAACATGCAGGTTTCTTCACGATGTTTTCGTTTAACGTTAAACAAAAGACAAATTTAAAACACAAATTAATTACTTGAAAACTCATAGGTGCTTGCCCGGATTTGAACCCGCGACCTTCGGTTAAGTCTACGTTTTTCATCAATTGTGCCATCTCAGCATTACGATCCGATATACAATTTCAAAAGGCGATGTACAATTTTTTCTCTATCTAAACTTAATTTTATTATGAATATAATTTAAAAAAAAAACAATGTTATACAACTTTTATCGTAACATTCATTAAAAAAATCATTTTAAAAAACATCGCCGTGATTAATTTCGCTATCAGTTACAACACTGTTATTAATACAATAATAATTTAGTACTCCGCGATAACATTATATTAAACCGCACGATGACGATGCGTCGTGACAATGTACCTAACAATTTGGTCGAAAGAATATAGTTCGCGCGTCAATTCTGACCTTTTCACTTATGACGACGTCTGTTAATAATGTGATAGTTTTTATGCCATTTATTATGTGTATCGGAATAATCAAATTGTATATATGAGATCTGGCTGTTGTTAGTTGATTAATTCCACCTGTTAAAGTTACATAAGGCTTTCAAGTCATCGATTTAAATTAACAGTTAACCTACGTAATTAATGGCTCTTTTACAAAAACATTGAACACGTTTTGACATTCACATATTGGGTACATTTGGTTTAATTGCTAAAAGCGGCTTTTTTTGGTAGTTTAATTTTTAAGACGTCCAATAAATAATTATGTGGAGGGTCTAGGGGTGGGGATCGAGCCGAATCTCACGTGAAAGAACGAATTTCGGTAGTTCCTATTAAAGTAATTTATTGTTTGATTTTCTCACTAAGAATCTTGCTTAAGTTCTGTCTTAAATACCAAAATTAACTTGTCTTAAATAGAAATATCTAAGCGAATTATTATAATTATTATTAAATTAATCCAACGCAATGAAATAATAAATGTATTCAAAATTCAAAATAGACGTTTTTAAAAATCTCACGTGAGATTAGGGATAAAGACAAATCTCACAACATCACAAGAAGGTCCGCGAAATCTATGAGTGCATGGACGCCCCCAAGAAATGCACTCAGATCTTATTGCCTCCGAAAAAAGGGACATAGGCTACTTTATATTGCGAAAAAAGGCTTTAAGACCATGAAATAGGGGATGAAAGTTTGTATGGGAAAACAATTACTTCTATATTGTATTAAAGATGCCTATTAAATATCGTTACTCATGCGGGAAAAGCCGAGGCTGGAAGAAGTAATAAATCGGTTATTAATGTTCAGATGTCGTCACAAAACATTCGCGGACTTCTTCGGCGAGGAGGCCCCGCGCTGCGTGACGCGCTGCGACGCGTGCGCCGACGAGCGCGGCGTGCGGCGCGCGCTCGAGCAGCACCTGCGCCGCGCCATGGGCGCCGCGCTCGGCGGACAGCTCGGCCTCGGCGCCACCGACTGCGCTGACCTCTACGGGGAGGGCAGGATGGGCCAGAGGAGGTCTCTTATATTTGGACGTGATTATTAAATTAGCTTCCCTAAGGATAGAAAATGACAATTAGCGAAAATTAAAAGCACATTAATTTGACCTTATAGGTCAAATTAATGCGTTGACATATATACATTTGGAACATTTATTAATAAATTTAAAAAAAAAAGAGCCAATCAATGTTCAATATTACACAAAAAAATTCACACATTAATTTATTATTTATTTTAGGGAAGCGGAATCTTACTACGGAGACGGAAGCGGCGACTCGGATGATGAGAATAGTCGACGTAGAATTGCAGAAGAAACCAAATCACTTATATTGGAAGAGTTTGCCAAAAGAAAAAGAGCATAGAAAAGATAGAAACAAAAATACCGATGCTGAGTCAGCTAAATACTCAAAATGCAAAGCAGCTGACAGCACGGGGAACAAGGTATCTTCTCAACCGTGTTAAATTTATTAAAGGCATTAAAATTAAATAATAAAAATCCGAAACTAACATAATCAAAAATTATTACTTTGTATAGGTGAATGGTTTAACAGTTGCCGGACGTGAGAGTTATCTTTCTCTACTCACTGATGCATTGAGAAATAATCTAAATAACCTGAAAGGTATTGATGAACCAGAAAACCATCTGTCTCATAAAGACGTCGAACAATGCGCAATAGAGTTGGAATACCAGGCATTTTCCAGTAGCACCGTAATCAGTCTCTACAGGAGAGCTATGACGAAATTGGTAATTAGTGATTTGGTTTAAGAGTTTTTCCTAGCGATTTACTTAATGACCAAGGTTTATTTCTGATTTTGGAGATTATTTATTTTTCAGCAGAAAATGTGTCAAATAACGGGTTTTTACTACATCATATAAATTTTTAAAATAATTGATTTGGATAATTTCAGATATCAAATATAAAATCCAGTAAAGATAATTTATATCCAAAACTTAAAAATTTTGAACCAAGAAAGAATAATACCCTTGCAGAGTTTGTGAGAGACTTTGAAAGGAATCGGGACTCTCAGAAACATCAAGGTTTCATAACAGCATCAGAATTAGAAAGCCGTAAGTATAAAACATTTTTAATAATATTAAATGTATTTGTTGTTTTTTAAACTAATCTCAAACATTCTTCAGGTGATAGGGAAGGGAAAAACGAGCAAAGATCACTATCTAAGGCTGATAGGGAAACTAAAAGAAAAGCAAATTCTTTTAAAAGAGATCCTTTAACACAAACTAAATTACAAAACTTTTTTACTGCAAAATCATCACAAGATTCTCCAAGTTTACCCTCCGATGATAGTGAAGATGAGAGAGGACTAGTTATTGCTGAAAATTACAGTCCTGATCATGGAGACACTACTTTGAAGTTAAAAGAATTTGATAATTCAACAAATATAGATGATAACGACAAAACATTCAAAATCGATTCAATAGATGATTACAATTCAAGTACAAGCAGCAAGGGTACTAAGACTCTGTACATAAATATTACCTTACAAGGAATTCCTAAAAAAGATAAAGATGAAGCAAAGGATTTCAATAAAAATGAATCAACAAAACAAACGTCTTCCGAAAAATCAACGCCAACAGCTAAAAGAAAAATAAAAGCCCTATTCGGCGAATCATCGGACAGTGAAATGGAGCTGATCGAAAATAAAAGATGCAAGCTTTCTAAAGAAACAAACATAGCTAGTAAATCATCTGACGATAACAGAAGTGAAAGGTCAAAGGCAAAAAAATCCAAAAAGAAACATAAACATAAGAAAGCATCCCATTCGCATAGAGAAAGGGAAAGAGATAAAAGTAGTGAAAATGACAAAGCAAGTCTAAATGATGAAGATAAAACGCTTATTATTGATACTAGAATTAACATATCTACTGAATCAGAGAGTAATCCAGATAATAGTATAGAAATGGATAATAGCTCAGAAAAACATAACACAAACGACTCTTCTGATGTAACAATATATAAAAGTGACTCAAACATTGAGAATTCCACAGGAAAACCAAAATTGCGTGACGAAAAATCTATAGACAAAGCGCTAAAACTCAGCTTGGAGGCAGATGAGGTATTACAAAAGCTAAAACAATTCTCA
This sequence comes from Hestina assimilis, assembly GCA_023373885.1. Classification (NCBI taxonomy): domain Eukaryota; kingdom Metazoa; phylum Arthropoda; class Insecta; order Lepidoptera; family Nymphalidae; genus Hestina; species Hestina assimilis. The sequence continues at coordinate 14,413,563 of CM041747.1, read as the reverse complement.
GAAATAAAACCTGAACCAGAAGTAGTGGAACCGATTCCCGCTGAAGATAAAATAAGCGATACCGCAAATACAGTTATTATATCAAAATCACCCACAAAGCATGGAACAAAAGAGAAAGAAAAAGATAAACCAAAATCAAACGAAGTTTCAAAATCTATTAAAATGCACAATAATGATGAAAAAGCACCTAAACAAATAACACAAAGTAGCAAAGAAAAAAGAAAAGATGATACAACGAAAAAGAAAGAAACGAAAGCAGCAAAAGTAGATGTTGCCAGCTTAGTTGTTAAACTGTTAATGCCCTATTATAAGAAGAAAAAAATTAGTAACCGCGATTTGTTTAAGATTACTGCGAGGCATATTGTTCATCAATTACTAGCCATACAAGTAACAGGTAAGGAAAATGATTACAATTATACAATCAATAAGTTATAGCGACAAAAAATAACAACTTTATAATTTTTTTTTTTTTTATAATTTTAATTTATAGTACAGAATTTATCTTTTAATATTTTTTGTTGCAGAAGAAGCGGCTATAAATATGTTGTTGAAAAAAGCTTTCAGTAAAGTTGTTATTGAAAAAGAAAGTGATTTAGAAGTAAAGTTAAATTTGAGCAAAACCACATAATTTATTCAAAGTATGTATTTATAATGTTGAGCACCGTGTCGTGCATGATTTAATAATAATTATTCTTGTATGCTGTTCAAATAAAATTGTTATTTTCACAGTTATATACTTCAGAGTCTCTACTTCACACAGAGTTTTATTATTTATTTTAAATTCAATAATACTTTACATTCAAGGATAAACTGTAGGATACTAGACTTTAATAATACAGCTTTACAATGAAAGTACTTGAAAAAGAAATCGCCTCGCAAGATCCTTTTTCCAACGGATCAAGGTAAAATTTTGAATGGTATTTATTGCCAAGTTTAGAAAACTTCGAATTTAAACTTGCCGTGGGTGTACAATGCTGTTTAGCTGACTATTAATTACTCATTAGTGATTTTGTCGTAAAATTAGTGACTTTTTAATTAGGCTGTTTAGCTCCGAAACCTTATCAGAATTTGAAATGTTAAGTTTCGTAAACGCGATAGGCCAGTTTGGCCAAGGTGATACTGCAAAGTCTAAATGTGACTTTAATTTTTAACATACTTTTACAATTTTGCAAAAAATCTAATATAACTGAAATTATCGAATAATCCGAAGTAATAGAATATCCGTAATAAAATAAACCATTTTACGCTGGCGATTCTAATACATCTCGTGAATTGGAGTAAAATTATTTTTCAATTTAATATAATTGCATTCCATTAAATATAAATTAGTAACCAAAAATATTATCGAAAGTGAAATGATGATGCTAACGAAGCCTTCGTTCTGATACCTATCATTATGATAGGTAGAAAAACTGCAATAAGTCTTCGAGGAGACCAAAAATAACCTTATAAATATACCTTAACCTAATATGATAGAATGTCACATGAGGTTGGAAAAAAGTCACTATCAGAGCTATAATTAATTAGTGTAACGGTCTTCACGGAAACTACGGTGTGAAGTACGAAAACATTTGTTGAAACATTGGAACATGTTCATTTTAAACTAACAGCCCGCCTCGGCTTTGTCAGAGTACATAGTAAAATTTTATTCCGTAGATCCCGTCACCGTGGGATTTTTATCCCGTTTTTGGCCGCCTACAATATATATACCTATAAACTACCTATCTGCACAAAAACATTTATTACCTAATAATACAACTTCTTCCATACAAACTTCACGATTACGTCGCCGTTCTGAAGTTATGCACATACTGTATTCATTTCCACGAGTAATTTATATTTATATAGTTAAAATACATTTCCCAAGCTCATTTTGTTTTCACTTTTAAGCAATATGAATGTTTTCAATTATTGTGACATTCGTATCATCCAATTTTTTTTCTTAAGATTATATAATTTTAGTAAAATACATCCTTATAAAATATTTCTTTGATTTGATCTTTTAGACTATTTTGTTTTACAAGAACAAAAAAAATAGAAGTACTTTAGTACTTTAAATTCACAACTTTCGTAAGTATTTCTTTTACAACACTTACTGAAGTAGACATAATTATTATTATAAACAATTAATTACGTAGATTTTTAGTCCAATTTCGAAAATGAGGCATTTTTGACCCAACTTTTGTATAAGAACATTAAACTAGGGTGTAAATTTGCTTTGAAACCTTAAAATTTATGAAATAATAGCTTTGTTTCATAATTCAAAAACGAGTTAAAAATGACCTACCTATATACATAATGAATACAATTGTAAACAGGATCTTTGAATGTAGCTTTTAGGCCGTTGCCGTTAAAACAACAATTAATACTAAAATTTAAAAAAAAAAATTAAAATAAAAAAAAAGTCTAAAAATTAAAAAATTTGATATTTTTTGATATTTTGACGATTTTGCCACATGAACTTTTTTCTTATTTTAATCTTATATATTCTACAGTGGCACCCTTATGTGCGACACCGACACGCACTTGGCCGGTTTTCTTAGTTGCTACTTCTAACCGCAGAGGTTGTCCAATTCCACGATTGACAGAGAATACATATTATTAAATCAGATATATCCCCACAGGATTCAATGGCTCAAATAGCGATGTTTAATTAATCGCCTCTCTACCACAACCTTATATGGACGAAAATATTTGCAGAAGTGTTGGTAAATGGCTGAAGAACATTTTTCTTTAATATTTGTAGGGTTTTAAGCTTTAAAACTTCTAAAAAGCCAGTTTTTAATCATGCAATTTATGTATTATTTTAAACGTTTTGGGTTATATTATATACGAAATATGCAGTTTGTATACTTATTTTATGTAAAAATAAGTAAAATAACTTACATACAACTTGAAATTGCCAAAAACTTGACCAATACATAAAAAATTCATATAAAGCAAGTTGTTCAAAATTTTTAAACGCGTTTTTCTCGAAATGACATTCGTGTGGGTTGACATGGTATTGCTTATTTGCGTCCATATACAAGTGCAGTATAGAATAAGTAGTTTTATATGAATAGACAGTTAGCCTATATTCTCAGCGCCCTCTTGCGGGGCGTGTGGGGGGCGAGGCGCGCGGGCCTCTTGCGCGTCGAGCGCGGCGTTTCGGGCTCGGGGGGCGCGGATGACGTCACGAGGTTGCGCGTGTTGCCGAACGACGACTCCAACCCGATCGTCTCCTGGAACTGCTGGACGCGCTCCACGAGCTCCTCGTCGTTATCGATCACCTCCTCGATCTGTTAACGTACATCATTCATCATTAACATTTTTCTTATTGATGATTAATAATTACCAGGCTATTATAATTAATAAATAAACGCAACACACTCAACGGCCCCTATTTGGATAGTTATATCCTGTTTCGGGGAACAAACACACCCAAACCAGAAAACATGCCCATGCCATATGGTCAATACAGACATCTGCTCCGAGCGGGAATCGAACCCGCGACCTTTGGCGCTTAAGGCAGGTTTGCTACCGCTGCGCCACAAGGTTCGATTATGTGAAAAATTGTCTACAAATTAAGACTTATAGACTTATTGGAAGATGATCATCGCAATAACTACACATATAGTAGTAGGAGTAGAATATTGTTTTTTTTCGGTATGTATGTAGAGCAATAAGTGAAAATTGTGCAGCTATCACCCAATCAATGACTTATTTTGCCAATTGGTTGTATTATCTATTGATATCTGACAAATAATAGAGATTTACAATCGAACATCAATTTTTGATACGATTTTGACACAGATTTAGAGCAGGCTAAATAAATGCATATTCATTATATAATATGACGTCACCATTTAGTGATGTGCTCAACGTAAACAATCGTTTCAATCGCTGTGCGGCAATTTTTTTTTTTTTTATGTTAGAAGTTGGCAAACAAGCATACGGCCCACCTGATGGTAAGTGGTTGCCGTAGCCTATGAGCGCTTGCAGCACCATTAGTAGGTGCCACTCACGCGTTGCCAACTTCGAGATATTAGTTCTTAAATCTCGTTCGCCCAGTAATTTCATTAGCGTACAATGCCCTTCAAACTGGAACACAGTAGTGCCTAAGCACTACTATTTGGCGGCAGAATATTTGACACTGCGGTGGTACCTACCTAGCCGGCCTGTTGCAACAAAAGACCTACCACCAGTGTGACTGATTGCACTGGTGGAATAATCTCTGCTGTGACAGAGGTTATCCCAACAGTGGGCGATGGGGTCGTCACATCCCGACGCCGGTAAATACGATACTGATGATATTTTTAAAAATATCTTATATTTGATGTACAGATATTTTTAAATATCTAATCTATCTAATAACTTTAAACGATTTTTTATTTAGCAATTCTTTTATGTATATATATAATTGGGATCTCGAGAACTGCGATAAATCGATCTAGATAGGATTCATTTTTAGAAAATGGCGTTTTATCTGTGTTTTCGGGTAATGAAAGTTCGTTCGAGTCTTCATGACTCTTCCTGATTCATAATGTCATTCGTATCTAAATAATTATAATTTCCAAAACACGATAGACCCAAAAAAATACCGAGCAAAGCTCGATCATCCGGGTACTGTAAATATTAAAGTAGCAGCGCGTCGATTTGTGCATAGCACAAGGTTCGGACGTACTTGATGGACGGCTTGTCGTATATAGCCTAATCTAAATTAGTGATAAAGGACTCTGTAAGACACGCAATTAGCCAGCGAGCGAGTACTGTCCTACCTCCTGCCGGTAGTCGTTGAGCAGGTCGGTGGCGATGCGCACGAGGTAGGCGGCGAGCTGTCCGCCGCGCGGCCGCATGTGCGCGTACAGCCGCAGCACGGCCGGGACTAGCACTTCTGCCACAGTACGCTTCATTTTCTGTTTGTAATACAGTTATAATTATTACATCAAATTGTATTCGTTACGGACTGGAGCATAGAAATTTTATAAAAGTTGTGAGGTTGGGTGATCCCCTTCCGGGACGAAGTTCCTTACGTTTTTTCTTCAACTCCGAATGTAATTCGAAAATAAATCTGTATATTTTAATAGGTAATATGATAAAAAGAGAAAGGGACAGAGAGATTGCGCACTCACTTGCTCGTGTGCTCATTTGCTTGTATTAGACTCGATAAATACTTGCACACACACAGCATACGGCATTTCGTTACGGGCGATTTCTACTAAATCGCACTACCCATAAGCCGCGTTAAGGAACTTCGTTCTAAAAATACAGTATTAAAAGCCGCATATTATGTCGCGAGACCTGTACGCCACTATGAGCTATGAGCGGTGCGAGCATGCATTAGTGTCGTTTATTGACTTTGCTTACCATTGCTGTATCGTGATTCAATATCTGGACATGCACAAGGGCACGTAGCAATGAAATGTGAAATTTAGATACAGTCGTGCAATAAGTATGTAGTAGTTACAGCATGAGGTGGCAAAGCGGCGACGTGTTTCGTATGTTATAAGCGACTTAACATTTGCACTACCTTATTATTAAGATTTCTAAGGACTAGATAGACTATGACAAAGTGAGTCTTGGTTTTTACATCAAAAGCGAAGACAATAAAAGCCAAAAAAAAACGCCTAATTTTTAAAGATAGTTAAAAAAATTAATACATAAAAAAACGTCTTGTACAAAGCTCGTGAAAAAGGCAGCGTCTGTGAGAGTATAGTTCCTTAAATGTAACTTGAACCAAAATGGTCGCTTCTGCGCAGGTACAATAATGGACAAAAATGTTAGACAAAAATATTGGTTTCGTCCTATTTAAATCGATTCTTTATAAAGTGGGAAAACGGAATGAAGTATATAATTTAGTTATTATCTCTTCTAAATTCAATTAATCATTTATTTATTATCGTCATTAATTACTTAAATAGAACAAAACAAATAAATAGTATAGAAAAAGGTACCTACAAAAAAAAGTTAATGTACATTATTAATAGTGAGACAGACTTCTTCGTATCTTCCGCAGTATTATTCAGAGAATTAGTTATATTATTTTCTTTTAAAAATAACTATAAGTGTCAAATAATGTCATCCTTCTCTCCCGTCTCCTTACAAGTTGATTGTGGTCGAGGCATTATCTTGAAATAAATGTTAACACACTTGACAAAACTAATTTATATTTTAATTTTTTTTTAATAATTTAATATTAAAGAACTAAAACAACCGTGAGCGAGTGTACTAAACCCGGCCCCCTTCATACCGCATACGGTTGAGACCCAAAACGTGTTACTGCGCAGGGTTCAAGTTACATTTAACAGACTATAATTCGATAATAAAATCATATACATTTCTAAATCTGGTCGCATCACCTAAGACATACAACTACATATATATATTATTTCCTAAATTCACCTGTTCTTTTTCCGTGAAGACCTTGGATAGAATTTTATTTTATGAGATACGATATTAAATATGACGATAATTTACACTTTAATTACTTATCTAGATCTACGAGCTGAAGTGGATGTGTTTGGTAAAAAACGAAGATGATGTATTTAAATTTTACTTGTTTTTTTTATTTCATGACGGTTGGCAAACAAGCATACGGTCCGCCTGATGGTAAGCAGTCACTGCTACCTATAATACGAAACGATATATGATGAAGTATAATTTGCGTGTTGTCAACCCACCAAGAGAAACAAGAGGGAAGGGATGAGAAGGGAAAAAAGGAAGGGAACAGAGGGAGTGGGAGATTGGGTCTCCGGCGCTCTTAACCCTCCGCACGAAACGCAACATTACTGTTACTTTACGACGATTTTCTGTGAGAGGGTAGCACTTCCCCGGTCGAGCCGGCCCATGTGTGCTGGAAGGAGCATGACTCCACTTCCGTGAACTTTATATAAGACTATAGATGTAACTAGCACGAACTTTCGTTAATGGACTATACATTTAATCATTAAAGACGGTAGCTATTAAAGCATCTTACATGGGACACGATGTTCGTCGTGACACGTTCTTGCAGGTCGTCTATATCTGCTTCTCCGGATTTGTCTGGTTTTTCTGCAAAACAATGTATTTTTCATTTATATTTGTAAGACATACATTTGAGAATTTATTTTAAACTTTGTAAAAATGTAAAGGTATCGTTTATCGTTATGTAACGTTTATCGTTTATCAGTACTAGTACTAGACTATTAATAATTCCAGCTTACCATAGTTTCAAATCATATTCGGTTAAATTCTATAAGTAGATGATGGATTGGTTTGAAATATTAGGATGTTTTACGTAGTTTTAACTCGCAATCCCATGAGAGCAAAACATTTTAAGCGCAATTATCCTAACTCTGAGCCACAGCGAAGAATGGCCAAGTTCAATTTTGTTTTTTATCATGACGGTTGGTAAACGGGCATCCTGAACAATTCCGACATAAGACCTTTTATTGCAAGAGGCCGGCTAGGTAGGTATCATCGCGGTTGTAGATATAATACCGCAAAGCAGTAGTGTCTTTGGCATTACTGTGTTTCGGTTTGAAGGACGCTGTAGCTAGTAAAATTACTAGGCAAATGAGATAAAAGAACCAATATTTCTCGTTGGCATCGCGTAAGTGACACCTACAAATGCTTTTGTACTCATAGGCTGCGACAATCTCTTACCGTGGTTAAAAATCAACGGTCGGGGAGCGAAATTACGTTTTTCTTCAACTCCGAATGTAATTCGAAATGAAATCTGTTTATTTTAAAAGGTTATATGATAAAATGAAATAGGAGCAGAGTGTGTGAGAGAGAGAGAGAGTTGCACAACCGGCTACGCACTCACTTGCTCTTGTGCTCATTTGCTTATAATGGGCTCGATACACACAAAGACACACACACACAGCAACCGGCATTTCGTTACGTGACGATTTCTACAAAATTTCCCGTAATTGCTACCCGGAAGCCGCGTTAAGGAACTTCGCTCCAAATAAAAAGTAGAACACAAACTCTGTGTCGCGTCGCGCTCACACCGTCGGGTGAGTCTATCGTATAGGCTTCGCAGGAGGCACTCTAAGGACGGTGTACGGGTTATTGTCGCCGTACAGGTATTTATTTAAAGATAGGAGTTAAGGATAAATGGTTTATTACACTTAACTACTAAAATGGTAAAAATGGTAAAATGGTAAAATGGTGAAATGGTTAAATGGTTAAATGGTTATGAGGACACGCGAACCGAATGGCGATTAGACGTGAACTGAGCTTATAACTAATGGAATAACGCGGGCCGGCGTAAACGCTGACACTGCATTACCTAATGTGCGACGCTTAGCATCGTACAGACGGAATCCAATTTAAGCCCCAGTGAGGGCTGCCCCTTTATCACGGCTGAGTCTCCGGCCCCACCCCCCCCGCTCGGTGACCAAGGTCAAGACCATAGGGCCAACAGCAATACACATTCCGAAAAAAAAAAACACAAACTCGGCAGCTTCATCCTCGGTCCGCAGAGCAGCGTGATGGCGTCGAGCAGCGCGGCGTGCAGCGCGCCGGACAGCTCCTGGCCGTCGTCGCAGCGCTCGGCCGCGTGCGCGAGCAGCTCGCGCGCCAGCCGGCACTGCACGTTCAGCTTCTGCACCAGCGACAGCCGCTGCAGCATCACGTCGTAGATCAGCTGCCGCGCGTCGAACGATATGCTCTCTGGGGATATTGTATACAGCTTCGATTACGACAGCGCGCGCCGGACGAAAACATAAAAGGTTCCGTCCCACTGCAGAAAAAATAATTATCAGTCAAGTGCGTTGTGGACCACGCACAGTCGAAACTAAAGGGTTCCGCAGCTTGATGATGAAGGATCTTAAGGATTTCATAAATAATAACAAATTAAAATCGAAAGAAAAATAAATTTGTAAATTCATAGTAATTATTAAGAGTAATATGAAAAATACACCCAGAGCGGAACATATGCCTGCATGATCAATACAAACATCTGCTCCGAACGAGAACCGAACCCGCAACCTCTGGCGCTTAAGACAGGTTTTTTTTTTATGTTACAAGTTGGCAAACAAGCATACGGCCCACCTGATGGTACTTGGTTGCCGTAGCCTATGAGCGCTTGCAGCACTAGTAGTAGGTCTTATGTTGCTAGAGGCCGGCTAGGTAGGTACCACCGCAGTGTCAAATATTCTGCCGCCAAATAGTAGTGCTTGGGCATTACTATGTTCTGATTTGAAGGGCACTGTACGCTAGTGAAATTACTGGGCAGAAGAGATTGAAGAACTAATATCTCGAGGTTGGCAACGCGTGAATGTAACCTACAAATGTATCATACGTTGCAAGCGCTCATAGGCTACAAAATCACTCACGTATGCTTGCTTGCTAACTTAAGCACACACCACAAAAAAAAACAGTGTGCTTTAGATCACACGATTGAAGTAAAACTTCTTTAGCTAAAATTAGTCAGTGAGTGAAGGCTTAATCTCTCTGTCTGTCCATCCGTCCGTCCGTCGGTCGGTCGGTAAAATAATTTAAAAAAATAGTATGTAGCTTCATCCTACATATTTCTATATCTTACCTGTCGTTTTTTCCGTTGCATCCGGTTTGAAATCACAACGATTCTAAAGAAGTTTCACTTCAATATAGCCTTATTGACGTACCAGTCTCCTGATAGTTGTTATAGTGCAGTATGCAGTCGACGATGTGGTTGTAGATGGTGTCGGGGGTGAGGCAGCACGACACGTAGTACTCGGCCGGTTCGCGCACGTCATGGTCGTCATCAGCGAGCAACGCGCAGTATCTATATACGTTAAGCTTTATTAAACAATTATTTTCTTAGTTGCGTGTCTCGTAGCTTCTAGTTAAGAATAATTAAATTTTTATGAAACCAAATGGCAACTATTCCGCATCGAACAAAAAAAGAATCACGTAAATCGGATCATAAATCTCAGCGTAACCGGTGTAAAAATACCAATCGAATTGAGAACCTCCTGCTTCTTGAAATTTTTAAAAAGAACTTTTTTGATAGACGAGATATTATTATTGCGATTATTTGGCTTCGGAAGTTGGCATTCTCCCTTCCACCTCGCACCCGGGCCGGCAACGATCGAAACATTACCGGTAGTAGAGCGGCGTGCGCAGGCGCAGGTAGCCGGCGAGCAGCAGGCGCGTGAGCGCGCGCGCGGCCGCGCGGCGCAGCGCGCTCTCCGCCGACAGCGACACGCAGCCGCACACCGCGTCCATGTGCGACTCCACGATGCACGAGTACCTGGACACGTTTACATTACAATTGGACGCAAATAAGCAATACCATGTCAACCCACACGAATGCCATTTCGAGAAAAACGCGTTTGAAAATTTTGAACAACTTGCTTTGTATGATTTTTTTAATGTATTGGTCAAGTTTTTGGCAATTTCAGAAAAAATAAGTATACAAACTGCATATTTCGTATATAATATAACCCAAAACGTTTAACATAATACATAAATTGCATGATTAAAAATAGCTTTTTAGAAGTTTTAAAGCTTAAAACCCTACAAATGTTAAAGAAAAATGTTCTTCAGCCATTTACCAACACATCTGCATATATAACTCAGTTTTTTCAATTTTGTGGGTTGACATGGTATTGCTTATTTGCGTCTAATTATGAGTAGTCTATTACAGTTTATACATCGATAGGTTACTTCCCCTATTGATCCAAACCTAGAAGGGATCAATAGGGAAACTTCGATAACAACAAGAATAATATTTTTTAATTCAACAACAAATATATAATAACTATAACAAAATTGACAATTTAAGTACCTATATTTTATAAACTGGTTTCTATCCGCGTGAATAACGATTTTTAATGCGGCCCCTTTAAAACATAAATTGTTCACTTGTATAACTTTTCTCGCAATAAAAAGTATCATATGTGCTTTCTCAACATCTAATCTATCCTTGTATTAAATTTCATCGAAATCGGTTCGTGGGTAAGGCTTGAAAGCGCGACAAACAGACAGTTACTTTTTACATTTATAATATTAGCGAATCAACCTTAAGTGCCACAGATCGCGGGTACGATTTCCGCTCAGAACAGATATTTGTATTGACCATACAAGTATGTGTTCCCGCCTGGGTGTGTTTGTCCTTATCATTGTGCATGTTTCCGGACTCTCCGACACAGGATATAACTCTCCTAATGAGAGCCGTTGAAGGTGTAGCGTTTATTTATTATTAATAGTAAGTCAATGCTTAAATACTAGATTGATTATATTGTTTTTCATGAACACATTCTCATATATAATATCTTTGATTGTATCCATATTATATATGGTAAGTAGTCAGTGCAGTGCAGTTAGATAAACGTCGCCAAGAAGTGCGCGGTCGCGACAATACGAATAATCGTACATAAAAAATTCTCGTGTCACAACGTTAGTTATCATACTCCTCCGAAACGGTTCGACTAATTTTTATGAAATTTTATATACATATTCAGTAGGTCTGAGAATCGGCTACTATTTTTTTAATAGCCATATTAGTAAATCAACAACTTTCACCGGTGTCACTTCTAGACTCGGGTAGAGGGCGCTGCTATCGGGTCCCAGATTTTATTCGGGGCAGGCACAACGTCTGCCGGGCCTGCTAGTTATAGATAAAAAAGTCCTTACCAGAGTGTCTGGCTCCGGAACCTCGATAGGGGATATAGCATACCTGGTGGAGATGTCGGTGAGGGCGTAGAGCGCGTTGAGCCTCGCGGCGAGCGGCGCGGCGTGGTCCCGCAGCAGCGCGGCGAGCGGCGACGCGAGCTCGGCGGCGGCGGCGCGCGAGCGCACGCACAGCCGCCCCGCGCCCGCCACGCACAGCCCGCGCTCCTCCGGGCCCCAGTCTACACGCGACACACCGTACATATAGAGGACGATAGATCGTATAACTCTTTCAATATAAATAGAACCATGCGTAGTAACACATTTTTGGGTCTGAACCGTATGCGGTATGAAGGGGGCCGCGTAACTAAAGCAACGCGGCGACGCTAGATCCGATTAGTACACTCGCTCATAGTTATTTAAGTTTTTTAAAAATTAAATTAAAATATAAAATATTTTTCCAGGTATTTAAACATTTAATTTTATTTCAAGATAAGGTGTCATCCCAATAAGTGACAGTGATTAAAAATGTACTTTTTTTATATATCTATTTAAATAATTGATAAAGATAATGAATAAATAATTAATTGAATTTTCGAGAAACAATAACTATATTATATACTTAATTTCGTTTTCCCACTTTATAAAAAATCTATTTAAATAAGACAAGACTAACATTTTTTCTAACATTTTGTCTAACATTTTTGTCCATGATTGTACCTGCGCAGAAGCGACCATTATGGTTCATTTTAAATTGAAAGAACTATATATCCCATGTATTCTTTCTTATCGAGTGGTTAGTGGCCAACCTGGTACCAGAGTTGTTCAGTTCGCCCGTAGGCCTCTGAATTGACTTATCGACTGTTATCAAATTGACAACAGCCGACAGACTTTTTACGTGCCCTCCGAAGCACGGAGACGCTCAGTTGAAATACCACTATGCGATCACCCATCCAGTGGCTGATCGCGCTTAAATTGCTTAGCCCACCAATCGTTTACCGATCAGTGAGCGCACCCGGCTATGAGCGTCTCTCCTATGTAATAATGATATTAATAAATAATTGAAAAATAAAGAATAATATTTCGTGATTCGAAGTAAAAAAGAATGACGCGTATGCGGAAGTATCAATATAAGTAACAATAGGGGTGAGATATTAAACAATGACATTAAATTTTTTGTAGCGCATGCATTGTGATGGTTTTATTTAGTACCCAGGCACTTGAACAGGCATGGCGCTTCATAATAATTTTAAACACTTTCTGTCATTTTACACCATATAGACGCGCAATCTAGAGTATCTTTTATATGCCTATTAGTAATAGAGCCATGCTCCTCCACAAATGGGCCGGCTCGACCGGGGAAGTACAATCCTCTCATAGAAAATCGTGTGGAAAAATAACGGAGTAATTTTGCGTTTCGAGCGAGGAGTGAGAGCGCCGGAGACCGAAACTCCCACCTCCTCTGTTTCCTTCTCATCGCGTCCATAGGTTGCGGTGACTGCTTACCTTCAGGCGGGTCGTATACGTTCACTAAATTTCACAAAAAAATGTAAAGTGTCGTCGTTACTCGGCGGCGGCTGGTTGAGCGCGGCGACGAAGAGCTGCAGCAGGCGCGGCGAGGGCGGCGTGGGCGCCACCAGCGACACGTCCGCCGCGCGCACCCACTCGCGCACGTCGCGCGGCCCGCTCTCCAGCGCGCGGCGCTCCGCTAAAAGAGTCCAATTTGATTATATATTAATACTAGCGACCCGCCCCGACTTCGTCCGGGTACAAAGTAAATTGTTCCGTTTATCCCGTTACCGTGGGAGTTTTAATTCCGTTCTTGGTTCTTCCACTTACAAACTAACTACCTGTATACAAACATTAAGTAATACATTTTTTTCCATACGAACTTCCCTACTTGTCGATTACATAAAAAGCTTGTATTGACATTACAAACGAAACAACAAAAATCCGATTTGGTACAGGCCTTCTGAATTTATTGATAATGTACTTTTAACGTGGCACCATATATTGGATACTTACTCAACGCAGTCAACAAATTACCTTATACCGCAATCTCTTAGAATCTTATTAAACTAACAGAGATAATCGTGACCTTTTGTTAATAATAATAATCATCTTTATTGACATAAGATTGATGCAGTGATTTTATAGAGGAGCACCTGTGCTAGTAAAAACTGTGTTGCAGGTGCCAGCGTCTTCCCCCTTATTATAAGAACAATAGTTTTACTTACATCAAATTTCAAATCATCAATCAAAAACAAATTTTTTAAACATTTTTTTAACTTAAAACTATATATATACTTGTGCTAGGATACGTGAGCGCTTGTGTATTTGTGTGTTTAGATGTGTGTGTGTGTGTTAGACTGTGGGTGTGTGTGTGAGACGTGCAAGTGCAAGCGTGAATGTGTGAATGAGCGCTTATGAGTGCATGTGAGAACAAACAAATAATTTGCAATAAAATAATATTTCGATTATAAATTGAGATATAAATTATCCTATCTTTCAAGTTGGATGAAACTGCACACAGTGTGCAAGATTTTATTAAAATTGGCTTAGTAGATTAGGAGCCCATCGCGGACAAACAACGTAACAGGTGATTAATATATATTAAGAAGATGTCATTAACTTTGCTGATTATATATTATTATGTCAGAGTATAATTGTAAAACCAAAAAATAAGTGAAAATCATAATCAAACATTTTTATTCAACATTAAAAGTAACCTTTACCACACAAGCGTTCCTTTACTGTTTTTTTTTTATTTATTAATAGAAAGTTTCTGTACACTATCTGGGATCCTATTGTTAAACATTAACATTTAAAAGAGTTACTTGTTTTATGAATTCTAGTTACTGGAATTTTTAGTTTATGTTTGTTCCTAGTATTAATTCATTAAAAATTTTATGCACATACATATGATAATAACTAGCGGGCCTGGCAGACGTTGTCCTGCCACGAAAAAAAATAAAAGGGAGACCCGATAGCAGATACTGGGTCCAATTGTTAATCTAAACCATTCTCGAATACACCTATAACACACACACACATAATCGCTTTAGCCGTTAGGAGGAATTCAGTGACATACACACGTACAGTATAAATATATATACATATAAATAAAAATACACACAAAATCCGGTATGTGAAAGCAGACTGAGATATCGCTTTGGATATATATTATTCGAATTTATATACGAAATAATAGCCTAAAACTTTCTATAATTACCGCGTCGAATGGTCATGGTCTCATGCCGATCGGTTCAGTAGTTTTCAAGTTTATCGGTAACAAAGTTGCTTATATATATATATATATATACTAGTCACACACATACCACAACTTACGCTGAGAAGCAAGGGATGTGACGGTATAAGAGTTTCATATCGTTTTCCGTCAGTTTTACACGATGGATATTTTATATCTAAAACACAATCATGTTCCAAGAGTATTCTAATTATCTAAGGAATCGAAATCCTCTATAGATTCGAAGCTGGACGAAAGTAAGGAACAAAAGTGTATGTGATAATGTGTAATAAATAAAACAATATTTTTTCCCGGCGTCGGGATGTGACGACCCCATGGCCCGCTGTTGGGATAACCTCTGTTACAGCAGAGATTATTCCACCAGTGCAATCGGTCACACTGGTGGTAGGTCTTTTGTTGCAAAAGGAGACATCTGTCGTATCGGTCATGATCCGTTTTTATTCAAGGGCTCATGGACGGTCGTTTTCCTAGGCAGCGGCTGTGATGACTGAACCACTGATTGATAAAATTACCATGGCGGCCACAAACATCAACCATTCTATCTGATACTTGTCGCGTGGATTCTCCGACTCTATGTACATTATAGAGTTTATTTATTATATATTTCAATAATATATAAGATTACATACATATTTGAAGCAATTCTATCGCCCATTGTAGATTTTCAGGATCGAGTTGGACGGCGAGTGATGCAGTTGCCGTTCTACATCCTTAACAAAAATAATGAAATAATAGGTCAATAAATTGTTATCGTCCGACCATTTTTAATATATAAATCTATATACTAGCTTCTGCCAGCGGCTTCACCCACGTGAATAACGATTTTAATACAAACGTCGAAGCTCCATATCAATTCAGGGCTGGTATTTTAGCAAATGTTAAAATAAGTGTTTCTTTATGTTTAATTGTTCGTCTAAAAACAAAGTTTCAGCATCAACTTCTAGTTTAAAAAATTACGGACTTCCATACAAACTTTCAACCCCTCTCCATTTCAAAAAATCCTTTATTTATACACATTTTAAAAACAGTGTGGAAAAATTTACATAAAATAAATTTCTCTTAAATAAAGGGCAATAACAAGAAACTTGATACTTTTATTCTATGATCGGGTTGTACCATAATCCTTTATGTGCGAGTCCAAACTTTTTTTCATGATGATTATTAGCAATAGCTAATACTCCTCTCCAAACCAGCTCGTAGCTTGCGCTAGTAGTGGGTACGACGCTAATCCAAGGGTGATCGAACCCGCAACTCGCGGTAACGGAGCGGGAATCGAACCCGCGACCTGTGACGCCTAAGGCAAGTTCGCTACCGCTGCGCCACAACGTCGTCATATATATATATATATATTTTATTTTGTTTAAGAATATTAGCAATGCTTTTTCAAGGCATTACTAATATTCCTATTGCCCTCCAAATAAGCCCAAAGCTTGCGCTATGACAATAGGCCAAGGGGTCAGGATCGAACTCTCGACTCTCGCGTTAACGGAGCGAAGTCGGCCCTTCTACCGTTGAGCTATTGAAGCTATGTATATAATTATAATATAGCAGTGCACCGTCGTCTGTAGCGGCGGCGAGGCGCACCACGAGCTGCTCCCGCAGCGCGGCGCGCTCCGCGAGCGCGAGGCGGCGCGACCACAGCGTGAGCTGCTCCAGCGTCAGCGGCATGAGGCGCGCGTCGCGCTCCTACACCAGACGGATCATTATTGTCGTTTAGCAGATCACCCAAAATTGAACTCATTTAGAAATACTGAAATTTTATTTTTAATTCACTTCTATCTAACAAACTGAGAGCTTTAACTCTATAAATATGTAGGACAACTCATAATATAGATGGTTAGAAAAGATGCTGTTCTCCAGTCCTAAGGTTGCGTTCAGGCACAGAAATAACTCTCAAATTGAATTTATGGAATGATAAACGCTGCACACTCAATGGCCCCATTAGGAAAGTGATAGCCTGTGTCGGGGGTCTGGAAACACATACAAGACAAGTACAAATACACCAAGACCGAAAAATATGCTTGTATGATCAATACAAACATAATATTATGCTCCGAACGGGATTTAACCCACGACCTGTGGCGTCGTCAATGAGTATATTATATAGAAAGCGTGTGCGGTTACGCTAGACGGGTACTCGACCTAAATGCTAATATAAGTTTTAATTCTCAGTTTAATACATATTATACTATATTTATTTATAATAATAATTGTGAAGAATATTCTTTTATACTGTTATTAATTTCAGCTTACACGTGCTTACACCATAACCGAATAAATTTAGCGTATAGTCTGTTAAATGTAAGTTGAACCCTGCGCAGTAACACGTTTTGGGTCTCAACCGTATGCGGTATGAAGGGGGCCGCGTAACTATAGCAACGCGGCGACGCTACACCCGATTAGTACACTCGCTCACGATTGTTTTAGTTCTTTAAAAATAAATCATTAAATATTAAATTTATAAATAATTTATTTTTGTCAGATGTGTCAACATCTTATTTTATTTGAGAAGATAAGGTGTCATTCCAATAAGTGACAGTGATTAAAAATGTACATTAACCTTTTTTCTATATTATTTATTTGTTTTATTCTATTTAAGTAATTAATAACGATAATAAATAAATAATTAATTGAATTTAGAAGAAATAATAACTATATTATGACACCGTTGTGGCGTTGTGGGTAGCGAGTCTGCCTTAAGCCTCGACGGTTGCGGGTTCGATTCCCGCTCGGAGCAGATGTTTGTATTAATCGTACAGGCATGTTTTCCAGTCTGGTTGTGTTTGTCCTTGTCATTGTGAATGTTTCCGGACCCCGACACAGGATATAATTATCCTAATGGGGGCCGTTGAGTGTGTAGCGTTTATTTATATTATAGACTTAATTCCATTTTCCCACTTTATAAAGAATCGATTTAAATAAGACGAAACCAATATTTTTGTCTAACATTTTTGACCATTATTGTACCTGCGCAGAAGCTGCCATTTTGGTTCAAGTTACATTTAAGGAACTATATATAGCTTCGCCCTGGGTGCGTATTATATATAAAAACCTTCCGTGATAAATTATGTAAATAAGGTCGTTGAAAACAGCTTTGGATTATATTATTTGATTATATTTCTTTTAATCTATAAACGAGAATTCTCACCTGTTTTTCGCACAGATTGTAATAGTAATCCAGCACAAAGGATACATCTGGGTAGTCGACGTGACGCGCGACGCTCGTCAGCAGCACCAAGCAGTGCAGGTCCCTCTCGTCGCTCAGCACGCCTAAGTGGGAGCTGAGTATGTCCACCAAACGATGGCTGGAAACGATAAATATATTTAGTATTACAAGGAAGCATTAACCGTGCTTCGGAGAGTACGTTAAGCTGTCGGTGCCTAGTATCACATCTCTTATATTTGCTAACAACAAACAGGTAATTTGCCCTTATCCAATGAGTTATTGGTTCCCCCTTGGGGTTACGAAGGTCAGATAGTATTCATTCTGTGTAAAAAGAAGTAACCTGTCAAATGAAGATAAAAGTTTAAGCTAGGGCTCTGGGTAAGTACCGGGATTAATGATAGGAAGATGAAGAAGAACGAAGAAAATAATTGATCCCATAATGAGCACCAGTGGAATTTTGACATTTTGTTTATATAGAAGAGTTTGTCCATAGTATTAAGTAAATTTATGAATTTAACATTATTTAAAAATATATTTTATTTCTATATAGAAAACAAATTGTATAACATTGCTTAAAATATAGTTATATTTTAAGCAAAAGCAATTTTTTTTTTCGGAATGTGTATTGCTGTTGGCCCTACTGGCCTTGACAGCGTCACCGGGCGGGAAAGCAAACTAACATCTAAATACATTTAACATATTTTCGCATATAAAAAACTAAAATACGCTAATATTTGGTTATAGATATAAACTGAATAGTAATTATAACGTTTGATAAATAAAGGGATTAATGATTAAAGGGTTTTGAGTGTATTTGCACTTACATAAAATAAATTGACTTCCCGTATATTATTCAGTTTGTTAGTTTGCTTTGCCGATTTAATGTGTCTGTAGTTAAAAAAAAAACATAAACATTCCACGCTACACACTCAACACCCAGACCGCAACACATACCTGTATTAAACATAAAAACATCTGCTCCAAGCGAGAATCGAACCCACGACCTGTGTCGATTAATTCAATTCAAACATTTTTATTCAACGTAAAAAGCATTACACTTATTTGTTGAAAGTCGGATTCTACCACCGGCTCCAAATTTAAACCTCTACACGAAAAGAGCCTGCGTAACAAATTCAGGGGGTTATATCCATTTTTTGATGTATTATTTTTTTATGTAAAAGTAATTTACATATTAAAATATGATTAAGGCAGATTCCTCAGTTTAGAACTTTCGGATATATTAAGGGAAACACTTACTTGATAGAATTAGAAGTCTTAGACAGCAAAGTGCAAGCTTTCTGTAGATGCCTCTTCAAATTAAGACGAGTGATACCGGACAAGAACAACCACGGCATCTGATCCTCTCTTACATTAGCATCATACTTTTTCAAACGATCTATTAGCAGCTGCTGTATGAATGAGACCACTTGATCTTGAATCTGAAACAAGATTTTGATATAAGTCCTACTGATATTATAAATGTTTGTATGTTTGCTACTGAATCACCGGCTTAAATGATTGGGTTGAAATTTAGGATCCAGGATGCTTTTTATCCCAAAAAATTTAGGTTCCTGTAGGATGACGAAAAATCATCAAGATGCAGGGCGTATCCACTTGGAAAATTATTTTTGAATGTTTGTTACTTTAACACGCAAAAACGGCTAAACGATTTTTTTTTATTTTGTACACAGATATTTTATTACCATAAAGAATACATGAAGAAATATTTTCGTTTCCTGTGTGATTCTCTGCTACAGTACTACAACAACTCTGGATACAGCACGTTATCTGGGTCTTCGGATTGGAGAGGCGGTGGAGGGTGCCGGTACCTATGTCACCAGTTCGCTCTACACCGCCCTGGCTTACACGGCTGTGACGTCACGCAGCGTGAAACCCCAGCGAGAGGTACAGTGGATCACCTTGGTCTCCGAATCGAGGGGGCGGTGCAGTGGACCGGTACAAACGTCATTAGCTGGCCCAACACCACCCTGGTCTACACGGCACGCACGCAACACGCAGCTTGACACCTCAACTTAGGGCACAGCACATCACCGTGGTCTTCCAGTGGGCCGGTACCAACGTCACCAACTGGCCCAACACCGCCCTGGTCACCACGGAGGTGACGTCACGCAGCGTGAAACCTCAGCGAGAGGTACAGTGGGTCACCTTGGACTCCGGGTCGGAGAGGCGGTGCAGCGGGCCGGCGAGGAAGGCGTCGATCGCGGCGCGGTCGGCCACCTGCGCCGCCAGCTCGCCCAGCGCGCTGAGCGCCGCCACGCGCACCACTATGCTCGCGTCCCGACACAGGCTCACCAGCATCTACGATCAATAACATCTGTATAGTTCCTTAAATTTAAGTTGAACCAAAATGGCCGCTTCTGCGCAGGTACAATCATGGACAAAAATATTAGACAAAAATATTGACTTCGTCTTATTTAAATAGATTTTTTATAAAGTGGGAAAACGGAATTAAGTATATAATTTACTTATTATTTCTTCTAAATTCAATTAATTATTTATTCATTTTCTTTATTAATTACTTAAATAGAATAAAACAAATAAATAGTATAGAAAAAGGGTACCTATATACAAAAAAAGTTAATACACATTTTCATTCTTTTAAAAAATAACTATAAACGTCAAATACCATCCTTCTCTCCCGTCTCCTTAAAATTGGTTGTGGTCGAGGCACTATCTTGAAATAAATGCTCACACACTTGACAAAATTTAATTTTTAATAATTTATTTTTAAAGAACTAAAACAACCGTGAGTGAGTGTACTAAACGCGGCTTCCTTCATACCGCATACGGTTGAGACCCAAAAACGTGTTACTGCGCATGGTTCAACTTACATTTAACAGACTATACAAATCTACAAGTCTTTTTGAACCATGTGCTTTATTAACAAGAAACTAATTAAATTATCAAAACTATCGTGAGACATTATTTAACTTAATGTAGAATTTAAACGGCTAAAGCTGACGTTCAATCAGTTTAAGTACCGATTAGTTTCGGACCCATCAAATTTCCTTCATCAGAGTCAGTTGGCGATTGTATCGCAGTCGCGAGACGGGACGTGACGGCTCGCGGGTTAAATTTTTCATTAAGACACTAATTGTATAAATGTAATTTTAATTAACATTGTACTAAATTTTGTTAGCAGTGAATGGCTGTTTTACTTTTACTGTCAATTATGAAGCATTTTTTTAAGAAGATGAGTAGTTAAGAAACGCCTGCTTGGCAATAAAAAAATTGTTGTTTATTGAATAGAAACTTATTTAGAATCGTTGTGATTTCTAACCAGATGCAACGGAAAAAACGACAAACAAGAGACAAAAATACAAAAATGTGTAGGAAGAATGAGACAAATATACATAATATTTTATATTATCGGTCTCTCCTCTTTGCGTCATGCTTTAGTGAGCCAGAGCGAGAGAGCAAATGTCGGTGTGTATGTATATTGCACACTGTTTAATACTTGCTTGTATTTGAGCATTTAAGGTGTGTTAGTATATGTGAAAAGTACGTGAGCTAAAACTATTAGTACACTGTACACTGTATGTGGTTGCGTATTACAGCTTTTTAGTAAGAAGTCAGCATGGTGTGTTATTATTTAACAGTGTTTGTGAATATTTTTATATCTTGTTATATATTCATCTCATTCTTTTGTCGATATACTGAAGTTTCACTTCTATCGTGTGTGAATCGCATACACACCTTTTTTAAATTTTTAGTTATAAAGATGCTTTACTTATAAAATGCATTTGTTTGACAGAATGGAAATTAAAATTAAATTCTCACTAACATATATCTGTGACGTATGAGTGGACTTCAGAATTATATTCTATACAACAGTTCCCAGTTATGATCCGAGTCCAAGCTTCGTAAAATTGCTTCATTAATCAGTTGAGTAATTAAAAAGTGAAAGCTGAGCAAATAAACAAATTTACTTTCGAATGTATATTGATTAGTATTACAAGAGGCGTTCTATACGTTAACAACTCCGACACTAGGTTAGCCAGTTATGTATAACTCGTGCAATATAAGTTGAACTATGACCTTGAATGCGCAGTTACACAGTTTTGGCTCTTCTAAGCGGCTAAATGTTATATTAAACCTAACAACCTTTTGTTCCTTTAAGAAATTTGAATTTCCCGGGCAACCGCTAAAAGTATTGGTATAACATTTTTGTCCATGTTTGTACTAGCGCAGACGGCCGCCATTTTGGTTTAACTAATATACCGCGAGTAGTAGTAAGTTACCGCGTAGTCCGACTCGCCGGGCGCCCGTCCGTCGCGCGCGGCGTCGGCGATGAGGCGGTGCAGCAGCGCCACGGCCGCCTTGCGCACCACCGCGCGCTCGTCGCACACGGCGCGCGCGCCCGCCGCCGCCAGCCGCGACACCGCGCGCGTCCCGTTCAGCTCCTACGAGACGAGAACACTATTCAATTATTACCAGTCGCACAGTGGAACCTGAAGGGTTCCGGAGATTGTGATTATAAAGGATCTTAAGTAATATTAAAGAATTAAAATCAACCGCAAAAAATAAGTTGGTAATTTTATAGTAATCATTAAAAATAATATGAAAAGTTGAAAGTTATTTTGATGTTCTACAACCTCAAATTTTTCCAGAATTTTAAATCCTATAGTTCAAAAGTTAAGAGTGCACAGAAATGAAACTTTTGTTTCACCCTCAGTTACATGTATGGAAAAATTAAGGGAATTTTATATATTTTAGGATTTAACTACAAATTTGTGTAGCGATTCATAAAACACGCCTATTTACTAAATTTCGTTTAGATAGAGCCAATAGTCTTACATCAACCAGTGATATGGAACTTCATTCCGAGAAATAATACACATATTATATATTACATTTAATTACCATTTCTAAGTAAGTAGCGCACATTTTTTCTATCACTATTCTCCAATCTGTGGAAGTGAAAGGGACGGAAGTGTGTAGCAGGAAGTCGCGGGAGGGCGCACTTTTTGATTCGACCAATGAGCTCACGCGGTGTTAGATATATATATAATGTTAATCTTGTTTATTAGGAAGGTGAGACGTCCGATGTTACACATCACATGTGACTGCTATAAGCCTCAATTAGCTTTTCCATATTGGTTTTGGCGTCAATGACGTCGCCCTAAAACCTCTTTCTTAAAAGATTACTATTATTAAAGACCAATGGGAGTTATAATAAGTAATGGTGGTTGGTGACCTTGATCGCATCCCTCAAAGGCGGGTGGTCGGTCTGCAGGCACTCGGTGAGGATGGCGAGCGCGCGCGAGCGCAGCGTGCTGGACGTGTCTTGCACGCGCTCGTACACGGCGCGCAGAACCGCGGGATGGGAGATCGTGTGAGCGTTGTGATTCACTTGACCTGTCTCCTCTTCTGTTTCTTCCTGAAATAAATAAACGCTACACACTCAACGGCCCCCATTAGGATAGTGATGTGACACAGGATGTGCTAGAATCCGGAAACACACAATGACAAGGGCAAAATCACCCAGACGGGTATGCTTGTGTGATTAATACAAACAGCTGGAATCGAACCCGCGATCTGTGGCGCTTAAAGCAGGTTCGCTATAGCTGCGTTATAACTTCGTCATAACATATAGTATGCACTTCCCAAATCGAATTTTCCCATAATAATAATAATAATAGTATGCTTTATTTGTACACCAAAACAGAAATTAAAAACAATGAAAGTCCAAAAAAAATGGTTATACAAATGCGGTCTTATCGCTAAGGCAGCTATCTCTGCCAGACAACTTTTGGCTAGAGGGCATGAAAGAGAAGCGGTAAGGAGGTGTACTGTGGGACTAGGAAATTATACACTACATACAAAATTGTATAATAAATAGAAATTCATACATACATTATATACATTTACAAAATACATACATATATATATATATATATAAAAATACAAAATATTTACATGAAAATATTTATGTTGAAAACAGTAAAGTTCTACAAATACTAATAATCATCATTTATCAGCGTGAAGTGATTTGTAAACTGTTGAGTGTCGTTCGATAAGAGTGAGCACCGGAGACCTCTTAATCTCCATCGAGGGGGAAGTCATAGATGAGGTCTGCGGTAGAACGAGGTTATTCATGAGAGGCCTGTGTTTAGTGTACTTGTGCCTTAAAGAGGTTAAGTTTCTTCCCTTGAGTTAGCAACACGCTTGTTATGCTACTGGTATGTAGACCATCCAACAGTGGTTCCCAACCTTTTATTGACCAGGAACCACTTTGATTTATTTTTTGTTATCATGTACAAGATAACGTTTTTTAAATATTAATTATATCAGAACTTCGACGCTTATGAACCGATTGTTAAAAATAATTTTTGACTAGTTTTGAAACTAAAGTCTTCACAAGTACTTTTAATGTCGCGAAATTTTAAACAGTTTGACCATATTTGGCCTCCTCCGGACCACTAGTTGGGAACCACTGAACTCTAAACTACCAATGAGAAATGTCTTAAGATTACATACATTTTCAGGTTGATCTTGAGCACTGTCGCTTCCAATAGCAGAGTCTCTCGAAGTTCCTGGTTGTGGTTCGAAATTGTTTTCATTATTTTCATTTAGTACTTCTTCTTGTGCCTCTTGTTTAAGTTCTACTTTCACTAAAAAATATAATATTGTATGAAGCGAAAACTTTTATGTTAATCAATAGACGGCTTATGGTGATCTTTGACTTCGGCTGAAAAATTATGTTTTTGTACAAAATTAAATCTTATGCAAATATTATATAAATTTCAAATCAATTGAGTTATTAAAATGACATCATGGTGAAGGCTAAAAATATAGAAGATCGAAGGCTTGCCCTTACTGCTTGGGGCTTATAATGGGGCCTATAATATTAACACCTAATTTGGGCGCTTATGGATAAATACGAAAGTGGTCTTAGAATCATAGCTCTGTAGCAACTATATAGAAGGAAAAACAGATTTCGGTAAATTTTAAAGTGCCTATGACGGTCTTTCTACCAGAGGTCAACTTAAACTGGACAATAGCAATATAACTATAAGAAGTAGCTGTCGATAGTTACCACTCTCTATAAAGAACTCTAGCTTGGCATAAATAAAAAAGTGTATTTAATAATTAAAATTAAAAATATTTTTGCCTTTTCTAAAATGGACTGCATGTTGAATCGTTTGAAAAGTCGGATTCACTGCAAAAAGGTATCGGTTTTATTGTCAAGTGTCATTTGCTTTGAAAATAAGGGTGAATTTGCGGGCAGAGGCCAGCAATTAATAAATAAAATTACAAATTATGAAACCTTAGATACTCATAAAAGACTGACTACTTTCTTTTATTAGAAATGATGTGACTAATTGTCATTATTTTTGGATTTTTACCTGCACTAGATTCTTGTGGTGGCGGATCCGCTTCATTGGGTAGGAGTTTAGCTAGCATTTCCTATAAATACATACATATATTTTAATTTAAAGAGACGATTTAGCTAAAGTAGAACAAGGCAGAAAAATTAGGTATTATGACCAAAAAGTTTGACGACGTTGTGGCGCAGCGCTAGCGAGCCAGCCTTAAGCACCTCAGGTCGCGGGTTCTATTCCCGCTCAGAGCAGATGATTGTATTGACCATACATGTTTTCCGATCTGGGTGTGTTTGTCCTTGCCATTGTATATGTTTCAGACAGGGAAAATGAAGACACGGATTCTATGGCATTATATATATTTCTTTTTATTCCTATGGTACATATTTAGTGTTAGGTGATATCAGTTGAAAAGTCTTTTTTTTTTTCACTAACACCTGTATATACACTTTTGCTCAAGAGTCTAGCATAACAATTATATGTCGCATGACTTATGACAACAAGCTGGCTGACAGCTTAAGATGCTCACCGAGGGACAGTGGAGTCTAACCAAGAGAAACACCCAGACCGAAACCGATATTTGTAAGATCAATACAAACATCAGCTCTGAGCAGGAAAGGAACCTGTGACCATTGAGGATAAAGGCAGCCTCGCTACGACCACAACACAACAGTCGTCGTAAGTATATAGGCTATTAAATTGTAATTTATTCAAATACTAGCGACCCGCTCCGGCTTCGCACGAGTATAAAATATATAGCCTATGTCATTCACTGAAAAAATGATTAAAATCGATCCAGTAGTTTTGATTTATTCATTACTGCCGTGGCCCGCACGCGTTAAATGTAATTATTTACGACATCACATTAGAAACCTCAAAAATAACAGTTTTTTTATCCACTATTTAATGCATGTTATTATACATATAAACCTTCCTCTTCAATCACTCTATCTATTAAAAACCGCATCAAAATCCGTTGCGTACTTTTAAAGATTTAAGCATACATAGGGACAGAGAAAGCGACTTTGTTTTATACTATGTAGTGAAGTCATAACACAATAAGGTTAAGGAATATACAAATAAGTTCATAAATTTTACATACCAAAGCAACTTGTCTGTGTGAAATTTTTGCAGTTGTGGACAATGTTAGTAACCATTTAACAAAATTTCTGTAGGTTCTGCGCGGCAATAAACTCATGAGACCAATAACAAGAGTTACCCGATTGGATCGAATCTCTGCTCGTTCCTAAATAAGTAAATAAAAATATATGTATCATAGTTTTAAAAAGTATTTATCTATTACAGTTCAGCAAAAAAAGATAAAAATTTTCAAGGTTCTTATATGGGACCCACTTTATTTTTTAATGATATTTTATTTTTAGTATTTGTTGTCGTAGTGTCAACCGAAATTCAAGTTATGTGAAAACTTCAACACTCTTCTTCTTAGGGTTCGCAAGATACAGATGGCCAGACAGCAGAGGCTTAGTAATAGTGTTCTGTTGACACCTTTTAGATTGGCTATGGGACCCTAATGAATGGCAAACTTCTGATTATCATTGAGCTACCGTCTGCTACTGTGTTTAGGATTAATAATTTCATCATTCTTATAATATTAGTGGAGAGAAATACACAATAAACATTGAAAAAAAAAGCTGAATACCATAGCAATATTGTAAAAATATTTAACTTTAATGACCGGAGATTGTAAATAGCATGTAAATGTATAATGTAACAAAAAACAACATTCTCACCAGTCCATCACAGGTAAATAAGAGGTGTTGTAAAAGAACATTGAAACCCGGGAAAGCAGCTGTACCATATTTCATTAGTAATAACCCTGAATATGTTACACACGCAGCTCTCATATTCTGAAAGTTTTTTCATAACTAAAGATATACTCTAAAATTTATATTAAATAAAGAAATCAATGATAGACAGTTATATTTTAGTATAGAAATTGCCAAATTTAATGGCACACGAAGTGAGATTTCAAGGGACACAAGACTGTTATATATATAACACTAACTGAATGTTGAATATAATTATAGATATGAAAAGGAATTCTGCCATAATTCAATGGAATAATAATGATAATAAAAATAAACTCTTTCTTTGAAATTATTATAAAGGAGGTTACAAATTAATGTTCTCTTTACATTTTGTACAACTCTTGTATAAATTTAAAAAATAAACTCACATGTGAATTTCGATAGTCTGCACAGGAAGCTATAAATTTTGGCAAAAGACATTTGAAGACCAATTGTATAGCATTAATGTTTGGAACACCACTTGTTCCACATATCAATATATCAATAATCTCATAAATCAAGCCAGAGAGATTAGCCAGTTCTATTTTATCTAAAAACAGAAACACATTACAGTGACTTTAAAAAGTCAAATAAAATAGTAAACCATTGTTTTTTTAAATGTGCCAAAATAGATATAATAAAAAAACGGTTACCTATGTTGAGTTTCATAACAATGGTTCCCCCTGTTATGTCTAAAAGATTGCTGAGGATGTCTTCAAAATTCATGTCGCTTGGCATTAGATTCAAACTCTTCATAATTTCACGTAAATCAATAACAAAGTGACCCAGTTCTTTAATAACATAATTTACCTCCCGAGTTAGTTCTTTTGTATTGAAATAATTTGCTTCATTATCACACATAGCTTTAGGGAAGTTTAGACAAACGAGTGTGTGTGTGAAAAGTTGGGAGTGGTAAATGTTATATGCTTTATATCCAGGAATAGATAGTAGCTTGAAATATAAACGTGATGCAAGAATAGCATTATTGCGATTTTCTTTTGAAATAATATTTTTTTCGCCATAATTTATAAGGTACGCCAGAAGCGCTAATAAATTTTGGTGTTTAAATTGGTGCGATAGTGCAGTCCAAGTTTTATCTTCCTCCTTACTTTCCTTCCATCTATCTATTGCATCCGTAAGACTCCGTAATAGTGATTTAAGATCTATATATTCCAATGCACTCTCATAGTCACTAGGCAAATCACCAAATTCCAAAAATTCTGATTGATATGAAGCCTCTACCCAATCGTCAATCAAACAATCTAATCGTAATTTATTTATTTCTTCTAAAAGTTCCTCCATTTTTAAACAA
This sequence comes from Hestina assimilis, assembly GCA_023373885.1. Classification (NCBI taxonomy): domain Eukaryota; kingdom Metazoa; phylum Arthropoda; class Insecta; order Lepidoptera; family Nymphalidae; genus Hestina; species Hestina assimilis. The sequence goes on along the minus strand of CM041747.1, from coordinate 14,385,101 downwards.
AATAAAAATAATAATTAACCTATATTGATTTATGTAATACTTGTTTATTTGTTGATATCCAAAATTCTTCTCATGTTTTTTTTAATTTCAATAGGAAAGAATTTCTGATATTGATTCTTAATTCAGTCAAGACTGTCAGTGTCAAGTGTCACTGTCATCTCACAGAATAAATGAATCATATCCACAGGTTATACACTAAGCTGATTGCTAAGTGTAAAAGCGTCAGAAACCTTGAACGTAATGGACTAACTTCCCACCTTCAGTCTTAGTCTTACTTTCACACTTGTATCATTTTATTTTTCATCAATTTGTACTCAATGCATAAAACAATGGGGTACACTATCTATTGTTTCTTATATGTATGATTCTTAGACAAAGAATCTCATGGACGGAGCCATACCACGTTGCTGCTCTTGTAACGTTATTTCACAGGAGATATTGCTACCTTGGTACCTTGGCACGTGGTTTTTAGCCAATTTTCCTTCTATCTTCTTTCTCTTTCTACGGTATGCTCACAGCTCAATGTCAAACTACTTAATGTTGAAGTGTCAAATTGTGGTATTTTTTTTTTCGGAATGTGTATTGCTGTTGGCCCTACTGGCCTTGACAGCGTCACTGGGTAGGGGTGCCGAGTACAGAGACTCAGCCTTGATAAAGGGGCAGCCCTCACGGGGCTCAAATTTGATTCCATCCTTACTGTGCTTTCTGCGAAGCCGCACCACAACTAAGGACACGCAATCCACATTCTGAAAAAAAAACTGAACTCGTGGCTAGCTTCAGACTGACAACCAAGTAAAAGTAGCGTTAGCACAATAAACCATACATAATAACGATGTAAAAAAATAGAGAAGTGTTTTTTATTTATTTATATAATATTTATTAATTTTATATCATTTCGTATCACAATTTAATTTAAAAAATAATGACATATCAATAAAATTCAAAATCAAATAAACGGAATAAATTTGAAATTTTGAAAAATCTGCAATGCAAACATTATTAAATTGAAGTAATCAATGCTTTTCTGCTGTATATATAAATTTCCGTCGATTTTTTATTCTAATTATTACACAGCACTAACATGTTATGCGTTATAATTATGTATGTGCGCAACGTAAATCTTAATGGGTGTCTATTGTTTAAAAATTTTGGACTGACAACTTTCGAAAATTAGTGTGTCCAAAAAGCAAGTTACAAAAAGGCTAACTATTATTGTTTATTTCCTATCAGGTATGAATTTTTGTATTTTAAATTTTTTGTATTTTACTGTATAGATAGATATTTATTTGTATAAACGTTGTATGTGTAAACGATACATGTATGTTTAATACATGTATCATAGAAAAATACAAATATGTCTTATAACTAGAAGAAATAAAAGTAATTAGTATCACTAACATTACTGTTTATGATATGAATGATAATGATGAGTTTATTTTACTCAAAATAACAAAATACTAATATTCTGATATTGCCTGAGGGCAAACGGAGAATATAATTCTTTCTACACTCTTCGTATCAATAAATTACCAAAAGTACTACGGAAAAAAATAAAAATAAATAAATAAATAAAAATAACAATAAAACATAATTATGTAATTGTTAGGGCTGTACAATTAAAAATGTTAGCTAAATTAGCTAGCTAGCTAGCTGATCAGGTGAGGTAATTTAGCGGGCTAGCTCGATTAGCTTCGCTAACTAGCTGACCATTTAGCCGGCTTAGCCGGCTAACCTAGCTTAGCTTGGTCGATAGGCTAACGGCTAACCAGCTCAATGGCTAATTTTAATGTTCTGGTTAATTTGTAAGAGAATTAGAAAAAAAAATTTTAGTAGTTGGTAATCTGAAATAAATTAAGAGACGTTCATATCCGGTTTAACTCACTAGCTGGTAAACGATCAACAAACGGTGGGTTAAGCGACAAGAAGTTATTTAACCGGTCACCTATCCATATACTGAGCTTGATTGAAGTTACTTAACCGGTCACCCATCCACATACCCACCGCAACAGAAGCTACTTAACCAGTCTCCCATCCATATATCGATCGTGTCTGAAGTTACTTAATCCGTCTACCACCCACAAGCTTATCACGCCTGAGGCTTCTTAACCGATCATCCATCCATATACCGACCGTGCCTAAAGTAATTTAACCGGTCTACCACCCACAAACTTATCGCGTTTAAAGCTAGTTAAATGATCACCCATCCATTTATCAACCGCGCCTGAAGCTAATTAACCGGTCACCCATCCTTATACCGACCACCTTTATTGCCGCTTAACACACTGATCGTTTACTAGCTAGTGAGCTAAACCGGCTATGGGCGTCTCTTAATTTAATCCAGATTCACAACTATACTTATATGCTCTGTCATCTGTAAGTCAGAGCCAGTCTACTGAAAGATCAACGAGAAAAAATGAGCGATTGCTATTGGTCCTTGCCTAAGGAAAGTCGTAATGACTTCTACTTTTTCTTTCGTTTCACTCTTTACGCTATCTGTCTCGCTCTTTCGGCTCTTTTATTATGAGTAAATATTTATTTTATCTCCAATTCTCCATCTTGTTTTGCTAATTTTTTGTACAAATTGTGTCCTACTAGTTTGCGATAAAATAACGAAGTTATTATCCTCATTTACTATTTATAGTTTATATATATCGTCTAATATATATTATTAACCATGCATTGTAAAATAAACAATCATGGCTAGTAGAAAGTGTAAAGAGAAACAAAATGTGTCTGGGCTTGTGACGAAAAGATTTTCAAGAAGTGATTGTAAAGGAAATTTTGATAATTTTCCATATTCATTGAAGAAAATCTCGGTAAGTTTGTCGTATACAAATTTCGTTATGACCTAACCTATTTTTAAAACAATTCATATAACTTTGTTACTGAAAGCAATGAACTAGCTCTATTCATATTTCATTATTATTTAATTACAATAAATAGCACATTATTATTATGTAACGAAAAATTTACTCATTTTATTATAAGAGAAATTTAAATATTTTAGGGTCCTACGTTACATTATACCTAATACAAAAATGTTACTTTTGCATTAAATTTTTGAGCTAGCATTTGAAATTATTCTCTGAATTCAAAGGTTTATTAATAACTTAAATTTAAAATGAAAGAGTAAATAAAATCCCTTGTTTTATTTTCTACATATTCATCATAATGTCTGGACAACATAATACAGAAATTTTAAATAGTTTTATTATTCTTACAATCATTGTACTGAACTAATGTATTTTAAGACATAAAATACTTAAGAATTTCAATGGTGATAGAAGTTTATTATATTATGGTAGGTGTCAGTTTATATAGCAGATGATTATCTAATAAAACCAACATCTTTTAGAAAAATGGCATAACCATACAATATAATGTTATAAAATAATTTTGAGTGTGTACTGTTTATTTATTTATTTATGTAATTGTATCAATACATAAATTAACATTTGTTTACACCCAATATAACATTGTACAATTTAATACTAACAATATTTACAAATAATTAAAACTACAAATTTTGTCCACAGCGAATGGTGGCAAAAATGCTAGCTCACAAGCTGCATTACATTAACAGTATATACTTTTGTTTCCAGGTGCAGAGAGTGGGTAAAAGTAACAGGAAAAGAACATTTGGCACACTTACCAACTGAGAGATTACACTAAAATAAGTTTATGAGTGGTAAACATTTTAAGGACTGATTTAAAAAAGAATGCTATACCATTTCTGTTGCTCAATGCTCCACCCTAATCAGATGAGATGAAATTATAAAACAGTTATATCTATTAAAATATTTTACCAATTCTATTTGAATAAAATTTTGGTTTAATTCGATTTGATTTATTTCTCAACATAACTATATCTCAATTTATTACTGATATTGTTTTAGTGGTAAATTGAAATTAAAATAATGACTTAATTTCTTATTAAACAATAACCACTACAACAAAATCAGTAATAAATCCCAAAAAAAAAGAAAAGCTAAGCGCACATCACTATCGATGGAATATTCATCGATATCGATAATTTTTTATCGACAGCACGTCACTAATCACTATGATTTATTGTAATGTTGGTAGAATTGATTGTTTTTTATAGTTGGTAAGAGAGCGATTCTTTAGGCTGACTATTCACGATGGTCATATTGAATCTATGGGACTCCAGTCTCTTACTTATTTGCTCTGTGGTCAGAGCAGAGTTAAGCTGACAGTGACGTAACATTCGTTATTTTATTATTTACTTCATTTCCATTTAATAATTCGTAAATTCGTATATTTGGTTGATATTTCATTTCAAAAATACTTTGGTTGAAGATTTTAACTCAAGTTGGATTCGTCGATAACCATTATTGTAAATTAATTGATCTTATTAAAGAAAATGTCCGTAAAAAGACCAGTAACGTGGTTTTTGACAGAAAAAGGGAGAAAATTTTCTTTTGCGGTGGTAACGGGCACTGGGATTGCTCTTACTTTAGCGCGTTTCACTCCTCATACTTTTTTTATAGGAAAATACAAGGAATTTGTACATCATTATAGGTATAAAATATTTATTGATTTAAGTATAAAAATTTGTAGGTACTAATTTATATTCTATTCACAGTGATGGAAAACCAGCGGAGCTCACAAACGAACTACATAAGCAATATGAAAAATGTTTAGATGTCCTAAATTTAGCAGAAATACACAGGAAAATAATAGAACCATTCAGTGTGTTTGGATATGATTTATTTCATGCTGGTGAGTATGAACTATGTATATTTTTCTTGCTGTAGTTGTGCAAAGTATGCACAGATTATTTTTTATAAATTTACTTAGAGAAAAATGATCTTCCATTAGCATTATCCTGTTATTTTGCGGAGGGTCTACTTATTACTGTTAATGAGCCCGATAGCTTAATGTACTCTTCGAGGCACAGTAAGGTGACCCTCAAGGACAAACACCCAGACCGAAACAGATATTTATGACAAACATCTTCTCTGAGCTTAAATTAAACCCACAACCATTGAGGTTCAAAGAAGGCTCACTACTAGCATGCTCCAAAGGTCATCAAAGAAAGGAAAAACAATGATATCTACACAATTTATACAGTGCAACCAATACTGTACACCTTATGTTAGTATAACTTTTGAAGGCACTCAATAAATTGGATTATTGACATAGATAGATCCATTCACTTAAAAATAAAAAGCAAAGATGTTACTTTTTTTTATATACATGACAACAATTGTATACGCTAGTGCACATGTATGTATTTGGTAACAAAAAAAATTCTTTCTTCAGTAGATAAAACTTTTTAAAAGTAATAATGATTTAGCCTTTTTCAATTTATCGTAGATTTAATAATATTTAGTAATTATTGTTTATTACAGGTAGCACTGGTTCCAAATTTGGAGTTCTTGTTGGAATCCCAATTAACTTTACATATAAGTCACTTGATGATGTTGATAAACAAAATATTGAGGTTCTTATATTTTATGATTATGTAATTCTCAACATAAAAGACAGCGAGATACAGTTAAATAATCCATTGTTATTTTTAGGTCAACCAAAAAAAGATAGACTTGTCTACTGAAGTGGGAAAGAAATTAGCCGAGGCTCTCCTCATCCCTGATAAAGTAAAGGAATTTGCAATTTGCAGGGAGATATTAATGACTCATAATCATAAAGTCACAATAGAATCAATATATCCTTTTATAAGCATATTTTTTGTGTACAACATGTCACAATATCTGAATAGAAGATTGAATTTATATCTTGCGCCACTAAGTGCTAGAGCTATCATGTACTCTATAGTTGGACTCTTTGGCTTAGGTTCATATTTTCTAATGAAGGATATGACACAAATTCACTATGAAACAAAGGTTGATAAGAAATTATGTGAACTAGGCCCAGATTACATTGAGAGTGGTGTAATATTTTACGAAAAATTGCTAGAAAGAAATAAAGCATTAAGGGAACTTATGGGTAAGGAAGGTGAAAAGAAATACTCAAAATTAGGTAATGAAAACTATGGCTTAAGACAGCCCCATGTGGCACTGATTCATAGAAAACAATTTTTTGAACAGAAATTGAAAGAGAGCCGAGAATCAAAGGATGACACAGAGGTGCCTGAATTATAATGTCAACAAAACAGCTATTAACCAAAAATTAAATGTATAGTAGTTATTTAAGAATAAATACATTTTTAGTAGTTATTGTTATCTCTTTAAGTATTGTATCATGGTATTATTTAGTTCCTAGCCAGTTGCTCAGTGGCCCTTCAATATAACACTTTTTCTCATTTTACTCCATAATACACCAGTGCTTTATTTATCAAACAAAGACAATACAACTCCAACGCAACGGGATGAACTTCAACGAACGTCACACGATTACTTCATTCGATATTCGGTTATGATTTGCAACATAAAACCCAATGAAGCCAGCTTGCACTGGTGTTTAAATTATGAAAAATCACCATCGATTCTGTGACATTTTGTCTGTATGTGAGGGCCTGTCCATAGTACATACTCTGCTTGTAAGTTAAAATAAAAGTTCATAGTATCTACAAAGCTTTATATAAAACTGTTGGAATCGGTTTTATCGATGTCAGCATCAGCCCGATTGTGAACGGAACTGCTATATATACTCATATTTTATACTTATTTCAAAATGTGGGATATAATGAATAGGGAGCTTTTCTTTCCTTTTTCATTTCTTATCCTACTATTCCTTCAAAATTAACCTACTGCTACTGTAGTGCCATCCTTATTTAAACTGAAGCACCATAGAACTTCATAGAAATATAGTTATACTTTTTGGAAAGCAAAAAGAGCGTGCTCTTAACTGTTTTTATGCTTGTAGCTCCTATCGTTACAGTCGTAGACAGAGAATGAGATTCTTAGATTGACAAGGTTACAGTGAAGATTTGCTCTGTGGTGAAGATGTATGGAAGACATTTTTACTCTGTGCTTGTATGTGATTTTGACGTATCTTGACACAACCTAACAACTTTTGAAGTTTTGAAAAGAAATGTCTAATGAGAAATCTGTACGACTCTGTTAATATAATATTTATAATGTAACTAATTTATCATTGTTAAAAAGTAAAAGTGTTGTTCCATTACATGATTTTGTAATTACATATAGTTTTAGTGTTTAATTTATTATACAAACGATTACAAATTCTTTATATCTCAGTTCAATTAATAATAGCATACATATTGTCAGAGCGAATCGAAAAGTAATAACACAAGTAGAGAGTTACAGCCATTGTTTAGTGTGTACTGTGTATTGAACAATTTAGCTTCAAGATGTGTGGAGGGTTTACTTGTTCAAAGAACGCTTTGATTGCTTTAAATATTCTATATGTGGTAAGTTTCGTAAGATTACTAGGATTTGTATAAATAAATGAAAAATATTGAAGAGTAATGATTCTTTATTTATTTATCTTAATCTTGGCAGGTGGTTGCTTCCATTCTCATATCAGTGGCGGTGTACGGGCAGGCATCGTCGCTGGTCACCAATCTGCCTATAGTTGGAGGCATATTAGCATGTGGAGTATTTCTTATCCTGATCTCCCTTTTGGGTCTAGCTGGAGCTGTTAAGCATCATCAAGTTATGCTTTTCTTTGTATCCTTTTCAATACAAGAGTCATAAAGTCTAGTTCTAACCTTATAATGAGACTACAATTGCCAACTTTGATATAATTTATACTACAAAGGACAAACATATGTTCCCTAAAACAACATGTTGCTTTGTTGTTTTTTAGCATTCATTCATTTTAAAATCATCTAGTTTAGCTGTTTATAAAGTTTTTCAATTTGAAAATATATTTATTTATAATTTTTCTTAACATGGTATTTAAAGTATATGGTGATACTCTTTCTGCTGTTTTTGGTCCAGTTTTCAGTAGCATGTGCCTGTCTTGCTGTCAATTCTGAGCAGCAGGAGATGCTTGCTCAACAGGTGAATTAAACATATTATACCATACCATAATGATGATAATGAATGATTTCTACTTGTCACACTTTGTCCATAAGAAAAATTGAGTTAATTTATACAATATGTGAACACCTCTTTTCATGACAATTTTTGTTTGTGGTATAAAAATAACTGCATTTCAAAGATCACAATTTTTTATTGGAGCTGCTGGAAAGTAGTTTCTAGAAATATATTGAATATTGCTGTATTAAATTTTACTTATATTCACTTCATTGCAATAAATAAAACTTAAAGTTATAATATCTGCCTTATATGAATATGAATTCATAATTCGTAATGCAAATACATACATATATAAAACTTGTAATACCCATTATTTTAATATATATATATCAGCATATACTATATACAATTATGTATTTTTGATACTTATGCTAAATTTTGTTCAGGGATGGTACAAAGTCAACATGGATGTTAAGGAACAAGTCCAGGAGAGATTCTTGTGCTGCGGCTTCCAAAGCAGGATTATGCCTCCAAACACTACAATTGATTATCCATCTTGCAATTCAGTTGATGTAAGACATTAATTATTGTTTTCATATTTGTCTTAAAATAGTTTAGTAATTTTAAAATATTTATATAAAATTTTAATAGCAATTTACTAGACAGTATGGAATTTAGTTTTAAAGTTAATAAATTAAAAATATATGATGTAAGTAAGGATTGGAAATTAGGAAATCATACTGAGTAGTTGGCCCTTCTTTTATTTCATTTTTAGCATGAATAGGCCAAATGCACAGGCAAGTACTACCCTCCCACAGTAGTAGGGCCTCGATTTTATCAAAAATTATACCATGGCCAAAATTTATACCCTGTTTGGATCCAGCTACCGCTGCACCACAACGTCGTCAAAGTAATAATGATAACTCGTAATTTATTTCATTATTCGCAGAAAATTTGTTTTGAATTGAAAAATTGTAACAACAAGGATATAGCTGCAGAGTGTCAGTGCCAACCTTGTATGGAGAAATTGAAAGAGACAATTGACTATGCATTCAAACTCTGCGGTGGCATCGGACTGTTTTTCAGCTTTACAGAGGTATTTACTTAAATTATCTTAAACATTACGCACATCACATTATATAATAATATTAAACAAATTTATCAAGAGCTAGAGATAATGTTATGTAATGAAAAATATAGGAACGAGATGCTTGTTTTTGTCAACATTAACATATTTACTGATATCTTTTATTAATTTTTTCGTTACGATTTTGGCCATCTATAAACCAAGTCATAATAGTTTTGTTATTTTCCAAACCCTTCTCTGCCATTCCCACAGCTCGTCAGATTACAGTGGTCATATAATTTTTGCAATTTTTGTATTTAGTTATTCACATTACAACTAATATAAGAACTGCTTTAAAACAGCAATAAACTGCTGTAAAGAATTACTTAAAAGTTTTTCCTCAACAGCTTAAATTTAGAAATTAACAGAATAACCTTATTTATTAATGAAAAAATCTTATTATGATACATATTTTTTAACTTTTACCAATCTCTTTGCTTTTCATTATTAAATAATACTTCAATGAAGTACCTTATAGTGTACAATTAATTGTTATAAAAATTACGTGACTGCCATTTATTAAATCTCTCTAATCGACTTCAGAAACGAAAGGGTTAGTTGCCAATAGTTGATATTTTCACTTGTAACCTTAACATAGAACTTGTAATCTCATTTGTTGAAATCTATGATGCTTTATAGACTTCAGACCATGCGAAATAAATAGTCATACCTTAAGAATACATATACAACAAATATATATTTCTTATACATCATCATCCTAGCATACATCCCGGAGCGTCTTAGGATCTTTAGGAGCGTCCGCTTCTTAGCCCGGGGCAGCTAAATACATATTTCTTATTCTACATACTTAAATTGCTTATTATGTAATCACTCTATATATTGAAACGCATTAAATTAATGAGAACGAAGTTTAGAGATAAAAATATGTGGAATGTTTTCTATAATAACATTGTTTTTTCTCTAAAAGATAATATGCGACTATGGTAAATAACTTATGTTATGATTTGTTTTTAAATATTGTCTGTTCCAATAGATTCACATTTATATATTTTATTTAACAAAATATATCAATTTTTCCATTAAGTGTACTCATAGATTACATCGCACAACACAAAGCACAGATCAAAATGGATAGATATTATTAATCGCTTGAATCATTGCCTCTCTGCTCCATTAAAGTGATTACAATCCTCGTCTTCTTATTTCTTCTTTCACTTATCACTTTTTTCGGATTTGACTGGCACTAGTTTTTACATAGAGCGATTGCCATCTGATCTCCGCAACCCTAAGGGCGAAGCAGTAGCATTGGGTATGAGAAAATTACTCATCAAGAGTTCGCAGGCTCGCTACCAGCACGACGTCGACGCGACGACGACGTGACGGTCGTCAATCGTCTTCGTCAATAATTATTGCAATGGCTGTCTTATTTTCCAATCAAGTTACTGTTATTCTGGCCTCGCAATAGCCTATAGAGTTTGTATGTATATATATTTTGGTGAGCTGAAATGTCGTAATGTGAAATTTATGGTAATCAGTGGGTATACTTAAATAGCATAAATCAAAATAATAATAAACATTTCTGAATTTTTTTACTCTCTTCGGTTTTAATTGTTTTTATTGTCTAACTGTAATTGGAACAGATCGTACGTGGTATTGGTTGTATGTTTATTAACAATTTAGAAATAAATTAAAACAGACGTAAGTCGATAAAAAAACGGAGAGAGGTTAAAAGCTCTAGTAATTAATTCCCTTTCGTGACATAAATCTTAATCTTAAATTTTAAATTACTGTACATAACATAAGAACCCTAATCCTCCGTACGCCTGTTTTAATGTATTACATGGTTGGCCAACATGATCAAATTCATATAATTAAAGATTTTACACCAATTATGCAACGATTTTAATAGGTATATATATAATATATGTCGAAAGCCGAAACTTACACGACAAAAGAGTTGGCCAATCATTATGTAGGCTTACTAATATAATATTGAGTGCACCGTATTGTGACTAACAAAGCGGCGGTTACTTTGCAGTTTCTCGGTGTGTGGTTGACGGTAAGGTATCGTAACCAAAAGGATCCGCGGGCTAACCCCAGTGCGTTCCTCTGAATGATCTAAGGACTAAACGATCTAAGGTGGTTCGGTTTGGTGTATGTTAACAGCATGTATATGAATGTTAGCACGAATGAAATGCCTTTTAATTCATCTATATTTTTGCTTGATTTTTATTTTTTGTTACTGGCTGACTTGAGTAAACGCTTCCCACCTGTCGTCACATGTGTGTAACCCCCTTGTATAACGTAAAATTAAATAAAATGTAGCTCGATACTCCCGTAAATTGTAAATAAATAAGATAACGTAATAAGTCAGATCATAATTTTTATCTCATGAAAAATAAAATTAAAGAAAATAAAATCTACTGAAATTTATACAGCTTTATTGAAGGCCATTTTATACGTAAATCGGGTTTATTACCATTAAACGTTTATATGGCATCATTCATTTGTAATTCGGATTTGTGGAATGTAATTTTTCATATAAATGGTCCTATTTGAATGAAAATTGCATGCCAGAGACTAACCCATGACTAGACAACAAACTTGATCAATAAAAGTTTTCACCAACAGTTTGACAGAGAAAAACATTTTTTAAATACACACTATGACGACGGCATTAGCCATAAGCATCTTTTTTCTTGTATTTCACCATTTGACTATGAAAATTTTAAGTAAGGTCACGGAATAGTAGGTAAATAATAAGATAAATTGTGAGTTGTACCAAAATCTGTGTGATTTTAGTACATACATACATACATACATACATACATGATACAGTTATGTAGATCAAGAGATTGCCGCAGTTAGAAATGCATGCTCTTGTAATAATCGCCCAAATTATTTAACTGCCGTCAATTGCAAAAAGCCGTTATGTAAAAAAACCTACTCGTGAGTTTCGTGAAAAACATGATTGTTTATAATCATCATAATAATGAATATATAATTGTACTGTACGTGTCTATGTCACTGATATCTTCCTAAATCGCTGGACCTGGTTTTGATGATTTTTATTGTGTGTATTTCGGTGGATTCGAGAACGGTTTAGATTAACAATTGGACCCAGTATCCAGGATCCAGGTCTCACATTTTTCATTTGGTTCAACGTCTGCCGGGCCCGCTAGTTACTGATAGAATGTGTTTAAATTGTTTTATGGCCCCTAACTCCTCTCTATGTATATTGTATATGTACAATTGTACATATATAAATATATGTACTTATTTTGGTAAGTTCGCTAATGATTTTTCATTTATTAAACAAATAATATACAGTCATCATAAATCCATTTATTAAATACAGGCAGTCTTCATAAATCCTAAAAATGTTCGAAACAAAAAACCGGTCACACTGTAATTGGTGGTCTTGTAAACATCGCACGGCAGCCCGCAGTTTAGCGCTTATAACTTTTATGCGAATTATTTATTATCAAGGCTTTTATGCATTCACCTGGCACTTTCCGCACAAACTAATGCAATCATACTTTGCACGAATTGCTTTACACTTATTAACACAATAAAAAAGCTTTGTAAATTGTATTTAAAACCTTTTCATAGCTCTTTAAGTCATTTAATTTTAATTAAATTAATTAATGTATGTTTTAATTGTAAAATGTTACCTAAAGATTTTAAATTATTAATCAATTCAATATATGATATAATGTAGTATGAAAATAATACTATGAAATATATGTAAGTTTTATTTGTTTGAGCATTTTGTTAGTATAATTTAATCTGAGAGTCAAACAATAAGAATATAGAACGGAAATTAAACAAATAAATACCCAAATATCTTAATTATACATAGATATAATTATATCAAAGTATAAAATGCGGATTAAATATATTAATATATTTTTTAATGTAATGTCGTATCAATAAAAAAGAAGCCTCGATAGCGCAACGGTAGGAAGGTCTTCTAATGCAAGAGTTTCAAGTTCGATTCTCATTTCATTGGGATATTGTCGTACCTGCTCCTGACACGAGCTTTACGCTCAGTTGGATAGGAAATAGGATTATTAGCAATGTCTTGAAATTGCAGTGCATTAAAAAGAATGTTATTTTTTCTTACAAATAAAAAAATATAAATAAATTAAAAAAATAAACGCTGCTCACTCAACGATTATATTGACAAGCAGTCATTAGATTTATAAAAGATAAATTATTATAAGTTATATTCTTAATATTATTGTTCCTTTTTATTATAAAAAAGTTTAAACTTTTCCTTTGTGTTGATAAAAATTAAGTAAAAGTACAAGCCTACTGTCAAAAGTTCAAAACTAGTCTAGAAATATATTTAAAGAGGTCATATTAAAAATATTAATAACTCAATTATAATTACTATTAAATGCAAAAATCTTTACTTTTGTATCTTTGTTTTTAAAGATTTTTAACATTTATACATTTTGTTTACTTGTTTTTAGCCTTAAGTAGGTCACTAACGTTATCGCCAATATTTACTTGTATTATGCGCATATCCATACGTAATAATTTAACGCTTGTTTACGATTAATTGGAATACATTTTATAAATACTATTATTCATGATCATGATTTTCTTAAATAATATTATTCATGAATTAATTTTACTTATTGTAATTTCAGCTTTTCGCAGTTTGGCTCGCTCGACGTTACCGCAATCAACCCGATCCCAGTTACAAAGAACCACACGCTGTATTTCCCAGGAAGAATTATTTATATTGAAACAATAAGGTTCTAGACATGTTTTAGGTTTCATTAGTTGTATAGTTTGTTTTAGCGATAATAGTAAAATAATCAAACAATCATTCTCATAATGTTGTTTGTGTAATACAATATAGCAGGGTTATAAATATTCGATGTAAATATCCTATAAAGATTTTAGAATAAATCTATTTACAAAAAGACATTATGTTTCATAAATTATGATAATGGCCTCGTCTATAATTTTACTTGCTTTGTCTCACATCGCGTTACTCTGAAGGCCATATATTTCTTTAGAAAGTGTAGCTCAAATACGATAACATGGCGCGCCACTCGAAAATTCAGAACGTTTGAATGTGTTTGTGAAAGTCGCAATGGATGTGTGCGTGCTTATACTGCTATCAAATAAAAATAAGTCCATAGTTTTGCTGCTACACTAGTGACGTCGTTAATTAACTATATATATATATATATATATATTAGTCTATGAAAATAACATGTGCTTTATCTTGCGCTAGTTATGATTAGTTGACCAACAAATCTGTCGGCCTGCTACTGAAGACGAATACTCACATCCACATGAAAACTCTTTCGTAATGATGTGGCGACACACAATGAAACAATTTGGAGGGGCGCGCCATGCTATCGTAGTTTATCTAAACTCCGACATTTTTTGCACATTCAGTGCTTGTCGTATCTTTAATAAAATTCTAATACTAGTCTATATAAATATTCAATGAATAGTTATTAAATAATTATCTGTGAAAATGCTCGAAATTCGTATTCCATTTATTATATATTTCGATTTTATAATCGAATGTGATTTAATAATTCAGTTTCTCGTAAAACCGTTTGCTTTTAACTTAAAGTATCTGGTTCGCGAACTGTCTTAACTTTTTAATGTGTGTATAACTGAAGTGTGTCATTGTATACGCGTTTTATTCTTATTAATAGTCTGCTCAATATATTAAGTATGACATTTCAGATGGATAATTTTTTTCTAGTGTCTATTTCACTACCAATCCATTCTTGTTATTACATCATCTAACAAAATCCATAAATTAAAATATAAACAATTTAAAACTGAGTCTACAGTGAGAGTTTTTGAAAACGCAGATATAAATTGTTACACAACTTTTACAGATTAGATAATTTCAGACGAGAAATAATAAAATAAAACGTCACATATAAATGGCCGATGAATTGTGACATTGTGTGACAAGGGTTGGGACTTTGGAGTGGTGTTAAGTGACGTGAAGCCACATTTAAAATATAAATCTTATTATTCAAACTCGAAATTTGAAATGTTAACGAAAAACTTAAAAAAATGATTTCACTAATTTCGGACTTGCTGTTTTAATTTAATAACCAGGTTTAAGCTAATAATTTTCGAACAAGTGAAGTGAAACAATGATTTGAGAGACCAATTTACACGACATTGTATTGTTGAATTGTTTTTGTTGAATGTGTAAAAACTCACTGTATACTCGGTTCTCTGATACCATCTCAATACGTTTGTAACAATATTTAGGTCTTTAAACATAAGACTTATTATATATGGACATGCCCTTCGATACCAACAAAATATCAAAGACGCGTTGGTGCTCTTTCGTAAATTCTTACCGACCCTACGAAACGAAGTTAGTCATAAACTTTAACATTTTCGAATGAAGTTATCGTCATAAGCTTGCAGTATAATCGAATAAAGGTAGGTGTGACTAACTTCATTTCGTTGCATTAGTGTTGAATTTACAAAGTAGCACCAGCAAATATTTGCACATTATTTCTTTATGGAAGGTTTATCGAAGATTATAGTAAGGCAATGTCTTTAAATAATAACGTTTATTGGAAAATTCTAATTCGGTTGATTTTATAATAAATACTTGATGTAAATGTATAATAATTGTGTGTTTAATTCTGCCGCTTCGTGTGATTTTTCAGTGATTTTAAATACAATACATTGTATATCTAATTTGCTAGTCAATAATTTAACGAAATGAAAGGTTAAATTATTTTAATTAATATACTCAATTTTTTTCTTCTAATGAAGTAGTGATACCATTTTTAAAACTATTTTTAGTTGAATATTTATACATTTTTTATAATTTTTAAACATATCATGTAGGTACCTTTTTACAAACCCCTGTTATTTTTAGTGAAACTTTTAAAACAATATGCTTATTTATAGTAATGTTTCTCTCATGAGAGTAATACAATTGTATTAATTTAGATTTTTTTGCCGTTTGTATGCTATTGTGTGTATTTTTCTTAGGACTTTACTGCGATTCTCAGTGGATTCGAATTAAATGTAATAATTATAAATGTGAATATGTTATCATTGTATTCATAAAAACTTACTTCTAATAAACAGTGTTAAGCATTATAAAGCATTTTGTTTCATTTACCCTTTGTAGCTTAAAATAAAAAAAATGAGAATTTTGACATCGTGACAAAAACATTGAATGATTTACTACATTCGGTATCAATTCGACCGTATGTTTTTTTTATTTCTTTATTGGGAACTTGTATTCCTAACTTGAAAGTGTACAGCTATCCGATTATGGGCTGCTGTTCTTACTTAGCAAAGCGTAGTGGAAAAATTCTAAATCTATAATCATCACAGGCTTCACTTGCAGTTTTCTTTTTATTTGTTTTCTAATTAAACTATTGTCTCTAGTTAGTGGACAGTAACAATCGGTTTCCAAACGTGTATGTAGTGTGCAGTGTATTTTTAGTGCTGCAAAAATTAGTTTATCACCCAAAAATAATCTTTATAATTTTTTATAGTGGGTAAAATATAAAATATATATATACAGTAAATTGTATACATAATAATGTTTACAAACATTTGCTTTTTTAATATAGGTATAGTTCATTGTTTCATTTATATTTTATGTTATATATTTCTTATATCAAAATATTGTTATATTTTTTTAGCAATAATAAGTATCAGTCAATGTGATCGCGTGATATTATAACACTGGGTTTTTGTCAATACGAGAAACTAAATTTGAAAATGATTATTACATTATGAAATAAAAGGGCTATATTGCGATTTACATTTCAATAATTATATTTTTAAATTTATCTGTTTAAAATACAATGTTGTAGTATTCAATTCAGATAGAACTAAAAGATAACTTAAACGTGAAGAATAATCAGTATCACGTTAATTTATCTTTGACAACCGTAAAGATATCGTATATCTGATTAGGTTTTAGTTTTAAGTAATCATCACGTATCGTGTTAGGAATGCCCGTCGAATAATATTTTTTAGTGTTAGAAAGATTGTATCGTTGAATAGGAAGTACTGCGCAAGTTTCTTCTACGCATCCGCGCCCTGTCGTGTCTGGGCGGAAAACGAGCCCTCTCTACAGTCGCGCAGCATTTACTACATTCGCTGCACTCATCGATCCGCCTACACAACTTTGTTACAGATAATCCAATATTAACTAATCGTATTAGTGCTTGTGTGTGCCAACGATGTCCTTCGATAATGATGAACTTCGCGACGAGTAAGTATTCCAGAAAAGTTATATTTATGTAATAGTGTTATATTTTAGATTTTCTACTTAACCTCATATAGATAGTTTTCAAATATGTGTTACGTATACTACTTTATATACGAAAAATCGATGAATAAACCGTATAACGAAAAGAACTAACATACAATTTTTAGTCACATTTTTAACATAATGCTGACGACGCCATGACTATATTGACATTTCTCGAAAGAGATTTTATTTAATATAAATTAATTTTCATTTATTTGAAAGACGTTTTCTCTGTAAACAATAACAGATATGTCGCTGAAAAGTGAAAACTAGGTGAACTTGACTTGGCCTCTTGTTCCCGGTAACCCAATTTAATTTTGCACATAAATAAGATAAAAGGCGGCTATAGTGCGCTATGAAGGTGCATCAGTTCGAGTACTTTATTTATTTATTTATTGCGATAACAAACAATTGTACAAAAAGCTTATTATAACAAATTCTTACAGCTAAATATTAAGTATTTGTACAACCAACACCGTTATCCCCAAATTAAACATTTAAATGGTTTTCAGAGACAATCGCTTCCCATACCATAATTGCTAAACAAAACTACATCATAAATAATGTTTTAAGAGCGTCGAGTATCACTCTCAGTAACAAACGTTGGTATCCACTAGTAGTTGCAATACTAGTTTTTAAAATTGTATGGTGCCACATGAAAAATGTCAACAGTGGTGAACAAGTCATTATAAGCCTTCATTATTCGCCTAAGAGGCGCGCGTTCACCAGCTTTAGTTTTTGAAATATTTGGTAAAAACAAATGGTGAGCGAACGCGTTACAGCTACGTTGAGGACGGTTCGGTATTCTGATATATATTTGGTTTATTAATTGATTACAGTCAAATTTATTACGACAAATATTATATAATATAACTTGATCTAGCAGCAGTCTTCTATTTTTCAATGAAGGTAAAGAGAATTTGAGTAACAATTCGCTATATGAGGACTTAGAACGAAAGCAACGGTAGTCAATAACACGAAGAAATTTACGTTGTACAGTTTCAAGTTGATCAATGTATTTCTGATATATCGGATTCCATATAACGGACCCATATTCTAATTGACATCGGATTAAAGATTTATACAGTAGCAGGTATGTTTCCGGTCGACTAAAAGAAGTTGAGGTTCGTGCAACAAAGCCATACATTTGTAGTGCTTTAGTGGTAATGTGATTTATGTGTTCATCTAAATGAAGCTTTGAGTCAAAAATAATGCCTAAGTCTTTAATTGTATTAACTTTTTCAAGCGGTACGTTGCATAAAAAATAAGTCCAGTCAATGGTGTTAATTTTTTTGTAAAAGTTATAGATTTACATTTATTTAAACTGAGTAGCAATTTATTATTTAAGCAATAAGATGAAAGTCGATCCAGATCATGTTGGAGTTTGACACAATCGTCTTTTGAGGTAATTTGAAAATAAATTTTAAGATCATCAGCGTATAAGAGATAGTTACAATTATGAAAACAGAAATGTATGTCGTTGATAAATATAACAAAGAGAAGGGGGCCCAAAATGGAGCCCTGAGGAACACCAGATGTTACATGTATTAGACCGGAAGCAAAACCATTTAAAACTACTTTTTGTGTTCTTCGATTGATGTAAGATGATAACCAGCGTAACAAATTGCCCTTAATTCCGTTAAAGGCTAGCTTTTGTAGTAATAAAATGTGATCGACCTTGTCAAATGCCTTGCAAATATCAGTGTAAAGCTACATCAGCACTTGAATTTTATTGTCCATATGTTCAAACAAATAATTTGTGTACACTAGGAGGTTGCTGACGGTTGAGCGACTTTTTGTAAAAACCATGCTGAGCCGGAATTATTTTATTATGAACAATAGGATATATAATATTGTGAATTAATTTCTCAAAGCACTTTGACAAGGTAGATAGTATCGAAATAGGTCGATAATTAGTGACATCATTTCTGCTACCACTTTTATAAACAGGTGTAATATTAGCAGATTTCCAAATATGGGGTACGACACCTTCTTGCAAGCTCTTATTGTATAATATATATAAGGGCTTGCTTATAGAAACTGTGGGTGTGCTTTATAAAAATGGTGACAAACCATCTGGTCCGGAACCCTTGGTCACGTCAAGTGCTTTAAGTTCTTTGAAAATCATATCTAAAGAAATATAGACATTCGAAATAAAATCACCTTCTGAATTTTCAGATGAAGAGCAGATTTCATCCCGACTTTCTATGTCAGAATGCTCATATACAGAACTAAAATATGAAGAAAAAGTTCTGAACATTTTCAGGGCTATCAGATTCAACATCATTATAAAACATAGTGTGTGGTATACCATTCTTTTGTTTAAGACGATTTTGAAATGACCAGAAAGTTTTAATATCTTTACCAATACCGTCTTCAATAGATTTTATGTAATTGTTGTAGCATTCTTTTGCAAGTGAGTGAAATCGGTGACGATATAATGAGAAATTATTATAATCTGTTTTGTTTTTATACAACTTCCATTTAATCCACGCATTTTCTTTGTTTTTAAATAAATGAATCAACGCCCTAGAAAACCATACTGGATATTTTTTAGATTTTTGTGTTCGCAAGGGAATGTATAACTTGATAATTCCATTAATTTTTTCATAAAACTTATCAACAGCAGCATCAACAGGTAGATCCATTAAATCTTTATCCCAATCAATAGCATTTATTGCTTGATTAATAATTGTATAATCCCCTCAGTGAAATAAAATCTAGAGATGGATTTGCATGACATGAGCTTGTATGACCTATTAGAACAGATAGATACATAGAAAGGTGGATGGTGGCAATCTTGAGGTAACAGGGGAATCGATACTTATAATAATTATGTCGCTACCTAATGTTAGATCTAATTTTGTATGAAGGATGTTGCAAGCGTTGCCAAAATTTCGTGTTTATAATTATAGTACAAAGAATAAAATAGTTAATTTATAATTACTTTTAAATTACTCTTTTCACATATCGCTTTGTATTGCATTTAAAAAGAAGCAAATCTCATGACATTCCGTGATGAGTTTCACACCATTCGGGCGATAGTATAATGTGTTTTTATTTTAAATATAAATGGTGAAATATAGTTAATGTATTGTACATAATTATTATTTAAACTCAATTTCAAAACCTAAGATTTAAAGCTGCATTCTTGCATATTTTCTCTGATTTTATTCTTTATTTTAAGTGTAATACAGTCTATACTTCTAGAGTAGGTAGCTACTTACGCCATCCGTAAGTGCGCTATACATATACGTTTATATTTTTCTTATAATATCGAAAAACAAAAGACAGATACAATTCAGTTTTCACAATAGCACATCCCGTTTCTCGAAGAAGATTATACTACACAATAACTCAGTGACCC
The DNA here is from genome assembly GCA_023373885.1 of Hestina assimilis. NCBI lineage: Eukaryota > Metazoa > Arthropoda > Insecta > Lepidoptera > Nymphalidae > Hestina > Hestina assimilis. The sequence continues at coordinate 14,364,426 of CM041747.1, read as the reverse complement.
TCTCGCGCTTTGCTCAGGTTCATAAAGATTTTAATGAGAATCTTTTTGCAAGACCGGGTGGTGATTTATTCATTAAGAAAAGTCTAACATAAAAATATAGTACATCTATACCTATTAATTTATGTATAGTAAAGTTGTAAGCAGTATCAGTAGGAGAGACATTACAGACTCGATATCCTAACTGATTTCATCAGGCAGGCCACTTGGTTGTTTGACACTTTTGGTGATAGATTTTTTTTTTCGGAATGTGTATTGCTGTTGGCCCTTCTGGCCTTGACAGCGCCACCGGGTGGGATAGATTTGGTGATAGAAAACCACAATTCAAGTAAAAAAGAATGAAATAATAAAAATACGTTTTAATTTAGTATTACTAATGATGATATATTTAGAAGAAGTAAATCAAATAAGTTTCGTGTAAAAACTAAGACCTAATTAACTAATTATCAATGGTCATTCGTGGTACGGCAATGCAATGGTAATTTAGGTTATTTTATTTAACGTATTTTCAAAAATGAAAATGTCTAAACTGAAATAAAAAAATTTATTCGTTTCTTAAAAGTAACTATATCATTTGGAACGTTTCTATTTATAAAAACTACCAATAAAAATAGACATCTGATTGACAGATGAATCCATTTTCCGATTCTCGACGAAATTTGCCGATTTGACATGTGAACTTTTCTATTTACTCGTAAGTAATATTTAACAAATTTAACTCAATAGTTTATAGATAATACGAATCGCACGCGTGTTTTTATTAGTGTAGCGATTGTTTGTGGTTTGAGTCGCAGTCCGCAAGCTGCCGTTATTTATCTTTGCGGAGCTGACTTAGCGCTACGTTGTTACGTGTTGTTAAATCGATAGTGAGATTAATATTGTGTTAAAATAAGGTAAGTTAGTTATTTTTTTATACATTTTAGATAAATAAAAAAATTATATTTTTAGACATTAGGATGATTTAGTGTTTTTTTTTGTTTTTGATAAAAAAAAAGAATTATCATTCAATTTAAATATTTATAATATATATAATGCAATAAAATGATGAATTGAAATACATACTACTACATAGAAAAATTTACTCTTTTTTGTTATTATTATGAGGATAACATTATAAATTATGTATATATTATATTAATTATTAATGATAAAAAATGTCAATAAAATTTATTAAGGCATGAATATGTTTGATGTTTTGAAGACTTACTAGCTAATAAATAAGCTGAGACTTTTATTCATGAACAAGAATCTGCGTCTTCAATAATCCTTTCATTTCTACTTGCATACTGATGAAATACTTATGAAATGACCTTGATCGTAATGCTCGCTAACACTACACTTTATACGTATCAGTTACATTCTTTATCATGTGTTTTGTAAACATTAAAAATCGCAATTTTAAGATTGATAAAATTATTATAATACATCACAGACATAACAAACAAAACTTAAAATATACTAGGCTTTATATTTTAGCCAAATGCTCTATATAAATATAAGTAATAATATCGAAATATTAGTTTTTTCGTGATTATCAGCTATATTAGTAGATAAAAATATATTGAATATTTAATTAGAGACGTGATTTTATCAAAAACAAGATAATAATAATAGAGCTTTTGTCTTTTCTCTTCGACATCGTGCTGGAACTGGTTTCTTCAACTATACTTTTTTTTCTTTTATTTCATTATTACCAGTCATTCATCTCGGTGTCCACAATGCCCCAGACAGATGCTTTGAACGGCCGCTCGAATCACAATGGCCGTGCGCAGAATGAAGGATATTCATCGGAGCAGCAAAATGGTTGTCACAGACCGCACAGGAAGGTTTTTGATAACGAATTTCAAGCAAATGGAGAAGGGGTTGACGAAGCAGATAATTCTGTTAGGTTGTTCTTAATTATCTTGCTAAATATTAATGTAAAATAAAACAACTTTTATCAACATTTTACCTATCTTAGATTTGATATTATAATTTGTCAGAAGTCTTTACCCATGGATTACTTACCTAAAATTTAATAAAAAAGAAAATGTGTTTTTCTTAATCTAGTATGTTAATTTAAAATTATACTGTTCACGAAATAACGTGCGACAACACTGGATAAGCTGGTAGCAAAGAAGCAGTATAATTTAATACGATGATTATATTTGATTGTATAGAGTTTTATATGTTGTATTATAAAAGTATATTATATGAAATCGCGATATATTTTACGATAATACCTTAAACTATGAATTTATATAGTATCGTTAATTAATAAAACAGCGATTTCTTTCACGGAGTTGATGATTACTTTGAAAATATATTTTTTTATTATTTAATCATTCAAAGTGTTTGCTAAAACAGTTTTTTATATTTATTATTTATTCATATATTATGTTCATTTTTATAACACAAGGATAGATATATAGCTGCATACATGTTAATAACCATCATGTTCCTGAATATGTCATCATGGGACCGGATTAATAATTATTGCCGCAAAGTTTTTTTTAAATCTTAACATATAACGCCTTTGTTTTGATTTTTAGGTATCCAGATGGCACAGTGCGTCTTCGTAATCCGAATATTGAACTCATGGACCAAGATATTCTCTATCACCTGGCCCTGGGCAGCGGCTCTCACGACCTCGTAGAAATGTTCGGTGATGTTAAGGTATTATCATTTATTTTGATACCCAGTAGGTATAAACTTCAACAGTTGCAAGAAAACAAACTAATCATCTTATTATCAGCATATTCATCATTTTTCTAGTTATATTAAATAAATTAAGACCTTAATTTCGTTTACGATATTTTAGTAATAATCTCGTGTTTAGACTCAACATGCAAATGTAGAGACCCTATTAAAAATGAAATAATTTTCTTAGAACATTACGAAATTTAAGATAAAAATTAAAATTATATATTGATAGTGGTTTCACAATGCTAAATCACTAATAAATAGCTAAATTGTTTCAGTTTGTATGTATGGGTGGTACCCCCAAGCGTATGGAACAATTCGCGTACACCATCATGGCGGAGATCGGACACAAGTTACCTTGCGGAACCACATTACAGGACATCAGCCAGTTCTCTTACAGATACTCTATGTATAAAGTTGGACCTGTGCTGTGTATCAGTGTAAGCATGTAACTTTTTTATATAGGTTTAACAGTTAGACAGATAAATTAAATTATTATAAAACTAAAAGACACTTCACATTTTTTTGTGATAATATTTTAATCACTATATCGACATTTATACAATTTGTTCGATGTTAAAATAAACAAAACACTTAGTTTAACATGATAACTAAGAAAAGAGACATTTTTATGTTCTTGTCGATATTGGACATCACTGCGTCACTACCGATTACCAAGACCAGGCCGTAAAATAGTCCTCTTTATGCTTTGAGTAATGTCGAGCCCTATTTTCTATCTCTGGAACCCTTGAGCATAAAAATGTAATAATAATATCAACGTTTATTTGTCATTTGATGGTCATATCTGGTGGCTATGGTAGGTATTTGTGAAAAACCTGCATTACAGTCACCAGGTTTTCACCCCTATATTAATTAAATTTTAAATTAAATCAAATTTTTAATTACCTTAAAACTATTGGTGAGAACAAAAATAAAAACAGAAAATGATTTTAGTCTGTGTCTTTTTATATGCGTATGCAGACCTCAGCTGACCATCTACGCATCAGATTTTAATATTCGTCAAAGGCGCTATTTTCGGCAAGTCCAAGGCTGACAATTTAGATAAATAGCCTCAATATTTTTCGATTATTAAAATATTTTTATTAACACGGATTTATAGATACAGAACGTCAAAAATAAAGAAAACATTCTAGATCGGTCAAGAGGTCACCTTTTTAATACAAGTCTGCTATAAACAAAACACTGATGACGATTCCGTTTTGAATTATTGCATAATTATTTATATACTTTTTAATCTTTACCCATTCTATTATATTATTTAATTTTTTTTTTTTTATGTTAGAAGTTGGCAAACAAGCATACGGCCCACCTGATGGTAAGTGGCTGCCGCAGCCTATGAGCGCTTGCAGCACCATTAGTAGGTGCCACTCACGCGTTGCCAACCTCGAGATATTAGTTCTTAAATCTCGTTCGCCCAGTAATTTCACTAGCGTACAATGCCCTTCAAACCGGAACACAGTAGTGCCTAAACACTACTATTTGGCGGCAGAATATTGGACACTGCGGTGGTACCTACCTAGCCGGCCTCTTGCAACAAAAGACCTACCACCAGTGTGACTGATTGCACTGGTGGAATAATCTCTGCTGTGACAGAGGTTATCCCAACAGCGGGCGATGGGGTCGTCACGTCCCGACGCCTTTATATTAAAAATTTCATATTTTGTATGTTTGGATGCTTAGGGTCAATTACTCAGTCATGCAAAAACGGCTGGATAGATTTGGATGTGGCATATTGTTAACTGAATGGACAGATAGAGTACTTTTAATCCCGGAACAATGTTAGATTCCTGTTCTACCAATAACTAAATGAAGGCGAACGTAGCCGTGGGCTTTTCTCTTATAATAGACGTTAAACATTATATTATGTATGTGTGTGGGAAGAATATATAATCTATAAAATCGCTAGTCGTCGTCTATTAATACCCTTTAATATAAGATAGTACTGCATGGTGAATACGATGCGTTTCAATTGAGATGATGTAATGAGCATGCCGGTGTTAACTGAGTTGGACCTTTTGTTATTAAACTATATTGATATAAATTGACTTTGATATGGATGTGTTTATTGATACGATATCTTTTATCTGTTTAATTAAGAAAATTATGTAATATTTAGATTTTGTCGTAATATAAAGCTTTTTATTTTTAACATATTATTCAATTTATGTTATTTTTGTTTAAAGAAAGAAATGACATACTAAACTTAAAATTAAATGTATGTACTACTTGCTCGATGTGAGAAGCAAGAGTGTGGATAAAATTCAATCAATATCTTAAATTTAACATTTAAAACGAATTAAATGATTACGGTAAACTGTGATTCAACACTTTTATGTATCCGATGAAATAGTTTATGCACTTGGATTATTACCCGGTGGTCTGTTACTTCGTTGAATCCGCGAGACGTGGGAACGTAACAAGAGCAAGCAGAAGAAAATATTGTTTCAACTAGCAGAAAATATTGTTTAATTTTAGTTTTTTTTTGTGGCAGGACAACCGCCTACTGCGTTTATGTGCTGACAAATAAAATAATTCCAGATCATATCTAGGCTATATGTGATTTATTTATTGTGTCAAAAGACTGTTATTTTGAAAATAAATTTAATTACAGCATGGTATGGGGATTCCGTCTGTGGGAATTTTACTGCACGAGGTCATAAAGCTGATGTACCACGCCAAGGTCCGCGACCCGGTGTTTTTCAGGATCGGCACGTGTGGCGGTATCGGATACGAGGGCGGCACTGTCGTCATATCCGAAGAGGCTGTCGATGGTGCGCTTAAAAATGTCTTGGAATTGGTGCGTAATGTGATAAAATAATTGTCTATATATTTCTTAGATTATATCACATCGTTGTTATATTATATCATAGTTAACAAATTGAATCATAATTTTAGTCACAGAAAGAAAAAGACAATGTTTCAACCAAAGATATTGGGCTATTTTTCCAATTTCTATAGTTTTAGCTTAACATATTTGACCTGCCTTAAGCGCCACAGGTCTTGGGTTCGATTCCCGCTCGGAGCAGATGTTTTTATTGACCATACAGGCATGTGTTCCGGTCTGGGTGTGTTTGTACTTGTCATTGTATATGTTTCCAGACCCCCGACACAGGGTATAACTATCCTAATGAAAGCCGTTGAGTGTCTTGCGTTTATTATTATTATATTTTTGTAGTAAGTAAGTAAGTTTTATTAGCCATGTCCGCTCCTATATCGCGTCCGTGTGGACGACACTATTATTTGTTTTTTAGAATTAAAGTACAATTTTAACTAGGTATGCTAATTATTATAAGACTGACAGAATGTTGTCGGTCGAGTGGATGCGTGAATCATGTTGCCCTCGCTCTCTCGTATTCATGAATATGTCAGTATCCATAGCGTAGGTAGATTTGCCCCTTCGTAAGGTCAACACCAGTATCTCCCACCCAAATCTTCTGATTAGAAAGGCTAGTACTTTTACAGACAGAGGTGACAAACCAACTAAAATAAGGCGTCCTAAGCACGTCCTACAAGACGCTTTTATTTATTTTTTATTTATTTTTTTTACATAACATAAAAAGCATTACACTTATTTGTTGAAAGTCAGATTCTACCACCGGCTCCAAAATTAAACCTCTACCTTTATATGTATTTTTTTAAAACTGATATTAGTTTAAGTATTATAATCACTGAAAAGCCTGGAGTGACTGTCTCATTCCCAAGGCGTGGTGTCCTCAAGATATTCACCAATTTTATAATAACCTTTACCACACAAACGTTCTTTGACCTTTTTTTAAATAAAACGCTGACGATAAGATCACGTTAGACAATGCTTCATACAATGCGATCGGAGCGTTTCCTCCATTCCCGATGACGTCTTTAGTCGTGGTTCGGCCTCGCAGGAGGCATCGTAAAGACGGATTGAATTTGAGCCCCCGTGAGGGCTGTTCTTCTCATGGCTGGGTGTCTGTACTCGGCTACCGCCGCCCGGTGGCGCTGTCAAGGCCAGTAGGGCCAAAAGCAATAATACACAATCAGAAAAAAATGCAATGGAACGAAGCTAGTCACACGCTAACTACATGCATATTCAGTTATGATTTGCAAAACACAACCGAATGAAGTTGCGCACGCACGCTGCAGTGGTATTGAGCTTATGAAGGGACGGACTCAAACGAATTTCTGATATTTTGTCTGTATGTAAAGGCCGTCCATAGTGTGTATATAGTAAGTCTATGTTTGTACGTTACTCTATGTAACAAAGTATTCCATAACCTGGTAGTTATCACAACTTTAAATTAAAACAAAAATACCACGTAAATGAGATTAGTAGTTCTCACTGGAAACGAACTGAGATTGACAGATAGATGAAATCAGAAAAAAATCATATATAAAAAGTTAAATAAGTGCCAGTAGTTAATGCAAAAACTTGACACGCTTCTATGAGAGTTCTATGAGTAAATGTTTTTTATGCGCAGCAAGGAGAGCGTGAAATGAACCGTGAAAACGAATAAAATAAATAAAAAATCAAGAGTTATACTTGGCTGGGTTTGTATTTTTAATGAAGAATACTTTTTCAATTTAATACGCTTGACCTTTTACTACTAGGGAACAAATTAACATTGGTAAATATATCGTATTCAATTTGGAGTATACATAACTTACAAACCCGTCGCCTTCGCGTCATCACATCCGTCGTTTTTCTTAGTTCTAACTTGCCAATGACATATTCTTATGTACTAATAAATTTAAAAAAGACTTAAATGTAACAATCACTTACAGGTAAACACCACATGCGTTATAATATGTACATATATATATATATATATATATAAACAAAAACTATATAAAAGCAAAAATCAAAACAAATTAACAATAACAAAAAACGTTCTGCTCAAAAACAAATAAGGGATCAGGATAAAAACCGTTTATAAAATGAATTTCTAATAACATTTAATGAATTTGAATGTACACCTAACACATCACTACAACTATTAATTATCTTTATAGACCTAGGGCTTCAGGAGGTACTACCTAAAATGGTTCTTCTAAGTGGTGGGCAAAAGGGCGTTATTGGCTTACGCGGAGGTTGTAATGGAACACGAAAATAAAGGCGAGATAGTAGTTCTGGGCAATCAATCTTATTTTTTCTTATATATATTCTATTATACTTCTTCAATATATAGGATATTTACCGCAAAGAACACGACCAATACAATACACGTCCAAATATACTAACTCTTTAAATCCCACTAATATAATAAATGTGAAAGTTTGTATGTTAGTAGTTGGATGAAATTTGGCACAGATATAAATTATTACCTGTAATATTATATAGAATACTGTAGGTTTATCAAGGAAACATGTTACAGGACTTATTCAATTTAAATTCGGTAGAGATTTGTCTTTGGTTGTTGTCACAATACATCTGATAATAATCGTAAACTCTTGATAGCTAATTCGCTGTTATCCAATGAGTTAATGGTTCGCCCTTAGGGTCGCGGAGGTCAGATGGCAATCGTTCTGTGTAAAAATTAGTAACCTGTCAAATCCGGATAAAAGTAATAAGCAGACCCTGGGTAAATAAAATATCGGGAATAATGCTAGGATGAAGAAGATGTGTCTTTGGGACATTATTTACTTACAAATTAATCATTTTTCTCTGGAGAGCCAATTTTAAGGTCACCGCGGACGAAGTCGCGGGTAGATTCTAGTTTATAATATAGAAAAAATCTTAAATAGAAATTGAGATTATTTAAGTGCATATTACGGGATGTATTATTTTTATCCGGCCTCTACATCACTTTTATGTAGCTTGCAAATGCATTTTTGCAGTCAAAAGATATTATAAACAGAGCAGATGAACACTTTTAAACTCTTCTCGGAAATAATGAGTTTTTACATATCCTAAAAGATCTAAAACATTTTTTTACTTAGAGACCTTAAATTATACGTTATGACTTAAGACTCAGTAATGAAATTTTTATTTATAAATAAAACTCTGACCTACATTGCAACCACAATGAGTAAGTTTATTAATATTCAGACAGTAAAAATGTAGGTTTTTCATTTTATAACAAGCCTTTATTTATGAACTTGTTTGAATCGGTTATATGTAGTCCGCGTGGTTTATCTATAATAGCCATTAAAAATATAACTATCTTAAATTTCTGTTGGTATAGTGTTGTCGACGGTGTCATGATTTACTCGATAGTTTGGAACTTGAGTAACTGAATCAGTAAAACCCTTTTTAGTATTAGCGAGTCGAGAGTGTCAATTAAACCAACTGATGTAATTAATAAAAATCAAATCGTGTTCAGAAACCTCTAAAGTCTAAATATTCTATACCGATTAGTTGTTTACAAAAAAAAAAAATAATAAATATATAAACGTTGCACACTCAACGGTTTTCACAATGCGGGCGTCGTCAAAATATCATCAATTGTTACTGAAACCTCTCAATTGCTTCAATCTGTAATTTTGGAACGGGCTTACCACTGTTATTGCGATTCAAATGACGACCTAAAGCTAGCTACATCGCTATTTCGTACCATTACATATATATTTATACGTCATGCTCATATAATAAAACGGTAGCGTTTGACTATTCAAAAGTACTTTTTAAAAGTCTACTTGAATAAAAATAATTTTGATTTTGATTTTGATTACTTAATCGATTTACTGTCAGAATTAAATTCGATCGAAATATATTTTTTTACTAAAAGTTATTGGTAAGCCTGCAGTTTATTTATAGCAGTTAATTACTTGTAGTATTGGTCACAACTTAAGTGAACTATATAATGGACGATGGAAACAAGTGGGTGTATTCTCAATAACTTATTACACGGTATCCGTAAATACTGATATGCTTAAAATATATAAACTATTAAATTAATTATTAAATTCCTTATAGACGGTTCTCGGAAAAAATATCCAGCGACCGGCAAAATTGGATAAAAGATTAGCACGTGAACTGAAGGGACTGTCGGATCCCGAGGACCCGTACGATACGGTGACTGGCAAGACTATGTGTACTTACGACTTCTACGAAGGTGAGTTTGACATTTTTCTTTTTTTTTATTTGAGACATTGCATTAAAAAAAAGTTTTTGAATTTGAACAGTTTGTCCTATTAATTTAATTAAACCTAGTTTAAGCGTATTTGGTTGTAGGTTGGATTCCCACATGGGACCGATGTTTGTAATGACCATGTAGAAATGTGCTCTGCTCTGGCTGATTGCGCTTTTATGTGTGTTAAACCCCCGACAAAGTACATTACTATTGTTTACTATAATGATGGCCTTTAAATATTATTTTAATATTTATTCATAACACTTGTTTTACAAAAGAAAACAGACTTATGCTTAGATTTTAAAGTTGATGTTTTAATCATGAACTTTTTTATCCAAGGTCAAGGTCGTCTCGACGGAGCGTTCTGCGAGTTCACAGAGACTGACAAGATGGAGTACTTGGAGAGCATCCACAAAGCGGGCGTCGTCAATATCGAGATGGAGTCGCTCGCCTTCGCCGCGCTCACGCACCACGCCGGCATCAAGGCGGCCGTCATCTGCGTCACGCTGCTCGACCGACTGAAGGGGGACCAGGTATAGTTCATTAAATGTAACTTGAACCAAAATGGCCGCTTCTGCGCAGGTACAATAATGGACAAAATTGTTAGACAAAAATATTGGTTTCATCTTATTTAAATCGATTCTTTATAAAGTGGGAAAACGGAATTAAGTATATAATATAGTTATTATTTCTTCTAAATTCAATTAATTATTTATTTATTATCGTTATAAATTACTTAAATATAATAAAACAAATAAATAGTATATAAAAAGGTTAGGTACCTTTTTATATATAAAAAACCTTTACCTTTGTATATATAAAAAAGTTAATGTATATTATTAATAGTGAGACAGACTTCTTCATATATTCCGCAGTATTATTCAGAGAATTAGTTATATTATTTTCTTTTAAAAATTAACTATAAACGTCAAATATCTTCCTTCTCTACTGTCTTCTTAAAGTTGATTGTGGTCGAGGCATTATCTTGAAATAAATGTTAACACACTTGACAAAACTAATTTATATTTTAATTTAATTTTTAATAATTTATTATTAAAGAACTAAAACAACCGTGAGCGAGTGTACTAAACGCGCCCCTTCATACCGCATGCGGTTGAGACCCAAAAACGTGTTACTGCGCATGGTTCAACTTACATTTAACAGACAGGGTTCCGCTGGTGCGCTCGGTCACTGAAACCTGTCACGCACAACGAAGTCGGCCACCGATGACCGAGGTGGGGACCCACCCCATGACGTCATCATGTCAAGGAATACAGCATTGCCCGGTTCTATGAGAACTAGTACTCAGAACCAAAGTCATCAGATCAGTTTTTACACTTAGTCCTTTCTAGAATATTTTGATTACATCAAGTTACATCTTCGTTTTTATGAGGTTTAAAAATAATTCCTCACTTTTTAAATGTGCTTTACAGTGACTATGGTAAATGGTTTACTTTGTGATAAAATTACCTTATCACTGTACACAATCGCAGTGATAAAGCGATAGAATCGGCTAAATAGTTGTTGCTAAAAGCTTACAGAAATTATAAAATATAATGTAATCTTACGTACCTGTTTAATTACTGAGTTGATTTCTTCAAGTTAGGCCTTTAATTTAATTTAATTTTAATTTTAGTATTTAGACTTCAAAATATTCGATAAAAATTATTTAATTTAAAAGTATAAAATAAAAAATATGAAAAAATAAAAGCAAAAAAAACTACAATTAAGTTGGTGCCTTCAGTTCCGATAATACAAAGTGAATAATTGAATATTATATTATCCCTACTACACCTACTTAATATTATAAATGCGAAAATATCTCTGTCTGTCTGTTACGCATTTACCCCTAAACAGTGCAGAGGTAGACAAGATCTTAAGCCTTTTAGACCTTGGATAAGGACATAACCCTTGGCTTAGGACTAGCTTTTGTCGAGTAAAAAGTCTTGAAAGATTTGAAATGGGGCATCAATGTTTTTACTGGGAAGTGGGAGCTATTTATTTCTAATGCATTTCTTAAAGGAAGTTTATCAGTGGCACAACTAGAAAACTATATACAAATATTATTATTTTCTAGGTCTTAGCTCCTAAGGAAGTTTTGGACGAGTGGCAACAGCGTCCCACGAAACTGGTATGCCGTTACATTAAAAGGTAAATACGACAATAAATTATATTTCGTTTCTCACTTAACATGTTTAAGTAATTTTTTTTTCAACTTTTAAGGTATCTGCAAATGAAAGGGCGTTTGTCGTTGGACGGCCATGGGTCTATTTGCGTCAAGAGCCCACGGCGATTTAAATTAGTGCAACAGGAATCGGAAACTTACGATTAATATTGCTTTTTTAAACTGCGCAATGATTTAATGAAAATGTTCTTATCGGAATTTGTAGATCTGATTTTTTGGCACATTGATTAATGACACTGCCAAACTAGATGTTTTGATGTTATATTATTTATATGTACAATTATATTTTTAAAATATCAAAAACACATGTTATCATGTCTGAGAACAATTAACAAATAACATAGAAATGTCGTGATAAGTCACGACATTAAGTTGTCGATAGGGTTGCCACCTTTTTCACTTGGAATTAAAGCACATTGGTAATCAAAGAAAAAGTACGTAGTGTCAAAATAAAAAACCATTGAATTATTGTTAGTATTGTATTTAATCGCTAAAAATTATTTCGCAAGGCTTATCAAATATAAGTAATTAATTTTTTATAAGGTTCAACCAAGCTTTGTTTCTTACGTCTCGGCATTTCATCTCAGAAAAACCTCTCTCTGTGAATGCTGATGTCGCAGGAATAGACATTAAAAATTAAATTACTTTATACAATTATGAAAAATTATCGTCAGTCTTATTTTTGTCATTTTTGTGCAATAAATATTTCCGAAAAAAAACAAAAATCCGTATAAAGGAAAATAAATTATTTCCACGTACTCTATTGTTTTCGTAAAATATAGAGTACAAGTAACGTACAATATTTTATAGTAATGTAGTTACGCGTGGCAACCCTAATTTTCGATAGGTTATTATATAGAACAACAATATAAGTCATTATATATCGGTTAAGTTTTTAAAACTCGCAAAGAAATTATTATCTCGCAACCCCTTTATAATTAACGCCTAATAAAAAATAAGGCTTCTACTTATATATCTATTTTATTTGGCTATGTAGGTTGTCGGGGTCACAACCCACCCATAATATAATTTTTTCTAGTTATAATTAAAATATATGTAATGACTCTCAAAATGTAAAATGAAATTGTACTTAACTGTGGTACGTTAGACTTTTTTGTCATTTCAATTGCTTAAACTATATGCGTTATTGACATATCAACTTTATATAAATTATAAAATCTTTATAAAACGACAACGACAATTAATATTCACATTCCAGTAATAATTAGAATAATTATAAATTATTTTTAACGAAAGGCGATTGTTAATGAATGCCAGACATTCAAAAATATATCTCCTGTGATTATTTCAAGGTAATAAACATATTTAATTTATTACTGTGTTAAAGAAACGAATAAATAAACTAAAAGAACATTACAGTTGTTATAGGCACATACTCATATTTTTTCTTATTTTTCTTCCGAAATGATCCTGTAGAAAATAATTTTCAAAAACGAATATACATAATATTTATATTATGAAACTGTAAAAACTGACAAAAATATAAAAATTATAATCTTAATAATTAATATCAAGTATATACATATATCTTCCATAAGTACTAAAAATTTTAAAATATTACTTATTTATAAAATTAACAGTTACTGTTTTCTGAAAATATTTTACGCGTTATAATATTAGCCTTTTGACTATGTACTTTAGACAGCGTTATGCGTTGTTATGTTATGTAAGATGGCTTGACAGTTATCAAAACTTAATAACCAAATGTGGACAAATTCTCCGTATTCGCAAACTCTACAATGGGGGTTGAGTGTTCATTTGTAGGTGTCACTTACGCATTGCCAACCTCGAGATATTGGGTCTTAAATGGACGCAAATAAGCAATACCATGTCAACCCACAAAATTGAAAAAATGAGTTATATATGCAGAAGTTTTGGTAAATGGCTGAAGAACATTTTTCTTTAATATTTGTAGGGCTTTAAGCTTTAAAACTTCTAAAAGCCATTTTTTTATCATGCCATTTATGTATAATTTTAAACGTTTTGGGTTATATTATATACGAAATATGCAGTTTGTATACTTATTTTTGTGAAAATAAGTATCAGAAGGTTGCGTGTTCAAATCACGTCAGGGTCACCACTGTGGTGTTGCGATACTGTTAGGGAGAAATGAACAAGGCGAGAACCAGATGCCAACTGTTTATTGTTTCAATAACATTTCTTTTATATACATGTCCCCACAAATCACTTACATAAATCTGAAATTGCCAAAAACTTGACCAATACATAAAAAAATCATATAAAACAAGTTGTTCAAAAATCTTCAAACGCGTTTTTCTCGAAATGATCTTCGTGTGGGTTGACATGGTATTGCTTATTTGCGTCCTAAATATCCTTTTGCCCAGTAATTTCAATAGCTACAGTGTCCTTCAAAGCGAAAAACACACTATTGCTTTGCAGTAGACATTTGATACAGCGGTGGTGCCTACCTAACCGCCTGTTTGAAATAAATGACTCGCTACCAGAACAGTACATTATTCAGTTCTATGCGGGGTGAAATGAAATTAGCTTTAGTTGAATTAGTTGCACGCTGCTTGATAACGAAGTAACGCATAGTAGTGACTTGCCAATAAAACTATATAGAATAAATCAGAAATCGTATCAAGTAATAAACACGTATGTGGCATTTCTACCTCTTCACTTTCTCTCCTCAGTGACAAATGATTTAAATTTCACCAATTTTATATGATTTTATAAGGGGTGAGACGTCTCTATCGGTATTAATATCTCATTGATAAACATATTAAATATAATGTTGATGGTTTAAGTCAACACGATAAATCGTATTCATTTAATATATATATAATTTGACGACGTTGTGGCGCAGTGGTAGTGAACCTGCCTTAAACGCCACAGGTCGCGGGTTCGATTCCCGCTCGGAGCATAATATGTTTGTATTTGCCATGCAAGCATATTTTCCGGTCTGGGTGTATTTGTCCTTGTCATTGTGAATGTTTCCGGACCCCCGACACAGGATATTACTATCCTAATGGGGGCCGTTGAGTGTGCAGCGTTTATTATTATTATTTATTATTAATAATATATAATAAATCATAACAGATTTTACTCATACCTAATTAGATTTCATCAACACTCAACCGAATCTCCATTGAAGAGTTTTTAATTTGTAGGGAATTGTGTCCTTGTTCCATAATCAGATTTAATATTCCTTAATATGTAATGTTATTAAGTAAGGATCCTTCTATATTTATGCACGCTTTATTGTAATATGACAAGTATATAAAAGTAATAACATATCTCAACTATATTGTATTTATGAAAATATAAATATAAAATCTGTATTAGTATTGTGATAAATTAGTTTTGTTAAGGTTCGAAACAGATTTTTTTACTTTGAGTGCTTATCAATGACTTCTACTTACGGAGTTAATTGTTATGACATATTTTTCGAAAGCATTAGCGATGTCAGCGACATTACAGCTTTAAAATTTTTGGATTCCACTTAAAATTGTAATCTTCAATTAAAAAATCGAAACACTTTTGAGATTTTCTCTGAACGGATTTTCAGATTTTATTTTGCATTTCCTACTTTAATGTTCCAAATTTAAATTCCATCTGCTGCAATTGAAAGCAGATAAACCTTGTTAAACAGCGTTAAATATTGCAATTTTCTCACTTGAATTGGCCTGATCTATCTAGTATCTGGATATCACGTGAAAAATTTGGTATCCCATTATTCTGTGTCTATAATACACTGACCAAGTCTAGAATCGAACAGTTTTTCTGCTTCTTCAAAAAATCAGAATCGTAAATCAAAATTTGAAATCTTCGAAGGACCATTGTAAAGACCGAAATATCAGCGATTAAATTACGCTTTTTTGTAAAAATTGCTGTTCGTTTAATTTTATCGCTAGATAGAAAATCTTCAGTGTTTCGATTTTTCGAGGAGTATATTATTATTTTATATAAAACGTAGAAGTAGATATATAACAAAACATCGATTTAAGAAATATTCCAACTAAAAATGTTGGTCGATTGATAGATGTACGTGCTTCCAGGAGATTTTTGAAGTTGTTGTTTATGCACAAAATCGTTTGATTGCTTAATGTTGACAATCTTAATAAATATTTTTCACTAACGGAAATAGTTATACGTTGATACACGTTATTAATAAATGCGCAGTAGCTGTGATGAACTGCGAACAGTATTTGACCCGAAACCGACGAGGAACAATTTTGCAAAATGTTGAGGATTTCGAAAAAATCATTGAAATGTTTAGTAGTGCTAACTCCAAATTTTGTATTACATGCAGAGTACGTTATAAGAAAAAAGAATATTGCATTATTCTGCATTTGGAAATTGTGCCTGGCAGGACGGTTTTCTTAAATACGTCACTGTCCGCTAAATGCTTCACAAAAACTCGCGTTTGTTATTAATGTTGCATGTTTATCCTTAGCGAATGTTACTTAAAGATATGCTGTTTAAAATCGAAGGTATATTTATAGAAATTATAAGTGATTAAGTTAACTAAAGTTATATCCGTGTAAGTGTTAAAATTATGTAAATGAGTCGTGACATGACTTTGTGACCTACATTTATGGCACCAATATTTAATGTTAGTTATAAGAGAATAGAATTAAGTGTCAACGTTTGCTTGTAGAATTTATATTATTCATGCCTTAGTTCAAAGAAGGCAATGTAAGGCACGTAAATACAAAACTGTTGTTCTGATAATTTATGTGCTGAGGAATTAACAATTTGCACAATTTACTGTTTTCCTAAAGCTATTGAGTTGTTCAAGAAACTTCGAATATTTTGGTCTTTTTACATCTTTTACTATACTCACAATATTTTTGGTATTCATTTTACATTTTATCAATTACTTTTATGTAAAAAGTGATCTGAATTCAGATTCGAATATCGGGTAAGAATTTTGTATTACACTTTATCACTTCTTTAATAGTTAGTTTGTATAGCATAAATATGAAGGCTTGTTAATTCTTTAAAAAAATAGACAATTTAACGAAACCCGTTGTTTTTGTTTAAATATTGTACATTTATATCGATTACTTACTAATTACTTGATGGAGAAATAGAATATAATATTAAGCGTTTTGTCAGCTTGCATGTGTTATATACTGAAATAAAGAGGTTTGTTTCCTGGATTTTTGTCTTTTATAATTATATAAATTAAATATTACCTCTACGTTAAATAAATCTGAGCTTTGTTACGATATGAGAAGCCTATCTTAAAGTTCAATTTTTTTAAGTTATACCACCATACAACAATACAACTAGCACGAAATACAAACAATTACGTACTTTCATAAGTTCGAGTATTTTCCTAAATAGAAAAAAAATACGACGGTTAAAAAAAAGAAAACGACTGTTCAACCGCCTGAGTCTTCAAAAATTTTGATGCAGTTAAGAAGTTTACTTTTGCTTCGCTTCTCCACAGTCCTTCCTCAGAATTCTATAAAATTTAAGGAACCAAGCATACCCATTTCGATCGATTCACAAAAAAGTTGAGTAACATTTCTAATCTTCTTTTCCGTCTTCTAAATTTTCATACTTTGAACATAATTCATATTGAAGAAATGACAAAGAAAACAGTTTGTTTTATTCAAATACATTTTTAATTAATTTAAAAGAAGATAAGTCTGGTTTCAATAGTAATACACTTTAAATATTAAATTAACTATTAAAAAGAAAAACTGACTGTGAATAGTTTATTGTGGTATATCAGCAGACATATCAAAAATTGACATTCAGTCTTTTCCATCAATTACAGGTGAAGGAATTAAGCATCGAAAAGCGATTAAAAACTTACTTTTCATATAAATTAACTGAGCAAACGTTTCGATGGCAAATAATCTTATTATTCGACCAAAAATTACCTATTTAAGCTGCAGGAACTTCATAAGCGCATCGTGTATGAGACGTGGACTAGCGTCACTATCTGCCGTGTACCTCACGCCTCTCAGTGCACCATCTTCATTTCTTACCACCCCATATTCCCCAACTATAAAACCATCTGGAGTTCTTTCTTCGACTCTATATTTTCTAAATTGACGACCTTCGACAACGTATCCCACTTTACAATTCTCATGTTTGCAGTTTTCTGGATCGGTTGTTTGTTGTGGCTGTTCGCCGTGTGTTCGCCCGTCTGTCATTACGCTGACTTTTTCATCTATTTCGTAATTTTTTTCTGGTTCTTGTGTTATTCTATGATTCATATTTTGAATAGGAGGGCTCGTTATTGTTGTTGGAGTTGTACTTAAAATAGTACTACTGTAAGTTAATGTTGCTGGTAGTTTTTGCCAATCATTTTGATCTGTGGATGTATCTGGAGGCAGATGCAAGGAAGCAGGTTGACTGTAAAACTTTGCAGGTTCACTGTATATTTTAGCAGGTTCGCTATAAATTTTGGCTGGTTCACTATATATTTTTGCGGGTTCACTGTAAATTTTAGCTGGTTCGCTGTAAAATTTTGCAGGTTCACTATAAACTTGCGCTGGTTGACTGTAAACTTTAGAAGGTTGGTGATAAAACTTTTGAATATCTTCTGCGTTTTGATTTGTACTTACATAAGGTGGTTCATTATTATAATTCTGAACCTTTGGAGAATCATGTACTACGTTAAAATTAACTGTTGTTAATCTTGAACTACCATGTGATCCTTGTGGCGGATCTTGGAGATAGCTCTTTGAAGAATAAGATAATGGCACAGACCTAGCTAGTGGTACATCATCGGAAAGTTCATCATTTTCTAGAACAGAGTGTACCGATGACTCCGCTACGGAATCGTTAGTGTTGTTCAAATTCGTATCGTCATCTTCGAAATTAAAGTTATGTATTCCCTCATAGTTATTAAGACCTCTTGTACCCTTTTTAGCTTGCAGCTGTTTTATAAATTCTATATTAGCACCAACAAGACTCGGTGGTAAATCTGTTATATTTTCAACGTCTTCTAATATTGTAGTTCGGATAGTAGACGTTGCCATGTCAGTTACAGCTGTAGAAGTGAATGTTTGGAGCATGTCCACAACAGGGGTAGTGGTGTGAAATCCATGCTCGTGATCTCTTTTTTTATCCGCTACTTTATAAGCTGGTTTCGCTTTTGTTCGACCGACAGCAACCGATGAAGTTATTCTTACAGATATGATTTGTTCATTTTGTAACGAACTATCATCTGACTTTGGTATATTTTGAGCATTGGGTAGCTGTTGTTGATTCGATAAATTAGTTTCATGTTTCGTTAGGTGACTTTCTTGACTAAACACCGGCCGTGACGTCACCAACACGTAGGGCAAGCTCTGAAAATATAATAATCAATATTTAAAATCGCAATCGTTAATCACCGTACATAATAAACAATATGTGTACATATTGTTTATTATGTAGTTTCGACCATCGAGTTCAACTGATGGCTGCTATGCATGCAACGTGTTATGACGATGTATCGTGAATAGGGTGTGTAAAAACTGACAGCTATTTTAATTTTTCAGAGAACGAAATGTTTGACGTGATAGTGGGTAATTGGATGTATTTAGGTTATACTTGGAAGAGTTTTTTTTTATCTCGGGTAAACTTGAACAGATAAAGGTAAATTGGTTCAGGTATAGGAAATATTGTGTAACAATAACTGGAAAAATCCATTCGAGACCTCCTCCGTTAAAAATATTTTGTTATATCATAATGTTGTTAGACTATTAATTTTTTAAAAATTTAATTATTACCTGTATCCGTATAGGTAAAATATTAAATGTAGTGCCTGAATTTAAATTTTTAATAACGTCAGTGCTTTGGTATTTCTGACATAAAATAATTTATCCGCTTTGAAAACTATGTATATTTTATATCAATATATATGATCAATGGGATTCCCTATTAATCATATTGTATGCAAAAACCTTGACGTATAGACAGGGTTCTAGTTTTAATTTCTGCCGACGGCTTCGCCCTTGAGTGTAATTTTTTTATTACCGACATTAAAAACCCACAATATGTATGATTTTTTTTTATAAAACAATCAACTTTCATTTTTTTATTTCAATAATTAACTTCCCATTAATATTGCCATTGAACTCTTTCGAATTCAGGAATTACATTATTGTACTCGTACTGAATTTTAAGTAATATTATTAATGCCTTGAGCCAGTTTATTCTAATTAGTCCAGTAGTTTTAACATGATGCGTATTCAAAAACACTAACATAGATAGCCAAACAAAATTTTTTTGTAATTAGCTTCTACATTTAATTAAAATTTAAAAGAAAAATAAAATATGTATCTATGTTTGTGTAGTCTGTGTAGGTAGGTAGGCATTCCGTAGAGAAACGTGACTGTTTCGCAAAACTATTTTAATGGCAAAGATTGTATATTATTTATTTCAAAATTATAAAGATTTACATTAATAAAAAAAGATGATTGATCGAATGAAATTATTTTCTTTATGCATTCTCATAATAGATACCTCAAACCATTGTAAAACTTGTATTTAAATTAAATTCAGATAAGTTAATTGGGGATAGATTTTTAATGTATAATTATTAATATGTGGATCGTCGGAACGTTAACCGGAGCGGAAATGGTTCTCCGAATGCCGTAGTAATGGCGGGCGGAGGGCGGCAGCCGCCTGTCAGTGACCGACGCGGCCTTGTAGCAATCAACCACACCAAATGTACAATCAACCACACTCTCACATACATGTCTTGACTCCTTGAAATATACAAGAAAGAAAGGAAATATGAAATATAATTTAATTAAATCCAATTAATTTTGCTATCTGAAATAACCTTTTTAAATTTAAAAGTAATTGACAGAAGATTTATTTAATAACAAAAAAGTGTGATTTTAATTTCCATTTTGAAGATATAAATCGTAATAAATCCCAATATCCCATAAAGTTTTACTAATGCAAAAATGTAATATTAAAAAAATAACAACTAAATTTAGATTAAATACAATATTAATGGTATTTTTTACAAAGCCTGTCGTAATCACAAAGACGATTTAAAGAGCACTTGACGTGGCGTATATCTATTTAATAAAAATACTACGACATGAACATGAATAATATTCAAATTTGTGCAGGAACTCATCAGTTACTGAATAAATTACTTGGAAAACGCTTGTACGTAACATTATCCTAAATGCCAATTCGCCACTGGCAACAAAAAATCTACATCGGAATTTCGAGGCAAAAACGTGGGCGCCTCATACGTAGTACATTCAATGATAGATACATTAATTAATTGGGGACAAACCAAAGTAATAACAAATCAATTAGATTTTGTTTATCCATCTCAAATGTCATTACCATTAGTAGGTAGCAGGTAGTAGGATAGTTAATAAAAAAATTAATGCCAGTCGAGTTAAGATAGTTTAATTGAATTTTAAAATTGAAACTCATACCACGAAAGACAAACACTTGATGTTGGGTTTTTTAGAATTGTTAGACCTTTTAAAAGTACATGAGTACCTACCACGTTTTTATAATAGTTATCCAGAAAAAGCTTAAGAAAATTGTAAGAATTCTTATGCTGAGTACACAATTTAATTAACGATTAGTTTATAATTATCTGGAGCGTTATGCATTATAGAGAACTTATCAATAAATTTATGAGCCAAAATTTGGCCGCCGATGGGTCATCCTTTGTAGGGAATCAGGTTTGAGCCCCTGTGAGGACTGTACCTTTTTACACGTTGACTCTGTCAAGGCCTAAAGGATGAAGACTTTTTTCATAAAATTACGTGTTGTGCTGGATGCAAGCGATAAAAGATCGTTCGCTATGCCATCATTCAGAAGAGACCTATGTCCTGCAGTGGACGCCTATAGTTCTATGAAAACGACGATTTGTTTATTATTAATTATTTTGAAGAGGGTAGCCAAAATAGACTACCCTCATCAAAATATAAATTTCACCTCTTAACAAACTTTTATCTAAATTGATTCAATCTCTAAAGATGTTGCTCCGGGCAAAGCTCCAAAATTTTTTAAACTTCTATTTTATGTATAATACAACATTATCACAGTTTGGCAATAAGTCGATTGCATGAAAATGATTTAATTGTCAAGCTTTTAAAAACGTAATTATTTCACATTCAAGAAAATTCATTATAAAGACCTGCTGAGTTTCTTTTGTCGATTCTTCTTACGGCCAAGGCTGTAACTTTTCGAACCAACTGCAATAGTAGATTTTTATGCACGATCAATAATTAAGTGTTACTTTTAAGTTAAATAAAGATTTTTACGTCTTGAGAAACTTCATATTTTCTTATGTAATCAATAATGTAGTATCTAACGTTAAAAATATTAAAAGCAAAAATATAAGTTTCCAGGCCATTAAATAACTAAAATCATACTGTTCTATTTAAAACGAAAAGAATAGAATCAAGGAATGATTAAAACATATCAAAAACAATAGTTCCTCAGCTTGATACATATTTAAAAAAGTTAGGAATTATGCTGATGTGTAATTTAAATATTAGTATAGTCTGTTAAATGTAACTTGAACCCTGCGCAGTAACACGTTTTTGGGTCTCAACCGTATGCGGTATGAAGGGGGCCAGGTTTAGTACACTCGCTCACGGTTGTTTTAATTCTTTAATAATAAATTATTAAAAATTAAATTAGTTTTGTCAAGTGTGTTAACATTTATTTCAAGATAATGCCTCGACCACAATTAACTTTAAAGAGACGGGAGAGAAGCATGGTATTTAACGTTTATAGTTATTTTTTAAAAGAAAATAATATAACTAATTCTCTGAATAATACTGCGGAAGATACGAAGAAGGCTGTCTCACTATTAATAATGTACATTAACTTTTTTTTTATATATAGTTACCTATTTATTTGTTTTATTCTATTTAAATAATTAGTAACGATAATAAATAAATAATTCATTGAATTTAGAAGAAATAATAACTATATTATATACTTCATTCCGTTTTCCCACTTTATAAAGAATCGATTTAAATAAGACGAAACCAATATTTTTGTCTAACATTTTTGTCCATTATTGTACCTGCGCAGAAGCGGCCATTTTGGTTCAAGTTACATTTAAGGAACTATAATTCAAATAAAATTCTTTAGGTAAAATAACCAATTATAAATTATAGTACTTATTATCTATGGACGTACACAGTTGTACACATGTTCTTGGGTGCTCACTTTGTCCAAAACATTTATTGTACGTTTCAATTAAATTATTCATAGTTACCTGTTGTATGTGCCTCATGAAATAAATAAATAAAAGTAGAAAAAATCTTTACTAGAAATAATTTACGACTACAAAATAGCTTCTGTATGTTATCTATTAATTACAGTACAATTTTTTATGATCGTATACTTTTTTATACCACAAAGAAACAAGCATACGACCTGTCTAATGGTATTTAGACAGGAAGTCTTTTATTTTATCGAAGATTTTAAATAGCTGGCTTTATTATAATAGAATTATGACACTTCTATAGTGACTTTGTGCATGTATTATTTATTTAAGAAAGACATATAATTATTGTTATAAAACTCAAATCATACTTAAAATCTATTCATTTAATTATTTTTTATTATTATAACAAAAAAATTTAACATAAGTACAATAACAAAATTACGAATACAGTGACTGTGGTCAGGTATCCTTGATAATAGTATATCTAAGTAGATAATGACTGATAACTACTACTTATCCAAACTTGCGGTTCCGCTAGAGTTAATTCGCAGACCTTTCAAGTGGTTCTGTGCAATATGGAATGTTTGTGCAATAGTAAAAAAATGGCTTATAAGAAAGATTTGTTTTAATTACACGCCTCAACATAAACACTTCAACTTCTATGAACCCCGGATCTCCGGATATCCGGATGCTGTGGAATCCGGAAACACAAAGAAACAACGATATCCACCCAGACTAACAGAAATGTTTGTGTATAATAATTTCCCTATTCCGCGACTATAGCTTTTTAAGAAAGTTTGTTACTACCGCGCCGCAACGGCGTAAGTAAATATAATTACGTAGTTTTTAATAAAATAAAAAATGTACAGCAATTATAGAGGAAGAGAAACAAATCCAAGTTAATAAAACGTTCGGATTAATCATTGTTCGTAATTGGACGATTATTTTTTAAGTGCGATTTAGTAATATTTAATGAGACTTAAATAATTGCTTCAGTAATAGCGTGCTGTTATTTTTTTTGTTTGCAAGCATGAAATTGATTATAAATTGTAAATAATTTGAGCAGACTGTTTGCCTTTTCAGGCTAATTTTCAATATGATTAAAGCAATTATTTATGATTACTTTTTTCATGTTTTAAGGCATGTGATGCACATTAAAAATTATACAATTAGAATTCAGTGGTCATGTGTAATTATTTGGAATCATTGTTTAGATCAATACTAAAACTCGGAAGCATACCAACAATAAATAAAGTATAATTGGCGCACGAACGGCCAAGATATCGCGAAACATGGGAATTAAAAACCTCCTTTTAAATTTGGCTATAAATAATATTCTAATTCCAAATTGTACAACGTAGATATAAACTTGGATACTATTTCGTCATATTGCAAGAACTTACATGTAACTCTGAGTGCCTGTCTAAGGATCACGAAACAGAACCTCTTTTAACCCGTAATAATGACTTTAGATTATAATTATATATGTGAAACAGATCAGCACTAAGTTGGAATTTTTTTTAATGTAAGTTGGCAAGCAAGCATACGACCCACCTGATGTTACGGACGATATGCTGTTACCAACCTCGACATATTAACTACAGTGTCCTTCAAACCGAAACACAGTATACTGCTTTGCGGTAGAATAATTGACCCTGCAGTGGTACCTACCTAGCCGTAGCCGCCCTCTTGCAATAAAAGGCCTACCACCAGTTTTTTCATACATTAGACGTCAACGAGCTATAACCAGCTACGATTCGATTTCTGACAATTATTTTACGATCCCTGTTATATTAGTTTAAAATCCGTTTAATGTAAACAACTAAAATAACTTAGAATAAAATTAAGAAACGCGTTTCATAATAATGTTCATTATTTATTATCTATTTTAATAATGCCTAAGTGCACAAAAATAAATTGGCCATAAAAATAAAAGAAAAGCGATTGTTGTAATAATCGCTGCGCATTATTAATGAGCCTACAGTATCGTAATTATATCCAATTTATCTATATGAAACAGGGGTTTACCATTAACTCCAATCCAACTCAATTCAGTCATTCAGATTTTATATAAGCATGAAGTATAAATGTATATGTCATGGCGACAGAGTGTTGTAGCTCATTTTTTGGTCTTCATTTGAATCACAATTAGAGTTGATGGTCAGCCCCAGGGCTGTTTCTTAGAAACTTTCTAGCTAATTAAAAAAAATCCAACGGTTCTGTATCACCGTGAAATAAAAATGTTAAGTTTCTTGTATGTAGAAATTTTTAATTTTGAAATTGCTTTTGTTTTTAGTATTTGGTGTTGTAGTGGCCGTAGAAATACACAATCTATGAAAATTCTAACAATTTATTATTCCATTACAGTTCATGAGATTAAGAGATACAGCAAAGAACGTAAAAAATATAGTTTCTTGTATGGAAGACCCCTTTTATTTCATTTTGTTTTTTTGGCGGCAACAGATGTACACATTCTGTGAATATTTTAACTCTCTGCGTATTACGGTTCGTGTGACAGAACCCGCTGACAAACGGACGGAGAGTGGAGACTTAGTAAACTCTAAAATGTGTCACTTAGTGTATTTAGAATCATAATGCGTTTCAAATAAGAATAGGACTACACTCGTGGCTAACTTCAGACTGTCAATCAAGTAAGTAAAAGTAGCGCCCACAGTACACAATAAACCATATATAATAATTATGTCAAAATAAATAGAAGTGTTTTTTGTTTGTATATATAATAATACTACGCACTATATGTAGGAGACCTTTAAATGACTTGCAGGTTTCGTACAGTTTACGAGATTTGTTTTATATTGAACATTAAGTATAATATATGTAACTAAAAACATGTACATTACATGTAACTAGATATGATTGTCACGACCGCAGCTGTGACAGATCGAGTGCAATTGGTTAATTAGTTTGTTAGTTTACGCCTGTAGGCTTACCATTAACTCTTAAAAATAAATTCAAAAAAATCAAATCAATTCTGACACTCAGATTTTATATGAGCATAACGTTTAATATAGATGTCATGGTACGAAATATCGATGTAGCTCAGTTTTGGTCGTCATTTGAATCGCAATCAGAGTTAATGGTAAGCCCCTTGATCGATATTTTCGCGCTCGCATACTTGTCAGTCTTAGGGCGACGTTTATCTAACTGCCCTTAGCACTATACGCTTACATTAGAAAATGCCCCTTACACAGCACAGACACGCACACAACACCGTCCTCGCCGGCGAGGACGTGGTCCTTTGTTTCGCACGTCGCGTCGCGCTCACACCGTCGGGTGAGTCTATCGTATAGAATGCGCTCGGAGCGCCGCCTCCATCTCCGATGACATCCTTAGCCGTGGTTCGGCTTCACAGGAGGCACCCTAAGGACGGAATCAAATTTGAGCCCCCGTGAGGACTGTCCCTTTATCACGGCTGAGTCTCAGTACTCGGCCCCCCCGCCCGGTGTCGCTGTCAAGGCCAGTAGGGCCAACAGCAATACACATTCCGAAAAAAAAAGCACTATACGAGGGCCCCCATTAGGATAGCTATCACACCCAGACCGGAAAATATGCCTGTATGGTCAGTACACAACATGTGTCCCGAGGGGAATCCAACCAGCGACAGTTTCGTTACCGCTGTGCCACAACGTCGTCAAATTATTCGTATTGTCTTATCGGCTTTCCGGCGACGTTTATCTAACTGCATTAGCACTGTATAATATGGATGTAATCAAATATATTATAAATGATACATACAACAAAAGTGTTTAATACAGACTAATTCAAAAAGGCTTTTATGTTATTGATTTTGCAGCAATCATAATGAGCAAATAGTTAAAGATAGATGTTAAAAAAAATTAGATAGAAAGATCTGGAAAGAAATAACATAACGTTAGCCTTGTAGCAATGACCGTAACTTGTAGACGTGTAGATGCTTGCAACAACAGCATTGTAAGACGTGTGTTTGTGACCTAAGAGACTTGAGGAAGGGATGAGAAGGAAAAAATAACCAAAAAAAATGTAGATTATGAATTTTTTTTTTTTTTTATGTTAGAAGTTGGCAAACAAGCATATGGCCCACCTGATGGTAAGTGGTTGCCGTAGCCTATGAGCGCTTGCAGCACCATTAGTAGGTGCCACTCACGCGTTGCCAACCTCGAGATATTAGTTCTTAAATCTCGTTCGCCCAGTAATTTCACTAGCGGACAATGCCCCTACAAGCATAGATGAAATGAATATGAATGCCTATGGATAGAAAACGTAGACTTTAACCGAAGTTCAAATCCAGCCAAGCATCTCTGAATGTTCATGTGCTTAATTTTTGTCAAATTCATCTCGTGCTTATCGGTGAAGGAAACCATCCTGAGAAAACCTGCATGTCTTGGTAGAAATTCTGAGACATGTATATCCACCAATCCGCAGTGGAGCAGCGTGGTGGATTAAGCTCTAAATCCTTCTCCTTGAGGCCTTTGCCCAGCAGTGGGACTTGAACAGGCTGTTACTTTACATACTTTTTTACTTTAGAATACTACTATATAACTTCGACTGCTATATAATAAGCCAGAGTTAAGCACGCGTAACCTAACACTTAAGCTAGAACATGTAAGTTGATTGAACAATTCGGATAGCACGAAATGAAGTTATGACTTAGACGGCTCACAGGATGGAACGCGAAATAATAATTATATACGTATTAACTAGTTTCTTCAACTGACTTAGAATGCATTGTTTTAGAAATTTACAGCCGTAATGAACAAAAATTTTATATATATGTTGGCGCATGGTGAAGTATAGAACCTATTTAATACGTTGGATTAGAAGACAATATTTGAAAAGATGGTATTCTAACGAAGCGTCACATTCATGGTTACTTCAATAATTCACCATACAGAAAATTATTGTCGTACCGCATATAAAAGGACGAATCGTTGAAATCCGACGTAGTAGTTACAGTGCTGTGCAATTTATTATGTTATTTAGTAAAGGGATTAAAAGCATTGTTGGTTACAATAAGTTGTTCATAATGTTAACCTTCTTTGATGAAATTCGTAAAAGCTTATGGCTTTCCTTAGCTAAGTTTGATTCTAAATTAATACTGATAAAACCACAGGCGTGGTTTTATATATAATTACTTTAAATATCAAATCAAAGACAGTGTTACTAAAATGTATATTATTTTTTAATTTGACACACACAAGAAAAAGAAATCTCTTTATAATATATTGAATATAATTATAAATTATTACCCACGTAATAAATTTGTAATAAACATATTCTCAAATAATAACAAATCAGTTGCAGGGTATGGAAAAATATAGTTTAGTCTTTGTCTTTATTAACTTTATATGGTCGGAGAGCGTGCAGGGTGAGGCGAAGAAACCTGTTCTGATTTACCAGATCGTGAGGTATTTTAAACTCGAATGCAAATAAATTGCAAGATGATAGCGAACTTGAAACCACAAAGAAAAACTTACAAGTGCAAATTTTCTGTTCGAAAATGGCGTCCGACACAATTTGTTTTTATAACTCGCTCGCCGAAATGTCATGTAATAATTTATTTCAAGTGCCGTTTATTAAATGTCATTAATAACAGGCATTACGCTTCGCTTATTGTACACTAGCTCTGTCCGCGGCTCCACTTGCATGGTGTACCGATTTTTCTTTATTTCACCGAACATTTATTCTTTTTCTAGAATAAAAGTAGGCTAAATTATTCCTTATAATATCAGGCCAGTGATAGTCCGGAACAAAAAGACGGACAGACAGACAAACAATTTAAATTGTTTTTTATGTTATTACCGTATAAACTTTCATATGCATTTATAGACAAGCTGTTAATTTGGAATTACATACAGACACTTCAATTCTATTTATTTGTAGAGATATTTATTCGTATAAAAGAGGCTTTAATCATAGGCTATCTAAAAGATTATTCTTTGTAAAATGATATGATTATTTTTTAAATGATCTTCGAATTAAATTGTTGTGTTTATGTAACATTACTTACTAATTACTTCCATACTGGTTACCTGCATATTATTTATATAAATATAAGTGGTTCTCGATTAATCACAATATTTTATTATTTATTGAATGCTAGTAAAATACCATAAATTTCACCCAAATCCGTACAGCCGTTATACATATGTCAGTGTATTTTATGTAGATTGCAGGCTATTTACATACTACCACTGACTTACGATAAAGTATAAACTAAGGACCGGCCCTTCAATATTGAAAAAAATGTTCATAGATTCGCTTGTGCTCCTTCGTATTTTCAATACTAACGCAACAAAACGATGTTAGTCACGCACTAGCTTTATTCGATTATATTGCAAGCATGTGACGCTAACTTCATTCGGTTAGATTACAAGCTTGTGACTCACCTACTTTCATTGCGTCGATGGTGATTCTTTGGCATTTTGTTTGTATGGAAAGGGCCTTTCCATATATAATAAGTTTATACCTACTACTGTGTTTTTTTTAATTGTAGAAAGAAAGAAAAGAATTAATTTGTTTTGTGTCACATATAAAATCTTGATTTTTTTAAATTCCTAGTTCTTCATGTAGGTTACTTTTTAACGGTTAGGATCCTGCAGGGAAAATCGCATAGCGCAAATAATTATTAATTTAAAAATATATAAATTTTTCATCATATTAGGACGCAAATAAGCAATACCATGTCAACCCACCACAATACCATGTCATTTCGAGAAAAACGCGTTTGAAAATTTTGAACAACTTGCTTTATATGAATTTTTTTTATATATTGGTCAAGCTTCTGGCAATTTCAGATTTATGTAAGTTATTTTACTTATTTTCACACAAAATAAGTACACAAACTGCATATTTCGTATATAATATAACCCAAAACGTTTAACATAATACATAAATTGCATGATTAAAAAATGGCTTATTTAGAAGTTATAAAACTTAAAACCCTACAAATATTGAAGAAAAAAGTTCTTCAGCCATTTACCAACACTTCTGCATATATAACTCAGTTTTTTCAGTTTTGTGGGTTGACATGGTATTGCTTATTTGCGTCCATTTATTATGTTTCATTATTTTGACGACATTGTGGCCTAGCGGTAGCAAACCTGCCTTAAGCGTCACAGTTCGATTCCCACTTAAAACAGATTTTTGTATTAACCATACAGGCCCTTCTGTTGTTTCCGGACCCCCGACACTGAATATCAATATCCTAATGGTAAATAGTGATAAGTTGAGTGTGAAGCTTTTATAATATAATTAGATAGCGAAAGAAGCTTTGGGAATATTTATATTATTAATAGGCTAATGGAAATATTTCAAGTTCGACAAAAATATAATTAAATATATTTAATTATGACACTTTTATGTACGGTGTAGTCTAATTAAAAACCGATCAAGTGCGTTTTCGACTCACTCGCAAAAGGCTTAGAGTAAAAATTACGAATTCCCTTAAATTTAATTTTAGTAACAACAAAACAAATTATGTTATCATTTGAACTTTCCACCTATCACGGTTTGCTGATAGACAAAGGGTTGAATGGGCACGGGTACGGAATCTAATTAAAATAAAATAATTGCAAGCTAATTGTCATTTCACAAAAAGACAAGGAAGTATATCTAAACCTGTTTCGCCCTCAGCTGTATTAAAATTCGTCAGCAGTCGGTACACCTGATAGTGTCTGTTCTAAAGATCACATTGACATTTATTACTTCATAAACGACGACACGTATGTACATACATATGTTATTGTAATTAGCCCTTGTATAGAAAACCAGTATCTTGTTAAATTTGGAAAAAATAAGACGTTCATGAATAAAATGTAACTGTGTTGTAATTACAGGAAATCGCTTAGTTATAGACAAATTAAATGTAAATAAATAACTCTCCTATTGACGGCAGTAGGGTCAATACACATTACAAGAAATTTAAAAAATATTATGACAGAGTTAAGGAGCAGTATTAATGATGTTACGTTTTGTTGTTTTGATGTTGTTTTTCGATTTCTTTTCATTTTTTCTCTTCTCTCCTCTTTCCCTTCCTACCTATCCATTTAAAAAAGAAATACGTGATCATGACTCTGACCGCTTTTTGTTAAGTTAGGTGAGCCCTACGTTTCTTTGACACCATCTTAGTTCAAATAAGTTAGATTTAAAGAAAAGATTGTTAAAATATCCATTTAAATATTGTTACCCGTAATCGTTCCTGGCTTAGTAATCAGAATCGACAAGAAACTGCGAAGCATATAAACATTTAAATATTTAATGAACTTCCCTTATTCATGCGAATGTTAATTATACCACAGAACAAGAAAATACCCTACATATGTTACAAAATAGTTTATTTTTAAAATTTTAGAAAAAACAGAGCTTCTTTCCTTTGTACCGTTTACTCTTTGTTTAAAACGATATCTTATTGACTTTTAAAATCAGTATTTTGTAAGATTGCACATTCGAGAAAATAACTATTGATAAAATTCAAAATAATTATAATAAAAATCTAATTTGAAGTTATTTGCTAAAGTAAGTACTTTTTTTTTTAAATGTTGTAATATTTTAGCTATGTGTGACATAAGATCAAGATTTTACGTTCGTAAATGAAAATTTGTCTAAGATAAAACAAAATTAAAAAAAATTAAAAGCACCTATACATTTTTAATTGTTGCAATCATAATTCGACGAAGTGATTTAAATACTGTTTATGCTTTATGATTAGCTATTTATTTCATATCAGAGCTGTATTTTAGGTGAAGGACTTCATACCACGACGCAGCGAACTAAATCGGAATGCCTGTTACTATCTGGAATCCGTGTATGAATAATATATGTATACAATTTTTAAACAATACCCTCTCACTTAATAAAATATATCGAGAATAATAATCAATAGCTCTTTGTCCTAAACCCAAATTTTGCATTCGTAGTTCTCGAAAAATGTTCAATAACATTTTTATTCTTTGTCTAGCTTTCTTTACATTTATCAACTAAATTTCATTTATAGAATGTCTTAACTTTGCTTTATGATTTGATCATGAAATACCAGGGACACTTACACTAAGTGCGATGCGTATAGACTGGATTCCTTACACGCCTGCATTTATCGTCATGCTAGCTCAGGGTCAGGGTCTATCTTAAAATACGTTCTAGTTATGCAATAAAGACTCTTATACAGTCACGTTGTATGATCACTTTTATATATAAGGGTTTAATGACTACAATTATCTACACTGCAATCAATGCGACAAATGTTTTGAAAAATTATATTCTAATTGACGGTCAACGAGTTCGTGATTAGATGCACCTGAAGTAGATCAGGATTTACATACATATTCCACTTCATATTTCAACACGGAATGAATAACAGACAGATAATATTACTTGTAAATTATTTAGTTTGCTCAATTCTTGAGTAATAAAGTAAACTGATAAAGTCAAAGGAGAGTTGTATTTTTTAATGATACCCAATATAATAACAAAACTTAAGTAGAACAACTGGTACCATATTGTTTAGCGGACTTTTAAAATCTGCACGCGTCTGACATTGAAGGTTGAAATGCTGGTACATTGCTCACAATGTGGGCGTACTGCCTAAGACCTTTGCCGTGTATAAGTAAAGGAAATAGAATTATTTTAATAGCAACAATTAACTTAGTTGATCTAATTAATTGGATTTGTTAGTTGCGTTTTATTTTGTAAAACGTTGTTTTATTTTAATAGAATTCAGTTATATTTAGAAAAGTTTTCATTTTTCTATACGTGTGTAGTTTATTCGTTATTTTTAAACAAAATTTAATTCATACCAGATAAATAATCCATGTAAAATTGATCCTCATCTCGTTACAGAACAACGGTTTTCGCACTTAAATAGCTGATCGATATTACTGTATTGATAAGGACATGTCCACTTTTACTTGTACGATTAAAAAAAACATCATTTCGGTCTTGTACTAAGTCGTAATGTTTATGCTTTATTTGTCATTTTATTACAAGGTTTTCAGGCGGCTTTTAAACACAGTGTAAAACTAAGCGAGGCTTCTGTTTGTATTATTCGATAAACGAACTGGAAAAAGCGTTTCACTTCTAGTACACGTGTGCCCTGCTCGCGCGCCGCGTTTAACTACTCCACTCAGCAGTAAACACCAACTAGTGACCTTCCCAATTAAGAATTTAATTTATGTAATGCACTTTCTTAAAGAAGTTATGACGTAGGTCTAATTCAATAAAAAAAGCGTTTGTTTGCTCGAAAAATATAGACGAATATTTATTAAATGAAATATAGTTACATTTATGGGTAATTTAGTGATAAGAATATAAAAAATCAACTCTTTTCTTCTTTATACATAAAGAAGCTAGAGAGATCAACGTCCAGCGTTTTATAATTTAGAGTCCATAATAAGGGTCGTGTCCGTATTGCGGTGTGCCATATTGCTGCGCTTGAGGTTCGTACGTATAAGGTTGAGGCTGAAACAGTTTAAAATCTCCATTATTTTCATTATCGATCCTTATTCGGTTGTGAGTACCTCATCAATAATGTGGAATGTGCGCTTAATAACTCGACTACATCTAAATGTCACATATTGTTTAAAGCGTATGTAGACTTTTTTTGTTCATAAACGTATGAAGGTTTTCCGTTCAGCTCGTAGCTGCGTGGTCTTTCCGTGATTTATTTATCGAGGACGTTTTAGTTCCATATCATAAACGGCATTACAAAGTTGTGCTTTTTATATAATAGCACTAGATTTTTGCCCGCGAATCTGTCTGCTTGGAACATTATATTACAGAGATATGTTATTGTATTTTCAGTTATACTGAACTAATTTGTACAATTAATTACTAGATACTAGCGGCCGCTCCGGCTTCGCACAGGTATAAAATATATAGCCTATGTCGTTCACTGAAAAATGATTAAAATCGATCCAGTAGTTTTGATTTATTCATTACTGCCCGGGGCATTTACGACATCACATTAGAAACCTCAATAAAAAAAAAATTTTCTCCACTATTTAATGGATGTTATTATACATATAAACCTTCCTCATCAATCACTCTATCTATTAAAAACAACCGCATCAAAATCCGTTGCGTAGTTTTAAAGATTTAAGGATACATAGGGACAGAGAAAGCGACTTTATTTCATACTATGTAGTGATTTTAGATTTTCCAGTTGGTAAATTAAAATGTTTGTAATAAAAATTCTGGCAGATACTAGTAAAAACTAATCATTAATATAAATTACGAAACAACTCGTAGCCCTGTTATTGCGAAAAGCTGGCTAAGATATCGTTATAGGTAGGCCATCACAGTGCGAGTTATTCTACTATAAAACAGTTTTTAAAGAATATTAGCAATGCTTTTTACAAGGCATTACTAATATTCCTATTGCCCTCCAAATAAGCTCGAAGCTTGCGCTAAGAGTGGGTACGACAATAGCCCAAGGGGTCAGGATCGAACCCTCGACTCTCGCGTTAACGGAGTGAAGTCGGCCCTTCTACCGTTGAGTTATTGAGGCTTCAAAATATACTGTTTTTTGGCTTAAAGGACATTGTAGCTAGTGAAATTACTGGGCAAACGAGATTTAAGAGCCAATGTATGGTGTACCATAAATGTATGGTGTTGCATGCGCTCATAGGCTACGACAAGCGCTTACCATCAGGTGGGCTGTTTGCCAACTTTGTCACATACAAAAGCAAATCACCTGATAATTATGAATTGGTTTCTTCTTTTCCGGTGTTTCATGCTGTTTCTTCATAACAAGTTGGTTTGCTATCAATTCTTTGAGCTTTAGTTTAGTTGACAATAAATTTGCTGCGAACGCCTTGTTGAATGCCTTCAGTTCATTTATTTTAGCTTTTAAAATCCAAAAACCATCTTTGATAAGATCTAGCTTCCCGAGGCTCATATCACCGTTTTCTTCGCGGTCGTCGTTGTCGTAAGACGGTGTTTCGTATGCTTCCCGGAACAAATGTTGTTCGTCATCATCTAGTTCTACATATCGTGGCTTTGACATTACTGAAATATTAATATAAATATAAACGTTACACACGCGACATTATAAACCTGAAGGGAATTGAGGGAAAAGGAAAACTTATTAGGCCAGAACGGTTGGCAAGTATTATAATATTTATGAAAAGTGTTACCAAAATTTAGTCTGTCCTATAGCCATCTATACATAATATTAGCTTAATATTTCGCGTTAATGCATCGAAAACAGTAGACTTCAAACACAGGTCGAGGTTTCAAATTGGGATCGAGTCTTGAAGTGTTTAATTTGTATTTCGAATCTGTTTCGATGGAAAAAAAACATGAGGTTCTGCACGTCTGTCTTATCCGCAGTGGATGAGTGATTCAAATTAAATTATTATAAAAAAATATATAATGAAAAAATTAAGCCAATTAAACAAAGGTTTTTTTATATGTAAAAAACGAGTGAACTAATGACTAATTGGATAAGTGTAAATTGCACAATTAAAACCAACCAATACGTTAAGTTGCCGGTATAGGAAATTATTGCTGCCAGTGCTATTCTTCAAGACAGAGTGGAGAGGCAATATTCGTGCAAGAATCGAACTCACGGCCACCGGCTCCACTGACAGGCTCGCTGCCACTTCGCAAGAGGGATCGGAATTTCTGATTTAAATAAATGAGGTTTTATCTTGTGTGACTATTTGATGTACTTTCTATATAGTTGCATATTCAAGAAATTAATTGTTTAAGCTAATTTAATTTTAGAAATAGAATTAGGTTTCCTTGCAATAAAAAAATCGGTACGCCACCAGAGCGGAGCCGCGGGCGCAGCTAGTTATAAATAAAATATAATCAATAATAGTTAACTTACTGATCGTCACGCCAGTCACGTGTCTATTGTAAAATTATCAAATGATAGGCATATAAAAATAATATACAATTAAAAATTAATTTCAACACTTACCAGGACTGGCTAGTAGAATGGTAAAAAATATGAGGCAAATCATATTAAACTCAAAAGAATAAATTATAATAGGTTACACGTAATTATCTCGACAGTGTTCTGTTACCACAAGTTATACTAATACGTCAAAGTTAATTCAATACGTTAAGAATTACTCTTCTACCGTCAGTTAATTTATTTTATTAACATCATATTAATTATCTGCGCTATTTACGTTTTATTAAGACATAAAATAAAATCATAGTTTTATATTTTACTCTGCAATATTTTTTTTACATTTATAACAGTCAGAAAAGTAATAACTCGTTTGAGTATTATTTATTCCACCAAAAATATTACATTAACAGTTAATTCATAAAATATGCGCTATTTGACCTCTAATATCAAATTTATGAGCGGTAATTAGAACAATTTTCCGACTAAGATAATTATTATGACATCAAAGGTGACGTGGGTCGATATAAAAGAACATTTTTTAAAGTAATGAAACAATTCTTGCATCTGTAATACAAATTCATTCTCCTGCTAATGTCTTCCAAAGAACAAAGAAATACTGTAGGCATTGACTTACTTATTTACTATGGAAAAACCCTTCCATACAAACAAAATGTCAAAGACTCACCGGTGCTCCTTCGTAAACGCAACGGGACAAAGTTAGTCACACGCTAACTTCACTCGGTTATGTTGCAAGCTTGTGACTAACTTCGTTTTGTTGCTTTTACGAAAGTGCAGCAGCTAGTCTGAGCTTTTGTCTGTATGGAAGAGCCTATCTATAGCAGTTTTTAAAAGAATTTTAGCTTTTTCAAGGTATTACTAATATTCTCGAAATAAGCTCGAAGCGTGCGCTAGGAGTGGGTAAGACAATAGCCCAAGGGGGTCAAGAACGAACCCTCGACGCTCGCGTTAACGGAGTGATGTCGGCTCTTCTACCGTTGAGCTATTAAAGCTTCAAATAGTGAATCTATGAATAAGGATTTTTCTTGTTCTGTATTTTATTCCAGTTGGTAATTTTCAAGCTTTTAAGTATGTAATATTTTTATTTGTTCCAATTCGGCCTATGAATGTATGTCGACGTTATATGTCAAACTGTATACCATATTTTTGTGAAAGGTTTTTATTTTGGTAGTTTTTGAGCTTGAAAAAGTTTTACTTTTGCGACGTTTAGGTTTTTACGTTCTTGAGGGCTGCCCCGATTTACCGCCGGATCTTAGTACTTGTACAGCTAGGTGACGCTGTCTAAAAAGTAAAAATATAAAAACAAAATCAATAGCCGGTGTTGTTTTAAGTCCGTATGATTAAAACGAACTAAAGTTTTTTCTTTCAGTGAATCCACTACTAATTCTCAAGTAGATTTAT
The DNA here is from genome assembly GCA_023373885.1 of Hestina assimilis. Taxonomy (NCBI): domain Eukaryota; kingdom Metazoa; phylum Arthropoda; class Insecta; order Lepidoptera; family Nymphalidae; genus Hestina; species Hestina assimilis. The sequence continues at coordinate 14,327,062 of CM041747.1, read as the reverse complement.
TCAAAATAGTTTTATAATTTACTGGTACATATTAATTAGGTTCATGTAAGGATGTATAAGACAGTTTTGTATATAAAAATACGTTATTTTTGCAACTAATTTATTATAATTAGAGTACAATTTTGAATTTTGACAGCAACTTTTTATAGTGTAGTGTGTAATAAAATTTATGGTAAACGAGTGAACACATTTAAATTCGTTTGTATATTTTTTCTAAGAAATCTTAACATTATAATATTAGTGGTTATGTTAAACCTAATTATTCTAATATTAAAAATGATATGTCTAAATAAATTGTAACTCCCAACAATCGGGCCACCGCAAATTCTTGGCTCAAAAATAATCTAGTAGGTATAAAAACGTAATTTAATAAGCATTTGTTAAAAAAATAAATGCTTAATGATATAATTTATACATTTAAAATCAATAACTTTAATGTATATAATAATTATAAATCACCTGAGCATAGATTATTAATATATGAATAACAGTTAAAATCATGTTATCCATAAGAATTTTGGTTCTAGGAAAAATATCAAATTATTTATAAATTCATGCATAGTTTTAACGTTAAATATCTAAGTGCTTATATAATAGTTATAACAACGGATTTAAACATTTAGTTGAGTTTGAATCGAACTTTGACAAACAATTAACCAGGAACGTCAAAATAATTACTTAATTTTGCGATAAAGTACATCATTATTTTTTAATAATAATAAATGAAAACTACCGACTGTTTCCTTATATTTAAAACGTTATTTCTTACAACTTCTTTTGAAACAACCAAAAGCAAAATGTGAATATAAGCAAAAAGAAATTGTAGCACACACACTATTTTTTGAAAAGCTAGAGCTGGACTTCTAAGGACATTAAAAATATGTCAGCTTTAGCTTCGAGCGTGAACCAGCTCCTACGGAAGAATCGTTATAAAATGTAATAGTGACCGACCGAAATTTCGGTTTCGGTTTCGGTTTTGGCCAGTTTCGGACAAAAAATCTAGTTTCGGCTTTAGTTTCGGTTTCGGCCAAAATATAGCCGAAACTTTCGGCCTCGCCGAAACTTAAGTGTTCGTGAGTTTTCGTGCGTTGTTCGGTAAACTTCGCAGCCAACTCGAGCCCGCTCGCTGACGCGGCCAAAAAATCTCCAGAAATATATTGTATTAGATTGATCTTTTAAATATTGTGAACACAACGTATTACTAGTTAGTTATGTACCTAGTATATCTAACTACAAGTTGTTTCTTTTTTTAAGTTTACTCCCAATAGTAAGTCCTGTATATTCATGACAAAAAAATGGTTATGACTTAAATGAATTTTTAGTTTTTATTTTATTTAACTCTATTTAATTGTCTATATTATATACAGTGGTGGTCAACTAATTAAGGACATTGGTATAATAAGAGTAACATTTATTTATATTTTCCGTAATTTCAGTTTACTTTAATTATTAAATTTTGGAATGGATTGTAATTAAAAATAACAACAATTAAAATTCAACTTTACTTCTTCCTTCGGTGCTCATATAACTCTGGACAAATAAATAGGGACACTTAAGAAAACATTACAAATAATGAACGCAGAATGTAATGGAAGAAAAAAATGTACATTTATTGTTAAATTCATCTAAAAAGCAGTTTTCTATAAAAAATCAACATGAAATGTGATTTCTATTATTAGCTATAGCCATATCGACATCGGCGCGGCATCGACTCGATCAAATAATGACAAGTTTCGTTAGTAAAGTTCTTCTAGGCGTCTTTGGAACTACTATAGAGTTGGTTTAAATTTCCAGTTTGTTGTACCACAAATATTCCAAAGAATTCATTTCTAGGCTATTGGCAGGCCAATCTAATAGTGATAGTAGTTCACCGGCTAGAAATCATTTAATAAACAGTGAGGTATATTTTGGATCGTTTTTGTGTTAAAGCGCCCATGTAACTTCGCCACTAAGTTCTAGTCCAAATATTTCTCTTTTAATAATTACAGAGCCCACAAAGGGAACTTTTAATAAAGCTATTACCAGTCTGCGATCTAATTTTCTTTCTTGGTTTCTCTCTTTATAGGTTAGAAAATATTGCACAGCTTTGAAAACCATACTTTTGAAGCAAATCAAATGATAAGCTATTTTACGGTATGGCCATTTACGTTGTGATAAAATTGTTTTCGCTTGGTCGTTTCACAACTTAAATAAGTGACCCATGTTTAAGTAATAAATTGTGATATTAATTTTAGAAATCAAAACTAAAAACTAAAGAATGACGCCAAATAAAAATACAAAGGCTTTCCGCCTTTGTATTTCAGGTTTATTTTTTAAAAATTGAAAATAAAACACGAATTCTTGCTGTCCTTAATTAGATAGTCAGCCAATAAATGACCATTTTCGTTGCGAGAGATTTCTTTTTAAATAACCCACCATAACATATTTTTAGCTTCGAAAAAGTACACAACATTGAACAGTATACTTTATAACAAACAGTATCTCAAAAAATTAAACTTTTAAAATATTTAACCAAATTATTTTCCGTTCCTAATTAGTTGACTACGAATGTATACATGCAAATAAATGTTAAAAAAACTTGAAATTCAAATTTCAGTAAAAAAACGTAATTTTAAATATTTTTTAAAAGTTTCGGTTTCGGTTTCGGTTTCGGCCGAAACTGAGAGGGAGGCCGAAAGTTCGGTTTCGGTTTCGGTTTCGGCTGAAAAACCAGTTTCGGTCGGACCCTAAAATGTAATATAACAACAATTCTTTTCTTATATAATGCAATAACTCCAAATATTACATTCTAAGAGTTTAACGTGAAATATAAGTGCATTAACATTATTAGTTACATTATAAATATGAATAGTGAGATCGATTTTCATTTCAAAATTTTTGAATTCAAAAATCAAAGATCCATCTTGAAATTTCAATGACAGCCAAATGCAAATTGTGGCTTCATATAATACATTCGATTATATAAGTAGTCTAACAAATAATTAAAATACAAATCTCATAAAATATAATAAAAAAGTAATAAAACTTATTCAATAATAAACATTAGGTATATTGACATAGTAAAAGAAACATTAAAGCTCAACTATAATTATTAAAATAACATTGTTATTTAAATATAATTCATAAGTAATAGAAAAATGACAATTGATTTCAACCATACTCCACAGATAATATAATATACTCCACAGATAATATATAATAATATAGGGCTTGGAAATAATCACGAATCCAACGCCTCGAAGGTTTTGAATGCGTTTTGATATTCGATCGATTTCGGGATTGAGCCGATACAATGGTCCAATGCCGAGACGCAAAGATGTGAATCGAAATAACTGCAAGATATTTCGATTGTTTCGATAATCGTGGAATCGACTGTATTTTTTTTACAGAATTCAATTTTATCGACTATTTGAGTTCCGACGAATACTTATATCTTCCTCCATATTAAATTCGTTTATAAATGCTATATGATGTTATAAATTAATAAGATTTAGCAATTTAATATTAGATATACATTTGTTAATATTGATGTACGTATGTATTATATAAAGAATAGGGATACCAAGGTAAGTTTTTGTTTTACATTACAAGGCAATTGAAATGATTTAAATGCATATCTTACGGCTACGAAAAATTTACAATTTGTGAATGGTGAACAAACAAACATGTGTAGTAGTTGTAAGTCTTCAGCTGACTCTCTAAATAATGTTAGCAACAGAATTGCATCTCAAATATGAAATTGATTAGATTACATCATTAGTCTTCTTCATCCTAGCATTATTCCCGGTATTTTTATGTACCCAGGGTCTGCTTATTACTCTTATATACTCATTGGATAAGAGCAATTTACTTATCAAGAGTTAACGATTATTATCAGATGTTATTGATAATAACCGGGACCGACAGCTTAACGTGTTCTCCGAGGCACGGTGGGGAGACCCACACCGACAAACGCCCAGACCGAGACAGAAATTTTAACAAACATCTGCCCGAGCGGGAATCGAACCCGCAACCGTCGAGACTAAAGGCAGACTCGCTACCCACAACGCCACAACGGTGTCAGATTACTCACTAGTAGTAGTTAGAATAGACTCTATACACTTTAGAAGAAGGTCTCTAGGAAAGTTACAAATTGATCAATCTTTATCCTTTGTTCTGTCATGATTATTACTCCTTGGTGGTTTCAAAATAAAATTACTTTAACAATAAAGAAATTTCACAAATAAATAATTATATTATATTGTATTAATTCTAACTTATAAATACATAATGTTATAAAGAGAAAGAGTGTTGTATGGAATGACTAATAAACAATATAATTTTTTTACATGATTAATAATAATAATAAATAAATAAATAATGATACACACTCAATGGTCTCCATTAGGATAGTGATATCCTGTGTCGAGGCCCCATAAACGTACATAATGACTAGGACAAATACACTCAGACCGGAAAATATGCCTGCATGTTTAATACAAACATATACTCCGAGCGGGAATTGAACCCGCGACCTGTGGTGCTTAAAGCAGGTTCGCTACCGCTGTGCCATAACGTCGTCAATAAACTACATTATTTTCTAAATAATTATATAACTTACCATTGTTGAGCAAAAAAGAAGGTGTTTTGGTTAAAAAGAAAATTGTCGTTATTTTTAAATTGAGTCTCTTATTTATTTCACATTGCTTAAAATATATAATATTTTGTGCTGTTCTTACGATTTAACTTATAACGATTAATTACTTAATGTCTTTTATGGAGCTTTGTACTGTTTTTTGTAGTATCGCCGAGCCTAATACGGCTAGAAGCGGGCGCGGCGGCGCGACTGTCACAACGCCGCGCGCCCTTTATAGAGTTCGTCCTCGAGATCGAAAGCTGGGTCGGCATATCCGGAGTCATCGTAACGCAGGGACCTAGGACAATGCACTTACCTTAAGGACGTGTTATATTCACATTTAAAGCTAACCGACCACCGTAGACAGCTATTAAGTGCAAGATATTATTTTTTTTGGTTTTAAAAGTATTTCACGGGAAATTGAAGAATCAATAAGTTTGAATTCATTAAAATATAATACTAGCGACTCGATCTAACTTCGCACGGTTAAAAGACTAGCTTCATAAGATCATTCGCTGGGCTAATCTGCCTGGATATTTTTCAAACTCGGTCCAATAATTATGGATTCCATAAAGCACACATTATATCTTATAATTATTCATTATTATTTATATATTTATAAAAGATTATGGTCTTAATGTAAAATTATATATTTGCGTACGATAGAGAATTTAAAATTTATTATTGCAGTACATATCAAGAAAGCGTTTTTATAACAAACATACATAAAGACGTCTCATATAAGGTGGTCGATTAGTACGAGATATACATAAAAAATATTTATTGAGGCCATTGATGACGCAGTGGCGCCAACACGAAGAGGCTGACATTAAAATATCGGTTAAATATATGAAATGTATTTTATTACTATTATGTTTAATGGAGAAAATTGATTTTAGAGTGCCTAAACGATGAGTCATGTTTTGATATACACAGATCAAGTAAAAGGTAAAATAAAAGCCAACAAAAGTTTTTTTAATTGTCGTTGTTAAAAATATGCTAAACTAAATCCTCACCCCACGCCCCAAAAACATTAAGTACCTACTATAGCGGAGGTGTTATAATAAAAGATTATTATTGACACGGCCGAGTGCCTGTGGATATTTATTGAGACTGACTGAAATACATTGCTTACTAAGTGTACATGCATCATATTCCCAATATGAAAATCTATACATATTATTGGTAGGTACAATACTCCCCCCTTTCATAAAAGAAATACAAAAACAATAATAAAAAAATATTCACAAAATATAAGACCAAAAAATTAAAGTATACAAAAATATAAACTGTATAAAAAGTAAATTATTACAATTATAATTTTCTACAAACATAATTAATCAAATACAAAATGATTATTTAGCCGCTCAATTATACCAACAACAATTATATTCATTTTAACAATATCTATAAACAAACCGTTTATTTATTTATTATTAAAATATATTATTACACAGAATTACGTTTAAAATACACAAAGTAAATTGCACATATTACTAACGCAACACTTTTACGCACTCAAGAGTTAAACCGCAGCCGCTATGTCAGGCATACTCTGCATTTCCTTTCTTAAGATGTCGCGAAACTTATTTCGACATTGTGTTCTTATCCAGACCAGTATTATAATTAGGATAAGCACGAAGATTATTCCAAAATAAATATCGAGCTTTAACTCAGATATTGTTGGGGCTGCAGTATTTGCTCCCATTTGTGCAATGATCACTTCCTCTTTTTTTTCCTCTTTGCTCTGATTATATCCCATTATTTAAAATTTATATTTTTCTTTGAAAACAGCTTGTTTTGTATTTATTTGTAATACAAATTGTGAGTGTACCGGCTTTGTGAGAGTAAAATTTACAATGATTGATCTATAAATCTTACAACAGGCTTGCTGATTCGGCCGGATCGCGTTACTTTATTAAACAAAGGTGTCTGTTTATAAGGTATATCGTCTCGGGATGTATTCTTAACATTTGAATGTTCGTTATCATTTAATAAAAAGGCTGGCTTCAAACGATCTATTGAAATAATACATTCTTTGTCTTCCATTAAAATTTTTAAATATTTTTCATTGCGATCCAATACTTTGTATGGTCCTGAGTATGGAGGTTGCAGTGATCTACACATCTTATCACATCGTACGAATACATGTGTACACTTTTGTAGTTCTGGATGTACAAATATAGTTTTCTGTGACCTTTCTCGCTTAGGTATTCCGATAATATTTCGTATGTTTTGCCTTAACTCTCTGACAAATGTTTCACTATCAGACTTCTCTGGCGTTATAGGCTCAAAGAAATCTCCTGGTAGTCTTAAAGCACTGCCGTAAACCATTTCAGCTGCACTAACTTGCGTGTCATCCTTAAGACTTGCTCTTAAGCCAAGTAACACCGATGGTAATTCCTTGACCCAATTACTATTTCCTCTACACATTAAAGATGCTTTAAGAGAGCGATGCCACCTTTCAACTGCACCGTTTGCTTGTGGATGGTATGCGGTCGTCCTTATTTTCAAAATACCAAGGCGTTTTGCTAATTGACTCATGAGGTTTGATTCGAATTGCCTTCCTTGGTCTGTTGTAATTCGCAAAGGACACCCAAATCGTGCAATCCATCCCGAATACAACTTTTCCACGATGACTTCGGCTGTTATATCTCTCAATGGAAAAGCTTCTGGCCATCCTGTAGCACGGTCTAACATCGTTAATAAGTATCTATAGCCTTTGTAAAGTGGTAATGGACCAACAATATCTATATGTATATGCTCGAATCTTTGACTTGTGGGAAATTTTCCGAAAGGTGATACCGTATGTCTATGAACCTTACATCGTTGGCAGTATAGGCATGTTCGAGCCCAGTTAGCAACATCTTTATTCATTGAATGCCAAAAGTATCTATCGGATATCAACTTTCTAGTCGATCGTATACTCGGATGACTCAAACCATGTATGGCTTTGAAAACATGATCTCGGAATTCCTTAGGCAAATATGGTCTCGCATTTTGTTTTGAAACTTCGCAATAAATTGGATCTTGACTATTATGAAGATGAAACTTCTTAAAACTTAAATTTTTTGAACTTAGTAAAAATTTTAATTCTTCATCTTTGTCTTGTGCTTCACTAAGAGCGTTAAAATCGATGTTAATTGGAATGTCAATTTGTTCGATTCGCGATAATGTGTCTGCAACAATATTTTGCGTACCACTAATGTGTTCTATATTCGTACAAAACTGTAAAACAAAATCTAAATGTCTCAATCGACGAGGTGTATCATTTTCGGTCGAGGAATTTTTCTTTAAAGCATACATAAGTGGTTTGTGATCTGTATATATCGTCAAGGGACGTCCTTCTATTAAATATCTGAAGTGCTTTAAAGCCATGTATATTGCGAGTAATTCTCGATCAAAAGCGCTATAGTGCTGCTGCGCTTCGCTTAGTTTAGAGGAGAAAAATCCTAAAGGCTTCCACACGTCGTCTTCAAGTTGCTGTAAAACGGCTCCGGCGCATTTCTTAGAGACATCTGTCATAAGGGCTAAATTCGCGTCTGCTGCTGGATGCGAAAGTGTAACAGCGCTGCATAGGCTTTCCTTACACTTTTCGAATGCCTCGATTGACTCATCTGTCCATTTAATTTCTGACTTATCTTTCTTAACAGAATTATGCAAAAATACATTTAGCTTTGATTGTATCTCTGCCGCTTGAGGAAGATGTCTTCTATAAAAATTTAACATGCCTAAAAAACGTCGTAATTCCTCTATTGTTTTAGGTCTTGGAAAATTAATTATAGTACTAACTCTATCCTTTAAAGGCTTAATACCATCTTTAGACACGTGATATCCCAAAAAATTAATTTCTTCCTTTCCAAATGTACATTTAGATATATTTATCGTTAAGCCATATTTATTAAATCTCTCGAATATCATTCTTATATGCTTGCGATGTTCGGCTTCGGATGACGATGCTACTATGATATCATCAATATATGCAAAAATAAAGTTTAAATTTTGTAGTACAACATTATTTAAGAATCGCTGAAACGTTTGAGCTGCGTTACGCAATCCAAAAGTCATCCTTGAAAATTCAAACAACCCAAACGGCGTAGTTATGGCCGTTTTTTCGATATCTTGAGGGTTTATTGGTATAAAGTGATATGCGCGTGTAATATCAATCTTTGAAAATATTTTCTTCCCGGACAGTAAGTATGTAAAATCTTGAAGTCTTGGAATCGGATACCTGTCGGGCTTAGTGATGGCGTTCAATTGTCGATAATCACCACATGGTCTTATTCCACCGTCCTTTTTCGGGACTACGTGGAGTGGACTTGCCCAGCAACTTTTCGAAGGCCTGCAAATTCCTAAGTCTTGCATGAGTTCAAATTCCGATTTCACTTTCTGGTACTTATCCGGAGGTAATTGTCTAGGTCGCGCGAATACCGGACGACCCGTTGTCTCAATGTAATGCACAACAGAGTGACTTGGAGTTTCCTTAAAACAAATTGGTTTTGTAATATCGGGATATTCCAATAATAAGTCGTAATATTTATTGTTTATATCCAACGTTGTAATTGATGATTCATCATGTTGCACTATCGAAGCTATGGTGTTTATATTAGTAATCTGATCAATTAATCTACGATGATATAAATCTACTATGAGCTTATGATACGTTAAAAAGTCTGCGCCCAGTATAGGTTGCTTTACGTCTGCAATAACGAAAGTCCATCGAAACGGTCGACGTAATTTAAAATCTAACACTAAGGACTTAACACCATATGTCTTAATTTCACTGCCATTTGCCGCGTAAAGTTTATATTTATCACTATTAACACTATTATAAAGTTTTTTTACACACGGTAACACGGATATATTTGCACCTGTGTCCACTAAAAAACGTAAACCACTTTTGCAGTCGGTTACGCAGAGGCGGTGGGACGGCGATATAGTGCAGACATCCGCCTTTGGCTGCACTTTCTTTAGTTTTCCGGCTGTTTGTTCCAAGCACATGGTTCAACACACTTTTTAGCGTTTTTTCCGAACCGATGGTGGTAAAAACATAACCAGCCCGCTTTATCAGATACACGGTGACGTGGACGCTGATGAAATGTTACTCGACCGCGTGACGGAGTACGGCGTCTCCAATTACGTGAATTGTTTCGGAATCTCCCTCTAGACCTTTCTAGTTCCTTAACCTTAAGGCTCAACTTAGCTATTTGCGTCATGAGAAATGAAGTATTGTCGGATTGTTCCGCCTGGCAATTTACTTCTGCAGCTTGCAAAGGTACCGTGGTCTCCATAATTTTATCGGCGATGGCTGCTAGATTTTCGAGGTCTTTTGCGTCACTGACTGTTAGCACAGCCCGAACTGATGAAGGAAGATGACCTTGCCAGAGTATAGACAGAGTTTCATCAGGTATCTTATTACGTGCTAAGTCTCGCATTCTTCTTAAAAGCTGGGAAGGCTTTTGATCTCCTAGCTCCATAGCACCGAGTAATCGTTGAAACTGTCGATTCTCAGATTCTTCATAGACGGCGAGTAAACGGCTTTTCAAGGCTTCGTACTTTTGTGATTCCGGTGGCTTTAAAACAATGTCGCTGACCTGTTCGATCACCTCTTTGCCCAGTTTCGGAAGCACCAAGTTAAATTTTGCTTCGTCGCCTAATTTTTGAGGGGCTAATACGGCCTCACATTGCGCGAACCACAAACGCGGTTGATCACACCAAAATTCCGGTAAGCGTGCTGATATGCTGACCGCTGCCATTTCCGAGTCATCGCCTGAATATCCCTGCACTTGTGCTTTTAATCCTGCCTTGGGTTGAGTTGCCATGCCGCTTTGATCACGTCGGGTTCACCAGTTATATAGCGGAGGTGTTATAATAAAAGATTATTATTGACACGGCCGAGTGCCTGTGGATATTTATTGAGACTGACTGAAATACATTGCTTACTAAGTGTACATGCATCATATTCCCAATATGAAAATCTATACATATTATTGGTAGGTACACCTACCTTACTTAATTTTTTTGAAGCATGTAAAAAGTCCAGCATAAATGTATATATTTAAGTAAGTTTATTTATGTATTTTAACCGAAACTGTTTGATTGACTTACTATGGACTGACCCTTGCAGGGGAACGAAGTCAGACACACGCTAACTTAGCTGAAGTTAACCGTAGTATTTATAAAATCAATAAACATAATTTGTTGATTATATCCAAATATTCATTGTAATTTTTCGAATAAATATACATGTTTATAGTTACCGATCAGGTGTTCGTGTTCTGCATCGTGATGGCGGTGGTGAACGAGATGAAGCCCGTAACAGCGCGGGGTCGTCGTACCGACGCGAGACAATCGTGAAGTCGTGGTGCGCGTCGATCAGCTTCTGCAGCCGCGACACCATCTCGAAGTCCGACACAGATGATGGGACAAGTATACCGAGGAGTTTGGCGATCGAATTCCTGTTAGAAATGGTATTGATGATAACCAGGATTTTCAAGATTCAGTCGAGTTAAGGACACAAAAAATAAAGTGTAAATTTCTGTAAGTTAATCTTGAATGTTAAACTAAGTAGTATGTAACCCACATTAAAGAAAATACCCCAGAAGGCGAGAGGTTTGCAGGTTCCATCTTGACCCCTTAGGGCTATTGTCGTACCCACTGCTGGTCGAAGCTACGAGCTTATTTGAAGCTGCAATAAGAATATTAATAATGTCCTAAAAAGCGTTGGTTATTTGAAGTTTCACTTTGAAGAGTATTATGCTAGGTAAATAAAAAAAAAACATTATTTTAAAAAGCGTAAAAAAACATGCGGGTGTCTTAATTTAATCCCAACGTAAATTTAAAATACGTCAATATTTTACATTTAACTATAAAGTTCATAAAGATAATGTTTATATTATAAGTTTTAATGGCATAGGATGTGCGAGTACTACTTTATTGTCAATAAATGTGTCACATGCTTAATTATGATCAGAAGCACAAAAAATTGTATTCGAATCACTTCGAACTAGTAGATACTCCCAAACTGAGACTATGCGATGTATCTTTTTGTAATTAAATGTTTTTATTAAAATTATATTTTCAATAAATTTATAGATAAATGAATAAATAATATATAAAACTATCAAGTATTAAGGTACGTAAAGCTTTCAATTGATATACCGCATTACTTCATATCTCATTTTTTCTAAGGTCTTTCGTGGACACGAATTAATCACGTTTAGATTAAGAGATTTTGTTCATACTACTTATCTTACCTAATTACATTTATTGAATAAATAGTATAAATTTGAAAGAAAAAACCATACTATTTATACAAAAGTCAATGTTTCGAGTAGTCTCCTTATAACGAATTTATTTTAAACTCTTTGCGCCTAGTTATAATTTTGTAACAAGCCGTGTCGTTTGCATTTAAAGCATCAAGGTTAAGGGTAAACGTTTCTGTAATATTTCGTGTGAAGGCAATACGTAGCCCTGGGTATCGGGACTCGAATCTCAAGCAGTCAAGCACAGTTGGCTTGCACATAAAAATGTTCCGAACTTTATGATCATATCTGCATTATTTTATGTCTCAGCAAACGTAAAATTTCCATTTTATAACATACTATTAAATGAATATATAACCCATATATAAATTTTACCAATATAATAAACAACATAAGCTTAGCAACTTTAGGCTTGGTCAGTCAATAGTTAGATGCCCGCATAGTGTGTACGTAAAAATTCGGTCCGGACTGTTATTCGGTTAATTTGATAATAGCCGAAAGGTAAAGTCAGAGATCTTTACGGACACCTGAACAGTTCTAACACTGCGATGGTCACTAAACACTCGATAAGAAAAAGAAGACCCATATATACTTTATTATATATTACATACTAGATTAAATAAACTTACTATAAAAAATATTAAATTTTCTATTGATTTGTGTCCTACATACCTAAAGCTTTGTAATTGGGCTTCTCTCCTTTGACATTCAGCAAGGGCTTCCTTTGTTCTAGAAAGGTCGTCTCTCAGCATGTTAATTTGATGTTCCGTGCTTGTTCTTTCTTGTTCGAATGTTTCCCCGGTCGCTCTCACTTGGTCTTTCAAAACGTTCACCTTGCGATTGTAACGCGTTCGGAGCAATTCTGCCTCGTCGAGTTTCTTTTGAAGCTCTTCTATCTTACGCGCACGTTCCAACGAAGTTATCTGTGTTAAGGAATGCTTATTACTATTAAATTTACACATTATGTTAAACGTAAATTAATAAAATTATAATTAACTTACACGTACATTTTTTAATTAAACTACTTTAGCTCCGTTGAGATATTTGATAGCAGCTAAACGTATGGCTTCGGGTCACGACATGTTTCATGTGATGTGTTACATAATGTACTGGCGACGTGCATATTGGACTCATTGGATGTTACGAACCAGCCACACACAGCCAGCGAATCTTTGATTTTTTTTTCTATATGTCCTTTACATATTTATTAAATTATAGCCTTAGTTTATAGTAAGTTAATGCTTGTTGTAAATTACGTCCATTATGCGCTTGATCAACGTTTGCATCTATTCTTTATTCATTTCGACAAAAATTAAATCGACCATTGTTTAGCGTTCATTTACAAGTTAATAGTCTGTTTTATCAGCGGCTTAAAGTTATAAATGTCCAAACGGAAACGCGTTAAAATAGTTTTAAATTATCGTAATGGTATTTAATCAATATTATTACTCAAGGCCTTGTTTGAACGTATTTAAAACAATGATCATATCATTGCGTAATTTATGTTATATTCTTTTTTTTATACCACAGAGGTGGCAAAAAACCGTACGGCCTGTCTGTTGCTATGCGGTGACCGTATAAGTGTTGCATTACCAGTACCGTCACAAAAGTATTGTTGACTCAATGAAAGTGAGGGAGCGAGGGGTTAAAAAAGGCAAAAGAGTGCTGCCACTCAAAAGTACAGATTCTGTGACTTCACGTCGATATTTTGTGAGATGGTAGTACCTCTGCAGTCGAGCCAACCCTATTACTACTACTTTATAAAAGTACCACTAATGGACAATCTGATGGCAGTTAATTAGCTTCTAATACGTTGAATATATCCGTTTTAGAAGGACTATCTTAGGAGTATTGATCACTTGCAGAAAAATATATATTGTGGCACTTTGAGATATACCGCATGAGAAGATAATTATCGTACTTTAAACACAGGGAGGTAAAAAAATCAGTCTTATTTCTTTTCATGATGGTTGGGAAACAAGCATACGGTACGCTTGATGGTAAGCAGTCACTGCAACCTATGAACACTTGCGATACTTTAAGTATCACATGCGCGTTGCCAATCTAAGAGATGGCACGGACGGAATTCTCATCTTCCATCCGAAAAAGAAGGGAACACAAAAGGTGGGAGATTGGGCCTCCGATACTCTCACTCATCGCACGAAACGCAACAGTACCTACCGATACTGTTACTTTATGCCAATTTTCTGTGAGAGGGCAGTATCTTCCCGGTCGAGGCGGCCCATTTGTGCTGGGAGCAGTATGGTTCTACTATTTAAAAAGTTGTTTAAAAATGTAACCGTAATAGATAAAAAATCCAGGTAAAGTATAAAGTTTTTTAATAAACAATGTCCATGGCCTTTACTGCGAAAGACTTCCGCGTAGAAATTTACATAGTCGATCCGATATCCTATGATTAACTGAAATAATCTGCGAATAAATATATATGTACAGTTATTGCTTCGATTTTATTGATTTTAACTGATACGGTTTACTTATTATGCGACAGCCTTTTTATTCTTATTTATTATTCTATAAAAAATCAAAGATGCAAAAAGATACGAAAAGGATATAGGCATCAGAATTTATTTTTGAAGTTAATTAACATTAAAACGGTTTTTAAAACTAACTAAAGTTATTTTAAGTCGATTATATTTTACCTCCATACTGACGGCGAGACATACATTAGTTTAATTACTACAATTTTATGATTATGTAAAGAAAATAATAAATATTTTTAAACGAACAAAGTACAATAATAAAATGTTGTTACGACCCTTGTGGTGCATTGTTAGTGAAAAGCTGATGGTAGCGAGCTAGATTCCCGCTCGGGAAAAGTCTCTACTATTATTTGTATTGACCATACATGTTCCAGTTCCAGTTGTATGGTTTTACTTGTGTATGTGTTTTCGGCGTCCTGATCTAGGATCCAGCTATCGGAATGGGCCGTTAAACGTGGAGTATTTATTTTTATAAACCATAACTAAAAATATTTAAACATATTTTTATTAGAAGCTTTTAATATATTCTTTAGTCTCAATCAAAAGATTAATTTAATTGAAAGAATATCTTAGAATAAGATCACGTTTGTTACGAGTAAATCACTTTAACCTTGCTAGCAAATTATTCCAGTAAATATAAGTACAAAGTACCTACATGACTGCTGAGCGTGTCTCTATTATGCGTTTTCATACCAAAGACGAATTATAGCGTTTGTATAAGAAATATGTTTACGTATAAGTTTGAATGAAGATCAATTAAAAATATATAACCCCAACTTCACCTGCGAGGACATTAGAATTCTGTTCAGGAAGACCTGAATAATGTGCTTTTTTTCTGTTGGCCCTACTGGCCTTCAGATCGTCACCGGGTGGGAAATAATGTGCCAGTAAGTTTTACGGACCGTCTGAAAGTTAATTCTCTATGTCTGAAGTTTTTTTTTGTTTTTTTAGTCAGAGGGGCGTTGGGGGTGATTTCTCAGCCTTATGTCACACAGTCAATAGACATGAAAAATAAATGTGAATAAAAGAAAAAATGACTTGCTTTAGTAAATTAAGTTCTTCACGTAGCAAGCGCCGTATTAATAAAGACAAATACGAGTCCAATATAATGCAGGCGGCTTAAATATGTAAAAAATGGGTTACATAGAGTAGGTTTCCTTGGTGTGCTAAGGAATGTGTTTCTCTTATACCTTATATTCAGCGGCGTCTGCAAGCTGCGCGTTTAGATCGCGGACTTGAGCGCGCGCATCGCTCAACTGCACGCCCAACTTGTCGCACTGGCGAGCTAACTTTTTACTGCGACTCACCGCCTCGTCGCGCTCGGCTTGCAGTACAGCTCGCACTCGGGAACTCTCTTCCTGCGAGTTGTGTAATCGATCAATAAATTATTATGGATTCATTAAACGTAATAGAGTTACAATTTTAGTGGCAAACTTGTTATAAAGCCTCATGTACATTGTATACCTATCCTAATACAGTTACTTAACTTTTTAACAGCGTATGGTTACAAACCTACAAGGGCTTACTATTAACAATTAATTAACTCTTATTGCGGTTCAAATGATGACCAAAAATATTCCAAAAACTGAGTTACACCGTTATTTCGTATCATGACAAATATATTTATACGTCATGCTCATTCATATAAAATTTGAAACGATCTACTTTCAAAATTGAATAGAATTTTTACTAAAAGTTAATGGTAAGCCCGCAGAACGTGTCTAAGGCAGACAATAACAATGTACAAATTTATTCTCTGAAGGTCGGAGGACCTGGTTATATTTAAAAAGAAAAATAGACGAAAGTTGGATCACTTTGGCCTTTTTCCTGTTTTTTTTTTTACTCAAACATTGTTGTTCTCATTACATTTTTAAACGTTTAACATTTCAGTGAAACTGACATTTTATTTGGATCAAATCAAAAAATATTTTAAGCTCTCTTATAGTAACATTATAAGCTCTATTGACATAATTTTAGTGAACTACGATCACATAGCAACTTAACGTCACGTGTATTGTAAAGGTCAAAATGTACATTCACCAAAAACATTATTCAAGAATGTTTGTAAAGACTAAGACTTTTATACAGAAAATTATAAAAGTTTTTATTACATCTAGAATAAAAAATACATCAGCTCGATCCCTCCGTCAGAATTCCGATTAGCTCGAAAAAGAAATAATGGACAAATTTTATTTGACGTAGAAGACATATTGCAAAGATTCATTTTGATTTTATTGCAATAAAACCTGTTACTCAACGACATAAAAAGACACACAACGCGTTTTACAGTCCTCCTCTGAAAGGGACATTTTTGAATTGTATGAAATATGTGTTTGCGGGATTTCTTGAGCGAGTGAGTTTTGTAGAACAGTGCAATAATAGAATACTTTTTTTCAGTTTTAAAATCTGAAGAATTTTGTGTTAAATTAAAGCTGTTTTATTACGCTCGTGTAGTAAAAATATTTATATTATAAGAAGAATTAATTAATTTATGCACAGTCGCCACTACCATATTCATTTCCGAAAAATGTTCTCAAAACTCTGAGTTCCAGATTCTAGACTAAGACGATTGACTAACCTAACCTCTACTAGGTTGTGAGTTAATTGCATGGTTTACCTGAACGCTAAGTTTACGTCGAAGCAAATCCAAGTGCAGATCTTTTCTTTGCAGCTGTTCTCTCAATATTCTTATGCGACGCTGCAGTTGGTAAACTACTGCTGTCTGAAATAGAACTCCCTCATAAGCTAAACTACAAATATTGTAAAGTTTTAATATATATTTTTTTGTACCTTGATGAAAAGTTCGCTTTTAGTCTCTGGTACGAGGGACAAAAATTCCCGATTCTCTCCCGGCAAGATGACGCTAATGAACCCACTTTACCCGTATGTTTATCCAAATAAAGCGAACTTTTCATCGTAGGAAAAAAAACGTATACGCGTCACGGGAGAAAAGTAGGACATTATCATGATTGTATAATAATCCGCGGGTGAGAATGTGCTATCATTTCCCGTGGTGCGAGATCCCGTGGTGGTGCATCTTTCTCCCGATTTTTATACGCACCACGTTTTGGTGTTGAGTTACTCCTCAGTGCGTCATGTACTTTTACTCTAAACTACCTATTAATACCTATAATTAATTAAATTAAATCATCATGTCAATCTACGTTAGTGATATTAATGATGTTTTTGATTAAAAAACGCTAATAATTTTGGATAACTATGTAAATGAAGTATTTTACTCAGCACCTACATTTCAGTGTCATGCATGTTTATTACGTGTACGATGCATATTAACCGGATTTTTAGCTTAGTGAACCATGATTTTGGCCTACAACAATATTACCATGCCAATTTTGTAGGGTATCTTACTTCTTTAAGGTAAGGTAAGTCATGGAATGATCTTTCCCTTCGCAGTCTCGGGAGCGTGCCATAGTATCCATAATATAGCATCTATACAAACACACAAATATTAAACTAACCGCTATCATTATATCGCACGATCATGACAAATGAAATGTTATTTATTATTTTTGTTGATTTCAATAAAGTTTAAAGCGATTTTGCCTGACCATTGAATTTCAAACAAATTGATTTATGTACTGGTCAGAGTTGTCAGCAACTCCAAGTGTAATGTGGAGATAAATGTTAGCGGTTAAATCAATATCAGCAAAATACAAAGCAACACAACATGTATTAAAAATCAAGTAAGAATTGTATGTTATTTATCTTTATTCCTTTTTTGGCGACTCGATGTTTCTGGACTTAAAACGATGAACATTGTATTCGTAATATATGTTAACTTTTACCGTTAAAGACATTGATATATTTATGACGATTGCGATACATAAAATATCTATGATTATAAAATAAGTAAGCCCTATATTGATTTCTTTATATACACATAATGAATGTACATAAAAATTGAAGCTATTGTGTATAACAACGGCAAGTCATAAATCTAAATATATTATTGAGTACGAAAGGAATGTAAACCGATCTCAATTTTTCCTTTCCCGTGATATGCTATAGTGACTGACCTTGTCTACAATTTTATCGCTCTCGAGTCTTGCGAGTTGCTCTGCCCTGTGAATAATTGATTCAGTGTGCAGTTCTACGCCAATATCCTGGGTTAACTCATCCATATTAAGTGTCCGACTGAGTCGCTCGAGGAATGCCACGAACTGTAACATTATTGTAATGCATTGCATCGGAAAAAAGTGAATTGCGATCTCCATGTTTTATGGCTCTTGTTTCTTATTCAACGTATAAAACCTGCTTTTGTTATAGGTATAAAAATGTTCTAGAATCAACACGTTGATTGTTAAGTTAAAATAAATTGTAACTTTCAGTTTTTGTTTTAATTTTACATTAATAAATGTAGTGTAGTTGGTAACTTCGATCAACAATAACATTAAATTTATAAATAATCTTATATCACGTCAAAACGTCCAGATATATTTTCCTGAGTAATAAATAAATTATATATCTTATGTCCATAACTTGTATGAAATTATTGTGTATCTACTAGTTAATGTATATCAAGTAATGACGGTTATTTGTCAGATAAAGCGGTGTTTAAGGGCGATTATAGACCAGCGGCTATGCGCATATGTATGCGCGTATAGCGGTAGCGCATTTATGTGACTTTTAACAACGTCCATCTGCTACGAGCGTTGACTCGCTTATAAGCTCGTATATGCGCGTAATAATACTATGCTTCTGGAATTGAACTCGCTACCTCCGGTTCAAGTTATAACCGCATGTACGCGCGTTCGGCTTTTCGAGGTGCGAAATGGAGCACGCGTTTAAGCGCGTCGAAACGACGGTATAAGCTCGAAAAAAACGCTGGTCTAAAACCACCCTAAATGCTTCTAATATGTAATTTTCTTTGTTACACTGACGTTCGCTTTATCCTTTCGTAAGTTGTCCCTGGATAGTTCCATAGCATTCAGTTCCGATTCTAATTTGTGAAGTTTCGATTCAAGCATGCTTCTTTCGTCTTCAAGGATCCTTACGCGCGTCGTGGCTTGATCATGTAAATGAGCAGTTCTACCTAACTGTTGAGATTCCATACCCAATTTTTCTCGAAGCGATTCCAATTGCTATAAAATTATATTGTTATGAACACAAATATTTTCTTCTTAAAATTAAATAAATTCTTTTTAAACTTAATAAATACATCTATAAATAAAATAATAAATAAACGCTGCACACTCAACGGCCCCCATTAGGATAGTAATATCCTGTGTCGGGGGTCCGGAAACATTCACAATGACAAGGACAAATACACCCAGACCGGAAAATATGCTTGCTTGTCAATACAAACATATTATGCTCCGAGCGGGAATCGAACCCGCGACCTGTGGCGTTTAAGGCAGGTTCGCTACCGCTGCGCCACAACGTCGTCAAATCTATAAGTATTCGTCGTACTATTATACTAGCTGTGCATCCAGTTTCACCCGTTTTAAATTGAAGTTAGCTATTTGATCATCATTACATTCGAATCTTACCGCTTATTTGATCATCATTACATTCGAATAGTAATAAAAAAGTTTAAAACCTCGCTTTAAAAACTAAAGTATTACATACGAGAAGAATAAATATAAAATTGTAAATCTAAATTAAAGTCTCAACATACCACAGTTTTATCCTTATTGTCACTTAGTATTTCTCTTATTCGATCTTTGATAGTACTTTCGTGCGCTTCGACAAAACGTGTTGGCAAGCTGAGTAGTATTGCGATTGATTCCATTGTGTTTCGAAACTCGGTCTGTAGTCTTTGATATTTCTCGTCACGATGTCTCAAGTCCTCTGAAATTATTATCATTTTAAGACATATAATAAACGCTACAAACTAAATGGCTCTGTTAGGATTGTGATATCCTGTGTCGGCGGTCACACACAAGGACAAAGACAAAAACACCCAAATCGGAACAAATGCATGTATGGTCAATCTGCTCTGAGAGGGAATCGAAGCAGGCTACAGACAACACACACAAACTTAATCCAATTAAAATTTTACTTTTAGTTTAAGGCTAACCTTTTAACTGAATTATCATTGATTCATTTTGATTAACATTATCAGTTACGACATTTAAATTCTTCGTGCAATGCGATATTTTTTCTCTCGCTTCATGCAATTCTCTTTCCAGAACTCTATTAGAGACAGATAGAGATTCTTTTTCTTGTTTCAGTCTTTCAATATCGATTAATTGAGTAGATAGTTGTCTTTGTAAAATCTCTTTATCGGTGTTCGTTCGTTCAAGAGTATCTCTACAACTCCTCAGATCTTGCTCAATGGTTGATAAGTTTTCAGTTGTGTTCATACATTTATTTTTAAGTCTAGTTATTTCTTGGACAAGTTCTGCAGCTTTGATGATAAGACTTTCAGGCGAATGCGCGTGAGAGGTGTCGCAGAAATCAGCATCCAATGCGACGGACAATCTTCTAACAAGATCGTGAAATTGGCATCGCGCATTTTCTTTTTGTTGTTCTTCATTACTACATTCCAATTCGAGAGATCTTAGTTTCTTTTCCAAGTCTTTAATTTTCTCTTCGCAATATCGATTGTCTCTCTGAAGTGTCTGCACGGTCAATTCGCTTCTACCTTGCGCTGTTTGTAAATTACGTTGAATTTCTTCGAGGTCTTGTATCTTCTTTTTGAGGGATGATATAATGGCATTTTGACGTGCATTTTGCTCGCGTAGATGGTCTATTTCGACTTGCTGTTCTAATATTCTTTGATCACGAGACAGCATTTGGCTTTTTAAATCGCTGTTCTAAAAATAGAAAGTGTATATTATTCACTGAATTTTTGGAGGATATTAATAATTAAACGTAAAAAAACTTACTTCGGATAATAACTTGTCACGTTTATACTGTAATCCAGCTAAATCGCTTCTCAACGATGTAACAACATCATTACCAGCGTCTGCTTCCATCTGTAAAAAATATTAAAAGTAGGGACTTTTGTAATATAAACGATGCATTGTTCGAAATGAACTTACAAAACTCCATGGGGAGGGTTAAAGAACAAGTTTTCCGGAAGGATGGGGGACGGGTTCCTGTGACGCGCAAAAGACGACTAGCCATTGTTATAGGAGGTACACTTCGTTTGTGAGGTAGCGTGATAAGGGTTGCTATTTCAAGCTCGCAAAGAGTCACGATATTTTCTCATGTACGGGTAAATGTGCGCTACTACACAGTTTAAGTTCGTAATTTACATAATAGTCATGGTAACCCTCCAATCATCGTTTATGTTGCATGCAAATTGATTATGTCATGGAAATCTGTGACATCGGTACCTTTCTTAAAAATAAACTATCAAGGTATACACTAAAAATACAATTCAGTCAGTGCGGGACGTTTACCTTTTTGTGTTATGTTTATTATATTTTAAAATTATATATTATAATTTTTTTACTTCTTAAGAAGTTAGACTTCCCGAGGAAGTCCGATATTTGTTAGAATTTCTCCACTAACAAAAAAAGTTTCAGCAGGCCAGGCTTTAGGCTTAAAACGAAACGTATTTGAGGCAAAGATAATATGTTTTGCATTTATTTATTGTAGATACATTTGTTGTAGTATTCACGCGGGATATCCATACATAAAGGGTTCTGTACAACCGTGAAAAGTCAAAAACATCTAGTTTCTTGTATCAGGACCTTTTTATTTAGTATTTGTTGTTGTAGCAGCAACCAAAATGCATGCTTGTTAACATTTTCTCTACCTATTACAGTGCGTGAGATACAGCCCGCTGACAGACGGATGGACGGATCGACAGATGGACAGCGGAGGCTTCGTAATAGGGTTACGTTGGCACCATTTCGGTACGGAGTTTGGGGCAAGAGAAAGATAATACTACTACAATACACTATATAAGGACGACCCATGTTATGTTAAAATTGAGGTTTTTAAACTCAGAATAACTGAAAACTAAAAAATTAACCAGAACTATTTTAACTATTTTCAAAACACTGCTCCTGGCATACAATGACCGGGTCTACTCCAACTACAATAAATTTGAAATGCTATTTAAACTTTGCTACTTATTAGCGAGGCCGTCATTAATATCAACTTTAAAAATCGGGGAATTTAGTGCAAGGCACGGGGAGGGAACCTCGTCACGCTATGTTCGACGCATAAAAGCGAAAATTCTGATAATCCTGAAATCGAATAATTAATTAAATTGGTAAATAAAGATCATAAATAATCTAATTTATATTCTATTTAAATACTCTACACATCAGAATACACCTTAAAATACAGCTAGAAGCCAGAATACACCTTATAAAAAGGGACACTTTATTTTTAATTTCTATTTATTTTATTGCTTTATTTTAATTCTGGTAGCAAAACCACTTATTTAAAATCATTAAAAACTTGAAATTGTCAAGTATATTAATACTAAAAAACATAAGTAAGGAGATCAATATGCTGTGACAATGCTGGGTATAAAAAAAACCCAGTAAGTAATTCATTAATTAGGAGTTAATTATATTATTTATGTATTATAAAATAGGCATAATATATTTTTTAATTTTGTAACTATAAAACTTACAAGTATACAAGAAGATTGCAA
This sequence comes from Hestina assimilis, assembly GCA_023373885.1. NCBI lineage: Eukaryota > Metazoa > Arthropoda > Insecta > Lepidoptera > Nymphalidae > Hestina > Hestina assimilis. The sequence goes on along the minus strand of CM041747.1, from coordinate 14,304,100 downwards.
GATGAATTAATCGTTTTATAAGCTTGTGGTGACACCATCATATTTTGTTAATGATTAAGAAAACGAATGAATTAAGTTACTTTAGAAGTTATCGTCGTAATCGTTGTTCAGTTATCAAATTACAAGCATTATTACATGTTCATTAATCAAAAAAGAAAATTAATCATAACACTGAACCGATTTTATTACGTAATGGTACCTACATTATGATGTGATGTGATGTCATTACAAACTGTTAAATCATTTTATATCTTCTTCTTCTTACTCGTGGCATTATTCACGTTATTTACTAAAGGTCTGCTTATACCCTTATCCTTATTTGAGGGTTTACTAGATTTATCAGAGAGCGATTGCCATCCCACCTCCGTAACCCAAAGGGTAAACCATTAACTAAATGGATAAGAGCAAATTACTTATCAAGAGTCAACGATTATTATCATATGTTGAGATAACCGGAACCGACAGCTTAATGTGATCTCTAAGGCATGGTGGTGGGAGACTTACAAGGACAATCGCCTAAACAGAAACAGATAGACCAAACATCTGCTCCGAGCGAGAATCGAACCGGCGACCTCGAGGCTCAAAGTAGGAGGTTTACCAGCACGCCACGACGGTCATCTATGTATATAAATGTATATATTTATGTTAAATATATTTATTGAAAGAAAATTTAAATTTCCATGATCCAAAATAATGTATTTGATTGTATGCAACACATATATAAATCGGCTTCGCAGGAGGCACCCTAAGGACGGAATCAAATTTGAGCCCCCGTGAGGCTGCTCCTTTATCACGGCAGAGTCTCTGTACTCGGCCCCCGCCCGGTGACGCTGTCAAGGCCAGTAGGGCCAACAGCAATACACATTCCGAAAAAAAAATATATATATATAAATCGATGCATTCTTTTATATATCTTATTGTTTTTTCGCGTGTCCATGCCAGAAAAATGTAAGTCAGTTACAAATCATTCCGTTTATTACGCATGGCCTTGAGTTATTGGGTGTGTCCATCGGTTGGAATACGCTCCGAGCGCTTCCTCTATTTCCAATGACTTCTTAAGCTGTGGTTTGACTTCGATAGGCTCTCAGGAGCGTGTCTAAGGACAGACTCAACTTTAAACTTCTGCGAGAGCTGTCTCTTTTGTGGAAATTCTAAAAGCTCTATTTTATTTATATACGGAAGATGATCGACGCGAGAGCTGACCTAAGGTTTCAAATTAAGAAAAAGAAAGAAAAGGTCCTTTCAAAAAGGGTTACCAATAAGTTAAGCAAAGTAACCCCAATATGAGTAAAATACAGTACAATGGCTTTTTAATTGTACCCTTTTTTCTTTACATCGATTTTTTAATCAGGATCGCATCTCATCATTTTTCTTGCTCTAGGAAGAGAGTAGGTACGTACATAATGTCAAGGTAAATAAAAATTAAAGCCCGAGACGATATGGTCGCATCGTTTTTATATAGAGTTCCTTATGTTCACCTTCCGCCTCCATCATCAGATCAGCTCCATCTCATAATAATGTTGCATTTATTTATTTATTTATTTATTTATTTATTCATGGGAAACAAACAGTACAATGATACATAAAATCTTAGAAAATCAAATATTACATAGACCAACTAAGTTTCCACTAATAAATTATACAATATTGGTTATAACAAAAGAGCAGAAAGTAATATACAAATTATTGATATTAAAAATTTAAAAAAAAAAAAAAATCCATTAATATAATAAGTCAATTATTCCAGAAAAATTATTAAATCATAGTTAATAGTTAATTATTATAGTTTAATATTATAGTAATAGTTAATTATTGGAACTTAATTAATGCGATAAGCTTATTCTTATACATATATTCTGAGCAAGAAAATATGTCAATATTAATAAATTTAGTATTATAACAATGACAAGAACGAAAAATGAAGGTATTTTGGGTATATTTAGTCCTCAAAACCGGTACATGAAATAAATATTGCATACGTGTGATTATTGTGGGACATCTAAAATATAATCTGCCCAGTAGATATGGGGAATCAATTTGGTAGTGGATCAATTTAAACAGAAACATTTGATCTCTGAACAGTCGCCGATCACTTAAAGAAAGCAGTGTAGGTGGAATAGGTTTAGATTTGAAACACATAAAACTTACATGCTTGAGGAACTTATCTTGTAGATTTTCTAAACTTTCAATATAGGTCTTATATTGCGGGTTCCAGACTATAGAACCATATTCCAATATAGAACGGACAAAACAGTTGTACAGAAGGATTAACGTAGAGTAGTTTTTAAAATCTTTGCTAACTCGTAAAATGAAGCCAAGCATACGGTACGCTTTAGCGCTTATATGATTTATATGTTGTTTAAATGTTAATTTACTGTCAATAAATATTCCCAGGTCCTTTATCTCCGTCACACGATTAATAATGTCAACATTCAATTTATATTCAAAAATGAAAGGCCTCGTTTTTCGAGAAAAAGTGATGACACAACATTTCTTTATGTTTAAGTGTAAAAGATTGTCCTGACAATATTGACAAAGTTTGTTAAGATCACTTTGTAAGAGCATACAGTCAGACGGTTTGCTAATTATTTTAAATATTTTCATATCATCGGCATATAAAAGTGTAGAAGAGTGATCGAATATATTAGGGATATCATTTATATAAAGATTAAATAATAAGGGCCCGAGATGTGATCCCTGAGGCACTCCAGAGGACACAGGAACAAACGAGGAACAATAACCCTTAATGGCAACGGCTTGACTTCTATTGTCTAGATATGATGAAAACCAACGAAGTAGGTCGCCGTGTATACCAACTTCTTCTAGTTTATATATTAAAAGTTTGTGCGAAATTTTATCAAAGGCCTTAGAGTAGTCAGTATACACGACGTCCACCTGGTAACCTCCATCCATTGCAATGGCAACACGATCAATAAACTCACAAATGTTAGTTTCGCAAGATCTTTTCATTTAATTTACATACTATACATTCAAAATCCGAAACCGGGAATTGAATCAAATTTAACTTGGAAGATTTGATTACAGACAGACACTTTAAATATGAAACAAAATAAAAGCTTGTAAAAAAAACTGCAATACTTATTATTAATAACTTTTGCGTGTAAGAACTGGCTTGATTAAATAAAGGAAAAAATAAATTATAAGTAATTAATACAAACAAAAATCGAATTAACATTAATAATTTATCTATTTTGTCATTATAACGTACTGACTTTGATCAATGAATAAATAATGAAAGATATTTAAAAACTAACCTCGGTTGGACTTTTACTTCTCAAAACTTCGTACACCTTCCAGTCCTCGATTTCCTCTTTAGTTTTCTCTTCTTCCATGACCGCAAACTTTGATTATGTTATAACAATCAGTCAACGCCAATGTACTAAACCTACTGCGTTGCTACGAAATAGCGAACTGAAAACATGTAAACATAACAATCGATTTTTCGAATTGTGTAGACTATAAATACAGTTTATTTCAAGTTGATAGGTTTTACTGAACCTGGTTTAATCCATTTTGTATAAATGATGATTATATAAGGAAACTAAATAGCAAAAATTGTAACGGTATGTCTAATGGAAAGCATTTACTGTAGCCTATAATCAAAGCCAAATAATTATGACAGGGATCACATAGCAACCTTAGAAGGAATAGGAAAAGCGCACGAAGGTTGTGAAGCTTTAGAGTCCTTCACATTTATCGAATTAAAAACACACAGATTGCGAGTTATCAGTAAATGTGTTAAGCGTTACAATACGCTATGATTATTTTCAGATACATTAAAACGAGCACTTAACATCATATTTTTCCTAAAGGTAAAAAGCTGCTAGTCCTTTTTATTGGTAGGCATTAGGGTTTAAGGCTGTCCAATTAGGGCGGCCAAGCTGGCTAATAAAGTTAGCTGATTTTGCCGGTTAGCTACATTAGCTTGGTTATCTAGTGGGCAATTTAGCCGGCTAACCCTAGCTTAGCTTAGCTAATAGGCTAACGGCTAACCAGCTCAACGGCAAATTTTTATATTCTGGTTAATTTGTAGTAAATTTGAGAGGTTGTCCGGTTTAATTGTACAGCCCTAGTAGGCATTCTATTGCAAGCGGCCGACTAGGTAGGTACCATCATTGTCAAATATTCTACCACAAAGCAGTATACCATTTCGATTTGAAGGAGGCTGTAGTTAGTGTATTAACTAGGTAATGATATGGTGTTGAAAGCGCTATAGGCTATAACCACTTTTTTTATTTTCTGTATGAGATGTATGTCATCGTCTCCCCTGATGTGATCAAGGCCCTAGTGTACAAATTTTCTATGTTCACTATTTTAATGTTTTAAAATTTTGGAGCTTTAGGTGCCTAATTTTTGATTACAATGTATTTGTTTATAGTTTTATTATTATTTTACTTAATTTACTGTGATTTTGTTCAACTTTTTTACTCTGTTTTAATAATTTTTTTCTGAATTTAAATAATTGTTCGTATTACCATTTCTGTTTATATATATTTATGTTGACGTTTTAACTTTTTAAAAATTTCATGTTTGTAGTCGTTTTTGGGCAGCCTCCTTCGGTGGGCAAATTCATGTATCTCCCGTGACGAAGGCGATCTTTCCATTTCTGTTCTTCGGTCTCATTTGCCTGGTGATGCACTATAAATTCAGCTCTGACGAATAGGACCGAAGTCCAGTCATGGTCGGGCCGTTGCCATTTTTAAGGTAGTATTGTCTCCTTGATTTAAATGCCAAAGCATTGCACGCAGTTTTAATTTCGTATGTTATGATCCAGCACAAGTTCAAAACTTTGTCCTGGGTCATATAATTTCGATGAGTCTGTGTGCATACTTTCAGTGAGTGTTTTGCTTTTCCGGCTCTTGTTGTGGACTTGTTACGTGTAACTCCCAAGCTTACAGCTGATTGGCTATAACCACTTACCATCTGGAGGGTATGTAGGTCTTGGAGGATCTTGTATGTTTGCTTTTCAATTATTCACATATATGGATCGTGCACGTAGAATTATAAAAGTAATGCACTATTACCTGGCAGCTGTTTCAGTACAGTTTTTTAACTTTATAAAAGAACATTTTACAGAAAAAACACAATAAGGTTGATCTGATAATGAAATGCGCGTTTAGAAAAAGAAACTTTATTCAAATATAAAATAATCAGGTCTTTTAAAAAACTTATATCTAAAAGAAATATCAATAGTTGAACAAATAGTTTAATACCTAAACTTTCATTTTTAAAGTAACTTAAATTTTAATCTAGATTAATAATTACTGGATAATTCTTATACCCCCCTGGTACAACTCAAAAATCATAAAACAATGAAGTATAACCCTTTTTTACCAAATGCTGAACAATATCAAGCACTACTCGCCTTAAAAATGTGAGTTGTTACCTAAGGTTTGGTGAAACAAAAACAAGTGTTGCTTAGGGTACTAAAATATGTACGATTTTATACAAATATTTTTTTGTACCAAAATTATTACATATGTCCCCTTGTCAAAGTTTAAGAGCCACCCAAAATTGTATATCATTTTAGGTAACAGCTAGTACCTTAAAGTATTTTAGCAAGGTTGTCCCTACAATTACTTATTAAAAAAAACATAGTTAATTGAGAATATTTTGATTTAAATGATTATTAGCACTTGGTGAAAATGGGAATAAATCATAAATGACTTTTCGATTTGTGTTAGGCTTTCAACTTTAAAACAGTTGTTACTTGTACCTAATTATTTATTTTACAATACAAAATAGTAACTCTAATTTTGCTTTTAAAATAAAGTACAAAATATCCTTTAGTGAGGTAGAACAAAATAGTAATCCATAATCATATCACTACTGTGTACTATGGAAATGGCCTTCAGTACATACAAAATGTCAGATTTATTGGTGCCCCTTCGCAAATTCAACACCAACTCACGCAACTTCTTTGGCTATGTGACTAACTTCATTCCATGGCGTTGGTGTTGAATTAAAAGAGGCACCAATTAGTCTATGACATTTTATTTGGTTAATAAGAAAATGCCTGCCCGTACATAGTAAGTTTACGATCACAATAAAATTAAATTGACCTTACTTATCTAAACATACTATAATTATAAATTTTCAATATTCTTTTTTACACATTGGCAATTTTTTTCAAGAATATCATCTATAAATGCTCATTTAGTACTAGTGTAAATAAATGTATTTTGTCCCCATTTAGGCTTAAGTTCTAAACACTTAGACAAGAAAACATTCATTATTTTAGCAGCAGAAAGTAGCTGCATACACAAAAATACCCGATTCTATTTAATTCTAACGTCATATCCTAACTATTACCAAATAAAAATAACATTTTTTTAAATTAAAAATGTTATATATATATTTCAACATTCGTGAAATACGTATGTATGTAAACACCAAAAGTTAAAAAGATCTGATGACAGATCTAAAGGTCAAAAAGTCAAAAAATCCTTAAGACCTAATTGATAGAACCAGGTAATTTTAATCAAGTACACACATGGACTTAAAACACATTGTGCGTTCTTATGTAAGAGTATATGACACAGATTAATCTTAAATCTAGTAAATATATTCAAAATCAATCAAACAACAGATTCATTAAGTGTCCCAAAAATACACAAAATAAAAAAGTGTCAAATAGCAAATTAAATAAAAAAACCTATGCCAAGTAGCACGATTACAACTAAATAAAATGCATCATTAGCTTCACTAAAATAAAAAAAGACAAAAATGAAGCGTCACTTATTTTAATCAGGTGGTATTTTAATTAGGTCACAATCACACTAGCTTCTCAACATTCTCCCAAATCAACTTATGTGGTGATATCATATCTGAAATTGTCAGTAAAAATTCAATTCACATTCTAAGTTTTGTCTTTGTCAGAAGCGCAGGAGACATTTTGTTAACTAATTTGGCACATACCAGAAGTTGATTGTGTGATCGTGTCCTTAGTATAGTATAGTTCTACGGCGTTAAAAAAATATTGAGGCATCAAGTGTAAACATGTATTTCACACTGCAGTACAAAATTCAAACATTATATAAATAGTCAACCTAAATTATCTTAAATAAGAATAAGGTCATTAATAATAGATTTGAACAGTATCACTAGAATCTTTGTTTGTATTTATAGTAAAACGAATTTTGTTCTATGAGTTCCATGACTAGTAAAAGTCTGCCTTCAACTGGTCATTGTGAACTTGGGTTTACAATTCCATGCGACCAGGGGGCTACTATAAACTTTTAGTATACAATTCTATTACGATGCAATTCAGTTCAGGTAATAAATGCGTGACGTATTGTTATCGTAGGATGTAGCGATATAGTAGGATGTCATGTTACGAACTACGAAATCACGATGCAGCTCAGTTCCCCAGGTGAGGGGGGCCTGGCTAGGCTGGTTGACGATGCCCAACTATTTGGTTAACGCGAATTGACAATGAGCGGTGGTGGAGAGCGCTCACAGGAAGTAGAGCGTGTCGCTGAGCGAGTAGTGCGGCTGGCAGTGCAGGCTGTTGGCGGCGAGGAAGGCGAGCTTGTGCGCGTACTGGCACACGGACGGCACGCGCACCTGCGTCGAGCAGTTGAAGTACATGTACGTCAGCTTGTACGTCAGACGCTGGATCTGAAACAGTTACAGTTACATATTTTAAAATCTTTACAACCAAAATAAACATTTCTATACTTTTTAAGCATATTATTTCGTATGCAGAGTGCGATCTTTAGTATAAATATCTTTATATGGAAAAGTGTAGAAAGTTAATATAATAAATAAAGTATTGCATGCAGCTATTTACATTAAAACTGCCAATGTCAAACACATGTATGGGATTTAATGCAATTTAATAAATCCTCTATCCCCTTTGTCCGCTCTTGAAATAATCTCTGTCACGACAGAGATTATTCCACCAGTACAATCAGTCACACTGGTGGTAGGTCTTTGATGCAAGAGGTCAGCTAGGTAGGTACCACCTCAGTGTCAAATATTCCACCACAAAGCAGTAGTGTATCTGGCATAACTGTGTTCCGTTATGAAGGGCACTGTAGGCTAGTGAAATTACTGGTCTGGCTGAAGGGCTGGAGAACCAATATCTCGAGGTTGACAACGCGAGAATGACACCTACTAATGGTCTTGCAAGAATTCACAGGCAATTTTACATCAGGTGGGCCTTATACTTGCTTTATTATAAACTACTAAATTTTTCAATGTTGTTTGATTTGTTATTAACTTTTTAATTCCACACGTTGAGGTTTGCTCATGATAAATTTTTAAAAACAATAGAACAAATTCAAAAGTCTCAAGAAAATAATCTTCCACTCATGAAATTCTAATATACTGAAATTTTAGACGAAACTTACGCGATCCGGATCCAAGCTCGATGTATCTTCGATGACATTGTACGAAGTGGGAGCGATGGTGCCTTCTCGAACATTCTGCGACACCAGGTAGAAGTCATATCTGAAACAAAGCATAATCAAAGTTTTATTTAAGAGTGTACCTTATACTGTATGTACCCGCAACGACAATGTGATACGTTGCGGATTCGATTCCCCGCTCGGAGCATTTATGTATTAACTATGGAGGCATGTGTACCGGTCTGTGCTTGTATTTGTATCCGCCAAAGGATATCCTAATTGAGCCTTGTTGAGTGTGCAGCATTAAAAAAAAAAAGTATGGTAAATGAACTGACCGCTCAGGCAAGGTGACCACGTCATCGATGACTGTGCCGGGGCGAGGGTTGTCACCGGTCCGTCCGTTGTTCACGAAGATACGTGTGTTGATCCTCTTTGATACGATGATGAATGCCATTTTGAAATCAGAGTGGCCATAGATTTCGGCCAGTGTCCTCTTAATCTGTGCCACCTAGAATATAATTAAATTTATTAGTTTTTATTTTATTTAACAAACTGCAAAGCTTTCAAATTTTCAATGTTATTTTAGGAGTGAATAATCGTATTTATGTTAATGTTAAAGAGTAAAAATTTAAAATTACATTGATCTTTTTCACTCCAACGTGGTGTTTACACCATTGTGGTTTTTTTAGTTGACGATTATTATTATCAGATGCTATGTATGATGCAACTATTCTATAGAAACGATAGCAAGATTTTTACATTAAAACATTTGATAATACTTACTTCATGAGTCTTCACATATGGTATTTGACCATCACCAACGCCGTCACGATAGAAGAAAATACGTCCCGGTAGAACACCTAGAACAATGACAGTCTCACGTTTATTTTGCAGGTTTAAAAACCATGCATGCATAAATAAGTAAATAATTATTTTGACTACAATTTATTGTTGAAAATAATTGTTTGTTTTAGTCTATATTGTAGCAAAGCACATTTGAGTGACAGCCCAACAGGCCCAATCTCCCACCCCCTGTTCCTTTTTTCCTTCTCATCCCTTCCTCCTATCCCTTGGGTTATGAACACTCATGTTGATATTTCAAATATCGCAAGCGCCCATAGGTTTCGGTGGCTACCATGATGACGTAAAAAAGGTGATTATCAAAAGCTACATCAATATGAGCGAATTCGCAGTTACAGGTGGTACGTAATAGAGCAATAATAAATAAATAAATAATAAACGCTGCACACTCAACGGCCCCATAAGGATAGTGTAATCCTGTGTCTGGGGTCGGTAACACATACAAGGACAAGAACAAATACACCCAGTCCGGAAAATATGCTTGCATGGTCAATATAAGCATATTTTGCTCCGAGCGGGAATCGAACCCGCGACCTGTGGTGTTTAAGGCAGGTTCGCTACCTCGGCGCCACAACGTCTTCTAACAATATTGTAATAACCGTTTCTCTCGCGGTACTTCCTGACCGCGCTGGCCACGTTGAGGCTCATGTGGTTGCTGAGCTCCTCGCCGGACGTGTGCGCGTTCACGCTCGAGTAGTACTGCGTCATCTGCCGGTCGAGCGTCGCTATGAACGCGCCGAAGCTCTTCTCCTTCGAGCGCGTGTCGTGGCAGACGTCATATCCGACCACCATCAGCGTCGGCAGCGGGATCTCCACCGTCCACGGTGCACCACCGATCTGGTAAGAAATTATATAAGTTAATCAGAGCTGGTAGTAGGCCTTTTGGAACAAGCCAGTGAAGTGACTGCAGACAGGCCAGGGCGGTTGTTCCTGACATAGACCGAAGCTTTGCGACTAAACTTCTACTCTTAAGTAGGAAGGAATTACGAAGTATGATAGGACTCCTGACGGGTCATTGTCAACTTAATAAACACCTTACTAGTGTGGATGTAACGGACAGCCCACTTTGCAGAGGTTGCCTGAGTGAGGAGGATACTCCTTCTCACGTCATGCTACAATGTCCTGCGGTGGCTGAGCACAGGGCTACACACCTTGGGAAGCCGAACAAGCTACGTGAAACACTGGGAGAGCCGAAGGGCGCTTTTGGTTTCTGGCGGGAGCTGGGCTGGCTGTGTCGACTGCCCCAACCCCGTGCACAATGGTCCAACAGGACTAAGTGCGGAAAAGAGAGCCCACGAGAAAGAAAAAGCAACTGAAGTAGGTACCACCACAGTGTCAGATATTCTACCATAAAGCAGTAATGTGTTTTGCGTTAGTGTTTCGGTTTGTAAGACTGCTATTATTTGCTGCTATATTGCTGGGTAAAGGAGATTTAAGAATCAATATCTCGAGGTGTGCAACACGTGAATCACACTGATAAATGGTCATATATGGATACATGCTAATTTTATTTTATATTTGGTTATGATTTGCACAACGGAAGTGAATGAGGTCTTATTAACTTTTTTGCAACATTAAGGAACATCAATATGGCCTTTCATATATGCAAATCAAGTCTAATACAATTTGTTTCTGTGAAAGGGCGTATCCATTATTATAATATACTGTTAACAGAACTTCAAAAGGTTTCAGTTAACGGAGTGATGTCTTCCGGCTCTTCCGTGCAAATGGGTGTTCCACAGGGCTCCATCTTAGGCCCTTTTTTGTTCTTAATATATGTTAATGACCTTCCATATTTTTTAAAAGAGCTGTGTGATATTGTGTTATTTGCTGATGACACTTCGTTAATTTTTAAGGTTGACAGGAATTAAAAAAAATATGACGAGATAAATAATACATTGTCACGTGCTCAACATTGGTTTACCATGAATAATTTAGTTCTTAACGCAAAGAAGACTAAATGTGTGAACTTTTCAACAAATAAGTGTAATGTTTTTTATGTTGAATAAAAATATTTGCTTTGCTTTGCTATGCCAAGTCACATATCTCTACTTGTGGTTATAATAAACAAACCATTTATCTATCATATACATCACAAATAATTTAAGAAATCAAATAAGAAAAATATTGTCAATGTAGACATTAAAAATACCTTGCAATTAATCTGTATGGCAATTTTAGTGGCTATAGACATCGCAGACTTGCTGGTCATATTACGATGAACCACCACTTGAGTGGGCACAGCTCGATCGACCGTGCATTTCTTCTTTATGGCTTCGTATCTAGAATTAAATAAATAAACGTTTCACACTTAAAGGTTCTAATTAGCATTGTAGCGTGTTGGTTTTTTTTATGTGCATCTAGCTTCAAGGGTCACGAGCTCTGTTGGTTATTGGTCATTTGAGCTTGAACTTCTCCCCAATGTGGAAGGGTGAAATAAGGGATTGAATCATATGGAAGTCCATATAATCCCACAAGGAAACGAGCATATTTCCGGGATTAAAGTGTTAATCCAGGTAATATCTGTGCTCAATTTCATCCAAATTTGCTTTATGGCTGAGTAACAAACATCCAAACTTAATTGGAAACAAATAAGCAATACCATGTCAACCCACAAAATTGAAAAAACTGAGTTATATATGCAGAAGTGTTGGTAAATAAATGGCTGAAGAACATTTTTCTTTAATATTTGTAGGGTTTTAAGCTTTAAAACTTCTAAAAAGGCATTTTTTAGTCATGCAATTTATGTATTATGTTAAACGTTTTAGGTTATACTATATACGAAATATGCAGTTTGTATACTTATTATTTGTGAAAATAAGTAAAATAACTTACATAAATCTGAAATTCTCAAAAACTTGACCAATACATGAAAGAATTTCATATAAAGCAAGTTGTTCAAAATTTTCAAACACGTTTTTCTCGAAATGACATTCGTGTGGGTTGACATGGTATTGCTTATTTGCGTCCAATTACAAACTCACATTTATTATAATAAAGATATATAAAGTACCTGTCAGAGTAGTTTCGTGCCAACACACAAAGAATCACGCAAGGATTCTTTCTTGCAATTACATTCTCGCACATATTTGCATACTCCATTTGACTGTCTCGTTGGATTGTCACTGAAAATATAATTATGAATTATTTTCATAATAGTCTATTCTGTGGTAGTTATTAATTTCGAAGAAATCATTTTTTTGGTTTGCAGGTCAGGTAGTTTCAAAAATTTTAGACCCGCCTAATAAGCAATTTATGTATTTTTTTTACAATGGGATAGACCCCATGTAACAGCACATTAGTTTCTTCGAAATCCTCTACTTTCTTAAGTAGGTATTTCATATAGATTGAATGAATTTGTTAAAATAAAAATGTAGATAAATAAAATTTTGGATTTAAAATAATTCTATTTACACACCACTTAGCTCTCAAGTATCATTCTTACTTTATATAACAAGCCCATGAATGTTACAACCCTTCCTCCAAAATAAGCGCATATGTCATTAATGAATGGTCCCTAAGTATAAGCAAAAATAAGATAGTCGTAAAATAATTATGTTTCAATTACCAACCTATTTCTGGTCTCGGCATTCCAAAGGCCACACCGTTAGCAGTCTTCAAGATCAATTCCACAAAGCCTTCTGTGTCTTTGCGCAGACGGTCAGGTGTTATGACAACCCATGCGGACAGATGAGCGATCGTAAATAATTTTTGGATCTAAAATGTAATATAAAATGATTAATATATATCAAATTTATGATTTTGGTTCTATTCAAAATTGAATATACAAAAATATTGAATACTATTTTATTTTGACATTGCCAGCTATGTTAGTGTTAAATGTCACTATTAAATTACTTTCTTGAAAAATTCTCAATTATGAAGTTAGTAGAGCTGTGAGCTACATACTATATATAGAATGCTTATTGTATAAAAACAGTTGATGATCAATGGACAACCAATGAGCATTCTTTATGTGGTGTTAGGTTGTCATGAATTTGACAAACATATGAGAAACCAGGAGTAAGTAATTGTAATATAAAATGGTGTCTTACCGCATATCTCTGGTCCAACCCTCAGTAGTATCACCTGCTGGATACTTCTGATTACCACCTTGAATTATATTTTCTGCTGGAAGCTGACGGCCTTTGATTTGCACCAAGTTTGGCGACAATTTCATATTCCATCTTTTCATCTCCTGTTAATTGTCAAAAATTTTTAGAATGTCATTAAAATCATACTCCTTTATCTCTATCACAATTGTTTTTATGTCATGACAGTTGGCAAACAAGAATAAAATGTGTCACTGTAACCTATGAATGCTAACTTGAAGTATCACATGCACATTGCCAACCCAAGAGATAGGAGGGAAGAGATGAGAAGGCAAAAACGAAAAAGAGAAGTGGGAGTGCGAAATTGAGCCTCCGCTGCTCTCAATCATCGCCCGAAACGCAACAGTACTGATACTGCTACTTGACGCCGATTCTCTGTAAGAGGGTAGTAATTCCTCAGTCGAGCCTACTCTTTTGTGCTGGGAGGAGCATGGCTCTAGTACGAAAAGTTACTATAAGTTCACTTACATTGACGACGTCTTTATTCTGTGTTAAGCGGCGGTTAAAATTGAGTAGTTTCTGTATGCGCATGTCCGGTCCGATCTTAGTGTGATTTGAGAGAGCCCGCATTAGTTGGAAGTTGTTGCGCATTTCATCCGAGAGGCCGGTCTGGCGACACAGCTCCGGGACGAGGTACACTAGTTCCGGCATCCCGGCGCGAACGTCACGCGCCTTCGAGCGCGATATCAGCATCGGCTGTCCGGCGTCATGGATACGGATCTTGTATTTCTAAAAAAAAAAAAAAAAACAAATTACTCCTACTAATATGTGAAATATAAAATGTATGTGAGAGTTTGTGAGGATGGATGAATGTTTGTTAATCCTCAATTAGCATAATAAGTAAAGTATGTCCAGCGAAGCTGATGACTCTGGTAGTATTACATAAAAAGCAATTGTTGCTAAATATTAAAATCTTAATCTTATTGTAAAGCAGAAGATGTTATCAGCTTATTACCGTATAATAATAATCAATGTAGGACACATTTTGATCTTTCATTCTGAAAGTAGAACTGGGGGTTTCATTCCATGTGACATCATCAACCCTGTATGTACGTTTATTATAGTCTGTCATGACTATTTTCCCAACAATATCCTCCAAAAAAATTTTCTTATAGTTTGCACCTTTTGTGGCCGCATATTCTTTGATCATTTGCAAAACTGTATCCAATCTTAAAATCTGAAAGAAATAATTCAATATAAGTATATACAAAGGAATTTATAAATGTATAGATGACGTTATGGCGCAGCGGACCTGCTTTAAGCGCCACTGATCGCGGGTTCAATTCCCGCTCGGAGTTGATGTTTGTATTAACCATACTGGCATGTGTTCCGGTGTGGGTGTAATCCTTGTCCTTTGTGTTTCCGGACCCCGACATAGGATATCACTATCCCAATGGGTGCCGTTGAGTCTGTAATGTTTATTTATTGTAAAACTTCGTTATAAAGGCTACTAACTTTGTGAGCTATTTCGGTCACCATGAGAAGTCGATCCTCATACTGATTGATAGTAGTCTTATATCCTGGCCATATCTGAAGTTTGTACTCCGGTACATCAATCTGAAATTTTAATTTATATTAAATATTTCTCAAGAAACTATATTTTTTGACACTAGTAATACATTAGATCACATGATATATTAACCTGTGACCTTTCACAGGTTAATATGTCACAAAGTATAAAAATCCCTTTTTTAAGTCCGCTATACCACCATGTCATGAGATTGTCCACAGAAGCGAAAAGCTTTTGGTTTTTTTAAATAGACTATAGTATGAAATATGTAATTTTTTTAGTTCATAATTTTTTATTTATAAACTATTACTTATAAATTTACCCCTCATGAGTTCAACATGCACATTACACATAATCAACGACAGAAAACGGAAATGCCAAATATTTATTTTACAACCGAAATTCAGAGAACAGAAAAAAATTGTAGTAGGTACATAGGTAATTCGTAAATTTATAAAAAAATAAAAATGTCAATGCTTTATCATTTTTTTGTTTTAAGTAATAAGAGACGAATATAATTCGACGTGATTTTTTGAGGCCAATTTTGAGATACGATATTTTCGCTTTCTGTTATCGATTACTGTATACAAAGTATAAGATATTGTTGTAATAATGTATTTATGAGTATTCGTCAACACAAGGCGCTGCGCATCACCAGTCTCAGAATCTGACGTCACTAACATGTCGGTGACGATAAATTACAAGTTTTGTAAAATCTAGAAAGGAGCTATTCATAAATTAAGTCCCAAGTATTTCCTTTCCTTTCAAAAATCATTTTCAGTTCGTGTTCCATCGTGTTATGTGACGTCACATTTTTGCAACAATAATTATTAATATTATAATATTAATTTAAATCTAGAAATTATTAAATTGAAACAGCAGTTCCAAAATTAGTTATTAAGTGAAATTTTTAGGTTTTCGTTAACAGTTCAAATATTCTTTCGCATTTGCATTTAAACAGTTATATAGATTTTTAAATGTCATGTCACAAAACTTAGGACCCCTTCCTCACTTCCTCCCTTCTTTGTCACAATTAAATTTTACGCATGACGTATTTGCATGGTCTCAAATGACTTTCGCAATGCGCGAAAGATTTAATTTAAATTAAAAAAATTATTCAATATAAATCACCTTTGCTTCAGGATCGAAATAATCCCTATTCATTAGCTGCAAATCCATCAAGTTGAAGCAAGTTCTTATGATGATGTTAAATATTTGTATGTAGTGATAGTCTCCGGGACTAACTTGGCAGGTGAGCTGTATGATAAAGACAGTTATATTGTTGTAATAAAATTGTCAAATCTGTTAAGTATTTTAATAATTATTCTTCATTCTAGTTAATTATTCGCGTTATTTTATTAATCCGCGGTCTGCTTATTACTCTTATCCGGATTTGACATGTTACTAGTTTTTACACAGAGCGATTGCCATCTGACCTCCGCAACCCTAAGGGCGAACCAGTAACTCATTGGATAAGAGCAATTTACTTATCAAGAGTTAACGATTATTATCAGATGTTATGTGATAACAACCGGTACCGACAGCTTAACGTGCTCTCCGAGGCACGGTGGGGAGATCCACACGGACAAACGCCATAGGCGAAACTGATATTTATAACAAACATCTGCCCGAGCGGGAATCGAACCCGCAACCGTCGAGACTAAAGGCAGACTCGCTACCCACAACGCCACAACTGTGTGAATTTAATATTTATTCAATAACAGTAATAGCTTTATTATTAGCAACATTGACAATTTTAACGTAGATGGGTCTGAACACCAGAGGCCCAAAGGCCACCCCTTCCTATGCCTGTTCTTCTAATATGCCATATATCTGAAATGGTACGGTGACTTCTCTGGTGTTGCAGGTGAACTTAGGCTATAGATATAATATGATACAATAGATAGCTTTCATAAAAAGTCACAATCTTGTGTTTGTCTGTTACTATACACATTCAAAATCATAATGTTAAAAAATAAATAAATATTGTTAACCTTAATCATGATTTGCATTTTTGCATTATCAGTCTTTCTCTCTGAAAACAATTCTAGTGGTTCTGGATTAAGTCTGTTGACAGTGTATAACACAGCACCATCAAATAGATAACTGAAATAAATAAAAAAAAAAGAATTTTAACTCACATATTTTGAATCATTAGCCCCAGTTTCTGGTACATTTGTCAAATTTAAATCAAATATTCCAAATGGAGAATGCTCATTAGTTCAAAACAGTTGATTAACTGACAACCAATGAGCACAAATTGTGTACGAGAATCCGGGGGTTAAAAATTACATAATATAAATTGTCGTAATTACCATATGAAAAATATACAGATATCATAAGTTGAAAGCTCAGATTGTATATATGCATGTATTGCTATTACAACTGTCATTCGCTAGCGGCACAAATGTCAATATTCACAAGTAAAAAATTCACAATAAAAAGCAGTTTGACATTAATAAATAAGAAATCATACATACCCTCCAATGGTCTTAGCGTGAACGCGCAACAGAGCTTTGCGAATGAAAGTGTTGTCTTCTTCCGGCGAAAAATCGACATGGTACTGATAGAGTGACCAGTTGGGTGTGGTTTCTACAGTAAAATAATTGGCCTTCAAATCCAGCGGGGTACCCGAACTACCTGAGAGAACAAATAATGATATTTAGGTATATTATATACCTATATAATAATTAGAAATAAAGGTATAGAGAGAATCATTTTTTCTAGTGGTTATGGTATTGCAAGTGCCTTGCTAGTATATATAGTATACATTAGTTAAGGTTAAGGTAAATTCAGGGGTGATGTACAGTTGTTTGCCATCCTATAACAAAAATGTTACCTTATATTTTAGTAAGCAGTTATACATTGGAGTTTTTCTCTATCACAGGTCATAACAAATATTATAAATATATTAAATAAAACTCCAAAAATGTATGATATATATAATCCAATATATGTACGACAATGTATTATTTACACATATTATAATGATAAAACTTTATTAAAAAATAATTAAAAAATTTATATGGATATGTAAAAAAAAAAATTAAATTGAAACTCTGTTTTAAAGCATATACTTTAGAGATTTAATAAATTTAATGATTGCATCATCTTACCAGACATAAGGAAGCAGTTGCAATAAAGAGAACCTGATACCCTCACAGATTATGTTACCAAGACAGTTTTATCTCATATTTTATCAACTAAACTCTGCAATGAACCTGTCTTTTGTCGCGGATTTTATATAATCCTGCTCAGGCAGTAGTTTTTTTAAAGTTATAAATTTTGTTTCGGTGTGGGTGTTTGGTCTTGTCTTTCTGCCATTCCTCGGATAGCATGTTAAGCTGTTGGAGCCGGTTGTTATTACATAACATCTGATAATAATTGTTAACTCATGATAGTAGATAATACACTTTTATTTAATGAGTTACTGGTTCTCCCCTTAAGGTTGTGGAGGTCAGATGGCATCGCTCTGTGTAAAAACTTGTAACCTGTCAAATCTGGATAAGAGTAATAAGTAGAATAATATTAGGAATAAGAGTGTGTAATGTACACATTACTGTATTTTAATCAAACACTGAATCAGCTTGTATGTTGCAATCACATTTGTAAACCTTCATCTGGGGTGGAGCAAATTATTAAAGATGACATTGTCTTCATATTACATTATATTCAATATTCTATTTATATCTTTAGATTAAAATAATGAAGTTAATTTTACAACAATTACTTCAGAAGTTTTGCAATGTATGTAATTTAGATGAGTGTTAGTTTTTTTGAGGCAGCTTAAACACCAACCATGCTTTGCAATTTGACAATAAATCAAGCCTAACAGTGCACAAAAATACAAAAATCAATGTTCTGACAAATGACCATAGAAAGGCTTTATTATTATTAAACTTAAATGTTTAATAAATCTACGAGGAAAAATTTGAAAATACTCTATTACATAGAATATGAAAAAAGCCTGGCACATTATGTTTTTTAAACATTCATTTCTTTTAAATAAAAATATTTCTTTTAGTAAACAAAAATGATATAAATATATTGTTTTTCGATGATTTATTCTCTATAACATTAATCCTTCCTTATAATAATAATAATAAAGCCTTTATTTCCCGAAATTTACATTTGTAGCACAAAATTAATTTAAAGATAAAATATAGAAGTAACTTAATTAAAAATCTACACTTATATTATAAAATGTCTTGTGTTTCGTGTGCCTTCACGGCAAAGGCCTCCTCCAACTCCCTCCACTGCTTTCTGTCTGCCGCTACTCTCATCGAGAGGGGTCCTAATGTCATTTTTAATTCATCTTCCCATCTTTTTGCTTTGCGACCTCGACTCCTGGCACCATCCCTTGGGTACCAAACTGTTACCTGTTTGCTCCATTTTTCCTTTTTGCAGCAAAGCATATGACCAGTCCACCTCCATTTAAGTTGGTCGATACGTGACAAAATGTCTGTTAGATTTGTTTTGCCCCGGATATCTGTACTACTAACTTTGTCCATTAGTTTCAAACCTAGCATACTCCTTTCCATACCTCTCTGACATCTTGCTAGTTCGTCCCTATGGTGTTTCGTCAAAGCCCAGGTTTCGCAGCCGTATGTGATGCAGGGTAAGATGCAGATGTCAAAAGTTTTCTTCTTGATTTTAATGCCAATTTCCTTACTTTTCATTATTTCTTTCAAGGCCCAATATTTTTTCCACCCAGTTGCAATTCTTTTGTCTATTTCTTTTGACATTTGGTCATTTGGTGATATTATCTGGCCTAGATATACATACTCCTCAACATATTCGAGTTTCTGACCATTGATGGTTATGTCTTTTGGTATTGAATTTGTCATCATTTTGGTCTTGGTTGGGTTCATTTCTAAGCCTAATTGTTTGCTTTTGTCTGCTATTGTTTGTATCATACTTTGCAGCAGCAATGGATTCTCTTCCAAAAGTACTATGTCGTCTGCGAATCTTAGATGATTTAATCGCGATCCATTTATATTTAGCCCCAGATGATTCTAGTTTTCTGAACATTTGTTCTAGTACTGCTGTAAACAGCTTTGGTGAGAGTGGGTCCCCTTGTCTGACATCCCTATCGATTGGAAAAGCGTCTCCCATAGATTCCAGCCTGATGCTGGCTTTACTTTCCCTGTAAATATCCTAATCCTTCCTTACTAATGTTATAAATGTCCAAGTAACCTATATCTCTCTGTCCACTTTCACATCACAACAAACCTGAACCTTTCAGGCATGAAAAAAAATATATAAAAGTAGTGCGAGGAAAGCTTCCTCGCAGCGTCTAACTCAGTACATGAGATTTGGTACACAGATAGCCTGAGAAATGACATAGGCTATTTTAATGCGACAAAAATATGGTTGTTGGGGGAAGGGTATGTTAGTTTAGATTATGAAAAGTTGTATGGAAGTATCGTCATTTTTAGAGCTAGAATCTTGAAACTCTTATTTTAGGCTTTTGATTCAATATACAGCATGGTGCAGTCATTAAAGTATTTATATGTATATATGTGAAATATAATATATAAATATCTTATTTGTAAAATAATTTGCCTATAAAATAAAAAATGCTACCTAAAGACACTATTCCAAGAGGACGAAGTCGCAGGCACAGCTAGTAATATATAAGTGTGAATAGTTACCTTTCTTTGATGTTATAGTTTGAGGCCGAGTACGCATAATTTGCATCTGTTCTGGCAATACACGGCCCCCGCCTCTGCGTGACCCACGACCAACAACTGTGGAACCTGGCTCTCCACTAGCTGTTGCTTGAGGTTGAGCTGTAATAGCAATCTTCTTAAGTACATTCAGTTTAATTAAAAACATAAATGGGATGGCTCGACTAGGGAAGTACTACTCTCTCACAGATAATCGGTGTATAATAACAGTATTAGTAGGTACTGTTGCATTTCGTAAGATGAGTGGGAGCACCAGAGACCCAATCTCCAACCTCTTCTGTTCCCTATCCTTTGGTTTCTGTTCCATCCTTCCCATGCGGTTGGCGACTGGCATTTGATGCTTCAAATATTGCAAACATTCATTGCAGTGACTGTTTACCATTTACGTTGAGCGCAATATATGCTTGTGTGCCATGTAAAATAAAATATGGATCTATTGTATTAGTCCGTTTGCCACAATAAAGAAACAAAAAAAAGTAATTACTAATAGCAACAGATTGCATCCTTTGTTGTATATCGACATCTCCAGGATGATCATGAGTCGATGGAGTGGTGCGGTGAGATGCTCTTCCCGCTGCAGGTGCTGGCATACCAGCTCGAACTGGAGGGGCTACAGAGGGTGGACCCCATGCTGACGGTGGTTGTGGTCTCGGCCCTTGTGGAGGCGCCTGTTGCTGAGGCCTAGGTTTCTCTCCTGGGCGTCTAGGAGGTTGCCCGGTATCACCACCCCTTCCCGCACGACCACTTGCTCGTCCTCTACCACGACCGGACATGATCGTCCCTGTACAAAATATTATTTATATGTATAATTTGATTTTACATTCACAATAACGTTTTTTATTACTTATTATGTACTTTTTACTAGCCGAATGCTTAATTGCAAATGATCCTAAAACATGAGCGTTACTTTAAATATGCAAGATCAGTAAAATTTGTTTTTAATAAATGGCGGAATATAGGTTTTTTTGGAGGGTATATTTTTGTCTCGAAAAATAAGAATATTTACTATTTTGGCAATTTGTATTAAATATGTGATAGTATTTATAATTATGTTTAATATTATTGAATTAAGTATATGAAGAAAAGAAGGAGAACCAAATTGTAGAAGATAACTTACAAAGATTTTTTGATGAAGGCGAAACAAATTTAGAAGCTCAAAGGAAAAATAAGCAAATGCTGTGAGAGATAATAGTATAAAAACTATTAATACAATTTACAAATTACAATATCTCAACAATAACAGAAAATGCAAATAGCAATTTAGCAAATGGCAGAAAATTCAGAAGTTATCAAGTCGACTTCAACAAATGTTGTTGCCATAATGATAATTTCTAAACTTCCGTTCATAGATATTTAAAAAAATATAGATTCACGATTCTATGTATTGAAATTGGTAAAAATTGAAAGATAAACTAGCCCTAGCCAATGAAATGGTTAACACTAAGTAAAACGTGCAGTAACTGGCCACTTAAGCACATTGGCTACTTTAAATTGTTACAGTTCTAATTTCCATCATTTAAATTATACTTGTATGTTATCGCCGCGTAGAGAAAACAGTCATAATTGAAAAGCGAATGATAAAAAAACGAAAACCATGGTTTTTATAGTTTTATAGTATATTTAGTCAGACCTATACAATTCGACCAGAAACTGGCCATCAAAATCAGAAACTGTCATCAAAATCATCATGCGATGATCCTTTAGAAACTAGCCACAGCTTAACTTGGTTATAACAACAAAATATAAGAAATGAGAAATATTTTTTAAAAGAAATCAACGTGAATATGGATTTTATAATTAGCTGCAATCGTACTACAAATAATGTTCACATTAATTATTTTATAGAAAATAATTACTTTTAGTATGTAACTAGCCACAAAACTGGCCACCTGTACTGGTTATTGTAACAAACCCTAAAAGCTTAGTATCATAATCCAGATAAACTAAGTTCTTTAAACTTTCAATTTACGTAACTATTTTTCAAAAAAAGCAAAAGGGTAGTTTTGTTATTAAATTTCATACATAGAGCAGTAAAAAAATATGTACTATTTTGTTTCCAGTTAATAGCCACCCTATTATAAGATGTTCAATAGAATAAAATAAATAATATTGGTTTGTAATACCAATATTTAATTAATATTGAGGTGGCAAAAAAAGAATCTGACGTCCTATGTTCAAGCGTACTCAACCTGCCTGTAAATCCGTCACTGAGTAGAAATGATTTCTTTTGTTACGTTTCATTTCGCAAGAGTGCAGGAAGACCGAGCTCGCAGCACTACTTTTTCTCGTTCTCCTCCCTTTTTCCTACATAGTGTAGCATATTTTGCAATATTACTGGTGGTGCAAACGTCGAATAGGATTAAGTGAATATTTGATTTGTACAATTTATACATAGATGTAGACATAAATAAAAATTGAGAATCCTATGTACTAAAATTTGTTAAAATTTAGCAATATAATATAATTGTATAATAAACAGGCAAATTAGACTATATATGACACGATAATTTAATACATGGAAACGTTCCCATTTATTGAATTCTAAAGATAATTATCATAATATGTACTTATATCATCATTCAACTTATCCTTCAAAACTGGCCACATTTTGATTACATCCATTACATATAAGTTGTCCATTACATATAAGATTCTCGTTATACTCTCCATAGTTTTAAATCTGTAATATTTTATTGAAATGGCAACTTGATTTACTACCAACCTTAGAAAATAAAAATTATACAAACAAAAATCTTTAGGGCTGCCGGTTACCGGTAACGGCTTTATGTGCTTTATGAAAAGAGCATAAAAATTATAAAAATTACTATATGTTAACCATAATAAGCTTTGCTTTATAAGTAATACGACTACCGAAAGATATTGGAGCGATGCTATGTGAGCATTATTATTTTAGAATGATATAATTATAAAAAACAATCAATAGTACATTACATAATCATTATAATAATAAATAAGAATACGGCTCATGAGCTGTGGCTTGGTATGAAGTTCATACAGACAACCAAGTAAAAGTGGCGTTAGCTAAATAAATCATACGTAATAATTAAGTTAAAATAAATAGAGACGTGATTAATTTATTATATATAAAAAATGTACCTTTTAAGTACTTGATAGACCAAAAATTTTATGAAATTTTTTTCACTCTCTTCAACAAAAGCTTAATTCTTATTAAAATTGGCTGTCGGATGACTTGATATACTAAGGAGCGGCCATTCCATATAGGCAAAATATCAGACTTGTTGGTGTCGCGGTCACACTTTTACTTGTTGTTGTTCGGTTATGTTGTTGCTTGTAGCAGCATCACCTACGTGCAGTTATAGGAAATAATTGTACGCTACACATCTTTTATTTATCTTTACTTTCTACGTTATCATTCGGAATAGATGAACGTAGATAGCTCTGAAAAGAACTGTTTTATATGCCTTCATTATAAGGCGTGGTTGGTATGCGAAAGAGCGTCGCTCTGAAAAGAGCGTTTTTAAGATAACTACCAGTCCTCGACAATTAATTAACCACAAAGGCACAATGGACAAATTGCTAATCATAACCAAATAAGAAATGGAGATAGCGTCTGACTAACATCGTTCCGTTGCGTTGGTGTTGAATTTACAAAGGGGCACCAATGAATTTGTGTCATAAATACAGATATTAATTTCGGTCTTGTATTTTTTTATAATATAAACCAAGGCCGTTGAGTGTGTAGGTAGTGTTGCGTCTTGCTAGTGGGGCCTATAGCCTCAATGGTCGCGGTTTCGAATCCCGCTCAGTCGGATGTTTGCATTCATCTTACGAGCATCTGTTTCGGTCTGGGCGTTTGTCTTTGTTGGTCTTCCCACCATGCCTCGTAGAGCACGTTAAGCTGTCGGTCCCGGTGTCGCCCTTAAGGTTGCTGAGGTCAGATAGCAATCGCTGTGTATAAAAACTATAAAAAGTCTGTCGAATCCGCTAAAGAGTAATAATATAAGATATTTGTAATATTCTTTTAACTATATTTTTTTTCCTTATACTATTTAAACTTTTACCATATTTTGTAGCTCTTTTACCATAGTATTGGCAATCTTGTAGTTTGTTATATTTTGTTCTTTTTATATCAATAATTTATTACGACTCTGTATTTTTCTATAGCGCCATGTTAATTGTAGCTTGTAAGTTTTATATAACTTTAATCATTTAAATACACTATATTTTGTTTTGCTTGTAGTCTGGCATTATTTATTTATTTATTTATTTATTTATTTATGCACCAAAAAAAAATACAGTAACAAAAACAAGGGACACACAGAATGATGGTACAAAAGGATGGCTTATCTCTAATAAGAGATCTCTACCAGAAATCCTGGGAAAAATTGAGTTTATTTATATAGAGTATGAAAAGGTGGTGTAGGTGCAATAGATACAACATTAAATACAAATACCTTACATATATATCAATAATATAATTAAATATATAAAATATAACCATATATATAAATACATACATATACATATATAAATATCTATAAATACATAGAACTTACATATTAATAAATACATATACTATGTTATAATGATAGAGATAGGTAATAATCTTTTAATCTGCGCTTAAATGTAGTGAGGCTAGGGTTCATGTGAAAAATGTGGTCTGGCAAAGAATTCCACAGACGCGCAGCATGTACAGTGAAAGAATTGCCAAAGAAACCAGTATTGTAACGTGGCACCTCAAGCACCTTCAACCTTACACACGAACGCAGGGGCCGATCTCTGTACGGACAAATGTGGAAACTGTCTCGAAGGTAACTTGGCGAGTTATTTTTCAATAATTTAAAAAGTAAAGAAAGAAGATGTATATTCCGGCGAAATCGGATAGGGAGCCACTTTAGCTGTCGACGATAGTTGGAAATGTGATCGAATTTGCGCAGTCCGAAAATAAAACGAATGCACACATTTTGAAGTTTGTCTAATTTGTCGAGCAGCTCTTCATTCGCATCCAGATAGCAAACGTCAGCATAGTCAATGATAGGAAGAAGAAGAGACTGTGCTAATAGGATTTTAGTTTGGAGAGGAAGGAAATTTTGAAGGCGTTTTAATGAATGTAAGGAGTAATGGAGACGCTTACTAACTTCATTGACATGAGCTTTCCAAGATAGGTTGTGGTCAATAATTAAGCCTAGATCTTTAGCATGTTCACTATAAGCTATAATCTTTCCATCGAAAAGAATACTGGGTAAGCTACTCTGGTCGATCCTACTTAACAATTGTTTGCTACCGATAATCAGAGCCTGTGATTTAGACGGGTTGATAAGGAGTCCAAATGATGTGGCCCATTTACTAATTTTGATCAAATTACAATTTATATCATGTATGCCGCATTGAGATCAGATAAAGATGCATGCTTATATAATTGTAAATCGTCTGCATAGAGATGGTAGTGAGAAGTGATAATTTTAGTGATTTCATTTATAAAAATGGAGAAGAGCAGAGGAGAAAGAACGCCGCCCTGTGGAACACCAGCAGTAAGATCACACCACTCAGAATTAGTCTCTTCAAAGCAAATCGTCTGCCGGCGCCCACGAAGATATGTATGGAACCACTTGATCACGGATGGCGATATGTTGAGAGAAGGGAGGATACCAAGTAGGATATCAAAGTCAACCGAGTTAAACGCATTACTAAAATCAAGCAGTATGAGAATAGTCAACTGCTTGTTATCCATAGCGCAGCGAACGTCATCAGTGACTTTGAGCAATGCAGTACATGTACTGTGAGTAGGGCGAAAACCAGATTGGTAAGGACTAAAAAGATTGTTTTTAGAGAGGAAAGAGGATAACTGTTTTACAATGAGATCTTCTAAAATTTTCGAAAGGATAGGTAAGATAGAAATAGGACGGAAGTGAGAGAAAGAAGTGGGGTTAGAAATTTTAGGGAGAGGAATTACTTTTGCTGATTTCCAGGCTGCTGGAAAGCAACTAGAAGTTAGTGAGAAATTTAAAATGTGGACGATGACAGGGAGCAATAAGTCAAAGATAGGCTTAAGCATCTCACGACTAATATTATCGTTCCCGATAGCTTTGGAAGAGATGGACAGGAAACTTCTCTTAATATCGCTAGCCGTGATCGTCTGAAAATTGAAAGAATCACAATTGGGTGGGGTGGCTTTAGCCAGGCTTAATAAAGTTTCAGCCTTATTTAAGTCTGAAATAACGGAAGGAGGAGTAGAGAAATATTTATTTAGGGAATTGATGTCAAAAGCATTGTGAGTATTATTAGAAACCGTACCCACACCCAAAGATTTGAGAAAGCTCCACGTCTGTGAGGTGGATAAATTGTTTATAGAGGAGTAGATATGGCGACGTTTGGCATCCCTACACATCCTATTGCAGAGATTACGCAATTTTTTATAGACTGCATAATTATCGTCTGAGGGATTTCGCTTATATTTTCGCTTGGCTTTATCACGTCTGAGCATAGCATTTTTAATTGTTGCAGTAAGCCAAGGTGCAGGTTGGTGTTTTACTTTGATAGGTCTTATCGGAGCATGTATATCGTACAGTCTAGTTATAGTATCATTGAAACATGCTACCTTGTCATCAATATTGGTGTAACAATATAAATTAGTCCAGTCAATAGATGAGGCATCTTTATGTAGCTACTATCCATGTTTAAAAAAAAACAACACACCTGTTTTTGTTTTTTTACGTTATTCTAAATTGGTTGTTGCTTGTTACTTGTCGTTATTACCTATAATTAAGGTACCTACTGTTTAAATTGTTATTTTTAAACGAGTCTATTCTATATTTAGTAAGTGATTTGTTGGCAATCTAAATAAATCAAAATATAAGATGTAATTAGCCCTGACCAGAGCATGGGTAAACACCGGGAATAACACTAGGAAGAAGAATTAAATATCTGTAGCAGTCCAAAGTCTTTCACAACATGATTTATTCCTAGTCCAGATTGGTCCTTTGAAAAAATACCTCTCTAATGTAGTTTTGATGTTATCGAAAGTGCTGTAAAAGCGTCCGATGTAGTTTTCTATAGAAATTAATGGTTGTTTGACCCCGTGACGAATCGTCGTTTTCTGGCTTTGCCTTATATTTCACGGCGGTGTTATGGTCTAAATAAAAAAAAAACTGTCCATATATTTAGTACATGTTAGGTACATTATTTTATCATTATTATTATATATTATATATGTGGGTGTTTGTTTGATGTATTTATCACGTGACAATATAGACGAAAGAGGTTGTAGTCTTAATATAAATAAAGCTGGTTGTTATTGACATCTGTCGTATCTGTCCTGGTGCGTGTTTGTTCAATGGATCATGGATGGACGTATTTTGAGGCAGCGCCTATGGCACCTGAGACACTGATTGATAAAATTATTAAGGCAGACACAAACATCAACCACGCAGATCCTAATTTAGCGCATTCTCCGACATACATATTTCACTAGTTGAGGAACTTCGTACCGCCTTACAATTAATGTTGTTTTAAATAATTAGCTGAGTTATATTCACTTTTATATTTTACTAGCGGCCCGCACCGGCTTCGCACGGGTATAAAATATATAGCCTATGTCATTCACTGAAAAAATGATTAAAATAGATCCAGTAGTTTTGATTTAATTAAATTTGGAGTAAAACAATGCCCGTTTCCAGAAACCATACATATAAACCATCCTCTTCAACTAACACTATCTATTAAAAATCGCATCAAAATCCGTTGCGTAGTTTTAAAGATTTAAGCATACATAGGGATATAGGGACATAGAAAGCGACTTTGTTTTATACTATGTAGTGAAGACACAATAGTTATTAAGATTGCCGGTTAAGTACGTTAAGTCAATAAAGTAAGTTTGAAGGAAATTTTAAACAAATTTTAGAGATATATAATTTTCTCATGTAATTTTGTATTTTATTATTATTTGTACTTCACAAAATAAATTGGGAACTACTATGAAATTACCAACTTATTTTTAAAATTGAAATTGAAGCAATAAATATTAGCGGATTTCTATTTTAAATTCCATTCAACCCTCTTTATCGCCATATTTGTTACGAGGAACTGAATTTAGAACGGGGGTTTTATGTCCATTTGACACTGCTTTAAAATGGCACGTTTTTATTCCGGCATTTTTATTAGCTCCGTTTTCCTCTTTGTAACGGGACGCTGCTCTCCCTATAGTGAAATTTATTTAAATTCTTAAAAGAATATTCCCTTTTCCTCAGCTACTTTGTTCCTACCGCTTCGGAAGTCTTAAGTAAGTTTGTTAGAATTTCCACAGTTATTGAGACACTCTTACTCGTATTTTGTATTCGGAACATTGTTATCATTTTGAGTTTCATTCGAGAAGCTCATAGCCGAGTGCACCCACTGATCGATCGGTAGGTTAAGCAACTTTAGACGCGGTCAGTCACTAGATGGATGATCGTATGGTGGTATTTTAACTGAGGGTCTCCGTGCTTCGGAGGGCACGTAAAAGTCGGTCCCTGCTGTTGACAATTTGGCAACAGTCGAAAAATCAAGTCATCACGAGCGACCTGAACAACTCTGACACTAGGTTGGCCATTAAGAAGAAAAAAAGAGTTATAATTTTATCTTTTTGTCTCGTATTATCAATTTGACGATTGAGGGAATCACTGCGTGATGTTAATTAAAATGCAGTCCTTTCGTTTCTGCTTCCCCGTAATTAAGTTCTAGTAGAGTTTAGTATGTACCCTTCCCTAGGGACGTGGCTGACACCGGCCCACATAAAACATTTACGCCCTAAAACCGGTTAATGGGGACAGTTTAGAGAGTGAGAATCTTGTAGGGTTTATTTAAATAGAAAATAAATAAAAATAAAGTGATTTTTTATATAAGAAATAAATTCCTAGCATATGTAGTAAGCACGACGACGATGACGACGATGACGACGATGACGACGATGACGACGCAGCGGTTGCGAACCTCCTTTAAACGCCACAGGTGACGGGTTCGATTCCTGCTCGGAACATGATATGTTTGTATTGACCATGCAAACATATTTTCCGGTCTGGGTGTATTTGTCCTTGTCCTTATATGTGTTTCCGGACCCCCGCCACAGTGTATCACTATCCTAATGGGGGCCGTTGAGTGTGCAGCGTTTATTTATTTAAACAGTTTTTGTGGTAGTAGAGCTATGCTCCGCCCAGCAAAATACGACTCGATCTTAAGATTAAAGTAACAGTAACAGTAGGTAATGTTGCGTTTTGTGCAATAAGTGGGAGCGCTGGAGACCCAAACTCCCTTTCACATTCCTTCCCTCCTATCCCTTGGGTTCGTAACGCGCATGTGATACTTCAAGTATCGCGCGCGTTCATAGGTCGCGGTGACTGCTTACCATAAGGCGGACCGTATGCTCGCTTGCCAACCGCCATGAGATAAAAAAAAAGAAGTTAAAGGATATATTTTGTTCATATAAACTCTTTATTGTTTTGGTTATTTCTAAAAGATATAAGCTTTCATCATCTCATATTAATTTGATAAATTCATGCTTTATTAAAAAAATGACTTAAAGAATTTATTATTATGTAGTAAAATTATTTAAAAAAATTAATATGGTACGAAATATTTTTAGAGTTCACAAAAACTGTAATAACCTTTAAAAGTATTTCAAACATTTATACACTAATAATCCGAATCCGACGACATCAGTGCAAACAATATCTCTGCAAATTAATCAAAGTTTGAAATCATTTAAATATTGATTTAACTCCAGTAAGTAGCGGGGCGGGCCGGCCGGCCAAATATTTGTCGGAGGCAAACAGTAATATCGTTGCGCCTCCCGGCAATCCCTGCTTCCGTATTTCAATCGAGCTCAATATGATAATGATGGATACGCGCAGTGATTGCTGATGCGTGCTCGAAACAGCTTTGTGTCGGATTTATTGCAATTCTCTCGAGCCTTTAATGAAATGCTGTGCAAATAGCGTATTCAATAGCTATGGGTGATATATATTTTACTTCTAATGTATTGTATGAGTTTCGCAAATGGTAATCTAGATTTTTTTAAAGTGAAAACGAAATAACATTTAGCCGGTTTTGCTTGGAAAAGATCCTAAGAAAAATTTGTCCAAGCTCGAGTCGGACTCGTTCACAAAAGGTTCCGTACTGTCGTAAAAAACCAACGTTTTTTCACATGAAGATGAAATTGAATTTGTTTTATTTTTTGTTATTAGCCGCCATCACAAGTGGCTATTGCAGTTCATGAGATATCATTAGCAAAAAATATCTATCAAAAACATCAAGTTTCTTGTAAAGAGACCCTCTTTACTTTAAATTTTATTTTATTTTTATTATCTGTTGCTGTACAATTCAACACAGAAATACGACTTCTGTGAAATTTTACTCTGCCTATTACGGTCCATGAGATACAGCCCGATGACAGACGGACAGATGGACGGACAGCAGAGGCGTCCGTATCCGTCTTTTTTATTTTATTCAACAGAGTTAATTTTTTTTTTATTTATGGTGGTTTGAGATTATATTTGAGTATCTCTGGAGCTTCTTCTGTGTCGTTTCTGTTTAAGTGCATAACGCAACTTATTTTTTGTAGTACTGAATTGAGAAGTATCCTTAAATAAAATCAAGTCTCAATAGCTTAACGGTAGAAGGGCCGACTGCACCCCAGTAACGCGAGAGTCGCGGGTTCGATCCTGACCCCTTGGGCTATTGTCGTACCCACTCCTAGCGCAAGATTCGAGCTTATTTGGAGGGGAAATAGGAATATTAGTAATGCCTTGAAAAATCATTGCTAAATATTCTTTAAAAAAAACACCCACACCGAAACACATGCATGTATGGTCAAATCAAATATTTATCCTGAACTTAAACCAAACTGGCAGTCATCACGAATACTGGTGTATTGAATCCAGATTATGAGCTGCCATTCCTATTAATTCTTATAAGTTTTTGTTTCTGCGTGGTTGTGACTGTGTTTGTATGTGTGTCAGGCCTCCTCAATCCTGGAGATGCTCAGTGTTATCCAAGTAGAAGGCAGGTCAGGTTATCATGCCTCGAGATGAAACATATAGCCCTAGAACGCGATGTTGGCGCACAGTGGACGCTCTATGCCCACCTAGGAGTCTTTAAGTCAAGTAAGTCAATCTGCCATTCTTGTCTTCACTAATTATATCATATTCTCAATAATTAATACATATTTTGTAGTAAATATTTTTAAGTAAATTAATTAAGTGATGTCAAAGCAAATTATAATGGGTAACATAATCCCATTGTCAAGCTTTACTTAATGAGTCTTCACTTTTAACGAGATCTCTCATCTGTTTGTGGAAATTTAATTTAAACTTTGGTTTTAAGGGATGGATAGGCTGGTGGAAAATTTTAAAGTGTAACTAGTCTAGGGAATTATTATGACACATATTTTAATACGTAAAAAAATAGAACAATTAAATTAAATTCAAATTCAATTATTTAATAAAGCCATTAGATTTTCTGTGGTTTCCTAATAAAAATTTTGTATTTTTTTTCTCTCACTCTTCTAGTTTTTCACGGGTAAATGATATAAAGCTATAATATACAGCGTAATCATCTTTTTTCCGCCCGGTGACACGACGCTATGCTGTCAACGACAGTAGACACGAAAAGTATATCGTAACTTTTTATTTATCACAAATTACAAGTGTAGTTTTAAGATTATGGGTAGCAGGGGTAAATGGAGGAAAAGAAAGGAAATGGAGAGGATTGACAATTTGGACCTCTGGCACGGCGATTCATTGAAGAAACTTATTAGCATGGATATGACTACTCCATGTTGGTTATTATCATTGTACTAGAATATGCCCGCGCCTTCGTCCGCGTGAATAACCCTTTGAGGCACCTTCGTTGCAACTAAATTGTAATTGCGCCTAGTTCACTCTCAGATTCACCTCAGATCATTACATAATTTATATCATGATCTTATCAAAGCAAACCTTATATCGAGAAGAGCCGCGGGAACAGCTAGCGTAATATTAAAAAATAAAACAAAGTATCTCCTTCTTTTTTAAAGCTGTTAGAAGAGATCAGAGTATAAGACGGTGGATCATATCGAGATATTCTTTAAGCTTGTTCGATATCAACTTATCAAAGTTTCAAACTTGGCTGGAGTAATGAAGAATTATGAGTCTGGTTGTCTCGCTCGTAATTGTCATTTCGGTTATTAGAGCTGAGGTGGCTGAAACTCGTTATATCTAAGTAGGAGATGACGTTGACACATTGATATCCCCTTGTGTTTTTAATTAACATCATTATTTACGATGATGTAGATTTTCAATGAAGTTATTTAATGGATGATTATAAAGGAAAATCCTCTGAGATTGTCGCTACTTTTTTCTTAAAACTTGGATCGGTTTTTCAATGAAATTTAGCGAATCGTTTCAAAGTCTAGATTAACACATAGACATAGACTTAGGAATAGACTTACTGTATACTAGTGACAGGCCTTTTCATACAGACAATATGTCAAAAATGTCGTACTCGGTGGTGCTCCTTCGTAAATTCGTAAAACGCAACGAAATGAAGTTGTCAAATGCTTGCAACATAACCGAGTGAAGTTAGTATACTCTTTATTTTGGTAAATGACACGCTTTTACGTGTGATATTTTATGTTTATGCCAAGAAAATGAAAAATCCACATAGGTATCAGTGAATATGGTCGTAGCCAGCATTTGGCCTAGGGGAAGGCAAATTCTTAATTTAGTGTCCAGAGGGAAAATTAATTAAAATTAGGCAAAATTACTATCTTCTTTAATAGTTATTAGTTAAATAGTTTCAAAATGCATTATGTGCATTTTTCAGTATTTCGCAAGGTCCTTGGGCGCCACCCACCACCCCGCTACTACATCGCTACGCTCATCAAGTTCTTAAAATGTCCAAAATCCAAACAAAATATTTTAATGTCGATTTATCGATATATATTTAGTAAAAAGTAAACGCATTAAAACCCTTTTTGCCGGATGTTATCGGGGGCTTAATGCGTTGTACATCGTTCCACGTGAATGAGTATGATTCATCAGAGCCCATTCAAGGCGATCCCTGGTTACAGACATGCTGTTATAGAGATGTGTATAATTTTTCGGGATCGATGTTGCTTTAAAAAAAAAGCAAAGGCAACAAAAGCGCCTTATAGTCTAACTGAAAAGTGACACTTGTATGTATGTTTTAGTTAAATTGATGGATTTGTTACATTTAAATCAAATCCTTATAAAAATTAGGTAGATTCTAAGATTATATAAATATAACTTCGAATATAAGTTGGTTGGTTTTTGATTGAAGAGGCTTCTTTGAAAATATTAACTATGCCAAGCGCTCACGCCGCCCGAGACATTGGTTATTTTATAAAAGTTTTTTTTAATTTCTTTAAGGTTGGCAAACAAGCATACGTCAGCCTAATCGTTAGCAGTCACTTGCGATAGCTGAAGTATGACTACGTTTTAATTTTTAAAAACAAATTATTTATTTATTTTAACGCCACGGATCGTGGGTGCCATTCCCGCTCGGAGCTTACATGGTCAATACAAACATATATATGTTTGTATTGACCATGTAAGCATATTTTCCGGTGTGGGTGTATATTTGTCATTGTCCTTGTATGCGTTTCCGGACCCCCGACACAGGATATCACTATCCTAATGGGGGCCGTTGAATGAGCAGCGTTTATTTATTTACTGGTTTCTACTTATAACAACAAACAATTGATATAAAATGTGCTAAAAGTTACAAATAACCGAAAATTATCAAATTATACGAAAAATGAAACGGATTATCCTAAAAAAAAATATTGGTTTAATTGTACAGTATATAGAAATAAAGTAAATTATTTAAAGCTGTATACGTTATAGAAGACTAAAATAAATAAATAAAAATATAGAAATAGGTAAAAAATTGATTCCCAGTAATTTTAGCACTATTTTACAAGTATGCTATCGTAATCCGACGTCTCGCGTCACTATTTTCGATCGACAGATTTAGTCGACGCGTCGTCGAAGCCGCGGATTACTGTGATTTCCCGGGGGGCTCGGACCGAAAAGACACCTCGGTTTCTACATTATTACTTTCCCATACCCTGACAGCTGCGTAGAGACGTCTGAGATGTGTAATTATTTCGCGTAATTATTTGTACGACTTAGACTTTTACCCTTATCAATGTTGATTCTGGAATTGATTTTGAATAAGTATACCAATAAATAAAACGAATGGAATCATTTTAACATTTGAGATATATCAAATCATTGTATCCCAAATGATATCAAAAACTTAACACGGTAACATTATACTGCGACGTTGAGGCGAAGGGGTGACGAACCTGCCTTAAGCGCCTCAGATCGCGGGTTCGATTCCCGCTCGGAGCAGCTCGTAGGTCTGGATGTTTTAGTGCTTGTCCTTGTGTATGTTTCCAGCCCCCAAAACGAGATATCACTATTATAATGGGGGCCGTTGAGTGTGTAGCGTTTAAAGCTTATAGATCATTAAAACATTAAATAATTTTTTTTTTTTTTTTATTTATTTATGTACCCAAAAACAAAGTCACAAAACAGTCAAGATACAATAAGTTAATGTGTACAATGGACAAACTATTTAGTACTAGTATATTTAGTACTATTATATTTAGTACTAGTGACAAGACTAAAACGTCTTAACTAGGTTAGTAAGTGAAAAGTGGGTTTCTAAAAAATGTAAATGACAAAGGAAAATGTTTCTATAACATTTTATAAAGCAGAGATTAAGAAGAGTTCCTATAGTAGATACAGAAGTATATGGGTCTTGTATCGAAATTCATATTTGTAGTACCAAATAAACAGAACATTGTTAATAAAAATATGAAATATCGAACATATTAATGTTTGCGATGAAAATGAAAACATCGCTGTCCACCCTTCGAGGCGACGACAATGCATCACGAGGCGACATCCGCCGGAAGTGGCGTAACGAGGCCGTTGTTCCGGGCCCCCTCCTCTGACTATTTTTCCATACAGCCCCCGAGATTATTTTCGGTTATTCATTGCTCTCCATGGCGATGAATACAGTCTCACATTAATATCCACAGGCTGTTCGTTAATGCTTTCAATACTTTGTTACTTCCTTAATGATTTGTCAAAAGGATTTTCCTTTAGCTATGATCATTTATAAGGTATAATTGGGTAATACTTTGCAAAATGGTATATTGGAATATTGGCATAATGGTATATTGGCGTGTTGGTATATTGGTAGTAGATCCATGCGGTTTGGGGTGTTAATTGGGTGGCTCGGATGAGGAAGTTTTCACAAAGTATATTTAGTACATCGAAGTGAAATAGTATTATTCGTACTGTCGCGTTTCGTTTGATTATTTGTTTCCTTCTGTTTCCTCCTCCTCTCTTTCCTACTCCTTACAGGTGTCAACGTATAATAACAAGTTGCTAGCGAATACCTTTGGACTATAGTAACTTCTTCCAACTCTGTTGCTTTTTGTTGGGTAGTATTCCTTTCTAAGGTGGTTCCGTATACGTCATTTTTCTAGTGGATTCAGAGAGTGGTATTCCTCCAAATATATCTGATGGTAGGCCTCTTATTGAAAGAGGCCGGCTAGGTAGATATGATCACAGTGCATATATATTCTATCGCAAAGTAGTAAGGTGTTTTGCATTACTAAATTACCCTTTGAAGGCCACTGTAGCTAATGAAATGACTGGATAAAGAATATTTAAGAACCAATATCTTGAGGTTGGCAACGTGTGAGTGCTTCCTATAAAATATGTTTGGCATTGTAAGCGCTCATATGCTACGACAACCGCTTACCATCAAGTGGACGTTATGCTTGCCAATTTAGTGGTATAAAAACAGTTTACGGTAGTAGAGCCATGCTTTTCTCAGCACAAAAGGGCCGGCTCGACCGGGGAAGTACTACCCTCTCACAGAAAATCGGCGTAAAGTAACAGTATCATTAGGTACTGTTGCGTTTCGTGCGATGAGTAAGAGCACTGGAGGGCCAATCTCCCACCCCCTCTGTTTCCTTCCTTTTTTTCCCTTCTCATCCCGTCCCTCTTGTTCCTTGTGTTGGCAACGCACTTGTGATACTTGAAGTATCGCAAGCGTTCATAGGATGCGGTGACTGCTTACCATCAGGCGGACCGCATGCTTCTTTGCCAACCGTCATGACATAAAAAAAAAATAGTCAATTACGCCTACATTAACAGTATTTCTGTACCTTTCATTATTTGAAGTCGCATAAATTTTCAAAAAATTATGATGAAAAGAGAAAGTTTATAGATATCGTATCTGACGGGTCGTTATATAAACCGTCCGCCCATTCGCGGTGCACGATCGCAAAGCCTCTTAGCTCTAAGCTGGACTAATTGGTACTTTGAAGAGATACAAACATCAGTTATGATTGCCTCGTTATTCACCTGACGAAGCGATTAGGGTACGCTTGTTTATACTTGACGAATAAAAAGCTTCTTATACAGTCTTACTGCTGGGTTCAAATGGTTCATGGATTGTATGGTAGGCATGGTTACTTCAGGTTATGAATCCTTTTGGTAGGTTTCTTTTAAAAAGCTTTTACCATGACAGTAATCAGTCACCGCTAACTATGATCGCTTGCGATACTTGAAGTATCAAATGTTAGTTATCAACTTAAGGGATAGGAATGGAAAAAGGAAGGGTACAAACGGGTTCGGAGATTGTGTTCTGGCCAACAGTCTGGTTACTCTGTTACTTTACGCCGATTTACTGTGAGAGACGCTCATAGTTGGGTGGGCTCACTGATCGGTAAACGATCGGTGGGTAAAGCAATTATAGGCGCGGTAAGTCACTTGATGGGTGATCGCATAGTGGTATTTCAACTGAGCGTCTCCGTGCTTCGGAGGGCACGTAAAAAGTCGGTCCCGGATGTTTGATGGAAGCAATTTGATGACAGTCGATAAGTCAAGTCAGAGGCCTATATGGGCGACCTAAACAACTCTGACACCAGGTTGGCCGCTAACCACTCGATAAGAAGAAGAACTTCGAGAGAGTAGTACTTTCCCGGTCAAGCCGGCCCATTTTTGGCTGTACTTCTATAAAATTTGCATTTAAATAGTGTGCTTTTAAATTGTAAATGTGTAGGATACAATTGAAAACATAAGTCTACTATATAATTTACATCAGAATGTAGATTGCATTATATAGGTGGAGTGAAAATATTTTATTGTAAATTTGAAAGTAACTATTTTTCTGTAAAACCGATTAATATTTGTGTTGCGTGTCAACAATTACGTGCCTTCGAAGCTTTGCTTTATGACAAAAGTCCATTAGTCGAACATACTGAATACTATCTGTCGATCGACAAAGGGACAGCCGACTGTTACAATATATGTATGTACTATTTTCATGTATGTCGGGACGCGACGAACCTATCGCCCGCTGTTGGGATAATCTCTATCACAGCAGAGATTATACTCTAGTAGGAGATTACACTCTACTAGCCTACAGTGCCCTTCAAACTGTTTGAAGGGCACTGTAGGCTAGTGATATTACCGGGCAAAGGAGATTCAAGAACCAATATTTCGAGGTTGGCAACGCGTGAGTGGCACCTACTAATGGTGTTCCGCGCACTCATAGGCTATGGCAACCGCTAATCATCAGGTTGTGCCGTATGCTTGCCAGTTTGTAACATTAAAAAAATGTAGCACACTGAGGTAACCAAAAGTTACAAACTCTACGTACTCACTCTCTCTCATATATAAGTAATGAAAACAGTGAAGCAAACACTTAAACAAGAGCGATTCCTAATGTGTACTGATGTGGCGCAGCGGTAGCGAACTTACCTTAAGCGCCACAGATCGCGGATTCGATCCCCACTCGGAGCAGATGTTTGTATTGACTATGCAGGCATGTGATGTGTTCTGGTCTGAGTGTGTTTGCCCTTGGCTTTGTGTATGCTTCCGGACCCCGTTCGAAAACATTCACAATGACAACGACAAACACACCTAGACCGGAAAACATGCCTGTATGGTCAATACAAACATCTACTCCGGGAATAGAACCCTTGACCTGTGGCGTTTAAGGCAGGTTCGCTACCGCGCCACATCGTCGTCAACATATGTGCCGAGCGGGAACTATAACCACGACAACTGGAGGTTAAGATACTACTTCTTTCCTATGTATGTATGGCGGCAGTAGGTTGCCGCCACCGGTAGAATCCTCGGGGCAAGCGCCGGGGCGTCGCGGTGGTATGCTTCGTTGATCCCGTGACGTCCCACTATGGCGCTAGATGGGACCTTGGAGTTTTAGTGGGTGGAGGAGCTCGGCTCCGAGTCCTCACACCTCCTACGCCATTGCACCCGTCCCGGCGCTCGAGTGCGTAACTGCATTTCTCCAAGTAAAAAAAAAAAGGGTCACTACTTCTACCAGTCTCTACGATTGTATTACTTAGTACTTCAGTAGCAATACGAGCGATGCTAAAGTAGCAACGTAGTCAATTTGTTCCCCCTACATAATATTTTACGGCATAAAGCTCCTTATCGTTGTTTCCACTCCGACGAAAGCGATACTGATATTATACTAGAGAATAATTTGTTACACAATAACGGCTGATTATGTTATTAAGTGTATTCTTCAGCTTGAGTTTTTGATTTATAAATGAGCGTCGAAAAGAGATTTTTACAGTATTATTATAATAACTGTGGAGAAATAAATATGTGTGTGAGTAATATATCAATCGATTATTATTTTTAACCGACTTACTTCAAAAAACGACTGGGGAAACCAATTCTTTATTATTTTAAAGCTGCACTAGCTTTAAAATAATAAAGAATTCCCGTGTGGTCGATTTGGTCCAGTGACAATGCCATCCATAAGAAAACCATATAAGTCTTAAATTGGAATTAATCGTTAAGTACTATAATTTGTAATTAAAAAGTATAAAATAAAATATTTTTGGAAAAAAATACCGAGTTGAAAACTAAAAATAAAATAATAAATATTTTCTACAACAGAAGTCAGTGCTAAGGAAAAAATCCCCACATATGGCAGTTTTAAAGTCGGCATTTTTTGTCTTGTAAGAATATTATATGATAATGTTTGAGACAAAATAATTTACAATTATGATTCTAACAGGAATTTTATAGGTAATTTAAGTCCTTTTCCTCTCTTCTAAGGATCTGTGCCTTATGGGTTCACATTTGTAAATCACTTTTACCTTAACTTACAATTAAGTTTCACATTGTGAAATGCAATAAATATATTGAGTATTAAGAAGTGAAGAGAAAATGTGATATAGCTGGTGTTCACATCCATTGCACGAAACTTAGCACTAGACATACTACTACTTGAATACAAGGTTTTTGTTTAAGAGTATTTTTTATTTATACTAAATATATAATCATATTCTGTATGTTTTTAAATTTTAACAAAACAATCAATAGTAAAAATATATCGAGAGAATTTTAAATCTATTTCATTAACGGTAATTGCGAAATATTGAAAAAAAAAAGTATAAATGAGGCGAGAGGGGATGGAAAAACAGGGGAGTGGGGGCGGGGGTGGCGATGGATGTAAACACAAAGGTTGTGCAAAGCCGGCAGTCACGTGGCGCGTTCGCCGGGGGCGCATCACTCTTAAGGGTGATATCGCTGCAAGAGCCCAATACACTGCAATAACCAACCGTAACAAGTGCAAAGTGTATAACTAAAGGTGCATAAAATCCTTAAGAGTGATGTCCTCCGGCTTGTAAATAAAGTGTAGGTACATACATATAATAATACCATATCATTTATATTGAATTCAACTCTATAACAACAGAGATATTGTATACAATACAACAACCATTCTAATGAATATCAATATGAAACATATCAAACTATTATTATCATATCTAGTTATATTTAAAAAATAATTAGGGTAGCTTTAGACATAATCCTTCGTGAATATTCGTGAAACTTTGGTAAGTTTTTTAAATTTATTTTAAACTATTTGCACTGCACTGGGATATGAAAAAAGCATGATAATGGAATGTGTAAGGATTTTTTCCTACTTCGTTTGTTGCATGTTACTATTGAATTCAATATGCGGCACATTTGAGACATACTTTTTTTTCGGCGTTTCTATTATTATTGGCCTTCATGGCCTCGACAGCGTCACTGGTGGTTGACACATACAGCATTGTTACAGAAGCATTTCTGTAATTTTACTGACTTAAAAAAAAATCCAAGTTATTTTTTTGTTTATTTTATTTTATTCTTCTCCTTTTTTGTGTAATAGTTAGTGGCTAGTCTACTGTCCGAGTTGTTCAGGTCACCCTTATAGACTTCTGACTACTGTCACTTTGATAACAGTCGGGACCGATTTTTTACGTGCCCTCTGAAGTACGGAGGTGCTCAGTTGAAATACCACTATGCGATCACTCGTCTGTGACTGACCGCACCTAAAGTTGCTTAACCCACCGATCATTTATCGATCAGTGAGCGCACGCGGCTATGAGCATCTAATTTTATGTATGCTGTTAGATTCGTTGAACTATAAAAATGCTACAGCTTAGCTTAGTTTGGTATTTAAATCAAAATTACTGGAAAAACATATGTTACATGTGACTTTTCTGTGGAGTTTACGATCACTAAAAGGAGCAAAAGAATTGAATTTAAGTAAGTTTATTTTTCAATTTTTAAAAAATAATTAAGTAATTTACTCGTATTTGAAAGTACATCCATATCTCTTAAGTCCAATGTGCATATATCATTCTTTATGAATTTAGTTTAAGAATGATAAAAAAGAATTATTAATTCGGTTTTTTGTCTTTTTATTAAGAGAGTTCTTCGGTTTTTGTGAACCGAGTTTTTGATGTTCTTGCTTTGGTTACAGGGTTGTTCCTTCCGGTTGTTCCCTATAAAATCTGTAACAATCTGATGAAGATATCCTATAACGTTTTCTAGGCCACTATAGTCAATTGTAATAAACGTAACTGATTAAGGACTCTTCCAAAGAACAAAACTCTTTAGGTAGATAGATCTAATTACTGTAATCTAGTCAAATTGTTAGGGTTTTGTCTTACAGCCCAGCATAACTTTCCTATAATTTATTGCATGACTGTCATGCTATTCATACCAATTGGAAGCTACAATCTTTAAAGTTGATTGTCGTTTTTTTCTTTATTACAATAACTTTTTTGTGTTCTTCTTATTACAAAACAAATTAGGTGATAGATATCTTATATTCATTTGAAATTTGTTATTTTTTTACATTATCGTTTATAAAAAAGGAAGATTCTCGGTTCTTGTATTTTGTCTGTAACTCTGATATACTTTTTTGTAGTAGTAGAGCCATGTTCCTCCCACCATAAATGGGTCGGATGACCGGGGAAGTACTACCCTCTCAAAGAAAATTGGCGTAAAGTAATAGTATCAGTAGCTACTACTGCGTTACGTACTAGTGAGACCGCCGGAGGCCCAATCTTCCACCCTTCTGTTCCTTTCCTTTTTTCCTTTTCATTCCTTTCCTCCTAGCCTTTGGGTTCGCAAAGCCCAAGTGATATATCAAGTATCACAACCACCTTAGCCAAGCAACCTATGAAAGGTTGCGGTGACTGCTTACCATCAAGCGGACCGTAAGCTTGTTTGCCAAGAGTCATTAAATGAAAAAAAAACTTCTTCAATTGTGAAAAATTTTCATTATTGTCTTTTTTGTCTAAATTTTTGTTTTAAAGATTATTATCAAATTTAACAACGTGAATATTTTTTGCCTCGCCAATCGGACCGAACTAGGATATCTAATTATCGCTGGTGACCGCAGGATGATATAATATAATAACTTAGTTATTGCA
Organism: Hestina assimilis; assembly: GCA_023373885.1. NCBI lineage: Eukaryota > Metazoa > Arthropoda > Insecta > Lepidoptera > Nymphalidae > Hestina > Hestina assimilis. The sequence goes on along the minus strand of CM041747.1, from coordinate 14,261,762 downwards.
ATTTATTGTAAACAGAATAAACTCAGTATACATATTAAGATTTGAAATTAATAAAATTATATTTAGTACCAAAAGCAGCAGTAACGCTTCAAAGCTATTTTTGAGACTGTCTTAACATATTTGAAATCTGCAAATGAACTCTTGTTTGTGTTTTATTTAGTTTCATTAATAGGTTATAATAAATATCGACGCAGTTGTTTTTTAGAAGTATTATCAAGATAAGTGTGTCCCCAAGCGCTAGATCCGTGAGCTCGTTAAGCCGTCGGTCCCGGTCATTATCCCTATATCTGATAAAAACAGACAATTAAAGGAAGATTGTTTATTTATTATATAGTATATTTGTAGTTTCGTTAGTTGATATTAAATATTTTCCAATTGGATAATGTTTTAAAGTAAAAATTTATAACAGTGTTTAAAAGCATTACTGCATTCTATTATTTATCTGAATGTTGATAAAAAGAAGATATCTATTATTTCGTCACACGAATTTCATATTTTTTGTTACAGGTTACTCTGTAAAGTAACCGACAGATAATATTACAAAAAATACTAAAAACTATTAAATTAAAACAGCATTTCCGAAATTAATTACGGTTTTTCGTTATTTAGTTAGTATTTATATTTTGAAATGTGACGAAATTTGAGAATCTTCCCATCCCTTTACGTGTGACGCAATTTATATTCACGTAACTATTTTTTAAAGAACGTATATTATTTAATAAAATTTATAGAAGTTTCATTAACTATAAATAAATATCAAAGAAATATCTAAACTAGTAAATAAAATTATAATTGAACCTTTTAATAAAATCGTTCATTATTTTTGCCATGTACAAACATAATCAGACGGACAAATCAGCAGGCAATCGCTAGTAAACAATGAAGATAGTAATCAATGTAAAAAGCTTTCAACAACCCTCGACTAAGCATCCGAAAGTAATTTAATAAAGCGATCGTCCCCGATAGCGTCGCCCAGCATACGTCAGGAGTTGTTTGTCTCGTTGGATACTTAATAGAGTTATTAAATTTGGCTTTAATTTATTCAATTTCGGTGGATTGCGAGAGACAATGGCAGCGGGGGCGGAGCTTTCTCCGACCCGCCCGTTTGCACTCACCTGTAAATCTATTAACGCACACATTGAATACAATTTACATATACATAGACCATAAATGTATGTATGATATATACCTTTGTATAAATATCGATGATAATTGGATTCAGTTTAAATGATTGGCAACTACTGTCTGGCACTATATTAGTATGGCGTCGTCGTCAGATATATTGCTTTTTTTTTAAATAATTTCTGATTTCATACAAGTAAATAAATACTAAATATACAGAATTACTAAAACTCACCATCACCACTAAGTGCTTCTTCTTCTTCTTATCGAGTAGTTGGTGACCAACCTAGTGACAGAGGTGTTCAGCTCGCCTGTATAGGCCTTTGACTTGAGTTTCCGACTATTATCAAATTGATAACAGCCGGGACCGAATTCTTACGTGCCGTGCTGCAGTTATCCATCTATTGACTTATTGCGCCTGAAGTTGCTTTACGCACCGATAGCTTACCGATCAGTGAGCGCGCACCTGGCTATGAACGTCTGAAATTGCTAAAAATAGGTCATTGTTTAATGTCATGATTAAAAATGAATATTGAATATATTATACTAAATACAACAAATATTTATAGGATTGCTACATTTTTCTGTAAAACGAAAACATTTCTAATTTTTAAATGTAAAAACTCCATTTTTTTCGGAGTAATGCTCAGTGTCTCAGTTTTTTTAATATTACCAAAGGTTGAAAGCAAGCAAACGGTCTGCCTCAAAAGCAGTTACCGTTGCTTATAGTCCAAAGATTATTTTTATTTATTGAACTAAAATGTTAAGGTTGACATTTTCATACATTAAATAAAAGTTTATTTTTATTTAAATTTTTGATTTGATTTGAAAAGTCTCTACAGACTATGAAACTTTTGTATAATATTTGGTACTTGTACAGGTTACATTAGGCTATTAAACACACTACTTAGTATTTTATTTAGTATTTGTGTTCACAAAGAATTTTTTTATGTAAGAGGGGTAAACGGGCTGGAGGTAACCTGATGTTAAGCAATCACCGCCGCCTATGAACATCTGCAACACTAGAAGGCATGCAGGCGCGTTGCCGACCTTTAAGGAAAGAATACGCTCTTATCTCGAAGGTTCCCAAGTCGTATCGGATCGGGAAGACCGCCGGTGGAAGTTGATTCCACAGAGTGGTTGTGCGAGGAAGAAAGTGTCTTCTAAATCGCGCTGTTGTGGATTTCCAGACATCGAGATGGTATGGATGGAATTTAGAGTTTTGTCGCGATGTCCGATTTAACAATCAAATCCTTCAAAAACCACAAGTTTTAAAGTAATTCAAAAATAATTATAAAATGCAAATAAGAGTTGAAATAATATAAGGATAGAAGTGTTCGTAATAAAGAAATACTGTTTGTAAAGCCGTTGAATGTTTCTTGGGAGATTTAAAGATCGTGATTTTATTGCATCGAAAGAAACCGCTTGAGTGGCGTCCCCGGGGAGCGATCGGTCGGCAAACAGTGATCCGTCGCGAAATTGTTGCGTTCTCCTATTTATTTCTTATTCGAATTTGAAGAAAAATATACTTTAGTTATTGCTTTTTGATCCATGTGTCTTATATGTGGAACATTGTTTAAAAATATATTTTACATATTTTATGTTTGTTTAAAATAAATACGTTTTCTTTGAAGGTTTAAAGATATGTATAAAACTGTTTTTTTTTTCAATTTATAATTAGGAAGTTTAACCTACAATTAAATGTTTTTATACAAACTCAAACTCAAAATATTCTTTATTCAAATAGGCTTTTAAGCGCTTTTGAATCGTCAAATATACAGTCTGTTATGTCCGCCTAAGTGAAGCTATCGCCGATTGGGAAGGTAGATTCTGCAGAGAAGAAACGGCAAGAAACTCTACAGTTACTCTTTTCAAAAATAATCACATTACATTTGTCAAATGTACAATTAAGATATATATCCCGCATGAAACTCAACGTATATTAATTCCATGCCACATTATCTGCAATATATTCATTAACGGAATAAGCTTTATTTAGTAAACACCGCTTGATATAAGATTTAAATTTCATAAGTGGTAGATTCAAAATTGTCTGCGGAATTTTATTATAGAAGCGAACACCTTGCCCCAAAAAAGTACTCACTTTGTGAAGCCGAAAACTTGGTGTAACAAGTTTATCTTTTCTTCTTGTATTAAAGCAGTGTCTGTCACTGTTTGTGTCAAACAAATCAACATTTTTATGAATATAAAGGATATTGCTAAGGATATACTGCGAAGCAACCGTCAGTATGCCTGCCTTAGTAAACACATCCCGAAGAGAGTCTCTAGCTTGCAAATTATAAATCGCCCGAACAGCTCTTTTTGAAGAATAAATACAGTCTCAATGTCTGTAGCATTACCCCAAAGTAATAGGCCATAAGACATAATACTGTGAAAATAACTGAAGTAAACTAATCGAGCAGTATCGATATCACTTAATTATACAGTTTTTGGGTTATGGCTATGAAGCAATTATTCAATCCAAAAGAATGCTGTTTTTGATCTAAAATAATATATTTTAGCCTCGATTAGTTTTAGCTTCGGTAGCCTTTTAGGGTTCCATAGCAAAGTGGCAAAAAAACCCTTACAATTTCGTTATGTCCGTCTGTCCGTTTGTCCCATGTCACAGTTATTTGAATCGAAGACTATTGGCTCTATCTATACGAACATTTAGTAAATAGATGTATTCTCTAAATCGCTACACAATTTTGTAGTGAAATAACAAAATATATAAAATTAAGGGTAGCCGTCTGTAACTGAGGGCTGAAAAAAAAACATCCAGGATATTTCAAGCTGTGAGGCACCTTTGGATAGATCTTTAATATTGAGGTTTAATTTTCACTTTTTTGATTGAGTCAGTACTTGTTGAGATATTAGCTTCTAAAGTCATAATAATTATGTCTCCTCCTCCAAGTTTTGAACTATGGGATTTAAAATTATCGAATAATTTAAGGTTATAGAAAATCAAAAGAACATTTCACGAAAATGAATTTGAATAAGAGAGATCTCATGACTTTGTGTTCTCATATTATTTTTAATAGTTACTATTAAATTATGAACTTATTTTTGCGGTCGATTTTAATTCGTTACAATACGTGTTTTTATAACCTAGAATGTACTTTTCATATATTATCGTCGATTATTCTTTATTAACACTTAACTACGCTTGATTAACAACTTGTTATGTCTAACGATGAATATTAAATAGGGCATAATATACCAGCGAATTCAATAAACTGCTTTCGACGTTCGGTTGAGTTCACAATTTTCTATATTAAATTCGTAGAACGTTTGAGAGGTGGGTGGGTTGCTATGATACCTTAGAGAAGTTAATAAGTCATAAATAGAAGGGAGAGCGGGACAGATAGTGGGTGAAACGTCGTGTTAGTAAGGGATGGATGTTGCCCCCAGGTATAGGTGGTGAGAGGCAATCGAGTGGAAAGAGGCGCTCTTGCAAAAGTCATGAGGTGTCGCCAGACTGTAATGTGATATTTGATAGAGTTTTCTAATGAAAAATATAATTAACTGTAGCTTATTAAACGATTTGAAAATATGGAAAAATAAGAATGTTTTAAAAGAATTAAAGATAATTATTTTTTTTAAGTGGTATATTTTATTTTTTTTGATTATTATTTTTATTCTTGCAGAAGTTAAAGTAGGATAAGGCAATTGGATTCTTTTAAAATGTAAGATAATGTAGATTATACACACTATATCAAATTGGATACAGTACTTTTATACTTTGAGAAGTTCCATTCTCGAACTCGGAAGTCCTTATCGGATAATTTCTTTAAAGCACCCTTATACACGAGGGAAAATAATTCTTTATAAATAAAGGAAAAAACGTTATTAATCTTTAATTAATTAAAAAAGTGACTTTTAAAAGTATTTTTAACAGTATTCGTTACGGAAATCGTAGAAAATCTGAGATGTTCGTACTAAGCCGAACGGACGGCTTTCATGCCGAAAAAAAATTAGATCTGGTTTAATAACCAAAACACGGGCCAGCAACAACTGCATTCTAAAAACAATAACTGACTGTTTTTGCTCTCCAAGGTGAAGCATTTTGTGGAGAAGATGACCAGTTAATAAACGCCTACCTTGCATTATCTTATTATTATTATTATTATATGCTATCAAATTAATTTTTTTATTTAATGTATTTTATTTAAATTGTATGTATTTATTTTAATATACTTAGGTACTTCTTCTTATCTTATCGATTGGTTAGTGGTCAACCTAGTGTCAGAGTTGTTCAGGTCGCCCGTAGGCCTCTGACTTGACTTATCGACTGATGTCTAATTGTCAACAGCCGGGACCGACTTTTTACGTGCCCTCCGAAGCACGGAGACGCTCGGTTGAAGTACTACTATGCGATCACCCATCTAGTGACTGACCGCGCCTAAAGTTGCTTAACCTACCGATCGTTTACCGATCAGCGGGTGCACTCGGCTATGAGCGTCTCACTTAGGTACTAATCATTAGATATAAAGATGATGACCTATGGATTGGATTTTTGGTATCGTAATAAGGAAATTAAAAATTAATTAAATGTCTTTAAGCAAACTTATTTCTGTGCATGGGCATAGCGAGGTAGCATCAAGGGGCAGCTGTTCCATCCAGGACCTTGTAAAATACTAAGAAATGGGCGAATATAATACATTTTGAACGGTTTAACCAATAACTATTGGTGGGAACGGTCGTTTTGCCCCCCTCTAGGCCTTAAATTAAGATTTTGCCCTCCCCTAGGCCAAATCTTGGCTATGTTTCTGTAGCTTTTTAAGCCAAATTATATATATGTATGATATATATCTACAATATTTTATATGATATATTTACTAAAATATATCTAGATTAGTTATAAAATGTTAAAAGTATAGCTATATCGCCCCTTTTAGTAAAGAGGCGACGTTAAAAGCCGATAAGCGCTGAGAGCGCTTTTTTAAAGTACTCGATCGCTGGTAAGTGCTCGTTGGCTGCCTCTTTCGATGTTGCGAAAGGATACTTAAGCATGTATGAAAGTATTTCGTGCTATATGTTAATGGATGCCGATCTGGTGCAGTGGTAAAGAAGCTACTTTTAGCTTCAAGAGTTGTGGGTTCGTTCTTAATCACTGCACATATTTGTAGGTTTTGTTCAAGTTGAATGAAAATAACATGGATTGTTTTATTAATTTGTCATATCTTCAGTTTCCGTTATTGTAGGACGGTAAAATATAACATTTTTCAGTTATACAATAAGCATAAAAGCTTAAAACAAACATACGGCCAGACACTTCATAAAGAAAGTATAACTTTTAAATAATTTTACGATCACTTACTCTGTGGTAAGAGTACAAAATTAATTTGTAGCTTGAGAACCATCAAAAAAGTGTTATTAATATTCATGTTGGTAGATTAAAAATATTAGTGCGGACAAAATCACGAGCTCAGCGTTTAACTAGATTGCGTTCTACCCCCCGCTGACGTTTCAAGTTATAAAAGAATGCATTAATCAAGACATGGAGAGGGTTGCCGCGGTTTGTCAAGCAAAGTTAGCGTGAAGTTATTTATGTACGATTTGATCATAGGGATGTAAAATATGTAGAAATTTGGCTTCCTTTAAAATGTACTATTAAATCACTGTGAAGTAAGATTACGCGTAATTGTTTTAATTGAATCCCGGCGTCGCGTCGGGACGTGACGACCTCATCGCCCGCTGTTAGTATAATCTCTGTCACATCAGAGGTTATTCCACCAGTGCAATCAGTTACACTGGTGGGTCTTTTGTTGCAAGAAGCCAGCTAGTTATGTACCACCGCAGTGTCACATATTCTACCGCAAACCAGTAGTGTTCCGGTTTGAAGGGCACTGTAGGCTGCTGAAATTACTGGACAAAGGACATTTAAGAACCAGTATCTGGTGGTTGGCAACGCACCTACTAATGGTGTTGCACGCGCTCATAGCCTACAGCAATCGCTTACAGGTGGGCCATATGCTTGCTTGTGAACTTAGTAACATAAAAAAAATGGTACCATAAGTGTTTTGTCGACGCAAAAGAAATAAAAGATAAAAATAATGGAGACAAAAGACATAAAAGGAAAAGAAAGGGAAAGAAGAGGAAAGGGCGGGTGTTTGGCGGCCTCTGGCGCTTACACATTATACGGTACGGATACTGTTTCTCTGTTACATAACGTCAATATTCTTTGAGAGGTGGCCGGCCTAATTATTCCAAAACTAGCTTGGCTCTACTTATATTTCAGTTTTTTTTTTATCAAATAGCATAATTTTTTTGTGTTACTAAGTTGGCAAGCAAGGTATACCTGATGGTTAGCGGTTGTCCAGGGTTTGCAACATCATTTTTTTTTTATGAATGTTAGATATGCTTTTTCAAGGCATTACTAATATTCAGGCATTAGGCTTCATTCTTTGGTGTCACGCGTTGCCAACCTCAAGATGAATTATATCATTCCAAGGATAGTCTTTGACAACGTTCGATTTAAAATTTAAAACGGTCTGATGGGCAGACAGAGGATTCAAATGGTATTCAGTGAGCGTCGTAATATGAATCTAGAAACTCGGAGCTACGAATCCTTCTTCAAGCCTTCGTTTCTCTTATATTTTTTTGCATGTAATATTTTATAATGAAAATCATTACAGTAATTATAGCTATATTATAACAAAAATAAGTAAAATATAAGCGTTTGTCTGTCTATATTTATTTTGGCATTTCTAAGCCTGTTGTGTACATATTTCATATTTATAAACATTTTTACGACACTGAAGTGATTCGAGAGCGATTGACTAGAGTATACTAATCATTTATTATAGGTTTTCGTTATTTTTGTAATAAAATTTTATAGGTTAGTCCGCCACAGGGTTCTACTCTAGATTGGTTGATTTAAGAACAATGTACAATTACAATATACATATTTCACAATTTCTTCCAAGACGCTGGACATGTTGTCATACTCGATGTTATCTTTCACGATATACGAGCAGCTTGGAGACGCTTTACCTGGTTTTTAACATGCAAACTTTGGTTAAACTATATGATTTCTCATTTCATTTTTAGCTTCAGAAATATATTAAGCTAAAACAAAAACCCTGGCCTACATTGAATATAGTTAAATATTTGATAATATCATATCCATGAAAATAAATTTTAATACGATTATAGATGAAATATTATTCAGCATCAGGTTCGGTGGACCGAGGGAACTTCATTTGCGAAATCCTCTAGCCGTGAAATGAAGTCAGGCCGATACTGCGTCTATAATATGGCCGAGTCAGCAAACGGCTGAGGGGCTAAATTTTGTAGGCTCAGTGGAAATATGATCTCTTTTAAATGACCTTTTTGCTTTTAATAATTACTTCGTCTATTTTTTTGTATATTAATTTATGAGGTTATTAGTGGTTTAATTATAAATATAATTGGTCTGTTTGTTTCTTTTATCGGTTTTTAATACTTTAAAAATATGTTTAGATTGAAAAAGAGAAATGACGATCGAATCATAATGATTAGAATTAATAAAGACTTAAGTACTGAGTAATGGGTGACAGGTGGTAGGCCTTTTATTGCAAGAGGCCAGCTAGGTAGGTACCACTGGGCAAAGAAGATTTAAGAACCTAAAAGGTGTTGCAAGCGCACATAGGCATACCGTCAGGTGGACCGCACGCTTGCTTGCCAACTAAGTAACATAGAAAAATAATAATAACTAGAGTGAAATACATGTAGTACTTGCTACTGATTGTACTACAGATTTTTCATTGTGATCGAGGACAAATTTTTGGTCAACTAACAACTATGTGTAATTATATTTCAATCGTGATTTTAATGATTCTTTTCATTAGATATTATATCCATATTAATTTTGTGATGATATGAGGGATAGACAATGGAATTTGAACCGCGATTATTGCATACGAAATGTGCTTGTTGTATGTTGCTGATGTTTGAAGTCTATAATTTAAATATTTATAATAAAGTCCTATTATTGGAAAACAAAAGTTTGAGGACTTTGCAACTTTGATAGGAATAAACTAAAACATATGACAGCCTTTCAAGGTGCATTACCTTGAAAGACTGTCTATGTTATAATGTTTTAGTTGGGTCTTTTTTTCTTTGGAGCCTGATATATAATAATTTAATACTGACATTGGGGCTAGCTGTTCTGAGGTACAGTAGACATAGAACAACCAGAGATTGGCCGAGATTTTCCTTGTCATTGTGTATGTTTCCAGAACCCCGACACAGGATATAAATCCTAATGGGGGCCGTTCAGTGTGTAGCGTTTATAAATTAAAATGTAGCCGTTTTAAATTTGTATGTGAGTATTAAGAATTGGTGTGATAAAAAGCATGCCTATGTTCATTTAAGAATTTTTACTTATATCTCATGTTTGCATGATTCAAATTTCAATATTGCATTATTATAGCATTTTTTATTCTAGTAATTTAGTTCTTTGTTTTTTTCTAAAATCCTTCATATTTGCTAATTTAACAAGCCTGTGATTATAAAACAAAGTCGTAAAGGAAAGACATCTTGAAAAAAAAATAGAAAAAAATACAATAAATGGTTAATTTACATTGTTATCACTGAACCGTGTAGTTATGAATTTGCATAAAATGGTCAAGTTAAAATTTTATCAGACAGCTTGTTTCATTAACTATTTTAAATGAGAAACTAGTATTACGTTGGCTATGTACGTAATTTTCGTTCCATGCAAATCAAACAATGAAAACTGGCTGGGTCGATACCAACTATGTACATTTGGACCTCCTGAAAATTTTCTGAAATGTTACAAAACTCCGCCCCTTTACAGGGAAGGCTGCTATTGGTGGATGTATATCTAGATCTGAGGAAATATCGACCAATGACGGTAGGGGACACGCGCAGCCGTAGCTTTCAGCGTAGAGCGGCGCGGGGTGCTACACGATCGACAGACGCTACGACGGAGCTGCTACGCCTAGGAACAGAAAAAATGTAAGTAAATTATTTTTTATAGAACTTTTTATTAAATGAGATCCTTTCATATTTTATTCATACATATACATGAACGGTACGTCTAGTTGCATATACTTTTATATATTTATACATAGACGTGGGTATATAGTCATTCGATTATGTAATCGGTTCGACAAATTGCTTTTCTACTATACTATCCATGATATAAAAAATCATTAAAATTAATTTTAGTTCCAAGGCATTTGACTGTTATTTTATTGAGACCGATTTCAATATTGGACACACATTGACAAAAAAAGTTTCATAGCTTCGTTTTAAGATATCAATTGATACATCTATAAGCTTTGCAGTAGATCGTGTTATTTTATGAAATTTTGAGTTTAAGAATTTGAGTCATTTGAATTTTTATTTCAAAATAATTGGATCAGCGTATTGTACAGAATAAGTAACCAGGGGGTCTACCATGAACTTTTAGTAACAATTCTATTGCGATCCAATTCATCGATCCGATAGTAAAAATAATAGCTCAGTTTAGGTTTTCATTTGAATAGCAATAAGAGATCATAGTAGGCCCCAGATCTCTTTTGTTTATTTTCAATTAAATTGAACTCTTTTCTATTCCGTTTATGATAACACAATTGCTGTGCAATCAAAACCACTTTGAAGTTACACATAATATATTTTTCAGGTGTTAGTTACGTGAGTGTGTGTACATGAGGAACATCGAGCCGCTACAATGCAGGGGCTCCAAGCCGCAAAAGAGAAGGCATCTGGCCTGTTCGCCAACAAACCCCTGTTGTTCAAGTAAGTCATTAGTTTTAGTTTACAGTAGAGATCACAGCAGCAAATAACGTTCAAATAAATGCTAAGCAGAGGTGGGCATCGCAGACCAACAAGCCTAGAATTGAGCATAGAAAGAGAATTTGATTATGATTTTGTATATGTATTTTATTCGAACACAGAGAGGGTTTGAATAAATGGTAAGTAGAGGTAAAACAAAGGCAGACCAACGAGCCTAGAAATGCGAAAAGAAAGAGCCTTCCGATTTTCGGCATGAATTGGCAGACTCACACACAGAATATCTGATACAACGTACAGTACAACGTATATGATACAACAATACCTTTCGTTTGATACTGTGCCCATTGGATGCGAAAGTGGATTCCTCTCCACCCTTAGATCACCTTGTATTTGGTTTTCTTATTTTGGGTTAGCTATACAGCTTATTTTTAGCTGGTCCGAACGCTTCTTAAGTCTTTTAACGATACAACGAAAAGCAATCAGTTCCATACAAATTTTTGTTAATTTTCTGCTAAGCATTCATTTCTGAATTAAGGTAAGGAAGAGTAAATTTTACAATGAAAAAGAAAAAGAAAGATAAGCATTTATTTCAAAATAAAGATATGATTGCTTGAAAGTTAAACTAGCACAATCTTTTAATATTAGTTTCAACTATTTGAACCACTATATATTATACTTAAAGTAAAATTGCTTATAATATTGTGCTTTTTATAATCTTCTGAAGGTTTCTCTATCCAAAACCTTTATGACATCATTTAGAATTTATTATTCTGTAACCAACCGTATGAAAACTGACCTATTTTGATCAATCAATTAGTTTCGCCATCTTAAAGCGCATTTCGCATCCCTTTTAAGGGGTAGGTGCTCAATTCGATTGTATTTTTTATGTTGATTATCTCAGAACTCCGATACAAACGAAACGACTTTCTGTATAGTTCCATTCAATTTCTAGAAAAATACCGTCGCTAAGGGTGAAAAATTAAGGAACAAAATTTTTACAGTCTCAAAATTTATCAATAATATACGTTTTTTACCTTAGAAATGTATGAATTCGAAAAATAGTTTTTTTGGTTTAAAAGAGATGCTTTTGGTTTGGTTCCATTTAAAATTCAGAAAAAATACATAAGGATGGACTTGGCCATGGCCAGCCAGTCAGACTAAGGATAAAAATTTTAAGGGATGATTTTTCCTTCCTTTACCTCAGTACTCCGTCATTTATGGACCGATTTATCAAATTCTTTTTTTTTCATTTCAAAGAATACACTTTCAGGTTAGTGTGATGAAAATTTTATCAAAACCGGTTTTCGTTTTTAAAGCGAAATAGCTCACTCAAGCAAACGAAATTGCGTATTTTGCTCTTCTGAGACTTTTTAATGTTATTTAGATAAAGAAATAAAAAGATACTGACTTCAAAACTACACACACACACTACTGACCACATACGGCACCGACTTCTGTTGCAGAAAATATTCACTTTTCGCTTTTTACTTTTGAAGTCGGTATTTTTTCTAAAAAATTTATAATATCAAAATTTATTTGAAACAGTCGAACATCAATAACATTGACAGCGCCTAATATGTGCTTCATAGAAATAAAGTGGGGCGGAATCACGAGGACTTGTCTCTATCGAAATCTTTGAAGTACAGGGTCAGCACTTACTTCCTGAAAGATATTTGTCAATTACAATAGAACTTTTATAATGGCTCCAGATATTTGATATGTTTATTATATTATAAAAAAAGTATGACTAAGTGCTTGTCGGATTCGTACGTAATGGGTTCCGTACCACCGTAGGATAAAAATGACAATTTTTTAGTATGAGGATTTCTTTAATTTAAATTAAATTTGTTTTCAGTATTTTTTGTTTTAGTAGCATTAGAAATACCCTATCTAGGAAAATTTCTACTATTTATCTATTAAAGTTCATGTGATACAGCAAAAACATCAATTTTATTATATGGACTTAAATATACATTCTGTGAAATTTTGCAACTCTGCCTATTACATACAGCCCGGTGACAAAAAATCGGACGTACGGACGGCCTTTACGCTATCCGTCGGTTCGTCTCCATGCACAAGCCTTCGGACTTAATAATTAGGTTCCGTTTGCGCCCTTTGGGTACGGGAACCCTAAAGAATACCACACTAACTCCTACATAAAAGTATTTGCTTGGTCACATAAAGATTTGTTTAATAAGTGTTTTAGGTAATATGCAACTGCTATTACGTCAGATTTGATATAATTTCTGTTTTGAATCAGTTTTGATGATCCTTTTATTAATTTTGTTTCAATTGAATTTGCTTCCATAGTGGCTCCACATAGATTCAAATAATTTATCTGTAATAAGTTAGTAAGTTTTATCTTTGTATGCAAAATGCGGAAGTTTAGGTTTTGCATTATGTCTTTATAAAAAATACTAGCTTCTGCCAGTGGCTACGCCCGCGTGAACCATATTTCCATACAACTTTTCATGTCCCTCTTTCAGCCCCTTACAACCCTTTTTTCGCATTAAAAGGTATCCCTATGTCCTTTTTCAGGCTGAAACTATCTTTTACCAAATTTCATTTAAATCGGTTCGGATTTTTTTGTGAGAGCGCGACAGACAGGCAGACAGAGAGACAGAGTTACTTTCGCATTTACAATATTAGTATTAAAAAAAATCTACTAATAAAAATCTACTAATAAAAATCTACTAATAAAAATCTACTAATAAAAATCTACTAATAAAAATCTACTAATAAAAATACTGTAATGAAACGAATCATTCTAACGTTTCATAGGAATAACAGATAAACGTCAATCGTCTTAAGATGTGGTTTAACAAATGGAGCGAACGCACATATAATACGATTATATGAAACGCAGCCCTAACCGACCGACTGCGCCATGCTGATAACAAACAGATAGATCCGGATTTGTGTCGTCATGCGAACCGTTCGTTGTTTGGAGTTTCGCAGAGAATTGAGTAGCGGAAAAATATAAATCAAAAGTATGATTGATTGTTAATATAAAGAAAAAGCTTTTCGGATTATATAAGAATGTTTTCTTTGTGATTTTACATGTTATTGCCCCGTTGTGGCGTGTTGATAGCTAGTCTGTCTTTAGACTAGACGGTTGCGTGTTCGATTCCCGCACGGGGCAGATGTTTGTTCTGATAAATAGGGTTTATCTTTGTTGGTCTCCCAACCGTTCCTCGGAGACCATTGGGTTGCGGAGGTAATAGGGCAATCGCTCTGTGAAAAACTAGTAACTTGTCAAATCCGGATAAGAGAAAGTTTCCAATTTATCTCATGCTTAACGGTTAGGACTATACCGGCGTCGGGACGTGACGACCCCATCGCCCGCCGCTGGTATTATCTCTGTCACAGCAGAGATTATTCCATCAGTGTAATTAGTCACACTGTTGTTAAGTCTTTTGTTGCAAGAGGCCAGCTAGGTAGGTACCACCGCAGTGTCTAATATTCTACCACTGAGCAGTAGTGTCTTAGGCGTTTCTGTGTTCCGGTTTGAAGGGCACTGTATGCTAGTGAAATTACCGGGCAAAGAAGATTTAAGAACCAGTATCTCGAGGTTGGCAACGCGTGAGTACACTTACAAATGGTGTTGCAAGCGCTCATAGGCCACGGCATCCACTTACCATCAGGTGGGCAGTATGATTGCTTGCCAACTTACTACCATAAAATAGGAATACCATGGCGAGGAATCCTGCATGTCGTAGAATAAATTCTAAGACATGTATGTATATCCGCCAATTATAGTACTTTTGTTGGTGGCAGGGTTAAACGCCCGCCTGGTTAGCTAACATCGTGCGTTGCTGAAAAATAGCTCGTCGTTTCGAAATCAGCCACCGTAAAACCAATTGCATCTTGCGGGTAGGCTGGGCAAGGCGTCTACGACAGGTCGATTTCTGATCATTTTCGAATCATGTTTGTTCACAATTAAAACAACACTATAACCAGTTTGCTGTCTGCATCATTTATCAGATTAAAACAAGAAAAACTAAGAAAAAAAAAAGATTTTCGTTAGCGAAATCAAATATAAATTTCATTGTTTGTATTACGAAAACGGAATTCTTATAGTTTCGTTATGTAGTTTTATAGACTAGATTTCCATGAAATTGTTTTGTAAACGAAGCCATTTTGTGTGAACCGCTATTCGTAGTATAATTCTATAACAAAATATTCATAAAAATATATTTCGCCTCACTTTCGATAAGCCGAATAAGAGGAGGTTTAGTGTTTTTATACCAAGAAGGCAACAAATAGCCGTTCTCTCCGCCAATGTTATACGGTCACCATAGCCTATAGTCCAGTGAATCCTAACCTTTTATTGACCAAGGGCTATTTAATATACTTTTGTTAGCAGGACGATTTCGGTTTTTTTGTTAGTAGGGATCACCATATAGCCCACATACAAGATAATTCTTCTCCTCCTCTGATGACTCTTAAGGTTTTCTTATATATTAGCTTTTCACTACTACAAAGCGCATAACGCAGCATATAATAATGATTCATAAGTCTTATGACAAACACCTAAATGTAACTACCACCACCTAATTTTCAGTCCTCTATTGGTCTTCGTGACATCACAACCGCGCCGGAACTTAACTTCGCTATTAATTTGGTCATAACCTCATCCATTTTTGTCGTAAAACAAAAATTTTTGAACTCTATGTTATAGTTTTCTTAGCTCTACACATCTGCATTCTTAACTAAATTCGTTACGGCTCCTCATTAAGATGATTCTATGTTAAGACATTACCAGACTAAGTAGAGACAACTTCATTTGCAAGGGATCCCGACGTTTTAAGCCCATAAATTGCGTAGCGAGTGAAAGGGTAGCCGGTTCATTATTTAGTCCGTTTAAATCACTAAGTCCTTAAAAGACATTAGTAGGCTTTGTAGCGTTATCGCAATACACAAAAGAGATTTTCAACGAGCTGACAGGGGAGTTTCCGTCAATTATTAGACTTAATATCGCACGGTATAAATATAATATGTATAACATTCTATCAAGGATTATACGCTTTGTGAAAATGAACATCTAATTCATTAAAATTAATCTATAGTGGAAGATGAAAACCGCACTCTGTAAAATAATATCGGTTTTTTGTTCAATATACTTAATTTGTATTCTATATTTAATTTATATTCGACACTACTGGTGCTACAAATGTTCAGTAATTACGGTGAACACTTATCGCTATCATAGTTTGTTTAGAGAAGCTATTTATTTTAAGTTATTAATATATTTTGTAAACATTCTTTTGCTGGTGGCTTTATTAGTGAGGAGTTAGAAGAATTTCGTTTCTTTTTATATGACTAAGTTTAAAAACAAGCATACCACCCATATGATAGTAATAACGGCTGTCGCAGCCTATGAGCGCTTGCAACACCTTTCATTTTTAGGTGTCACTCACGCGATGTCAACATTGATTATATCAGTTCCTATATCTTCTTTGCTCAGTAATTTCACTAGCTACAGTGGCATACAAACCTAAACACAGTATTGCAAAACACACTATTGTTTTGCGTTAGATTTTTTGGAACTGCGATGGTACCTACCTAACCGGCCTCTTACAATAAAAATCCTACCACAAGTTCCAGTTTTATTGTGGCTCACGCTATTGAATTGAGAATTGAAAAATTTATTTAATTTATTTAAATTCTTTATTGCACACACAAAATAAATAATTACAAAACAAAATGTTAACAATGTATATAAGTGGTACAAAGGCGGCCTTATCACTAAAAGTGATCTCTTACAGGCAACCTATTATCGTAAAAGAATCTTCAGTCCGAAGGGCTGCGAATTGTGCAATTTGTGTATATAATATATGCTATATTAGTATACACAATATAATCATAAATAGACGTACATAATAGAAAATACTTATAAAAATACACAAGTACATAGATACATACACAAAAATATGAGTCTTAAGTAAAAACAAAAGAAGAAAAGGCACATTTTATTATGCAATCGATAAAAGCTAATAACGCTTCGAAATAACTTTTCACTACCCATTAAAAATTATTCTCCACATTATTTATTTGTACAACAACTGATATTAATAATAATTAATTCCCAACAACATATAATCTACTAGAGCGTACAACATTGTGCTAATGAGAAACATCCCATAATGAATCCCGTAAAATCAAATTTTCTTTCGTTCTATCATCCTCTCTTGTATTAGGGTAGTGCTAAATATGTACAGCACTCAAGCTAATTGTTTCCGCCATTTGAATATTGCCGGCGACAATTACTGGATTGGTCCATAGACAGAGGCGGCTGCTCGAAGCCCTAAATTAATTGCTCTGTGCCACTTTGTTTTATTTCGCCCCATACAATACCTATAAGTCAAAACAATTGGAGATTTAGCAATATTGAAATTCCGGCTTTTTAATTGAAATTTCGTCATGAAAAACCTTATTTCAACAGTTCAACGGAAAACCCATAATATAATATTATGAATGTCTTGTTTATACTTTGAGAAGTATCGTTTTCTATTTACAAAGTATTGATCGATTGTTAAAAATACATTTGTCGTTCAAAGTATGTTTTATTTACTAAATAATCAGCAACAGTGGTTCAGAAATAATAAGATATGCATGTACTGTACACAAAATTAAAACCTCGTTTTTGAAAGGTTAAAAATAATTCTATAAGTTTTGAAATGGGAACCTTCAAGAGAAGAGCGTATTCTTTCCTTAAAGGTCGGCAAAGCGCCTGCATGCCTTCTGGTGTTGTAGATGTTCATGGGCGGCGGTGATCGCTTAACATCAGGTGAGCTTCCTGCCCGTTTGCCCCTGTCACATAAAAAAAGCGTAAATAAAAATAATTCAAAAGAACAATGCTGATCTTGCAAAAGAACACAAAACCATATCCTGAGAGATTATTTTCGTTTCACTACACGTCTGCGGATTGCAAGATAGAAGTAGATATCTTAGAATTTCTTCTCGTGTGGGTTTCTCAAAGATGTTTTTCTTCACCATAAAGCACAAGACGAAATCAAAACGCAAATTAAACATTTGAAACTCATACATATATGGTCACCCGAATCTGATACCCCCAAAAATCTGTTCCACTTTACCTCCACTTCACCACTGCTTTAAATATATAACAGTTATCATTATCATTATTTCAGCCTTCTTCAATCCACTGCTGGATATAGAGATGATTCAAGCTGTGCCACAATACTTTTTTCTCTGCCTCTCTCATCCAGTCACATACCTTTTTAAGGTCCTCACGCCGTGCCATAGTGCATCCTACACTACCGATATGCGGTCTCTATTCAAGAACTCGTCTGCTCCAACGGCCATCGATTTTACGACATAAATCCTTATCCATTGAGTTATGTTGGTTACCTTAGTTCTTTTCCAGATTCCTGCTGGATATATATAAGAATAAGAATAAGAATAATTTTATTTCTGAAAATTTTACATGTTACAAGTTACATGTCATTATGCTTACATGCTATGTTCAGTTATACATACATAATTGGTGAAACTTATAAACCTTTGCGGGTTACTTAGATAACCTGTGTTAAGGTTAATATGCCATTCCCTATTGAAAGTATTATATGATACATACATGCAGATTTCACAATAAATATAAAAAAAAAATATAAAAAAATATATAAAAAAATCCATCATCATATAAATGTTAAATATCATTTGATGCATATTCTCCGTAAAGAGTAATCAGCGTTCACAGGCGAAAGTTCAGATTAAAAAAAAACTTGATATAAACGTATAAGCGAGTACAGTATACCCTTTGAAGTAGGATTAAATCCAGAGAGTACCGCCCTCTCGGTCCCACCGGCCACCGCAAATTAAATCCTGTCCTTTTACAGGATTCTCATTATAACTAACAATTAGTACTACGCTTTGCCAACGAACATAAACAAATTGAAACTTAATCAACATTACTCATTTTAAGTTGATTTTGCCATACTGTTTTTTACCCGGTAGTAAAATACTGATGATTCGACTTTTAATTAAAATGTTTTTACTGACTATAAAAGGAGCATGTTCTAAATTAGTTGATTTTTAAAATTTGGTAATAGAGAGACTATTTTAAACGGTTATTTTGGACATAATTTTTATCGTAAGATTTGTTTTATGTGGTACAAATGTTATAATCTTAACAACCCGGAACAAAACGCAACGAAACTTCTCAAAATATAGGAAACAATTTTCCTGTGATTACTATAATTAAAATGTTTTTGTATACTTTAGGTAATCAGAATAATTTACTGCATTCTTTAAGCAGTTTAAGTCGGCCATTGTTTGAATGTTTGTAGTCAGAGGTACTAAAGCACCATGTCCAGAGCTGTTTCTTGTAAATATCTTCAATGTATAGACACTTCTATTGCAGACATATAATATAATATATAATCATAAATTAAATATGATTTTGTCATATTACATGTAATTTTAGAAGCCTCAATAGCTCAACGGTACATGGGCCGACTTCGCTCCTTAACGCGAGAATCGCGGGTTCAATCCTGACCCCTTTGCCCACTCCTAGTGCAAGCTTCGTAATTCTTTGGATGGGCAATAGCAATATTAGTAATGCCTTGCAAAAATATTGATAATATTCTTTAAAAAATATATTAACTTCAGCAATAAAAGATTCGTCAATTCACATTTTTCCAAAGATAGACGTAACATTGTTTGTTAAACAAAGAAAATACACACCGTCATCTGTACAGAAGAGGAATATTTTATCGGATTCGGTTTATTTACAAGATTTATAGCGCGACCCCCTGGCGCCCGGCGCCGCGCCGTCCCGTCGGCCAGACACACCGGCTCCGAATCTATCGATCTCACGAGATATAAACACAATTGTCAACACCGCTGATGCGATTTTCAGTAAGTTCATAGAATTAGCTATTATACACTATGTTAATAATGAAATTTCATTTCATTATTAACTTAGTGTGAATTAAGTTAATTTAGAGGAAGCTCCTTTACAATTTTTATATGTAATTTGATTTTTGATTCCAAATACATTTTTATAGCTGTTTTAGGCTGATTTTTTTATGATTGACGACGTTGTGGCGCAACGGTAGCGAACCTGACTTAAGAGCAGCAGTTTGTATTCACCATACATGCATGTTTTATGATCTAGGTGTGTTTGTCCTTGGCATTGTGAATGTGTCCGGACCCCCGACACAGGATATAACTGCTCTAATGGGGGCCGTTGAGTGTGTACCGCTTATATATTATGTAGTCTTAGTTGAATTTTGTCTATCAGTCAATTATAATACAAACACTTTAAAATTTAGGAAAAACAAACAGGCCTTAAAACACTCAATAAATCTTAAAACTAAAACTATGAAAAAATAAACTTAGATTTTTCCTAACTATTTAAATTTTTTCCCAGCTACAAAAGTGGCATTATTAGTAACATGTCCACGATGTTTACCATTCCGTTTATGCTAAACATCCTTTTAATAGTTATTAACATGTCAATAATACCCCTCAACCGTGGCTAATTGGGCGTCCCGCCGCATCGGGACCATAAAACGACTACCGCTAGCTCATTAAATTTAATCAACAGCCTCGAGCAGAATCTTCCAAACGCCGATCAGAAATATAACACCAAATGTCAGCCGACGAGACTTGAATGAATACAGCATCAATGGAATTCAAAAGTAATTTTAGTATTTTGTTGCATATAGATTTCAATGGACCCTCCGTCGCCAAAAAGCTATTCACAGCAATATTATGGAATTTTTAATTAGACTCTGTCAAAGTCATGTTTTGTAGTTAATGTAAATTATTTGTTTACCAAAATATTCATAGATAAATAAACGCTACACACTCAACGGCACACTCACCTTATTAGGGTAGTTATATCTTGTATCGGTGTGCAGAAACATACAATGACAAGGACAAACACAAACAAACTAGAAAATATGCCTGTATGGTCAATACAAACATCTGCTCCAAGCGGGAATTGAACCTGCGACCTGTAGCTTATAGCAGGTTCACTACCGCTGCGCTACGACGTCGTCAAGGTAATAAATAAATAGATAAATGAAATATAGAATTCTAGGTCAAAGGTCTAATTCCATAGTAGAGCCGATCTGTCAGTAGAGTGCTGAAAAAAAGAAAACTAACCAAAATACCCTATTAACGATATTAAGATATAATAAAATATAAGTATTATCACTATAGTATCCACAATAAATTACAGCGGATCGAGAATTTTCATGAATATCCCCGGTATCACATAAGCTAATATCCGGCGCTTTATACGGCTAATGACAGGATATGAAGTATCCCCTCACGTATGGGATACAAATTGAGGAAATGTTATTCACACTTGCTTGATACACGTGTCAAATTATTACACTTGTATTAAAAAAAATGTAAGACTTATATGATAATATACAATTTTAACAATACAACGCCATTTTTAAGCCTCAACTGCTCAATGGCTATCGTTCCGTTCTTTTAACGCGAGAGTTGCAAGTTCGATCCTGACCTCTTGGCATATTGACGTACCCAACTGCTAGAGCAAGCTACGATCTTATTTGAAGTGTTAAAAATGACTTCTTTTTATTTTATTTTTTATTTTATTTAATAGGAAGCCAACGTTGTATACAATTTGTTCTTTATTCCTATAGTACATTCTTATGTGTCTATGACAAAAATTGTATACTCCAATTACAGGCTAACTTAACATGCATTGTATATATATTTTTGTATTTTATTTATAACAAAAATAACAATTGAAAAATCTTTGCTAATATTCTTAAAAAAAGTGTCTGGCTGTATTAAATTCAACAAACAATATATGATAACCAGCATCTCTTTAAAACTTTTATTGGTGCTTAGGTACATGTTTTTTACAGTTTTATTTCTTAAAAATTGTTGTGAAAATATTAATAAAAAATGAAATAACCAATTAAAATAGTATTTATATTTGCTCGTATGATATCTATTTTAATTTAGAAAGTAAAAATGCTATACTGCAAAGCTCTGGTATTATTAAAATTTTAATATTATTACCTACATATAATCTAGAAAAGAAGAATTTATTATATTCTCTGCTTTATATTTACTCCGAGTTATTTTTAGCAAATATTTACCTGATAATAAATTTACATGGGTTGATGTCCAAATAAAATATTAAAGCAGTTATAAGAGTCATAAGTCTGTCTCTTGGCTACAGTGATGGTTGTCTGGCGCCGGCTGACAGTAGACTCAATGGCGCCCACTCATTCGTCTGACGATAAGCTTCCAAAAAGTTTGAATCAGTACAGAGTAACCTATCATTAACACTAACCTCATTTTGAATATTAATTTTTATTTATCTTTATTAGAAGATATAAATGACCGTAACTTTTGAATGTTATTTTAATTCATCTTATTTTACATAAATCTTTTTTGAGGACAAAAATGACTGAAAAAATTTCTGTTATAAAATCATGATGTGATAAATACATTTTTCAAGATACTCAATAATATTAATTATTATTTTTTATTATTATATGAGTTTTGTGGTTGTTTTTGTCTTGTTATTTCGCGTTAATAGACAGGGTCGTCTGTCAAAGTATTATTCTTGGTCATAATATTAAGTGAAGTAGGACTACATTTATAATATATAATTTTACAGAATAAGAATGTTCTGTTTGTAAATTAATCTATGCTTATTACGAATGCTTCTTCTTTATACTACACGACGCGATATCTGCCCCATATCGTATTAGGGTAATTTCAGTATTATGTTTAAGCATTATTTTGAATTTCTTATAAAATGATTGATCAATATAGTATATCTCTTTTATTAATTTGTTAAAATTGATTAGTGTGAATATTGTATCAATTTGATTTGACAAGTTTGGGTCCAATAAATGTTATTTTGGGTCGTCTTTATTTAAATTACAAAATATCCTTAAAGTTTTTTGGTAAGAATAACTTTTTTTATCGTCATTTAAAGAATCATTAGGTATTTTAACACATAGTTATGTCGTCCTTAAATGAACAGAACGTCATTCTAATTTAGCATTCAGGGTACAGATAGATATACGGTGGAAAATGTTCATATATAACACAATAAAGACAATAATAATCCACATTGATACTTCTGGATACATTCAAAATAAATCAAGCAAAAACTTTGAATTCCGACAAACATCTGAGCTAGAATAATTGTAAATTTAATATGAAAAGTCGTGTCTATATCGTTGTGTCGTACACTTGTCGTTCGATCTAAACGTCTTTGCACAACTGATAGGCACTAATGTTCTCCCTGTGCAAATATTTGACTCGAAGACTTATTGATCAGGAGCGAGATCATGACGCTTCGCACTCTGCGGCACTTCCGTCACGTCTCGAGTGCTTGTAAGCGCCTCGTGTGTGCAATTTTCTTGTCTTTTACCACTCATTGTGGGGGCACGATGTTTACTATACGTCCAAGCATCGCTTTTATTACGTTTTATCCTTGCTTTCTATTTTGTCTTAAACTTTATTTAACACAAAATAGAATGCAAGGATTTCGTTTCCTTCAGTTATAGAATACTTGTTAAGTATGTATGCTTAAGTAACCAGAGTAAATGATAAAGCTTTTAGTAAGAAATAAGAATACTTTATTCTAGTTTCCTAGTTATATAGTAAACGAAGATGAACGCTTCATGTTATGTGTATATTTAAACCTTTTGTTTGAGTAATATGTGAATAATTATTTGCGTTAATTAACTTTTATAAGTAATTTTTACTCCAGTATCTATTAATATCACTAGTAACAAAAATTATTTTAAAATATTTTTTCGGAAAATTTGAAGAGTGTCGATTTACGGCCAATATATATAAAGTTTATTTATTGTCATGCACATGTTTCTATAAAGTATACTTATGCAGAGGGAGAGAAAGAGAGAAAAAGAGAGAGAGAGAGTTCTTAAATAATATTTTTTGATTAGACATTAGTTAGTCGTTGTTATATCTAACGCATTTATTTAGGTCAAGTGTCGCCATTCGATAGGGAGGAGAAAGGCGAAACTCGATTGAATTTCCGGACGGTAACGACGTTGCGAGCCAAACGCAGGAAATACCGCTAATGCATGTCAATTGTGCTCCTAACTTTATTACTAAAATATTCAAATCGAATACTCTGCTAACTTGAACGTTTTGCATAATGTTCATAGAATTATTTTATGCTTTTAAACACTTTACTTCACTGACTTTATAGATGGAATTTCGTAACCATCAAAGATATTGGGTAGCGATGCGGTGGCACGGCTGTACCGTGCCTGCCCTTATTCCCGCTAGAAACAGATGTTTGTATTGATCATACAGTCATGTTTTCCGATCTGGGTGTGTTTGTATGTCATTGTGAATGTGTCCGGACCCCCGACACAGGCTATAACTATCCTCATGGGAACCGTAGAATGAGTAGTGTTAAAAAAAAACTATGCTAGTATGTTATAAGTACTTAATACCGTTATTCGCTGGTTTTGCTTAAAAGTCTGCCTGGCTACCGCTGTACTTTGATGAAATACTCATGAAGTGAGGTCAGCCATCATATAAGTTGCATCTTAAAGGTTTGCAACACACTAACATGCCCTCTGTGTGTTGCAGATGTTCATGGGTGGTGGTAATCGCCTAACATTGGGTGGTTCTTTGGGTATTTGCTCCTTGATCGTACCATTTGTTTTGGGCTTTGGTAGTTGTGCTAGAGTCTGTGTGTGTTTTCGAGACACCAGAGAAATGTTTAAGACTCTGAAAGCTGAGTTAATGTATTTTGGATATCAACGAATAAATTGCTCCTATAATAAAATATTTATAAAAGTAAGACTGGTTTCAAAAGATTCTTTAAGTACAAGAAAACAGTATAAAGAGTTGATTTTCATTTAATCTTTTTTAATTAATATTTACAAAAAATAACGTAATTACTTTCTTAATGAAGATGAAACGAGATCATACGGTAAATAGACGAAGCAGAGTTTACCAAAGGTCACGGAGTAAAACCAAGGCAAATCTCTAAATGTTACAAGAGCTAGATTTGTTTCATATTTATCTCATGGTTTAATGTGAATAAAAGTATCTTTAGCAAACCTTCAAGTATATATGCATACTATCTCTTGGGAGAATTTCTGAGACATGTAGCATTTGTAGATGTATGGGATAAATCCGCAGTGGAGCAGTGAAGCGGATTAGGTTCCTATTCTTCTTTTAAAAGAACAGGAGGTCTTTGCGTTATACTCTGCAAATAAAATACTGCCTATAAGCTATATTATCTTATCTAACAACCGGCCACGGCATCGTCTATAAATTCTTAACTATAAATTTTACCAAACCAAACTCATGTTATCTAACTCATAATTCTAGTTAGTATATTGTTTTTCTAGAATAAGCCTTAGATATCTGTTATTATATATCTATCCTGAAAGTGTTTAATTAAAAACTAAACTTCTTTAATCAGTCGTATTATTGTGTGAAGCTACACTGCTTTTAAAACGGGACGCGGAGTTAATTCCGTCATCAACTTTCTGCAACTTGTCGCCCCCGAGATTGGATTTTAGATAATGGCTGTGTAATCACGACGGTGATTTATCACGCTCCTATATCAGCCTTCACTGTCCATTAAGCAATGGTCTAACCCTTTGTTGTCAACGCTTTGCGGGTGAAGCGAATGTGAGCAGTTTTAGTTGTAATAACATAGCGTTTTGCTATGACGTCCTACTAATTATAAATGTAAATTAAAAAAGTATTTGCAATGCCTTTTTGAAGTCATTATAAAAACTCCTATTGCCTCTCCAAATAAACTCTTA
The DNA here is from genome assembly GCA_023373885.1 of Hestina assimilis. Classification (NCBI taxonomy): domain Eukaryota; kingdom Metazoa; phylum Arthropoda; class Insecta; order Lepidoptera; family Nymphalidae; genus Hestina; species Hestina assimilis. The sequence goes on along the minus strand of CM041747.1, from coordinate 14,236,104 downwards.
GCTTCTAGCACAGAAGTGGGTATCACAATAGCCCAAAGGGTCAGGATCGATTCTGCAACTCTGCGTTAGCTGAGCAGAGTCGGCACTTAAGCCGTTGAGCTATTGAGGCTTTATTGTAGTTTATATGTATGCTACTCATTTACGAAAAAACGGCAAACGCATTTAGAAACAATGGCATACCGATAGTTTATAATCTAATATAATTAGACTTACAACAATAATCTCTATAATTCTCCTAATAAGGTAAAAAATCGAAAACAATAATTTATAAAAATTATTTTTAATTATCCACAATACGATTTGCGGTTTTATCATATTAACGAAAGCTAAACACGATTAATAATCTTTGCACAAGTCATTCTTAATTATTTATAATATACTCAGTGTTTAAGTTATTCACCAAAGTTTACCGGCAATCTGATGGAAAGCACTGGAAAATAGCAATTTGGAGTAGCAATTTTGCCATTAGCATTAGCTATTACAATATCAGTGACTGTGACCTGGGATGAAGATAGAGGGAGAGAACAATACTCTTGTCGTCCCTGTTACACTGGTAAACTATTACCAGTAAAGGGCTAACTAAACTGCACTAGAGATTTTGTAATTATAGATAAAATGTGCAACCAGAAGATAAGATAGCGTAGCTCCTCTTTAAACATACTTATCACTCCATATCGATTTTCCCGTATAGTAACGAGATGGTACTGTCGCGAAATTATGCTTCTCGTATCCCCCTAAATTACATTCAGCGACTCGCAATGCACCCTACAGACGGAGTCGATCAACGGCAAACAAATAAGTATATCGCTAGCACAATCGAATCTATTACATATAAGCCCCTCAACTGAATCGCTCAAAGAAGCCTGAACATCAGACGATTGCGACTATTTCTCACATACAAGGCTTTAGGAATAGCTAACAAGATTCCTTTGCCAAGAGTACAACTATATAAAAGAAGCGTATACACAACTGCTTTATACGTTTGTATTTTATTCTACGCTAGTTAAATTGTAAGTAGAATATGTATGGTCCAACGTACATAAAATATAAAATATTGTTTTAGAACGTTGTTTATCAAAAGACAATGTCAGGCTCACGGTCGCATACCCTCTATAGTGGCACAGGCTTAATAAACGTCTCGACGACGTTGTGGCGCAGCGAAAGTGCCTTAAGCGCTACAAGTCATGGGTTCGATTCCCTGTCGGAGCAGATATTTATAGTGACCTTTGTCAATTGTTTTGTTTGTTTGATTGATTGTCATTGTGTATGTTTCCGGACACCCGACACAGGATATAACTGTCTTAATGGGAGCCGTTGAGCGTGTAGCGTTTAATTATTTTTTTTTAATTTATTTATGTGGTTTGATTAAGTATAAAGCCAGCATCTTCACAGTGTTTGTATGTAGGTAAATAGTGGGACGCTATTGATGATGAATTACAGCTTTATTGCTAAAGTTATTTATGTGACATATTTTCTTTAATACTATGTAGTATTAATACGTAGGCTCAGTATTTAAATGGATTCCCATTTGTAGTCTCGGAACATGAAAATAGCGTGGCTCTTTAACAGAGAGGGGCTGTATGCAGAGTTGATAAAGTACAGCAAATGGCATCGGAGAGAGATTTATGAAACGGTAATTATTTTAAGTAGAGAATCATACATAATATACATATGTACAGACAAAAATGTATATCATAAATTTTTTGAATACAATTAAGCTTATCTTAAATATAAAACTGGAAATCAATTGCTTTCAAAAGATTTATGTGCCATAGGCAACTTTCTACATAAAATTTTCTAACAAAAATTTACTTGGTATATTAAAATATATTTAACAGATTTCTGCGATAGAGTCAAGGTCTCACGATGAAGTAGCGCATTTTTATAAGTATAATTTTTTCTACTGAATGAACCAATCAAAGATACAATGATTTATATCTATATTAAATAACCACGAGTTTGAATATATATAAAAAAATTATATAAAAATAAATTTTTAAAAGGGTATTCTATAACTTTATTCAGTCTATGGTCGTCGTACTTTTAAAGTATATTGCGTATCCTCATACATACGTATGGCGTGGTGTATTGTTGTTTTTCAAAGCCCATAGTAACAGTAAAATGTTTCGCCTAACTGAAAGGGGTTTCGTACGGTTCCACTCGGCTTTTACAGATTTGCGCCTGTTGCAAGAACCCGCTTTTATATCTGCGGCCGCTTTTATTGAGTGCTTACGAACCGTAAAAATGTAAATTTGATCCTATGAATTTCTACCACTAAATGTTACTTTTTATTGTGATGAGTTGGCCATAATTATCAATAAAACACAAAGATTTATTATGCATACTTTTTTATGGATTTTATTATTAAATCAGTTTTTCTTCTTAGTTATCGTAGTTAACATGTTTTAATATTATAGTGCAATATCGAGTTGTAGATAATTGGTACTAAATTCTCAATTTAAAAGTTAATAAATGGATTATAACAGTCTAGACTCGATTTTATCACGAACGTCGTATCTATAAAATGGGAGCGACTTAAATAAGCATTAAGAAACATTTTGACCTCCTTAGAGATAAGTTTCCTTGATCCCCGGTCATTGTGATAGCCATCTGAAGAAAACTCCGTGAAAAGCCCCGGGTTCATTCCCCATTCATGGGGCGATTTGATTTACTTAAGATCTTTGGCTTGATACTGTCTATTAAGCGAGTGGTTCGACCGTCGTTTATATAAAAGAATATGCGGATGTATTATCCTGTTACGGTGTACACTTAAAAAAGATGCTCTGTTTTTATGAATTTATTTTATTTGCTTCAAATTTTTAAGCAATAACAGTTTATAACGGTGAGTGTTCGTCAGTGCTTCGGCCACTGTGAAAATTTTTTCTTTCTTATTAAATCGTATTTCGTTGACTCTTTATTAAGCCAATGTATAAGCTTTTACAGCATAATCCCAAAAAACGTTCAAGATGTTTTTATCTTAAAATTTATAAGAAATTTTATTGAGTTAGTTTTATAAATAATTTGCGACATTCAAGGTATTTCATCATTAAGCTTTCAAAAGCTTTAAGCTTTTAATGATACTTATCATATTGTAATAAGTTGATTAGTATCATTAAAAATTGATAGAAAAGTCTTTCTCTTGTTACTTTCAAGATCGTAACTTAGCGTGTTAGGTTTTTGACGAATAATAAGAAAAATGTACATGTGCTACTTGCAAGATTTTGAGTTTGAGTTTGAACATCGTATTATAGCGATGACGATGTCGTTAATATCTCTCTTATTTAATATTAGTGACTTGGGTTATATATTAATAAATAATTAATCATATAATTCTGCTATAAATCAAAAGTATTATGAAAAATATGTGAAACACTTATTTATGGAAAGTTAAATTATCAATTTTTAAATAATCAATCAATCAATTTTTAAACAATTTAAAAAAAATCAAGTACTAAACTAAAAAGGAAAGTCTGCCGCTTTCTTATAGGCTGTTTTTTTTATATTTATTCTTTAGAAAAAAGTTAGCATTATGGGTGTAATATCGAAGTAGGGTGACTTAACGCGTGGTTCCGGGCGACCGAACGGACGATTTATAAAATGAGTTTGCGGTGCAACCAACCCGTGATACCCCATTGGTTACGTCTCACTTCTTTATTAGTGATGCCTCTGATTAGATTTAAGTGTATCGATAGTTTTACTATCTATGTAGCACCGGAATAATATTTTTTTATTTGAAAAGATTAACTATGTAGTCAAAATGCTTAGTATTATTCCTGAAAAAAATATGACCCATATAAATATCACCAACTGAAATTTAAATGAGAATCCAACTCAAACAAAATATTCTTTATAGGCCAGTCTGTTGTGTCCGTTTAAGTGAAGCTTACCACCTATTCGAAAGGTAGATTCTGAAGAGGAGAACCGCCAAGAAAATTTTAAAGTTACTATTTTGTAATATAATCGATTAGATATGTCAAACGTTGTAATTAATTTTTATATTCTGCAAGAAATTCAACGTATCTGAATTCCTCTTGCCTCGCTATCCGCAATACATTAATTTACGGAATAATAGGCTTTATTCAGTAAACAATATTTAATATACGATTTAAATTTTAAAGGTGAGAGATTCAAAACTGCGGAATTTTATTAAAGAAGCTTATTATCGAGCCCTTCTTCGGTACATATACCGTATAACTATATATGTAGCACCGTAATATATTGGAAAACTCGTAAACATGTGTATTTATTACAAAGAATAAATCAAAACATTGCTTTGTTCCCGAATTTACGTAAAAGCGACAGATTCTTAGCAAAAGCGGATGCAAAGCTGGCCAGTGAAGGCTTGGAAATCTGTAATTTTAGCGAGGAAAAGTTAAATGAGAACACTGCAAAGACATGAGATATATTTTTAGATTCAGAAAAGAACAAAAATATGTTTAGTACAAAATAATAAAATATCATATTATTATATAGAAATTAATTTTTTTACATAAACAATTACTGCTTCAAAAATTTGCTGTGAGACAAATTTCAATTAAGCTGACAGTCACAATCTTATGAACTAGTTACGTAAATATATATGAGAAAATTATTTAGAAAACCAAAACATCGATAAGTCACACAGCACTATTTCACGGGCATTTGTCGCGGCCCGTCAACATTTTTCCCTCGCTGCCATCAGTTGAAAGTTAAAAGCATTGAAAGACATATCGCGGGTTCCTTGCCGGCTCCATTGTTCTCTGCCCTTTGTGTTTCGAATGTTTTAATGTAATTGGCTTTGTGACGTTTTTTTAACTTTTACTATATTCTTGTATATCGATAACCATTAGGATATTAAGTAAATGCCTTTTGTTAAATAAGGAATTGTGGATAACAGCAACGTTTGACATTTTGTTGATCTTCTTTCTCAACGTTTGACATTCTTTTTCGGGCTATATACTTGAAGTGGTTTTATATGTTTTTTACCTAATTTACAATTTTTATACACCATTCACAATTTCAACTACTTTTTGGTGCCTCTCACCATTTGGCGCGGATCGCTTTCTGTCAAAAGTCCCGGCTACGTTCGGAAACGCGTCTCTAAAATTATACAATTAAAATCCGAACGCCACATACTGTTACTGTTGAGCGTTTTTTTCGATAATCATTAGTACTGAATATCCGAATTTTATTTCATAATTCTCGATCCCTCGCTGGAGGTAAAGCGCAATGCTATTGTTAGTATATCAGAGAGGCTATGTGTTTTGGGGTTTAAAAAAAAATTTGAACCTGAGAAAAACTTTTTCGGTAGAAAGCCGCGGCCACTACAACTGTTATTTTTATATTCTACCAAGTATATTTACAAACATAAACAATATGATTAATAAAAAGAAAAACACAATGTGAAAATAAATGCAAAAAGTGAATATTATATTAAGGCTTCGTAGAGTAATAAGTAGTACGAGATAGAAGTCCTTTATCCTTTTCCTTCACTATCTCGTCTCGCTTGACTCCAGTAAGTGAGTTGGATATAAATTGGGGCATTGTCTGTGAATCTGGAGCATTCGCAAGACTTTTAACGCCATTCTGCAAAATTTTGCGAAAAATATTTATTGGCTGGAATAATACAAAAAAAAATCTATTCACAATAAACTACATAAACACACACAAAATTTAATATATAAAATGTAATCTTTTTAGAAAAACGTAGCTATTTTTATTTCATCTCTTACGATACTCAAGTGATAGGAATTAAGGAATTTTGTCGGAAGCATAATGAATCATTTAATTATATGAATACACTAAAAATATAAATAATTTTCGTAATATTGGGTTATTAAAACATATAGATTATTTATTAAAACATATAGATTTTAGAACATTTTATCAAAACGTACTTCCATGCATTTCGTATATTTATCAATTCTTATAACAGAAAATATCATAAATTTCATCGTTGAAAAGATGAAATACGTCAATTATCCGAACGACGAGAGAATTGAAAATATTGCAGAATCGCTCTCCGAGAAAGGACAGAGGGAGCGTGGCACGCATTTCTGGCTAGTTTGATATCAGCTCCCGTGACGTCACTACCGTCTCGCTCCTGATCAAATACGATAAATTAATTATCGAAAGAGAGACAAGACGTGTATTACGTTACATTAATTTTCGAATCGAAAAGTGCTTGATTATTATTTACCATATTATATTGTTTCAAAAATAAATACTAATTTCACCGTATTTTCATGAAAATGTAACAAAAAGGTTATGTGAATTTCACTTTAACAATTTTCTTGATGTACTCGAGTTGTTTTGCTTCTCCCACGGGATTTGTAATTGAAATAAAGACTCTAAGCTTTAAGGGATAAGGTGGTAAATTGTTAACGAAACTTGGAGGGTGTGATTTTAGTATAACCTGTTGATTCCACGCGAAGAAATCCACAGGGAAAATGTTTTGGCGTCGACTACTGTAAGTACCGAGAAATATTAAATTAAGCCACCTAAAGACGATTACTTTATATTAAAGCGAAAGAGACTGGCAACTCTTTCGCTTTAATAAAAAGTAATCGTGCTAATCTTACCCCTATTTTTATAAACGTAATGAATAAATTACATTTATTAACATAATACAAAAATCTTTTTTATTATTCCACTTGCTATTATCTAATGTGTTTGATGTCGATATTTATACTATACATGAATAAAAAGTAATGTAGTGCTTGTGCCTTTTATAACAAGCCTGGAGAAATATTTTTGCCAGACAAGTAGAAAAATAACTGGCAAAAATTAAATGGCTTATATTAAGTTAGCTTAGCTTCTGCCAGTGGCTTTGCCTGCATGAGTAACGATTTTAATACAAAGTTTGTACCCCATTTCACCTCTTCCAGGGTGGAATTTTAGAAAATATTTAACATATATATTCTTTATGTGTCATTGTTCGTCAAAACAAAGTTTCATCCTTCGAGTTTCAAAATGACGGACATCCCATACAAACTATCAACCCCTTTGCAGCCTCTTTATGTGATAGTCTTTATCTAATATACAATTAAGGAATGTCAGCCAACATTCAAACACTTCAGCTCTCAAATTCCACCTCAGAGGGCAGGGGTGAAGCTGAAAACCAGCGCTGCTCGAGAGTACGTTCCCGACAGCATCAGCTGAGCTTCCTCCCTTTGTCTAATTTTTGTAGCATTTTGTTAACATTTCTTTTTACTAATTAATGATGATTGTTGTAGTATGATTTAGACAATAAATAACTTTCTTTCTTTCTTTCTTTCTTTCTCTTTAGAGCTGAATTTAAAACATCGTTTCTTAGTGCTCGTTTACGTTTTAAAACGAACACCTGTGAAAAAATCACCTTTCTAGATCTAAGGGTTTAGGCTGATCGTTGATATGTTAGTAAGTGTCTTCGCCTTTTATATATATAGACTTTCAGAATTCAGAATACAATATGATAGGCAGCAAATAAAGTATGATCATTGGTAATTTTTTTTCTGAGAAATAAAATTGTAATAACAACGATTAGTAATTATGTTCTATTCAACGTTGTCTCAGTGGACTGGTAATAAAGGTAGAAATTGTTCCTTCAATTGTCGTCAAGTTTCTCGACCCTAACAATATATTGAGTCATAGTTAAGTTTTTATGTTTTCACCATCACATTATATTCTGCTCTACGCGATTGTCCCGAGGGACGGTATTACGATGTCAGCCATGCCAATTTGTTTTTATGATTGAGCTGGCAACAAGAAAAGCTATCCGCGGACAAGGATTTTATTTATGTAGTATTGACATTTATTGTATGAATGTATGTTGAAATGTATGTCTCATTAAATTAGTTTACTTTTGTTCGAATAACAAAATTAGTTTTTATGCGAGGTAACGACGTTATATTATGTTAGGGCTATCCACAACGGGTAACCATGACGTAACATGACATGACTTTAATTTCTAATTAAGTTCAATAGCTATAGCTTTATGACACCGTTGTGGCGTTGTGGTTAGCGTGTCTGCCTTTAGTCTCGACGGTTGCGGGTTCGATTCCGGCTCCGGCAGATGTTTGATAAATTTCTGTCTCGGTTTGGGGTCTTCCCACCGTGCCTCGGAGAGCACGTTAAGCTGTCGGTCCCGGTGGTTATCACAAAACATCTGATAATAATCGTTAACTCTTGATAAGTAAATTGCTCTTATCCAATGAGTTACTCGTTCGCCCTTAGGGTTGCGGAGGTCAGATGGCAATCGCTCTGTGTAAAAACTAGTAACCCGTCAAATCCGGATAAGAGTAATAAGCAGACCCTGGGTAAAATAAAATACCGGGAATAATGCTAGGACGAAGAAGAAGACTATAGCTTTAAGGTCTTAGAATTTATTACTAATTGTAGCTATTTATGTATTAAAACCTAAGACGACTATGGTCGAATATAGCCGAAGCCAATATTAATAGTAAGTTATAAAATTTAATAATTTTTAGACCTTGTGCAAATAATGATCGTTTGACTTTCACTGAGATAAAACATTTCTATGTACTTTTGTTTGAATCGATCCAATTTGTTTTAAAGAAATTCATAATCAGGCCAAGCAAGCATTCTGTAAAAATCTTCCAAGTTTAGCTTGGAAGTATAAAAATCCTGGGACACCTGCCGATACACATTCTAGGGGAAAAAAGGTGTGATGATGTCTCAATTAAGAGGGGACGGAATTAGAGTGATAACCAATCCTACTATCAAGTATACTCGTTTAGAAAGTACACTGTCTTCAATTTTTAGGGTTCCGTAGCCAAATGGCAAAAACGGAACCCTTATAGTTTCGTCATGTCCGTCTGTCCGTCCGTCCGTAGGTCACAGTCATTTTACTCGGAGACCATTGACTCTATCTATACGAAATTTACTAAATAGGTGTATTTCATGAACCGCACAACGGTTTTGTAATAAAATTTTAAAATATATAAGAATTAAGGGTAGCAGTCCATACATGTAACTCAGTGTTGAAAAAAATTTCAATGTATGTCAACTTGTGAGATATCTTTGGATAGGTCTTTCAAAATGATAACGAGGTTTGATTCTTACTTTTTTCATTAAGTCAGTAGTTGTTGAGATATTAGCTCCTAAAGTCATAAAAATTGTGTCCCCTCCCCTCTAACTTTTGAACTATGGGATTTAAAATTCTGGAAAAATTTGAGCTTGTAGGCCATCAAATAAAATTTCATCCACATTTGGTTTGAGGAAGATAGGTCTACAAATTTAAGAGATATATAAGTTTTACCCATAACTTTGTTTTTCATATAACTTTTAATAATTACTATGAAATCACCAACTTATTTTTGCAGTCGATTTTAATTCGTTATTATTTTTAAAGCCCTTAAGATTCTTCATAACCAAGCTGCGGAACCCTTTAGTTTCAACGGTGCGTGGTCCACAACGCACTTGACTGCTAATTTTTTACACATCGCGACGTGGACGTGGACTTGGTTTTTACACATCGGGTGAGTAGCATGCGGTCAGAGCACTGTCTCCGATAACATATCTATACGACGACATACATAGCCGTAGTTCGGCCTCGCAGGAGGCATCTGTTTTTCACGGCTGGGTTTTGGTACTCGGCCCCTGGTGACGCTGTCAAGACTTAGAACCAACAGCAATAGACGTTCTGAAAAAAATTGATTCGTTTGCGTGAATACGGAGAGTAAATGATATAATTCTCAATGCTTTACAAACACTATTTTATTTTTTATGGGGTGATATTAAAAAGGTCTCTTCTTCTTCTTCTTCATCCTAGCATTATTCCCGGTATTTTATGTACCCAGGGTCTGCTTATTTTTATTAGATTGACCATTGTTTGTCATTGCGTCATCGAAGCTTTTCTTCTGAATAGGCTTAATAGTTTCTGTTTATAACGATTTTCATGCCCTTTCAATTTATGTCGACAAAATCATAGCATATCATCATCTTGGTCCCTGTTATCTCTATATCTATCCAAAATTGATCATAATCGGTTTATTGGCTAAGACGTGAAAATATTACAAACAAACAAACTCACATTCGCATTTATAGTATTAGTTCAGGATGGGTACGAAAATAAAATTATATGTTGATGTAATGAATTTTGCTTGACGACAACAACTTTTCTAGCGCATTGGTACAGGTGACGTGCAGGCTACGTCAGTGGCCACGGATTTGGCCCCTGCTTGATTACTTGTGCTTGTGTTTGCGGACCTCCCGAAAAGATATATTTATCCTTTGAGTATATAGCTTTTATTTATTTCATACACAAAGTGCTATTATAGCACAGTCAAGCTTAATAACAACATATTGACATACCAACAGCCCACATTTTAATCTATCCTATTTTATTGTCGGATTTTATTGTTTGATATGAATATTTTCAGTTGAGACGGTTATTCGTTCTGTCTTATATGAAATGAGCATTTTGCTTTGACAAAACTAAATGAGTTCTGGATACATTTTCTGTTCTTTTTAAATATGTGTCCAATATGAATATTTTTCATTGTATGCACTGTGAGAGGTCTGGTCTCCCGATAGTGATGCTCTTGAAAGTAGTAAAGCTAAAAAGAAGCTAATACAGGCCTTATTTTTGTGCGACACGCCTAAGACACTTTATTTACAACTAGCGGCCCGCTCCGGCTTCGCACGGGTAGAAAATATATAGCCTATGTCATTCACTGAATAAATAGATTTAAATTGATCCAGTAGTTTTGATTTATTAATTACTGTTATTTTTATAAATCTCGTAGGGTTCAGCCTGCGTTTGTTGCAATGTAAGCGGAAAAAATGTAATTATTTATGACATCACATTAGAAACCTCGAAAATAACAGTATGTCTCCACTATTTAATGGATGTTATTATACATATCAGTCTTCCTCTTCAATCACTCTATCTATTAAAAAAAACCGCATCAAAATGCGATGCTTAGTTTTAAAGATTTAAGCATACAGACATATAGGGACAGAGCGACTTTGTTTTATACTATGTAGTGATGATCATGATTACGGCAGCATGTCAATAATATGGGAAACACAAAGAAGAATACGGTCGGACGGTTATTTTTGAAATGTAATAATTAGTGTTATGCTAAAAGCCTATTTATGACATAAAGTTTTCATCCGTTCCCGTGGTATACAATTTACCCAGGTAAAGAACATTAAGTCTTCTCTAAGGCTCAAATTAAATATGCAACTTTATCGCAATGATTCGTTAGTTTAATCGTTAAAAGTTAGACGAACTGAAAGGAGAGATGGAAAATAAGAAAAAGGACGAAAAGTGAGAGACACTGTTTTCCAGAGTCTGATGATTACTCGTATCTCGATTTGACAGGTAACTGATTTTTTCACACAGCGATTGCCTTCTCACCTCTGCAACAATAACTTATTGGTTAAGAGCAAGTTATCTATCAAGAGTTAGTGATCATTATGATACGACAGATGTTATGTGATAACAACCGGGATCGTATGTTATGGGAGTTCAGTATATCTGATATGTATGATCAATATAAACATATAACCCGAACAGGACGTATCCCTTTCGATAACCCGTGACCGTCGAGGCTAAAGGCAGGCTCACTACCAACGCGCCACAATGGTCTAGCTCGACTACTATAAACATAACTTACGTAGAAAATATCGTTAGACAATACATATTCTTAGTTTTCATCGAAATAATTACCTGGTGAGCTGTAGCCGATTTTTAATAAAATCAATAAAAAACGGGCCTCTCCACGAATATTAAAAATGTCCTTATAAAAAGTACGTCATCGGAAAATATTCCCGCGGGACTCGATTCCAATTGCCCCGGTCTTGTGGATTTTTTTTTCATTATTTCGACTTTCACGTTGATCATTTATGATTATTTAGATTCGTGCCAATTCGAAATTATTTCTTCTATGGACCTTAAGATTCGTGGTAAGATGAGATTATGAATAAGATTAATAAGTTCTCAAATTTGCTATTAATTAATTCGTTTTCATTTTACTTTTGATTTCAAGAAATAACCTTTTTTTATAGTCATCTTTAATTGTTAAAGGTTTTTTTGGAGGAGGTCTAAAAAAATCGGTGTAAAGTAACAGTACTATTGCTTTTCGTGTGATGAGTGGGAGTACCGGAGGCCCAATCCCCACCCCTACGTTCCCTTCGTTTTTCTGTTGTAATCCCTTCCCTATCCCTTGGATTTGGCATGTGATACTTCAAGTATCACACGCATTGATATGAGCTGTGACTGCTTACCATCATGGCTTTACAAAAAAAAAACTTTTATTATAAGCTACGAAATCGCTACGGCGTCGCTACGAATGAAGCTCTACACAAGCCCTTGAGTTTCAATTCGTTTCTCGCTTAAAGCATTCACACCCTAAGCCGGGGTATTTGCGTAATTGATATTTACAACTAACCTGGATCTTAGAACGCTTCCCGGGATTAAGCGGAGATTTGTAGGGATTCTTCTTCTTTGAGTGTTCTCTTCAATTTATTTACAGTCAGCAGTAAACGCGCTGATAACATTTACCGTTCGAGTCGGTTAGCGCGAATGAGATTGTTTCCCTTTGTATTGTTCATTGAATAAATTAGCGTGTATACGGTTTTATGGTTTAAAGGGTTTTTTTCTGAACAGTGGAACTATTGGTTTTAATATTATTATATCTTCTATTATACATACTATATACTCGTGATCTGTTTCTACTTCACTCGACGACGTTGTGGCGCAGCGGTAGTGAACCTGCCTCAAGCGCCACTGGTTGCGGATTCGATTCCTGCTCACAATATATGTAACGACAATTACAACGACAACGATGACGGAGGTGTTAAAATCTCTACCGAAATAAATAAACACCACACACCCAACGAAGGATAGTGATATCCTGTGTCGGGGGTCCGGAAACACATACCAGGACAAAGACAAACACTCCCATGAACATATGCCTACATGGTCAATATTTATAAACATCTGCTCTGAGCGAAAATTGATCCCGTGCTTAAGGCACGTTTCCCGCCTGTGACGCCACAGATGATAAAATGTATTAACTTTCTAATCATATATTATAATAAACTTGTAAAAGAAAATATAAAATGTACATCACATACAATAATTAACAACTATATAAAAATAATTATCATTTTTGATTGAAACAATAGAACATAGAAAAGCTATGGTATATATGTATATGTATAGGAAAGATTTCTACAAGTGTTCGCAGAAATTCAAGAAACAATAAGGGCCGGTACGGAACGTGCGCAACGTTCCTCCCGACAGATTAGGCCCCGACAAAGAGAATAAGAATCTACGAACCAAATATCATCGCAAATACGACACGCTATTCTGTTTGCTTACCATTTTTATGATATTTCTATTTGGTAAACTCTCAACGTTGCGAGGAAATAAAATTAAAATTTCGAAATCGTTGCGCTGGAAGCACGTTTCGTTTGTTTAGTGACGTTTTGTATTTTTTTATGTATCAAAATTTAAGTACTTTATTTAAATTTTTTCATCAAATATAATCAATGTGAAATAAGTTATTTGGATGTCTCACTGCTAGGCAAAGGTCAACTGTCCTGTAAATAAGATTGAGTGCATAATACTCAACGCTACTTAGCCCTGGGTATAAGACATACATGTCCCAGAATTTCCTCACGATATTTTTCTTCACTAGAACTACTCAAATTCGAACACATATTAAATACTTTTCAGACGTATGGACAACCGCTGCTTTAGTAAAATTGATGTAATCGTTCGTTAACTAAAAGTGTTGAAATATTAAAGGACAGGCTGTGCCCTGTGACGGGAGCGAAGCCACTCCCGTCAGATAAGACCGTTTTTTTTCCACCAACTAACCTCATATTATCGCCCGCCCGCACTTTCTTATTGCTCGGCTTCTAAATATTGTATCGTGATGTTATATAGACTATAGCCTTCCTCAAGAAATGTGCTATGAAATGCAAATTTTTTTTTTCAAAAATGTGCTATCAAATGCAAAAATTTTTTTTTAAATCCGATCAGTACTTCCCGAGATTAGTGCGATCAACCAAGCACACAAACTCTTCAACTTTATAATATTGGCATGGATCTACTATTATACGTATACGAGTATATAGGTATGTGAGGTTTTGATCAAAACAAAGAAAGAAAAGAATTTCAATTTAGTAAAGTAACTGTCTCAACTCAAGATGTAGGGCAAAGGCTTTTGGTGCTAATGAGACGAATAAAGAGTAACTTCGCTCACTTTTATAGCACAAATTGGTGTGATTGACCTTTCACACAACATACATAAATATCTCTCAAGCACTGCATCCTTTTTTTCGTATTAAATTGAAGTATCTCTCTATTTCTTTGTATTGGCATCCATAATGTCTGAAAAGATTTAGAAGGATCCTAAAACATCTCTGAGAGGTGTTACTTTAATCCCAGATTTACGAATTCAAAGGTATAACGTTCTTAAATTTAAATTCTATTAAAAGCTTGTTGAAATCATCGTAGTAGTAGATCTGCTGCTATATAAGGAGGCTGTTTCCAGTGTGAAAGTATTACCCTCACACGAGTTATCGATGTGACATACCCTATTCTTTTTTTGAGACGCTCATAGCCGAGTGCACCCGCTGATCGGTTAACGATTGGTAGGTTAAGCAACTTTAGGCGCGGTCAGTCACTAGATGGGTGATCGCATAGTGGTATTTCAACTGAGCGTCTCCATGCTTCGGAGGGCATGTAAAAAGTCGGTCCCGGCTGTTGACAATTAGACAACAGTCGATAAGTCAAGTCAGAGGCCTACGGGCGACCTGAACAACTCTGACACTAGGTTGACCACTAACCAATCGATAAGAAGAAGACCCTATTCTTTAATAATTCTTTGATAATATCATGAACGTCTTGCAATAGTAGAGCGATGCTCCTTCCAGCTCTCACAGAAAACAACGCCGTCAAATAACAGTATCAGTAATCGGTATTTGTTAAGTGAGAGCGCCGGAGGTCTAATCTCCCACCCCTCTTCCATTCCTTTTCCCTTGTCATCCCTTCCCTCTTATTGACAATGCGCATTTGATACTTCAAGTATTGCAAGCGTTCATAAGGTGCGGTGACTGGTTACCATCAGTGACACCGTTTGCTTGTTTGCCAACCGTCATAACATAAAAAACCCAAAAATATATTTTACCGAATTTCAAAGCGATAATAAGAGGATTTGATTTATACGAAAATCGATAATAATATTGTTTTGTCAAAGATTTCCGGCTGATACGATTCAGTCGGTATCCAGCCCCGGTCATAAAATAAATCTGGTCATAAATAAAAGCGTAGACGCTAACAAGCGTCTCGGGTTCACCAAGTGATATTTCTTAGGGTGTAACGCCATTTTTGTCATAACTCTATTATGTCCACGACTCCTGAAATGTGAGAGAATAGATTGATTTATTCATCGACTTTTATTAATTCAATTATTATTATATAATTGGCAATTATCGAGTAAAATTTAATTGTTTTTATTTATCTCTCCATATTATTATCGTGTATGTATAGTTCAAGTTTTTTACTGTAATTGATAATGTATAATTATATTTTACATCTAATTAAACAATTATACATTTTATTAAAAGTTTAATAAAAAATTCCATATTTTTGAAAGTAGCAATATTTTTAAAATTGCTAATACAGAGTCAAGTATACATTATAAGCTTTTCTATATAATATCTTCATTATAAGAGCCATATATGACCGGTGTGCTTGTATGAGTATGTGTTTACAGACCCCCGAGTCCGAATATAAGTATCCTAATAGGGGCCGAAAAATTGTATTAGCGTCTATTTATTTGTATAAAGTCTATTAAGAGTATAAATTTATCAAACAGATATTTAACAATTTATCATGTTATATTTCAAAAATTCACCTACAGTAAGTTATATGGAGTCTACATCGATGTTATACGATGCTACATAATAGGCTCCCACATTTATTACATGTTTTATTCACTGAAGGCGATTCGCTGTAGTTGACGGACTTTCTTCTCGAAGATTCTCTGGAAAGAATGCCATTTGACTCTACTTTTCACATATTTTCAGAAAGGCCTGAAGTTCTTTTCTGCGATTCTAGTCCAATTGACGAAGTTCTAGAAACTTGAAATAGTTAATTGATTTCCATCTTTAAAACAATTCTAATTAATACTAAAATGTAATAATAGTGTGTTTTAAAAGTATGTGATTATGATATAAAATGTTTAAAGCAATCAAATGTTGCCTCCATTTATAGCCTGTACTAATTTCTGCTCGTAGCATAATCCGGAACAAATCATAATAATAGTTGGTTTTAATTTTATACATCTGACTTCAATCATTAATGGGATACAGTTTTCATCACTTTTTAAATTGATTTTTAACTTAAGATTTTTTAAAAGTCAATGTGTTAATTAAAGCTCAAATCAAACAGTCACAAAAATCGTTACTTTGCACCGTATTTATCATAATTATTTTTGCTAATATTTTCAATGTAAACTAAACATTTCTGTTTTTTTAATGTAACAAACAAGATTTATTATCAATACATAAATAAACACTACACATTCAACAGCCCCCATTAGGGTAGCCAGCACCGGGGATCCGGAAATATACAAAATAACAAGGACAAACACCCAGATCAGAAAAAATGCCTTTATGCACAAACATCTGCTTCGAGTGGAAATCGAACCCGCGACCTGTGGCCCTTAAGGCATGTTCGCTACCGATGCACCACAACGTCGTCCAACGTATCAATATATTTTTAGAATTTTAATTTTTATTAACAATGTTTTATGAATTTAAAATGGTTTAAAACCTTGTAATCGATACGGAGAAAATTATGCCTTTCAAAAAAGGATTACATTTATGGAGCTGACTTTTTGCCATCAACAGTACAGCAATGTTATGCGTTTACGATCCCCGATCGGTGGGTGGTCGGAAAACAAATTTAACAGACAATTGTAAATCAATTAGAGAGGGTGGCTTCTGGGGTGTAATAGCTACCCTCCACCCACGTGTTCCACCAGGGCCGAAATCCGTTTTAAATATTATTTGTTTAGTACTATACAATATAGGTCGATGATGATGAATGATGATACAATATAAAATATCTTTAAGATAATAAATGTAAGAGTTTGTAATTTGGATGGTTACTCAACCACCCAAAAATGGCGTAACGGTTTTGGATCAAATTTGGTACAAATATAGATTTTTACCTGGATTAACACGTGGAATTTTTTGTTAAATAAAATGTTAAGTTCCCGTGAAATAAAAATAAAGGGTTAAAAATTATATAAAAAAGGCAGTGACGACGGCTTTGTTCTCTTTCTAATCACTGGATACTCTAAACACTATTAATAGCCAATATTACTTATTGGTATAATGTGTGCCAATACCATGTGCGATTGTTATTTTGTGCCAAGATTAACTAGTCTTGATCTTGTATTAGTTTCGTTTATATTAAAATCAGTTTTCTTAGTATAAAGGCAAAATGTTAGGGAGAGAAGGTAAATATAAACATTTATTCAGAAGGTAATTTTCATAATTCATAAAAGGCTCTACAAGTTTTGTTATGGTAATTAATATATTTCTATTATCAAAATCGTCAACCTCATACTCATAATTGTTGTATAGAGTTATAATTAACCGCTAAATGGAAATCCTCCCCTGCCTAGATATTCATAGTGGGTCTTCAAGTGCATATTGTAGTCGCAACGTTCTCGTAACGCCCCGCTCTTAACGTCTCAGCCAGGTCTGTCTTCGAAAATTTGAGAAAACGACAAATTATTCCGCAAAATAATATATTTCAAATTATATAATTTGTTTTAATGTTACGTAGTTATATTATATTTATAAAAGGTCTATCAAATTTATAAATGAATTATTTCAAACAAAAAAAAATCTACTGATATAACGATTGATATAAGAACCCACACCAGATGTTTGTATTGATCTTACAAATATCTGTTTCAGACTAGGCGTTTGTCCTTGTTGGCCTCCCCACCGTGCCTCGGAGAGCACGTTAGTTGTTATCACATAGCATCGGATAATAATTGTTAACACTTTATAAGTAATTTGCTCTTATCCAATGAGTTACTGGTTCGCCCTTAGGGCTACGGAGGTCAGATGGCAATCGATTTGTGTTTTTACTAGAAACCGATCAAACCCGAATACTGATAATAAGCAGACTTTGGTTAAATAAAATACCGGGAAAGGTTGATGTAAGGAAATATAGTTTTTTTATATATAATCATTACCGTCAATCGGCAGTTGTGTATAATAAGAACAATTATAGTTTTAATCTCTTAATGCAGTAGAATTTTCCGACTTGGATGTTATATAATTAGTTCGTACATTGTCTCATCGTGAGTGAAGTCTCAAAGGGTCATAACGGAGGCGGCAAAGTTCGTTTACGCAGAAGTTGCTTAAGTGGAACTCGGTCAGCGCTAATTCCGAAATTGTACAGCAAGACTGTTACATATAATAGTAAGAACACATAGGTATACATTTTACTCTTATAAATAGTTATTTTTTACTCTTACTTATTATAAGAGACATGGCCCTCTTTGCGCAATTGGACCGGTTCGACTGGAGAAAAAAAAAGAAGAATTATACATTCTTTTCAGATAAAATCGGCCTAAAGTAACAGCTGCGTTTCGTGCGGTGAGTGAAAGCCCCGGAGGTTCAATCTAGGCCCTGGCACAGGCACAGGATATAATAGGAGCCGTGGAGTGTGTAGCATTAATTTATTTGGTGTTATTTATATATTTAAATTTGGCGAGATATTAATAATATATGAGTTACACTAGTAGGCACTGATGACTGTGTTAGCAGGGTTTATGAGAGTTTGGATTGTTAATAATGAAATATTCCATGGGCAAAGTTTGGATTTTTCTTATAAAGAAAGATTAAGAAGTATTCATGTTACGAGAAAAAATTCCTATCCGCATTTGAATACACTGAGCCATATTTTATTGTATTACTAAAATTATACTATACGTTACGGTATAAAGGACAAAACTGTAATTATAGCCTTTAGTGACGTCAAGTAATTATAGGCGTAGGGTGCATTAGCGGCATAATGCGTCGAACGATCAAAGGGGCGACACGATAACAGATAATCTCTGTTTTATACTGTATCCCTAGCTATGTTTTTTATTAAAACATGACGATGTCATTTTTATAAGCTGATGTCACAATAGTAAATCAAGTTTTTTTGTTAGTTTTTGGTAACTTAAATAGAGTATTCTTCTAATACTATACGTACATATAATCTTTGATATAATAAATAATTAAAAAAAAATTAATAGTAGACTTCGCTCCACTCGTATGTATAACTTAAATCCTACTGTACGATGCTCCCAATTCGTGATTTCTACTATAAAAATAAGTAGATAATCTCGAAAGTCAACTCGATTTTTACAATTTAATAACTTTAATAATTTATTTTCCAAAAACCAAACAATCATTTAATAAAATCATTCTTTATAGATTTTCACGACACAAAATAAGGCCAACTGTATTTGTACCATTTAAGTACATTACAACTTCTTTTTGTTGTAAAAATTATTTTGTATGTGAATAAATGAATAAATAATTTACAGTAGTTATTAGGATTCGCTCGGCATTTAATGATGATTAAAATATTTAAATTTAATTTTCAATTCGTTGCATATAATTAATATGGCTATGAATTTAGATTGTATTGATTCAATAAATATTTCTAAGGTCTCTACCTGTGAGAAATAACGCATTGAGAAGGCTTCCCAATCGATCTTCAAAAGAAATACATTTATTTTTGTGATCAAAGGTAGCACGCAAAGGTTTTTTAAGAAGCCCTACATATGGTTCTATTATTAATTGTAAAAACGGCATAAATCCAAAGTATTAAATCATTTAAAAATTATATACGATGTTTTATTAAAAAACCAATCATTCTGTACAAGTCCTATAATAATCTTAGAACTCGTAGGGATGTAGTTATGGTGTTGGCTCGGCTTTTTATTGTAAGAGGTCGTCTAGATAGGTAACCACCACACAGTCAGATATTCTACTGCAAAGACGTTGTATATTTTGCATTACTAAATAAATTACTGTGTTTCGGTTTAAAGGGCATTATAGCTAGTGAATGTATTAAGTAACTGATAAAACTAGATTTAAAAATCAATATCTAGAAGTTGGCAACGCGTGACTGACCCCTACAAATGATTGGTGTAGCAAGCTCATAGACTACGACAACCTCTTACCATCAGGCATCAGATGTACAATATGATTGCGTCCCAACTTAGTTACCATTTAAAAAATGTAACTGTTGACGTGTTATGTCGTCCAGTCAGAACTAAACGCATTAGTGAGGATGCAGGCGATGGTGGCGATGGAGGGTGCGTTGCGAGGCGTCCTTTCCACTTGGATATGCCTTTTATGCGACGATTCATTATCGTTGGGGGAGCGAACAGATAGCAACATTTATTACTTTTGTCAGCGGAAAAATGAATTTACACGCCAGTAACCTTGATTTTATGAATGTTTAAAAATACCGCGCAGTAATATTTTGATGTGCTTTTTGTAGGAAACGCTAATGATTCTATATGATAAATCATGTCTTATTTTTTTTTAAATTTTCATACTGCAATAAATTAAAAAAAATGCTTTCACCACTTTTAAATTACCTTTATCCAATAAAAATGCAAGTCTGGTGTCCCAATTTTTGGTACTACTGTTTGCCAGACCACAAAATATATTTATTTAACGATAAATTTTCTTATGGTATAAAAAATCAAACATTAAAATTTTTGTTCTTAATTCAATAAATTATTATTAATAAATAAGCTTCGCAATAATTTTACACTGCTTTCTGATAAACAAGGACCTGTCACATGTAGGGGGCACACTAATTGAATCTTGGAGCCTAATGGTTCTGTGTTGTGTTGATAATAACATTACAGTTAAAAACTTTAAATAAAACGTTACATATGCTACCTTTGAGAAAATAGATTTCTTTCTTTTGGTAGCGATGTCATAATCAATATTATGTTAGGCTTGGCCAATGTAATGCTTCTATTTCAACTACTACATGTTACATTTAAGTCGTCAGTGCATCTGGTCCACGTCCAATATTATAACTAATATGTACGAGTATGTACCAATTTGTGGTTACTAGTTAGGAATCCGTTTGCTCATAATGCCAGTTATATATTCAGTACGGAAAAATATGGGTATATTTCACTAAATATTGTTAATGTTCACTGACACCGTTGGCGTTGTGGGTAGCGAATTTGCCTTTAGCCTCGACGGTTGCGGGTTTGATTCCCGCTCGGGCAGATCTTTGCATCGATCTTACAAATATCTGTTACGGTCTGGGCGTTTGTCCTTGTGGGTCTCCCCACCGTGCCTCCTAGAGCACGTTAAGCTGTCGGTCCCGGTTGTTATCATAAGTAAATTGCTCTTATCCAATGGGTTACTGGTTCACCCTTAAGTTTACTGAGGTCAGATGGCAATCGCTCGGTGTAAAAACTAGCAACCTGTAAAATCCGGAAAAGAGTAATAAGCAGACCCTGGATAAATACGTATAGTACCAGGAATAATGCTAGGAAGAAGAGGATTGTTAATGTTCACTGACTCCAAAAATGTATAGATACGATGTCTTTTATTGCAATAATAAATATATTATATTTTATATCGAATTTCACGTATCCAGAAGTGCAATACTTTAAAAACTCCCTAGCAATAAATCGCTAGCGTTCATATTAAAAAGTATAATAGACCTTGGAGGATGGATATAAAATTACCTCCGTAACGAGCACTCGAGATCAGACGCAGCACCTGCGTGTCGCTCCGCTATCGGCGGATTTTAATTCCATTTGCATCCGAGTACGTTGCATCCGATCGTTTTAATTATCGGAAAATAGATGCAAAATATGAATATAAAGTCGTTTGAAACATTCTATCTTTGTTGTAATTTTACATATCGGTCCCACACTTGACGACTTATAGCTACTATTAATATTTTTACTATTATTTTGGCTATTTCAACGACTGAGTTAAAAGCACTGTGCAGCTTCAAAGACATACTAGTATTAGAAAGAAAAAAATAAACAATTTATTTAATAATTTATAGATTCCTATTTTCTCTTCTTTAAAACATGCTTATTCAAGACATTACTAATAGCTGTTTCCTATCCAACTAAGCGTGTAGCTTGTTCTAAGAGCGGGTACGACAATGGCCCAAGGGGGATCGAACCTGCAACTCTCGCATTTCAAGTCGACTCTTCTACCGTTGAGCTATAGAGACTTGACTTGTAATTATGTTATATCCCAGAAAATAAATCAAAATAAATAAATAAATATGTCGCGTATACTAGAGGCCTAATTTACTTTTACTGAATTTTATTTTTATACGGACTAAACTAAACTAAACATACGTTATGTTTAGTTAATGTACCTTTTTGTACAAATATATTGACTATTTCTTTTATTAAATATACGTTAGTAAAAAATATTGTTGTTACAGAAACACTCAATATGAGAACTTTCACGTGGAACAAAAGGGCTATGATCAAATGTACGACGGCGAAGACCTGGAGACCCCACCCTCTCCAGATAGGCCACCTCCACGCCACATTGGTCAGTAACTTTATATTAGATTTAAAAATAACCGAGAGGACTTGAGCTTGCTAATTTTTTGGACTCGGTTAAAAATAACTGAAATTTCAACAAAATTATCGTTATGTGGGTACATGAAAAAAAATTTGGTTCGTATATATTTTTAATGCCACATCTTAAAAAGATTTAAAATGTTGTCCAAAAAATAAAAATAAAAAATTTGGGGTGGACAACCCTTATCACTTAGGGGTGTGATAATTGGATAACAACTTATTCTCAGACCTACTACTGAATACATATAAAATTTCATAAAAATCAGTCAAGCTGTTTCGGAGGAGTATGGTAACTAAAACTGTGACACGAGAATTTTATATATTAAATATTCTTATTGATCTGGACTGCTCCTAAACGGCTGGACCGATTTTGATGAAATTGTTTGTGTGAGTGCTTGGATAGTTTAGATTAACAATTGGCCCAGTAGGGACTCTGCTATTGGGTCCCAGATAAGTATATAATTTTTGTCTGATCAGATAAGTATGTCCGAGCGGAGTGTCCGTGCCTCAGTGCGCGCTACACCGTAGCGTTGCTGGCTTGTTTCGGCTTCAGCATCATGTTCGGTATGAGATGCAACATGAGTATGGCCAAGCTCAAGATGGCCGATGCTGACAATGAAACTTCTGGACACAATGTAAGTACTTTACTCATCTAAATACTAAATCTGGACTCATGATCGTCTAGCGGTCGTAAGTTGCCCACAATCGTTGTTGAAAAATTCATTTTTTTTTAATAGCTCTTAAAACAACAGTAGTCCGTTGATTTACATCGGAGAAATTGGAACTACATTCTTTTATTATATCTACGTATATACTTTAATAGATTCTACAATAAGGACATACATACTTAATCCAAAAATTTTATTTTTTGTTCTGAAAAAGTGTCTAAAATGTTGGAGATAATGTTTAAGATAATATAATACAAAAAAAATATAGAATGCATATCTTCTTACATTTCTTGACAGACTTCAGTGACATTTCACACATTTCCTTCTTTTATCTAAAAAAATTACCAGTCAAGTGCGTTGTGGACCACGCACAGTTGAAACTAAAGGGTTCCGGGTTCAGCTTGGTTATGAATCTCTATATAGATAGAGCATTAGCTCTATCTATATAGAGCATTAGACTATTAAGTCTCCGAGTAAAATGACTGTGACATAAGGACGGACGGACGGACAGACGGACAGGCAGACAGACGGACGGACGGACGGAGAGACGGACATGACAAAACTATAAGGGTTACGTTTTTGCCATTTGGCTACGGAACCCTAAAAAGGAAAAAGCCAGTTTCTTTGATAGAATCAGAATCGAAACAGATAGCTGATTATTCAAAAGTTTTTATTTTTAGATTTTTCTAATAAGATAAAGTTATATGTTTGCGATACATAAATATATATTAATGTCAATTTGTAGCAAATATTTATATGGAATTCTGATGCAGGCCACGTACTCTGGACAGGAAGATAAGCCTTTCAACTGGTCGGTGGAGGTCGAGTCTTCAATCGATGCATCGTACTTCGCGGGTTATCTCATAACCCAAGTGCCAGGTGGATTTTTTGCGTCCATGTACCCTGCAAACAAGATCTTTGGAGCGGCTATTTTCGCCTCTGCACTCCTTAACATGGCTATTCCGGGTGCGATGTCCATGGGACCAGCGGCGGTCGTCATGGTAAAAATCGCTCAAGGATTTGTTGAGGTAAGATAATATACGAATCTATTGTCTAAATGCTATTTAAAAAAAAATAACTATTAAAATTGTTAGTATGTGATTAAACCTGCCGATTCTTCTATTTTGCTCCAGGTCTAATCTTACCAAACCATAAATTTTATCATACAGTAAATAATAAAATTATTTTTAGTTTCACATCTTCATGAATTTTATATTTTTTGATCGGTTGATTAATTGTTATCAGATGCTATAATAACAGCAGCTAAACGTGCTCTCAAAGGCACAGTCACCCACGACATTAAATGCACACACACGAAACAGATTGTGATGTGTTACAAAAATCTGTTCCGAACAGTAATCGAACCCCCGACCGTCGAGGCAAAAGCAGGCTCGCTACTAATACACGAGTTACGAGTTATGATTTGTAAATGCATTGCTAATATTCATTTTAAAAAATATATAAAAATATTCGTACCATTATTTTCTAGAAGAACTCTTCGCTTAACAGATTAAATATTATTTCAAAATGTTGAATATATATAATAATAGTCTTCATAAGACACGGATTAAAGGTTGCGAGGGTTGAAAACGTGTAACAAGTATCATGTCACTTAAATTTTGAACATTTGGCATTCAGTTCGTGACGGAGCATGATCAAGCTTATTATCGATGCACAAATTTTGAGCTCCGTTGCGAATGTTCGCCGTCACGTTTGGATTTCATCCCCTATCTTCAATTCATTGTTTGAATTAAACATGTACATAATCATTTTATAATACTTACTCAAATAGAATATATTTTTACATAAATAATCGTAAAAGCAAAACAATCTTAATAGTACGGGAAAATAGATAAACGAATAAACGCTACACACTCAACGACCTCCATTAGGACAGTGATATCCTGTGTCGGGGTCTGGAAACATACATAATGATAAGGACAAACACAGACCGGTTCGAACAGATGTCTTCATGGTCATTACCAACATCTGTCTCGGGAATCGAACCCGCGACTAGATCGAACAAAGCAGGTTCTTTGCTGCTGCGCTACAACGTGGTCAAATCCGTATTATGGGTATTTAGTAACATATTGTTATATGTTTTTTATTAAGTTATTGGTAAAAGCGTATGACACATGTTAGCTAGTATGTGGTCATTGTAGCCAGTGAAGGCTTGTAAGAGCAATTGTAGCAGTCCACTGACTCAAGTAGTCAGGAGTTAGAATTAGGAGTAAAAAAAATTGATAAATACCCAAACTTTTTTTAGGGTGGTGTCAGACCAGCATTTTATACAAGCGTATCGTTTTACCAGACGCACGCTTATAAGCTGGTCTTGAACCGTCATTAAGAAGTGATGAAAAAAATATGATACATATTTCAAAATCTGAACGTTACCTCAATATTTTGTTCTTTTATATCAAAAACTATACGGCTAATCCTAAAAAAAAATTAATTTTGTCTGATATCCTTGAGATAAAATGGTAGAATATTATATAAGCATTTTTATATTTTGTATGATATGCTATCGATATTCATTTTCAATCGTACTTGAGTACATTGGGAATCGTTTCCCAAAATATAAAGCCTCTTTAGGATTATCGAGCCCCCGGTAACCATGGCAACGTATCTATTCGCCTGTACCCGGCTTAGTCGACTCGTCAATGGAACGGTATCCTATTAAATCTTATGTTGAATCATTCGAGATATCAAAACGATTGTATAAAATACTTTTATTTGGATTTCTATGATGTATCAAACATAATGGTTGCGAAATATGTAATCTTATTAGTGGGATTTATAAGAGATTTGTAGAAAAAATAAACTATTTTTCTAGAGAATTGTATTAGTCTTCTTCTTCTTATAGTGCCGTCTCCTATCGGAGGTTGGCAACCATTAAGGCTATTTGAAGTTTGGAAGCTGCTGCTCGGAACAAAGATCGGTTACTTTTCCCGAACCATTGGCGCAAGTTTTTTAGCCAGGACGTTCTTCTACGGCCAGGTTTTTTTTTTTTTTTTTTTATGTTAGAAGTTGGCAAACAAGCATACGGCCCACCTGATGGTAAGTGGCTGCCGCAGCCTATCAGCGCTTGCAGCACCATTAGTAGGTGCCACTCGCGCGTTGCCAACCTCGAGATATTAGTTCTTAAATCTCGTTCGCCCAGTAATTTCACTAGCGTACAGTGCCCTTCAAACCGGAACACAGTAGTGCCTAAGCACTACTATTTGGCGGCAGAATATTGGACACTGCGGTGGTACCTACCTAGCCGGCCTCTTGCAATAAAAGACCTACCACCAGTGTGACTGATTGCACTGGTGGAATAATCTCTGATGTGACAGAGGTTATCCCAACAGCGGGCGATGGGGTCGTCACATCCCGACGCCTTAAAGTGGTCTTCTGCCGGCTATCTTCCCTTGTATAATAAGCTGTAGGAGGTCGTATTTGGTGTTCCTCATTATATGGCCAAAATATTCCAGTTTCCGTACTTTTAATTGTATTAGTAATAGGTCCTAATTGTAAATGCGAAAATCAGTTTGTTTACCTGTGAAACTATAGATGTGAGTGACCATGGAGATGACTATGAGCTACTTTTTTCGCGAAAACAAAATTCGATGTCCCTCATAAAAATTACTTCCAGCGGGCGAAGCCGTGAGCTAGAGCTAATATCTTTGTTTTAGATCTATTTTTATTTACGGACTTTTATCCGACACAAACATGTCAGCCCCATAGTAACCTAACCTGTAATAATTATAAGGCAGAACGAAAACCAGAAACAAACCGATGCTTAACCATGTCTACCACAAACTTTGCAACATCAGAATTTGAATTGGCAACAATACAATAGAAAGAACATAAAGACTTTCTTTCATCGTCATGTTTAGTGTTTTTCGGAAGTTAATAATATATATTTTTGTAAAAGAATCATATTTAACAATACCTAATAATTTTCAAAATAAAATCTGAACCAATATATTTCGTTTAGGTGCTAAATGTTGTTCCTTTGTAGGGTGTCACATATCCCTCTTGTCATGGCATCTGGCGTATGTGGGCTCCGCCGATGGAAAGATCTCGTCTCGCCACACTAGCATTCTGCGGCACCTACGCGGGAATCGTTATTGGCATGCCACTATCAGGGGTTCTCACTGACTACATATCTTGGCAAACACCCTTCTACTTCTACGGGATTATGGGTATTGCATGGTAATTATCTTTGAATTAAATAAGCTAGACTTTAAAACAGAGGCTATAAATGTATATAAGAGGGGAAGACCAGACTGGCATCGACGTTCAACCTATAACTTGGACCTAGAAAACTGTTTTTTATACAGGTGTTTTGAAACGTAAACGAGCACTAATATAGGATTTTCCAAAATTCAACCCTTAAGGGAGTGAAGAAGGGAGTTTGTGTGAGATGCCCATATAGAATATGAAAAAAGCATGAAACTTTGTTTTTTGGCGAACGTATTTTCTAAAATAAAACCCCTCCAAGGTTTCAAAGTTTGTATTAAAATTGATATTCACGCGGGTCAAGCCGCTGATAGAAGCTAGTACTTATATTTGTATGATAACATTATATCATGATAACTCGTTTGGTGACGACATTCAAGTAGGTACTTTGTTCTTTCTGTGTTAGTAGTGCTATATTTGTAAATACGTAAACTAATCGAATTCTCAATTATATTTATATATTTTTACCAATTATTAGGTATATCTTGTGGCTGTGGTTGGTGTTCGAACGGCCAAGCAAACATCCTCATATCTCCGGTAAAGAATTGACGTACATCGAACAATCATTAGGAACTGCCTCCCAAGCGGCTATGCCAAGCTTCTGGGCGACACCTTGGAAAGAATTCGCAACATCAAAGCCAGTAAGTTTTCCCTCTTCGATTATGCAATACGACTAATATATAAAATAGAACAGTTACTTCATATATTTTTCGTTTAAGGTTTACGCCATCGTCGTAGCGAATTTCTGTAGAACATGGAACTTCTGTCTTCTCGTCATATTTCAGTCTGCATATTTCAAGACTAGATTTAATATGCAAATTACTGAGGTAAGTACCGAATATTTTAACGCTCACTGATAATATTTTGTGTACATTAAGAATCTAAGCTGTCTTACAGGTTTGTCTTACAAAAAATGTAATGTATGTACATAAAAATAATAATGAATTTCATTTAAATATAGTGAAATTCATAATATAAACCAGTTACTAGGCTTTATAGAAATTAGTAACACTTTTAAAGGCAAATGTAACTTTTCGACAATAGGGTCCCAGAAAGTGGTCAGAAACTTTCTATTAATAAATTTTAAAAAAAGAAAGTAAATGAACGCTTGTGTGGTAAAAGTTATTATAGAATTTGGAATACACACCTTGGGAATGAGACGATCTCTCCAGGCTTTTCTGTGTATGCATATTATATGAATGTAACAAGTTTTAACAATTTGAAAATTTTGCGTAGACCTGACAATAGATTATTATTAGAATTTAAATTTAATATAAATTTTGTTCAACAGTCTGGTTTAGTCGGAGCGATTCCACATTTGATCATGACATCTTTGGTACCTATCGGCGGTATGATGGCTGACTATTTGCGCAAGAACAACATTATGTCGACAACGAATGTTCGCAAACTGTTTAACTGCGGTGGTTTCGGATTGGAGGCTTTCTTCTTCGTTCTTGTTGCGTATGCTGATAACAAGGTACAGTGAAATGTAGTAGAAAATATATCATTCCTGTTAAAAAACTCACTTGGTGTATAGATATTTTTGTTGTTGTTTTTCCAAAATAAAGCTATCCTTAGTTATTCCTGTCTGCCAGTGAAAGCTCAAACAAAATCGGTGCAACCGCCGGAACAAAAAGTCAGATAATCAAAAATTTTGAAAATAAGGTTTTTGTTCATCAGTACCTTTTATACTTTCATATGTATTAAGTAAAAAGCCATTATTTTGATATTCCAACTTAGATAAGGACAACCTATAATTCCCAATTTTTTTAGTATGTGGCGACAATTGAACTGACATTGGGAGTGGCGTGTAGCGGCTTCGCTATATCTGGCTATAATGTGAATCACCTGGACATCGCACCTCGTTACGCTTCGATCTTGATGGGATTGTCCAACGGCATCGGTACCATCGCTGGCTTCATTGTACCCATAGTTATCGACAACATGACTAAAGATAAGGTAAAGTTTATTGACCTCAGAATAAGTATATAAGCTTTTAATCGTCGTGGAGGCATGTTTCTCTCAGCATAAATGGCCCGGCTCGACCGGGAAAGTAGCATTATCAGAACTGTTGCGTTTTGAGTGAGTGAGAGCGTCGGAGACTCAATCTCCCAACCCTTCTGTAATCTTCTTATCCCTCGGGCAGACAACGCACATGTGACACTTTACCGTATTCATAGGTTGTGGTGACTGCTTTTGACCAGGTGGACCTGTTGCCATGTTTTTTCTTCGGAATGTGTATTGCTGTTGACCCTACTGGCCTTGACAGCGTCACCGTGCGAGTGCAGAGACTCAGCCGTGATAAAGGGGCAGCCCTCACGGGGGCAAATTTGAAACAGTCCTTAGGGTGCCTCCAGCGAAGCCGAACCACGGCTAAGGACGTCATCGGTGTTACCATGTGTGTATGCTTGTTGGTAACCGTTATGGAATAAAACAAAACAGCGTAAAGCGTTAGTTTGATCTAGATTTACAATTTTTACATCTTTCGTACCGTTATGTAATCGACAAAAGCCATTGTAGATTTAAGAATATGGCCGTCATTCGTCTTGATCATGGGGGTGATAAAATGTTCTGTCAAGCCAAAGCCATTATTAAAATTTACGACTAGACTGAACAGAATTCTGTATCAAATAAACATAATTACTGCTTTTCGGGCCCATGATGCTTTCAAGATCAGTAGAGCCAACAGTAATACAAATTCAGGATAAACTGTTTTAGATATACTTTTCTAAGTCTTCGGTCTTTTGCATAGCATCTATAATGTCTAGTCATATATTATAGACATGTATATTATTTTTTTTATTTGCTTTTATCTTACTTTGTCGAGTCAGTTTTGATTAAAAATATTAATTTAAAGAACTAGTCCTTTGCGAGGGTAGAACAATGAACTGCTTATAATATTCAATAGCATTTGAATTCTTTGAAAGCTATTCGTGCGTTCTTATCAAACTTTGAAGTGACGCTCCCCACCGAAGCCCTAGGTATTCTTGAGCGAAACAAAAAGTACATTGGGTCGTTGCTAATTTTAAAAAGGAAATCGAGCTCGGTTTGAGCCGTGGTGTGAATTTGAAATGAGTGGGCCCGGGGTGCGCGCCGATGCGTCACGTGGCTTTCCGCGTTGAGCGCATTATCACCGCTCAGCGCTACACTAAATTTATCCGAGTGACTGCTTGATTAAAAGTTTCAACACTTCGAGCATTTATACCTATTATTATTTAGATTTATGGGTATGTCAAACATGTGATCTTAAATTTTGATGGGCTTATTATGGCTATGGGCTTATATCCTTATTTATTAGGATTCTGTAGCCAACTACGTAGCCTAGTCTAAACGTTTTAGAGTTATATAAGCTTTTCCCATAAATTTGTCTGTCATATAATTTTTAACAATAATTATGAAATTACGAAATTATTTTTGCTGTCGATATGAAGCCCTTAAGATTCTTTACCATCAGGCTATGGAACCCTTTAGCTTCCACTATGCGTGGTTCATAATGCACTTGACTAGTAATTTTTCTCCATTTTTCTAAACCATAAATAAGCAGAAGGGAGTTAACTTTACAAGATTTTTAGGTTACTGAAAATTATATTTGGTGTTAATATCACACTAAAACGTAATCATTTGATATTGATATTAGTAACATAATGAATTGGGTTTACGTAAAATTATCTATTAATGTAATTTTTTTTCTCACACACAGTACAAGAGAGATAAGGCAATAACGGAATGGCGTGCAGTATTCCTAATGGGTGCTACAGTACACTTCATTGGTATCACCATTTATGGTATATTTGCATCTGGTGAGCTGCAACCGTGGGCTGAGCCAGCACCACCTTATGAAACTGCTCTCAAGCCCTTAGACCAGGAGACCAGCTTCGTGAGTACTTATTTATAAGGCAGTATATAAGATGAACATATATTTTTATTTTGTTTAAGTATAGCAAAAATATTTTAAGAATACTGGGTGACCTGGGGGTCTACCATGAACTTTTAGTAGCAATTCTATTGCGATGCAATTTAATTAAGGTTATAAAACGATTCAGATTTTATATGAAAATGGTGCGCAATAACGAGGAAGTTAAGTTGCAGTCGTCATATGAATCGCAATGAGAGTTCATGGTAGACCCCCTGACATTAAAAATCTAAAACACGCTTCATTTTTATTCCTTAGAATAATTGGTATGTGAAATAAGGCATGTGGTAAGTTTTATAATTAATTCTAGTCGGACAAACCTTCGGAGCCGCTAAAGGGAACTGAACCACCAGCATACGGTAGCATCGCACCACCACGTCCACCAGCTCCTCAACAGCACGTACCTAACAATCCATTTGTATCAGGTGCATTGTACCAAGCTGAACCCATACAACCACCAGCTCAGACATACGATGACCTCACTGACGATGGCACATATTAGACAAAAAATGTCTTATTACGCTGGTCGAATTTTAAGGGTATCTTATCACACCCCGCCAAAATATCTGCCCAGACTACGATGTTATGCCATTAACTAAGTGAAAACTACTTGAATTATTTATAATTTTTATATACATATTATCTTCATAAATAAAGGCGTGTTTCGACTTTACTTCAGCAATAATGAAATAACTATCACTTATAAATGCTTTAAACTTTTTCATAAAAACGACGTATTTACTATTTAGATAATGGCATACCGTTTATGTGAGGTGAGTACAGTGGCGGATTTACAAATTTTCAAGGTATAGGCTGTAATGGTTTTGCCGCCCTTGCCTCCACATAAAAAAACAATTGTCATGTTCTTTTTGTCAACGGGGAGGAATCTGCAACCAAAAATCCGGCCTCTTTGCTACTAGTACAATAACATTTGAGAGGGGAAAGTCATCGGCAAATGGGAAAGTTGCTATTTCTACCAGTAAAACATGAGAAAACGGTCATGCAGAAATCTTTCTGATTTCTATGCGGTAACAAAAAAAAATCGGTTCCCAAATTTGCCGCCCCAGAAATCTGCCGCCTTAGGCTCAAGCTTATTAAGCCTGCTGGTCAATCCGCCACTGTGGGAGTACCTTTTATAGTTAGAAAATATATAATTGTTCTGGATTTAGCTCGTAATACAGAATAGCCTCTCTATAATGTATTGTTTCCGCGTACAAATTTTATTCAATGTTAGCAAATAAAACTGTTTTATTCGGCTTAATTGTATACTCTATTATTAATTTGCTCAACATGTGTAAATAATTACATTGGCATATCAGTTATTCAAGTAATAATTTTGATTTCCTTTTAACTGTTTCAATTTATTTTAACTACGATCAAGTTGTCCTAAAATGGAAATAAAAAATCGGACTGCGTGTCGGACTCGTACATACAGGGTTTCGTATCGCAGAATAAAAATACCAGGATTCTTTTTTACTCCTTACCTGGACCCTGACAGACGGCCGGCTTAGTCTCATTGGAACCTTTTGGGTACGGAACCCTAAAAATGAATACGTTATTATTTTTGTGTTCCACATAAACTATTTAGATTCGCTCGTCCTTGTTACTATCTCGTTGTTGTAAAATGTTTATAATATATTTACTATATTATTAAATTAAAACTAGTAATGTACTTCAAATGACGAATACAATTGTATATGTATAGATGTAGGAATTTAAATGAAAAGTTACCGACGAAAGGGAAGAAATGGTATCATAATAATTAGAACTATATTTCGGCTATCAACAGCTAAAATATGTTTTAATTCCCATAGAAAGAAAAATCAATCAAACTCTGTTTCTAACAGACTTCAAAAAGAAAACTCTTCTTATTTATTCCTATTAGGAACCTTTGTGAGAATTACTTAGATAGCTCGTGGTAGGGCTTAACTGACCACCTGGATAGCTACCAACGTAGGGTACGTTGGTGAAAAACTCGTGCTGCTCGTCAGCCACGATTCGAGGTCGGCCAGCGTATAATCAGTTGCATCATGGGTGTAGACAGGAAAAGGTGGCTATTGCAGTTAGCCTCCTGCAACGGTGTTAGCCACCTTCGCGTTTGAACACACCTCATCGGGTGGAGTAAAGTCACCTGCCCTCGAGCTAAATAAATTAATCTAAACCCTGCTAGCGTTTCAAGTTGGTTATTGTTTCTTATGTGTAATTGTTATTAGTTTTACTTAAGGTTTTGCGTTATTGTATTCGGGTATAAGTTACGGGTTGTTTAATTTATATATTAAGTATGAAAAAGAAATATATATATCTCTCTCTCTTTCACGCAAACAAATATTTAATTAAGTAGTTTGTCTGATAAAATATCTAATACTTCACTTGTAAATATTAATTACAAAGGCTTCAATAAATATTACAGGAAATGACTTAAATTAAAATATGTACTGAGAAGATCCTTATGATACCTTTTACACTCTTTTGGTGTTTGAGTCAAATTCGTCCCGGGTTTTACTGGGTGGCTAATGAAGTGAAAAATAACATTGACTATGAAAACCAAAATGATTTTGTATGTACGGAAAGATAAACTTAAATAATCCAATAATAACAAAAACTAAAACGACAAAATGTAAACAATGAAAACACGACAGAAAATAAAATTCTGGTTATCTGTCGCAGGAATCATATATGAACATTTCCAGACAACAAACAATCAAAAAAGCTAACAATGTAATGTTAATAAATGTAATACGAATAATACAAAGCGGATATGTACGCTTTTAAGAATCTTTGTGACAACAACACATGAAAGTGCAAAATATGCACAAGTTGTTATTAACATTGTTTAACAATCAAATATGAACATTGTTTAAAAAATTTAAGGACAGGAAATTGGTTAAAACAGATTCTATTATTCTGGACGTTAAAGGTTTAAAGAGAACTTAATTTATTTTTATCATATGGGCAAAAATCATACTAATGACAATGACAATGGCGCCTGACGACACAGTAGCCTATCGTAGCAACGCCAAGATGATAAACGAGTTGACGGCCATGTGTCTGTCAATATGGTGGTTCATATCAAACAGGAATATTGGGCTTCTATATCACCATGTACCCACTCAAGTGGGTCATACTATACCATCGGTATTATGTGAAATGACAATAAATACAATTCACGAGTCGACTTAAGGTATTTGCTATATTAAAATGACAATAATATTTCATGGAATATATTTGAGACCAAATTCACTTGTTGATCGGAGCACTTTAGCGAAGAATATTATTTTAGTGATATTTATACTAATTTTTAATGATGCTCAAATGTTTTTAAAATAGATTATAATTTCTATATCTTTTAAAGTGAATAAAAATCATTTTTAAAGATAAATAAATCGTTAATGACAATTTTCAACTGTAATTTCATCATCAACAAAATAATACATACAAAAAATATTATCACACTAACTGGTTTCAATTGAGTTCTTTTTTATATCTCTTTTTTTGTATAGTATTATTATTAGAAAGTTTATTAATTTCGTACTTACATTAATTTAATTTAGCTGACAATGAACTTGGATTAGGACGGAGTGCTGGTTCGTTTTGTTCTCTAGTAAATGAAAGTTAGAATTGTATAAACATAGAAGTTAGGATAGTAACAGGTATTTGCTTTTTTATATAAAAATAAAATACAAAAAAGGAAGAAGTTGGTGGAAGAGTGCTAAAAACGTATTTTATTAAAAACTTAAAAAAATGAATAGTAATAAACATAATAATACAAAGGACAATAAAATGTAAATGCCTTTGAGAAACTTCGTTACTACGCATTAGTATACTACAAGTAATAAGCACAAGTCAAAATCACATTTTCTTTTTAACGTGTGCCCGTTTCAAATATAAATAACAGTTAATAATTTATAAAACATAAAAGCCTCGTCTCTTGAACAAGGTAGTCGCTTATGTAATAAAGCCTCGGAGATGTCACAGTATATAATATGTAGATAACACAGTATTTATACTTGAGCTTCTATACATATTATGCTGAGGAGTCATGATCATATATTTGCATATACAATACCAACTTGGAAATTCGAAACTTAATACTTATACTCAACAAATATTTTAGAAATATTTAGTATAATTTTATTTAAAAAAAAATAATAATCGTGCGTGAATATTGTTTATCTCAGAATAGTCCTTCTGAATCGTGAGTATTCAATAGAAATTATTAGTAAAAATTTAAAAACTGTAATTAAATAAAGATTTATTTTCGATATTGAATATTATTGATTAAATACTAATTCTCCATAACCCTTCCAGCATCCCGATAATTATTATAAAGACAGACTAGACAGACAGGTATAACCAGGGCTATACTTTTCAGAGCGAAGGGAATAGTCCATTCAGGTGTGACAATTACATTATTTTACAAGTAATGACAATATCTTTTTTGGGCTATTTTACAAAAATAATTCCTAGACACATGTGACAATAATGTTTTTTTTTTTTTTAATATATGTAATGATTAAACTTTATAGTAATGTACATAATAAGCTAAACCATAGAAATTAAAACCAAAAATGTAATAATAAAATAACAATAAAATATCTTTAGTCTTAATTATATAATTATGCATAATTATACATAACTTCATTTTCCACATAATATTTTTACTACATTTCTTTTCAACCAACATATTGGATAAATAATAATAATAAACAATTACTAGTGGTATTAGTATTTATAGTGTATTTATTTCCCACAGAATATTATTTTAAGGAAAATTTATTTTAATATCGACTACATTAACTCCAGATTAATGACAATAATATTCGTTTGAGACAAAAATCACTTGTTAAAAATGCATTTAAATATAAGACTGGTGTTATTTATATAAAAAATATATGAATTTTAATTTTTAAAATTACAGATATATAAAGCTTTTAAATAACAAAACCATAGGAGCTTCTTGCAGATTTTTATTATTTTTTAATAATTAACACAAAAAAAACTTTTAATTCAATAACGAAAATGAAACTTAAATAAAACACGTATTTAAAAATAAATTTAATAAATCGAAGATTTTTTATATATTTTTCTTTTTCTTTTTATAATATCTTTATGCCAAATAAATGATAATAATAGTAATACCCATATAAATTTTTGTTACTATTTTTTTTTTTGGAGATTGGGAGCGAATTCCCATTATAAAAATCCTTGTACCAGTATACTTGATAGCGGAAAGTTTTATTTTTTTACTGTTTAAATAATAATATTTAATTTATAATAAGATATAATAACTAAGTACTGTATATATAAGTAAAAAATAGAGGTGCATTGACAGTAAATAATTAGTAGTTGTAAATTAATTAAAAGTAAATTAATTAAATAAAAATTATGGAAATAGTGCTCATTAGTGATGATTTTTGGACATAGGTGAGAATTATCAAATAAACATACTTTATTGGGTTTCTTTGGCAAAAATATTTTAAAACAAAAACCGATTCATCATATAACGCGATTCATTAAAAATACACCTTTTATTTCTTCTAGAACATTCGTTAATAATAATTTATCATACTAAAAATCGTTAGATTGTTAGATTTAATAATAATATAATGAGATATATTAATATTATTTTAAATAAAATCTCTACGCCGTCAATTCTGTGTTGTAAAAATAATTGAAGTTTTCATAAAGATTAGTGATCTTCAATATATAAGCGTTTTATATATTACTAGCGAACAAAATCACATCATTTGGTTACATCATGAAACCTTATACGAATATATTGGGGAGTATGTTATTTTTAGAATAGAAAGAAAGCCATATAATTTAAATATTTTATTATAATTTAAAATATTTATATGGTAGGCTATATATTATTATTACTCAATGACATATTATATACCATGGAGCGGTTCTACTATACAGACAAAATGTCACAGGCTCGTTGGTGGCCCTTTGTAAATTCATCACCAACGCACGCTTTAATTCGGTTGTGTTGTACAAATCATATCGAATAAAGTAGGCGTATGTTCCATTGCGTTGGTGTTGAATTTACGAAGAGTCACCAACGAGTCTATTACATTCCGGCCTAGTATATATTAAGCCTATGTTATTATTATTTTCTGTATAATTTACATTATTATTCGAATATTATAAACTGTGAAAAGGCAAATACCTCATCATAATCAGTTTTTGCGTGATGACGACGATTATATAATTATTAAAATATATAAATAATTATTTTGCTTTCAGAAAACCTTCAAAAGATTCAAAATATTCGTTCCTAGGAAATAATAGAGTGTACCAAATATATCGTCGCTGTACAGACCCTTTATATTAGGGTATAAGATCACAAATAGGACAGATAGAAATAATAATTACGAAAATTGACTGATTTTCGTAAAGATTTCTTCACGGGCAGGTGCAATATCGGTTTAATTATTTAAACTATATCAAAAATATTAAGCTCATTTTTTTTTTAAGAATAATAATACAACAACAATGAATAAGTTGATATATTTATGTTGTTTTCTCAAAAGATTATTTTTTTTTATATTGTCAGTTTTAAATTCTTTTTGAATGTGCAATTACATTGGCTTATAATAAGTGTAGTTAAAGAAACTGGTGAAACAGTAACTGTAGTTGAATCTAATTACTAAAACCGCTCTCAAACAGATTGCAAAACATGTGAAGAGAAGTCGTCACTTAGTCAAATTATTTTATTTTACTTTCATTAATAATAAAATATCCAAATAAAAAAAATAATGACCACCAAAAGGAACAACAAAAAAATGTTATATTAAAAAATTGTTATTTTTTTAAGATCGATTTCTTTAAAATTTTTAAAAAGAAATTTATTAATAAACCAAAATTAATTTAGTGGTTTTAGTTTGGTGTAAATGGTTTTTATTTGTATAGGGCCGGGGATTGTGCACATTATTCTTATAATTATATTTATTCGATATGTGAATATTGTTTAGTAATTGATAATTTTCACAATGTCCAAAATTATGGCGGTAAGGGTAATGATCACCCACGCACTCGTTGCCAGCGCACGGTTTATGATTAAGAGATATAATCTAGCTTAGGAGTAGCTTTTTAAAAAAAAAAAAATATAAATAAAAAAATAAAAACATAGAATAAGAACGCTTGGTTCTCAAACAAATTATATTATTTAAATACGTACGATGATGACGATTTTATGGATTTTGTTCGTTCAATTTTGAACATATAATTCTAGTCTTTTTTATTTCATTTTTTTATAAATTTCTAAAAACAATAGCACAGAAATGAATAATTGCTTTCTTTATAATTATCTAAACATGACCACGTTTTTTAATTCGTATTAGTTTTAATTTTCACAAAAAACAATTTTCTTTAATTTTTATATATGATATGAATATATTTTTAATGTATTAAATTTTATTTTTAATGTAAGTATTGTTAGGACAATAATTAGTATACTTAATAATAAGACAATAATTACGATTATACGGGGTGATCTCACTCTATAAGGCTGTGTCGACAATAATGCTTTTAAAATAAGCGACCGTAGTATGTACATAAATTACTTAAGAATATAATAAAAAAATAATAATAAATTTAATATTACATTTATCTTCTAAAAAGATAAGATAAAAATCTTATCTGTTTTCCAATCATAAAGATAGATTATATTTTTATGGTTACAAAAATAAATGTAAGTTAGTTTAGTGAAAACAATATTATTTTAATGATATTTAGTATTGTAAATCTTGTACTTTTAAAATAATGTATTCTTGGAAGAAAGAACTGACTGGTCAATTACTGATTAGAATCATTTTAAGGATTTGCTTTGAAAGTCCTAAATTCGTTGCTGTAAATAATCGCTTTGTTCCTTTTTCAGATAGAACGATAATTCATTAGTACATAATTGCTTGAACTCATTTCAATTTCATAGAAGAGTATTTTGTTTCTTACTTTTACGACGCTTCGGAAATAATTACGTAATAAAATTACATAAAATTTGATTTCTCTTCCGTTTGAATAGATAGGGAAAAAAGAAAGTTCGTTTATTTTTTATCGAATTTAATATATCCCTGCACAGTTTTTTTTTTCAACCTGAAAAGAAAAGGAAGTACTATACTCATCTATAAATTCTTTGCCTCAGTAGCATTATAAATTTGCATTTGTAAATAATGCTATTTTAATTGTAGGGGTATACTTTAATAATCTTTACACAAGGATGATGACATGATGATTAAGTGATACCGTAACGATTTATTCAACAAATAACAATTAAAAATCATTGCTTATTGATGTATTTTTAATTGTCAGATTGAATATAACTTTGACGTTTTGACAGTTTTCGTATTGAGAATCTGTCAAAATCGAAATATTATTCGGTTACTATCATAAACTCTATAAACTATGGAGAGGTTGGGACAGGTATTTCCATTCAAACAAAATATCAAGGACTCGCGGAACGAAGCTATCTACACTGTAACTGACCTTGGTATGTTGCAAGCTTGCGACTAACTTCGTTTCGTTACGTTGGTGTTCAATTTACGTAAGAGCACCAGTGAGTCTGACAATGTGAGGGTGAGGCGCCTGTCCGTATGATAAGTCAATGGTTATTGACATGTTTCGCTATATATGTATATACTATTTTGCATCATGTATAGTTTAAAAATCTGTACCTATGTACATAACTTAATATTAACTTAAATAACATTCAATTTAGCGCATAGTTTTCATATTAGTACATATATTGTCAATATGCAATGTTCAGTTTCACAACAGGCCTACAAGATGTAGAACATACAACTTGAGAGTAGATTTTTAGTTACTTATATTAGTTTTACACGATGAAGATCAGAGGATTGGGATTGGAAAAATATTATAGGGTCAAAAACTATAAAACAAGGTAGGTTATTATATATACTTATATATATAAGTTAAAAAAGTTTGTTTTTAAGTTATTCTCATTGACTTTTCTCTAATTATTATTATTATTATTATATATTTAAAAATAATTGTATGAAGTAAACTGACAAAATGACAAAAATTATAAAAAATAATTTTCAAAATTCATGCTCACTGTAGTACCCTCGGGCGGTGACGATGTTAAGACCCAGAGGGTCATGAGCAATACAATTTAAAAAAAAAGTAACTCCTGGTGTGGCCTTTATTTTCCCAAAGGCCCCGGCAAAAGTTCGGTTCCACAGGGCCGCTGACGAGTCATTCTGATGCGGTATAACCATTCGCGGTGCGGTCTGACACCATCTGACACCTCGCACCCGTCACACATGTCAGTCTAATGACTGTCATCAAAAGCCGTTGAACTCAGTGAATTTACCAACGCTGTTGCCCAGGGTGCATCACATGAAAGGGACCGGCTTTGCTTCGCAAGATACTGACGCGATACAAGATACGCTAACACGGAATAAGCTTTGAGCCCCACGGGG
Source organism: Hestina assimilis (assembly GCA_023373885.1). Lineage (NCBI taxonomy): Eukaryota > Metazoa > Arthropoda > Insecta > Lepidoptera > Nymphalidae > Hestina > Hestina assimilis. The sequence goes on along the minus strand of CM041747.1, from coordinate 14,195,240 downwards.
GCGGTACCTAACATGTTTACGGCCTTGTCAGGACTCAGTACTCAGGTTGCACGTCTTGAATCGTTGCAACCCTACGGGGATTGACATCGTGAAATAAAAAAAAAATATTCAAAAAATCACTAACAATAAAATTATCTAAAATGTATACTAAATTAGTGGAGCGTCAAGACATTTCTCTAATGAGTTTACTGACAATTTTTCTCTTATAAAAGTAATATTGTATTGTATGACTGGTAATAAATTGGCAAAAGTATGGTCTTATTAAATATTTGACATTACCAACGCCTAAGAAGTAATAAAGATTGAGCCGATGACAATTTACGGTTTTAAGCAAAGAGAAAGAGAGAGATATATATATAGTTAGGATATAAGAAAGAGACGGAGGGAGATTTGTTTTGTTTTAATTTCATTGTTTTAACGCGTTGTTTGTTATTCTTTTTTTAAAAATAACACTTTAGAAATTATGTATAAATAATTAATTTTTTGCAGAACTTCAATGTAGAATAAGTAGATTTATTATTTATTTTACTTTTTATAGTTAGATTGTTTTACTTTGTTAAATACATTTATAAAATTTGTTAATGGTATAATTTATATAATGTTCTTATTTGTTAACTTCGTTTTAGATTCAACGGTTACCTCGAATAGTATTTTGTTAATGTTTCATTGAATTTTGTAAATAAAATCGTATGTAATGAAAACATTATCTTCCCTAATAAATGTTTGAAAATTATAATTTTGTTTTATTCCAATTCACAAAAGTCCTTTAACAGAATTTGAAGTGACAGCGAATTCAGTGACAGCGAATGTGCAAATTCAAATATTTTATTTTAATGGCTTTGGTAAATTAATAAAATGAAATAAATGGGTATAAATAAATTTATTTTATTTAAATTAATAAATACATCACACCATACCATTAATCTATATACAAAAAGAACAAATTGGACTTAATAAATAAAATGGCAGTTAGGTCATTATTGCAAATTATATAAATACTTTCACCAACAACTTCGATATTTAAGACTATCCTTCAGAGTCTGCGTATTGCTCTTATTTGGATTGGAGAGCTTACTAGTTTTTACACAGAGCGATTGCCATCTGACCTCCACAAACCTCTAAGGGCGCATCAGTAACTCAATGGATAAAAGCAAATTATCTATTAAGACTAAACGATTATTATCAGAAAGTGCTCTCCGAGTCATGGTGGAGAGACCAACAAGGACAAACGCCCAGACCGAGACAGACATTTATAAGATCAATACAAATATCCGCCCCGAGCGGGAATCAAACCCGCGACCGTCGAGACTAAAGGCAGGCTCGGTACCAACACGCCACAACGGTAGTCAATATTTAGGACTATCTTTACCTAAAGTTAAGAGCCATTTAAAATAACTTCTTGTTTCAATAAGCCTTTTTAAAGCTAAAAGTGCACTTTTAGCTAAATGATATTATTAAGAGTAGTTGGTGAAAACGGACATACAATTAGTAATTGAAATCTTAATTCCTAAATATTTTATTAAACATTTATATTATCAATACACAATAAAAAATTAACAAATCATGCAATTGATTTACGCGATGATTTAGTTAATTTATGGTTTAATTTTAATCGCAATTAAAAAAATCGTAGTAACCTAATATTGCAGAAAAAATATCGATTTACAGACACAGCACTCACTTGTGTCTTAGTTGATCAGTGTAAATGAAATATACTACAAACACCTTTAGTAAAACACTTATTGTAAGACTTGAAAATAACATATAACTCCAAACAACTAAGAAAGGGCAAGAGTTTGCATTTAAATAATATAGGTACACTGCACTTTACACAAAATCACATATATTTGAAAATATATCTTATTTACAAAATTAAAAAAAATTCTATGTGTTAAAAAAATAATAATTGGAACAATCTAAAACAGAGCAGTCGTCTTCAACCACAAACTTCTGGCAAACACAAATACAATTTCAATACAGTAATCGGGGTTTTAAATTATATAATATTACATATGTATATTTATATATAAATTTCAATAGTTCTTAAAGTTGGTCGAATATAACTCTTTAGCTCCAGAGTCCTGTATCTGATCATCAAGATATTTACACGGAGTCAGTCGAAAACCATCACTAATAGCAATAAAATATCAATTACTATTACACTACTAGAAATATTGGTTATTCTAAAAGTGATTTATTAAAGTGATTATACAAAGATAGCCCATAAGGCAAAAATAGCCATTAATTAACTTTATGAATAGTAATTTTATAATTTAATACACTTATAAATAATCGACGACATGTTATTAAGTCTATATACAAAAAATTCCTTACACGCAATCAAGAGAACTGAATTAAATATTGATGAAATATGAGAACTGAAAACTTAGAAAAATTGTCTGAAGACTCCCAGTCCATTATATTATATAAATAGTCTTTACATAAAAAAAAAATCAGAATTTTACTATCAAAAGCCTGTTCCAATAGAAGATATAAAATTCCTAAATTAAATCAAAATAAAAAATTGAAAAATATTGCTTATGTCATATCGACATAATTAATTGTAAAATTTGCAACTGTTTTCTTAGTTTTGCATTTATTAAGGTTTTGTTGAAATTCTAAAGGACTAGGTCCAGCCTTATAACATTAGTCAAAATTAAAAATATGTCATATGATACTATCCCATATTTTTTACTCACACACCATAATCTATTTGAGGTAGGAACTAAAATCTAAAAAAGAAGTTTATGAAAAAAAAAATCTACTTATCTATCTATAAATATCCTTCCCAAAAACTATCTAAGTTAAATTAGCTGTATGGAGATACAGATCTTAGTCTGCGGGATTTTCCTGGAAAGCCTCTTGCATAGGGTGGGTTTGCGTTTGTTGTGACGTAGTATACTCCTCTTGCACTAAAAATATAATTTTTATAATATTACATAAAATATAGAAATATTATAAATATTTTTAAGGTTTGAAGTACTAATAAGGAACAAATTATTAGTTTCAATTAAAAAAAAAATCAATGGCCGCGATGTTTTGTAATTAAATGTGTATTAATTGTTTGTAGTTTTTATGATTGGAGTGTCAAACAATTTAATACTTATTATAGAAATATGTACCTACGCAGTATATAATATAAGGTAATAAATCATTTTTGTAGCTTTATTATTTTTAAATATCATATAAATACATAATTTTCTTACTAAACATAGAGACAACGTTTTTAAATGGTTTACTAATTGCTTTTTAGGAAGTCTTAATTAATATAATCATAAACTGTAATGTCGCATTAAGATATAAGTGATTGACTGAGTCACGTCTACACAGTGGTAGCCCTATTATTGAAAGAGACCGACTGAGAAGGTACCATCTCAGTGTCAGATATCGTTCCAAAAAGCTGTAATGTATTTTGCGGTGCTGTGTTTCGGTTTGAAGGAAACTGTAGCTAGTGAAACTACTCTATATCTTGAGGTTCGCAACGCGTGAATGATACCTAAAAAAATTGTATTGCAAGCGTTCATGCACAATGACAACCGCTTACGATCATGTGGGCCGTATACAAGCATAACTTGCAAACTTATGAATATTATGATAAAAAAAAACTTCTCTACCATTTTTATGCACAGCAATGGAATTGCTTTGAACAATATATTAAAATACCCCAACAAAGTTAAAAACACAAACTATAAATACTTACTTATGCGTGACATGTTCTCCCATGAGTACGTACTCTGTGTCTCTGGGCTCGCACCACCCGATCAGATAAGAGAAGAGGTTTGGGCACGGACCCGCCCAGAAACCAACCCGGCTGTTGATGGATTCGATGAAATATGGCGTTACTTTAGTGTGATCGCATGACAGGGTTTCTGAAATTCGAAAAAACAGTTTAATAGTAGCAAAGCCATGTTAATATTTATATTTTTAAGGCGTCGGGATGTGACGACCCCATCGCCCGCCGTTGGGATAACCTCTGTCACAACAGAGATTATTCCACCAGTGCAATCAGTCACACTGGTGGTAGGTATTTTGTTGCAAGAGGCCGGCTAGGTAGGTACCACCGCAGTGTCCAATATTCTGCCGCCAAATAGTAGTGTTTAGGCACTACTGTGTTCCGGTTTGAAGGGCATTGTACGCTAGTGAAATTACTGGGCGAACGAGATTTAAGAACTATATTAGTTCTTAGCGAGGTTGGCAACGCGTGAGTGGCACCTACTAATGGCGCTGCAAGCGCTCATGGGCTGCGGCAACCACTTACCATCAGGTGGGCCGTATGCTTGTTTGCCAACTTCTAACATAAAAAAAAAAAAAAATAATAATACCAGCACTAATCGGCCGGCTTGACTGGGGAAGTACTATCCTCTCACAGAAAATCGGTGCAACGTAACAATACTGTCCTGTTACGCGCGATGGAATGGAATGCCGGAGGCTCAATCTCCCACCCTTCCTTCCTTTTATCCCATCTCATCCCTTCCAGATGGACTGTATGCTGTATATCGTGAACTGCCATAGATAAATACTTGGAATTGTGACAGTAGCTATAAAAATACACAATCTATGAAAATAGACTGAATTTCTATAGCCGCTATAATAACGAAAATAAAATAAAATTTAATTTCAAAATAAAAGGCGGTTCCCATACAAGAAACTTGATATTTTAATTCTATAGTGCTACGGAACATTTTATGTGCCTGTCCGACACGCATTTTGTCGATTTTTTGAATAATCTTGTTAGTCCAACTTAAATGGTAAATCAGTTAAAATCTAACATTCCTCAGTGCTAGGCCTATTTTAATGTTATTCTATTCTTTATACTCTCAATATTATTGGCATAGATCTATTAATGGTTTAAGAATCAGAGGATCGTTAAAATTATCGCTTTCAATATTTCTTAGAACCAAGTAAATTGTATTGTTAAATAAAGCGCCATCTGTAGTATAACTAATAAGCCATATACAACCAGGGCATGGAATACTGCAATGAAAGTAAGCAACTTGAAAGAATTTACAACGTGGTTTTGATCATAAAACATAGATGGCGCTTTTATTACAAGGCAGATGAAATCTCAATAGTTTAACAAGTACCGACTCCGTAAACACGAGAGTTACAGTGTCAATCATAACTCACTTGGTCTATTGTTATATGAGACGCATAGCGCAAGCTACAAGATTATTGGGAGGGGCAATATGAATCCCAGTAATGGCTACAAAAAGCAAAGCTATTACCCTCCGTTTATAAGAAATAACATTTTGCTGCAGTGGGACTTGGAAATAAGCATTTATATTTTATTTAAAAAAATACAAACAAAAATAGTATACGTAATGCCTTTGTGCACATTTAATGTTACAACAATACAATTATTAGGGTCCGACCGAAACTGGTTTTTCAGCCGAAACCGAAACCGAAACCGAACTTTCGGCCTCCCTCTCAGTTTCGGCCGAAACCGAAACCGAAACCGAAACTTTTAAAAAATATTTAAAATTACGTTTTTTCGACTGAAATTTGAATTTAAAGTTTTTTTACATGTATACATTCGTAGTCAACTAATTAGGAACGGAAAATAATTTGGTTAAATATTTTAAAAGTTTAATTTTATGAGATTCTGTTTGTTATAAAGAATACTGTTGAATGGTGTATACTTTTTCGAAGCGAAGAATATTTTATGGTGGTTTATAAAAAAAAATCTCTGGCATCGAAATTTCTCATTTACTGGCTGACCATCTAATCAGGGACAGCCAGAGTTAGTGTTTTATTTACGATTAAAAAAAAAAACCTGAAATACAAAGGCGGAAAGCTTTTGTATTTTTATTTGGCGTCATTCTTTAGTTTATAGTTTTGATTTATAAAATTAATATCACAATTTATTACTGAAACATAGGTCACTTATTTAAGTTGTGAAACGACCAAGCGAAAACAATTTTACTTCAACGTAAATGGCCATACCTTAAAATAGCTTTTGGTAGCCAAAAGTATGGTTTTCTACGTTTTGCAGTATTTTCAAACCTATAAAACTACTGAAACTGAGTACCTAGAAATTTAGATCGCAGACTGGTAATAGCTTTATAAAAAGTTCCCTTTGTGAGCTCTGTAATTATTAAAAGAGAAATATTTGGACTAGAACTTAGTGGCAAAGTTACATGGGCGCTTGAACATGAAAACGATCCAAATATACTTCACTGTTTATTAAATGATTTCTAGCCGGTGAACTACTGTCAGTTTTAGATTGGCCTGCCAATAGCCTAGATATGAATTCCTTGGACCATTTGTGGTACACGAAACTGGAAATTTAAACCAACTCTATAGTGAAAGACCAAAGACGCCTGGAAGAACTTCACTAACGAAACTTGTCATTATTTGACCGAGTCGATGCCGCGCCGATGTCGATATGGCTATAGCTAATAAAGGCAATCCCATTTAATGTAAAATTTAATAGAAAACGCCGCTTTTTAGATGAATTTAATAATAAATGTACATTTTTCTCTTCCGTTTTAAATTTTAATTGTTGTTATTTTTAATTACAATCCATTCCACCATTTAATAATTCTATTAAGAAAACATTGGTTAAATGATCAAATTCAGATCAACATTAAAAAAACGTAATGACGACTTCATGTAAACTGAAATTACGGAAAATATAAATAAATGTTACTCCTATTATACCAATGTCTCTAATTAATTGACCACCACTGTAAATAGTATAGACAGTTAAATAGAGTCAAATAAAATAAAAACTAAAAATTCATTAAAGTCATAACCATTTTTTGTCATGAATATACAGGACTTACTATTGGGAGTAAACTTAAAAAAGAAACAACTTATAGTTAGATATACTAAGTACATAACTAACTAATAATACGTTGTGTTCATAATATTTTAAAGATCAATCTAATACTTATTTCTGGAGATTAAGATTGGCCGCGTTAGCAAGCGGTCACGAGTTGGCTGCGAAGTTTGTCGAACAACGCACGAAAACTCACGAACACTCGAGTTTCGGCGAGGCCGAAAGTTTCGGCTATATTTTGGCCGAAACCGAAACTAAAGCCGAAACTAGATTTTTGGCCGAAACTGGCCGAAACCGAAACCGAAACCGAAATTTCGGTCGGTCACTAACAATTATACTAAATAATCAATGATACTGACCTCTTCTAGTCAATTTAATACAAAATTTACTATTAACATTTTCTATTTTAATTCTAATATTACGTTTAGTTGTATGTACATAAAAATCATTGAAAACATATTAATAAATCAAAATTTCTCTGATAAAATTACTTAATTCTGATCCCGTACTGAAGAACAAATACATAAATGCCATAAAAATCTTACGGAAAATCGTATCGTGAGCGCATCCGGGCTGACTGGAACCGCCATTAACGTAAAAATCCGCGTGGCCGTTTGGACCCCACTGGCCGAGGATGCCAGCGCCTGTATGCAAGATGTCCACGAAGAGCGCGTCTGTGTAATCCAGGTCACGTGATCTGTTGTTACCCATGTAAAAGAATATCGTTGGATCAAGTCCTGCGAATTAAAAGTTTTAAAATATTATAATATTCCTTTATTTATATATTTTTGGCCATGTTTATCCAAAATAAACAAAACAAAATTTCCACCACTGATGAGATGAGTTACAAAAGTAATTAGTTTTCTGACTTCTGTGTGTTTTAATAGCTTTTATATTATGTGTGTGTGTGTGCTATGCGACCTTTTTGTCATTTTTGAACTGACTCTCATATTGTATTACAGCGACGGTTGCGGGTTCGATACCTGCTCGGGGCAGATGTTTGTATTTAATTCACAAATATCTATATCGGTCTGGGCTCTCTTACTCTTATTCGAATTTGAAGGGTTACAAATTTTGTACACAGAGCGATTGCCATTTTACCTCTGCAACTTTAAGGGTGAACCAGTAACTCATTGGATAATATTGTAATAAAAACTGGGATCGACAGCTTAACAAGTTCTTCGAGGCACGGTGGGGGGAACCATAAGGACAAACTCCCAGACCGAAACACATATTTATAGCAAGCAAGCTTTGAGCGGAATCGAACCCACGACCGTCGAGACTCAATACAGGCTCGCTAACATAAACTAAATTATATATTTAATTCTGTGACGGTATAATATGGGAAATGCTATTTATTAATAATATAGATATAAATAAATAAATAAATAAACGCTACACACTCAACGGCCCCCATTAGGATAGCTATATCCTGTGTCGGGGGTCCGGAAATATACACATGGACAAGGACAAACACACCCAGACCGGAAAATATGCTTGCATGGTCAATACAAACATATTATGCTCCGAGCGGGAATCGAACCCGCGACCTGTGGCGTTTAAGGTAGGTCCGCTACCGCTGCGCCACAACGTCGTCAAATCGATATTATTAATGACTTCAAAACAAGAAATACAGGTATTTATTTATCGCATATTGAAACGATTAAAATATGTACTAGTACTATTTAGCTAATTATATAGTCAAGCTGCGTTATATGTAAATAGATTATGCAATACGCTTTCGAAACCTTACTTAGAGCAAGGAAATATTGGAATTCAGTTGGTATTTATAATAGTTCTAAATGAATATGAATTACGAAGAAATATTTGTCACTTCTATTTATTTTAACGACCTTTTAGCGCTAGCAATCCTTTGACGACGTTTTAACGCAGCGGTAGTGAGCCTTAAGCGCCACAGGTCATTGACATGACATGTTTTCCGGTCTAGGTGTATTTGTCCTTGTCATTGTGTGTTTCCGGACCCCCGACACAGGATATAGCTATTCTAATGGAAGCCGTTTAGTATGTAGCGTTTAAAAACAAAAATCCTTGCAAAAAGTTTGTATTGAATATACACCTATATACATTTTGTTTCGCTTAGGGTCATATACTCTTCTTCTTTTAACATTATTCCCGGTATTATATCTACCCAGGGTCTGCTTATTACTCTTATTCGGATTTGACAGGTTACTAGTTTTACACACAGAGCAAATTACCTCATTAATTAATCCAGAATAAACCATTATTATCAAATGTTATGTGATAACAACCGGGACCCACAGCTTAAGCAGCAACGCCCGGACCGAAACAGATATTTGTAAGATTAATACGATGGCTAAAAAGCCGACTCGCTACCCATACACCAAAACGGTGTCTCTTTAGGTGACCCCTACTACCCCTACTTTGACTGGGAGATCACATTTATTTGTTTTTTTTTTTTTAAATGTAGAATCGACCCCTCCTACGTAAAGTTTCGTAAGCCCATATATATTTGATCTTACTTGACTTTACATAGGACCCTACTGACCTTGGACAGCGTCAACGATTTGAATATTATGGGCATTTGGTAGAATATCATGTAGCCGTCAGACCCACTTGTTACAAAGATGTATATATAGGTAGTTTTGTTTTTATTTAAAGAGTTCCACCCTTAAAGGATTACAAAGGTCTAATGACAATAGCTCTATGTAAAAATAAAGTCTGGTTAAGAGTAATAAGTAGACTGGGAATGCTAAAAGTACTTAATACTGGAAAATCCAGGAAGAGGGAAGCATGTAATTAAATGGTCACTAATCTGCAGGAGAAGACCATAAAACTTACCAGTGATTCGTCCAAGCTTGCCTTCAGATAAATGATTGGCAACAAGGCCAAGTATGTGTGCACCGACACTATAGCCAATAGTGTGTATCTTCTCTGGTGGCACGGGTTTAGTCGGGTGGTAATGTAAGTACTCCACTAGTTGGGTTATACACATGCTGGCGAACCGAGGGGCCCACTCTATCTGAAACAATTATATGATCCTAAAAAATTTGAAACATTTTTTCTTATTTCCGAACAAAATCTTTCATTTTGTAAGAACCACTCGAATTAACGTAATCTGATGAAATTAAGTTATATACTTTATTTGAATACTCAAGGTTTTTTGTTTGTTTTCCATATGCAAATTTTGTACTGATTACAACTATATTATACAATAATTATTAATTATTACTTCAATAATCTCCTTATTATCGGGAGATTAAACCAAATTTAATTAGCTGCATTCTAAAGAAATTTAGTTTTTTTTTAACTACTACGAGGAGCATATGACTCTATGTTAAAAAATTTGTTAATGTAGTTCTCTTACACTGAAATTATTATAAGTATATTTGGGTATCGCATTTCGGCCTTCGAATAACAATCTAAATAACCACAAACATTACCGCAATATTATTACCTTAATGTCTTAATTAGATGTTTTAGTATACATAGTAACTTGAACATTTTCTATGACATTTTTTCATTTGTTTTACAATAGATAAGAAATTTAACTTCTTTTCATATTTGTTTGTACCTTAAATCATGTTTAATTGTATTTTTTTTTAGTTTTGATTTTCATAGCTGATGGCTGGCTAGGTACCTACCATCTATATCAGATATTCTACCGCAAGCCATTAGCGTGTTCGGCATTATTGTTTTTCGGTTTAAAGGACACTATAGCTAGTGACATTAATAACAGATGGGTAATGGACATATAAGAATTAATATCTCGAGGTTAACTTAGCGACACCTACAAACTGTGTTGCAAGCGCTAATGGACTTAACCGCTTAGGATGGATGTATGCTGCATTTTGGCCGTATGCTTGCTTCTCAACTTATTAACATAAACAAAAGCCTGCTTTTATATTTAACGGACACAATTAAAATTGTTTGATCTGAGTATTAATATTTATTATTATTTTATTCCTGTGACCCCATTCGAATCATTCCCACAATTGCTTAACTATTATATTATCTACTGTATGGACTGTAAATGTAAATCGGAATAAAAAAACGGTCAACATTATAGTAATGGATTGTAATAACTTGCGGTATGCTGACGTAAATTATGACCTCAATAATTCAATTCACTTTTTTGATTACAGGGAAGCTGTTTTAAAATTTCAAGCAGGTACTAAACGAGTTACCTTCGCGTGTTGACCCCACTTCCACTTACCATTAGGTGGAGTAGAGTCATATGCACCCGGGGTTGTAAAAAAAAACTTGTATTAAAGAAAATTTATAACCTGACTCAGGCATGGCTCCTTAACAAGAGTTCCGTAGTCCACAATGATAATATTGTAGTTCCCTCTTTTGAAATACGCCTCTCTCATATCGGTGCTTGGAGACAGATTCCTGCCTCCTCCGAATCCATGCACAACGATCTTAGTGGGGTGCTTTGTGTTAAATTTTGAGTACGTAAGCGAATCATTATCGAGTGTATTTATGAGCTCTCCTTTCTCTTGCGTCGATCTGGTGACAAAAAAATAAATAATTGACCTTCTATTAAATGTTAAATCAAGGATATAGGCATAATAATATTTTGTAAATATAATGACTACTGCTATAATTTTATGTGATTGTACACACAAAGTTAAAGCTCTTTCTTTCCTGATTGTGTATTGCTGTTGGCCCTAGTGGTCTTGACAGCGTTACCGGGGGATAGTGGTTAAGTACAGAGAGACTCAGCCGAGAAAAAGGGGCAGTCTTTGCAGAGGCTAAGAAATTGATTTCGCCCTTAGGTTGCTGCCTGCGAGACCGAACCACGGCGTGTGAAGCGAGTGTTGGTAGTTTTTGTCATGATTGTCTTCACTTGAATAAACAAATCATTTGACGACGTTGTAGTGCAGCGTCATGAATTCGATTTCCGCTCGGAGCAGATAGGGTGTATTGAATTTACAATCATGTGTTCCGGTCTAGGTGTGTTTGTCCTTGTCCTTGTGTGTGTTTCCGGGCCCCTTTGTGTGTACATTGTACATAGATTTTGCTGGTGGTATGCCTGTTATTGCAAGGGTCTATAGGAGATATTCTACAGCAAAGTAGTGTCTTTGGCATTATTATTTCGGTTTTAAGGACACTGTAGCTAGTGAAATTACGGAGCAAAGGGTATTTAAGAACCAATATCTCGAGGTTGGGAACGTGTGAATAACACCTACAAATGGTGTTGCAAGCCCTTGTAGGCTGCGGCAACCGCTTACCATCAGGTGAGGCCGTATGTTTGCTTGCCAACTTAGTAACATAAGAAAGTAATGTAAACGCTATGAAACATAATAAAAATATTTTTATTTTTTTATTCATACCTGGTGTAAAGATAGTACTGCATTTTAGGGTGTGGACATCGGAATGGTGGGGGAATACATGATCCAGTCTTTAATAAATCTCTTACAGATTGCGGCTTCTTCTCTTCACCAGTTTTTAGTGAATTCTGCTCTTGTGATTTTAACACTGAAATCAAATAAATCTAATTGTGAAATGTGATATCTGATGATTGAAATTTGCATTTTATGCCTCTTTTATGTTTGTTTGTTTGATTGAACGCGCTAATCTGTGGAATTACTGATTGCATTGGAAAAAATATTTTTGCATTTGATAGCACATTTCTTGAGGAAGGTTATAGGCTATAAAATCACGATAGGATACTTAAACGCAAATAAGCAATACCATGTCAACCCACAAAATTGAAAAAACTGAGTTATATATATATATATATATATATATATATATATATATATATATATATATATATATATATATATATATATATATATGCAGAAGTGTTGGTAAATGGCTGAAGAACATTTTTCTTTAATATTTGTAGGGTTTTAAACTTTAAAACTTCTAAAAAGCCATTTTTTAATCATGCAATTTATGTATTATGTTAAACGTTATGGGTTATATTATATACGAAATATGCAGTTTGTATACTTATTTTTTGTAAAAAAAAGTAAAATAACTTACATAAATCTGAAATTGCCAAAAACTTGACCAATACATTAAAAAATTCATATAAAGCAAGTTGTTCAAAATTTTCAAACGCGTTTTTCTCGAAATGACATTCGTGTGGGTTGACATGGTATTGCTTATTTGCGCCCACTAAGCAATAAGAAAAAAGTGCGGGCGGCCAATAAGATACGGTTAGTTGGTGGAACAGAGCGGTCTCCCCCGACAGGAGTGAAGCCACGGGCACAGCGAGTTTTTTTAACGCTACACTCAACGGCCCTCATTAGGATGCATACAATGACAAGGACAAGCACATCCAGACCAGAAAGCATGCCTGTACAGTCAATACAAACATCTGTTCCGAGTGGGAATCGAACCCCCAACCTGTGGCGCTTAAGGCAGGTTTGCTACCGCTGCGCCACAACGTCGTCATATTTTGAGTAAAAATGTAATATTATAAATTTACTTGGGGCCTGATTTCATCTAGAATTGAATACAAAATATTTCGACTTTCCGCATAATTGATTGAAAACGTTTTACTGATAGATTTATACTAAGGTGTGCACAACGCCATACACAATCTTGCATTCTCAATGAATTTCATTTGTTTATCTTTACAATTGCATAAATTCATAATAATCCCATCAAAATAACAGTGTGCTACCGAAAGTTTCTTAACTTTTCAATTAATTAAACAATCCTGGTTTCAAAATATGTAGGTACGTGAAAAATATTTCTTGGAACAATTATACAGTGAGTGAGATATTACGTTATTTTGTACACAACTGTATCTTAACATCTAATTTATGTATATAAGTGGCATTATTGCATAATGGTTTTTACCGTTAAAATGCTAACACATCGTGAAGTATGTTACCATCACACCTTTAACATAAAAGAGCCTATTTTAATACTTTATGACAGCGTTTAATAAACTATCAAGGCCGCTGAACACCCAAAGTCATGTCATGCCATCTTGGTATTCGGTATATTACAGCTTGGTTAAAGTCGGTAAGTTGTATATTATACATTCCAAGCTGTACAGATAAATAATATTGAAGTTTCTATTTGTAATTCCAAACTAAACATCTTTTTACTACATGCATACGAAAGTATATACGGTACATACATACAAAATCAATTTTTAAAATTTTTGTCGCTCTATCTGTCTGCTTGTTCCGGCTAATTTCAGAAACCATTGCACCGATTTTAACGGGTCTTTCAGTTACAGACAGCTGATGTTATAAGGAGTAGCTTACGCTTTTTAAGAAAAAGAATTAGAGCTCCGTACGATTAAGGAAAATCGGTACACCAAGCGAGCGGGGACGCAGGCACTGCGACTTACAATACGTAACAATTCAGTCACGTTTTCATAACTTACACGAAAACAACCTATTTTTAACCAATTCTTTTTATTACATCATAACAAAAAGTTCGTAACAATAACATCGGTGTCGATTTGCCAAAATTTACTTTTCATTGTTCTTTAGTTTACGGAAGCGTACGAGGTATATAAGTAAATTTGCTCTTTTGTTTCGGATCTTGAGCGGACAGACCGTGAAATGGAGGCGAGTATCGCTTTATGCGTGGCCACATTCCAACAAAGGCCACTAGTAATTGACAGATGCTTTGACTCGAGTGTAATTATAATTTTGCATATTTCATAATTACGTTTTTAAGAGCATTTTGAAATCAATATCCGGAACAAATGTAAAGAGGATGAGCTTACAGATTAAAAACAATGTTTCTCATATCAGTTTATTTTATGCTAATAATTGTGTTATTCTGACAAAAGATAAATACTCGCAAGTCATAATCAATTAAATTCCATTATTTTGATCAAAAATTGGATAAAGCAGCCGCGTTATCGAAAAATACAATTTTGAATTGAAAAAAGTGGTCTACGTTTAATTCCTTAAAAAATCAAAGAATAGACTAATACTTTGTTTCATAAGAACAAACCTTAAAAATAAACTATATATATATATGACTGTATTTCTAAATTTATTAAGAATTGAATTACAAAACTTTGTCCATCCAAATTAAGAAAACAGTTAATTTTAGCCGAGATGATCCGATGGATAGAAAATGTCGATTTTAACCGAAGGCATTGGGTTCAAATCTGGGCAAGCATTATATTAAGTATAAAGGTTAAACAAACATCCCGAAGGAAAGATTAAATTAATTAAAATTCGTTTATTCCAAATTAGACCTACATAAAATTAAATTAAGATGTGGAGTTCCTTTTAAGTAATGTAGTTAATTTGTGCTAGGAGTGTCCACTCCTCCACTATGTATTTAATGACGATACGGTTTATAAAACCTTAAACCAGTTTTAATTAAAATCCAATCTAGTACAAGCTGTTAAGTCCGGCCTGTTGCTCAACATTGTCCAACAAGGTCTTTATGTAAACTGCATAATATTAATAAATATATATATTAATTCTCACGCGATATTCTTACTTGATTGTTATGATTATATAGTCTCAAACTATTGTTAGAATGTTTTAATATTTAATTATATATTTTTTCATCAAGTACTTTCTAGCCGAGAAATAAGAACAGACCTTAATTAGTTACCACTTAGAGGCTTATGATGAAGAAGGACAAGGTATTAGGAATTGAGTCTTGATAATTTTTCATAGTGATTCAGAAGTAATACTGAGATGTTATAAAATGAATTGCGCTTTGCGATTTTACCAGCTAATATCCCAAGAATATATCGGGATAACCAGCCAAGTGCATATCGGATATGCTCTTAAAAGATTCCGTGCCACCGTAGGGTAAAAATATCAAGTTTCTTGTATGGGTTCCACGAATAATTTTTTTATACCACGATGGTGGCAAACAAGCGTACCGCCCGCCTGATGGTAAGCAGCCCTATGAACGCTCTATGAACGCCTGCAACAGTAGAGGTATCACATGCGTGTTGCCGACCCCTCAAAAACTTTTTCAACCTTCCCTTGATGAAATCTCATACTGTAGCGTGTTGGGAAAACCTCGGCAGGGAGCTCATTCCACAACCGGAGAGTTCGGGGTGGAAATTTCTTTTGAAACTTTTACTTTTTTCTTTTTATTTGCTATTATAGCGACTATAATTACAATCAGAAATATAGAATTTATGATAATTCCAATCATTTCATGAGACTAAAAGTCTTTTAAAATTTTATTTTATTTTTAAAATTGTTGTTGTGTCGGCAACCACAGAACATTACGGTTCATAAGATAGCGGAGACTTAACCATAGAGTTCCGTTAGCACCTTTTGCGTACATAATCCTAAAAAGGAATCCTTATAATTATTAATCCGGGGTATGTACAGTGGGTATGCCAAAGTTTATTCGAATTAGTTCAGCTATTTTGCAGATTTATTGATTTACTATTTGGGGTACTGCTGGTAAGCGCAAAGTCATCAACAGAAAGACTATTCCGATTTCACTATATCTATGTATTATGATTCAGTTGAGTTTTTAACTTGTTTTTAGAATGTAAAATCATAATTACTTTTAAAAACACATTGCAAATATTATGTAGTAACTGATTACAAATACAAGAAAACAATAACTTTGCAAAAACTATTACAATGACGAGAACGGAGGCATGAGAAGCTTACATAATCGTGTAACCCCTTCCCACAGATAACCAAAACCGTGAGAGCCACCTATAATCTAATTCTCTATAATATAGGGTATCTTATTTTATTGGTTATGTAATTCATTATTATTCAAAGTATGACAGGTCACAAAACTTTCACTCATCAATAGAATTTTACTTTCAATTGACAGTCAAAGGTTAATTAAAATTCAAAACTCAAAACATAATCCGTAGTCATAAAATTTATTTGATTTTTGTTAAAATTAGTCCAATCTAGAGTTTGTCTCTCGATTTTGCAAGGGTTTTATTATAATAACACAGATTTGACATGTTATTATTATTTTTTACATGAAGTGATAAGTGTCGCAATCTGAAATTCCTTAGATAGGCTACGCCATGTAGTACGATTTTTTATAATCCCATAGAGACCTTACTCCTTTCCTGTATAAAAAGTATCCGATGTACTAGTATTACCTACATTCGTATGCGTCGTAACAAAACATCCAAAAACCAAAAGGTCCATCAAAACATTTTGTATCCAAACTTTCACATTTCTTATATTATTAGTATATCCAGGATAGAAGCTTAACGTACTTTTCGAGGCAATGTTAGAGTGCATAACGAACAATACTTAGACCTAATAAAAAACGTCATCATCTCCAATGAAGTTAAAATTCATTCAAATTATGAGGTACTAATAATGTATAATTTATTATACTTTCACATGATGGGATTTTTTTTTTTTATGTTAGAAGTTGGCAAACAAACATACGGCCCACCTGATGGTAAGTGGCTGCCGCAGCCTATGAGCGCTTGCAGCACCATTAGTAGGTGCCACTCGCGCGTTGCCAACCTCGAGATATTAGTTCTTAAATCTCGTTCGCTCAGTAATTTCACTAGTATACAATGCCCTTCAAACCGGAACACAGTAGTGTCTAAGCACTACTATTTGGCGGCAGAATATTGGACACTGCGGTGGTACCTACCTAGCCGGCCTCTTGCAACAAAAGACCTACCACCAGTGTGACTGATTGCACTGGTGGAATAATCTCTGTTGTGACAGAGGTTATCCCAACAGCGGGCGATGGGGTCGTCACATCCCGACGCCTTAATGCAAAATCTATAATATTCTCTGAATAGCAGTCGATAATTCAGGCCATTTATTTTGATATTCTTAATATTATAGTTCTGTGTTACGCATATGTACTAATACAAATAAGTGCCACATTCAATGGGAAGACACTAGCTCCTGAAATACAGGCAACTAGTTTGGGAGCTAGGGTTCATTTATTGTTGCTTTGTATGTTGTACCCTAATAAAGATTATTATTATTATTATTATTATTGTTTAACAAAGTCAATAGTAACTATGAATGCAAAGGAAGAAGAGGCGACTGATTGCGTTACATATACTTAGACCATTTAACATTTTTTTCTATTTAATTTTTATATATATTATATGTCAATCAAAAGAAATGTATATTAACTGCCATCAATTGCAATTAACAACCGCTTCTTTTAAATATAACACATAAATATCAGTCCCTATTAAAAACGAAACGAAAATCATCACAAACTTTGATGGAAGCAAAATATTACGATACGATATTAGACAGTTATCGATCGTTTTCCTTGGACACATTAATAAAATAGCTTTATTATAGCCCAATGATGAAATATATAAGTATTTGTCATTGAGGCGGTAAAATTGTGTAATTCTACGCGCCGCATCGGAGGAGTACTTAATGACTTCTAATTAGTATTCATTTTGACGCTCGTTTGGTTTACGATAATATCAAATTACCTGTGGTCAACTGCTCATGTATAATAGAAGACCATTAGGAAAAATTGCCATAATTCAAAGTAATTATCAAATTAGCATGAGTGAATTAAAATCAATGGTGTTGCAAGCTCTCATAAGCTTTTATTTTTTACGTTAAAAGTTGGCAACATGCATACGGCCCACCTGATGGTAAGTGGTTGCCGTAGCCTATGAGCGCTTGCAGCACCATTAGTAGGTGCCACTCACGCGTTGCCAACCTCGAGATATTGGTTCTTAAATCTCGTCTGCCCAGTGATTTCACTAGCCTACAGTGCCCTTCAAACCGGAACACAGTAATGCCTAAGCATTACTATTTGGCAACAGAATATTTGACACTGCGGTGGTACCTACCTAGCCGGCCTCTTACAACAAAAGACCTACCACCAGTGTGACTGATTGCACTGGTGGGATAATCTCTGCTGTGACACAGGTTATCCCAACAGCGGGGGATGGGGTCGTCACATCCCGACGCCGGTAAAACCACAACCGTTTACAATGAGGTGGGTGGTATGCTTGATTGCCAACTTAGTAACGTAAAAAAATATTGAATGAGTGATTTTAGATTTGTAAGATTGTCTAATGACTCAGCAGTTTTAAATTTTACTGCAGAATATTTTTTAGGACGGTGGTTATTAATACTTCCTCGTCAGACATGCTGTCCACATATTGACGCGAATTTTGTGACGACGTTGTGGCGCAGCGGTAGCGAACCTGCCTTAAACGGCACAGGTCGCGAGTTCGATTTCCGCTCGGAGCATAATATGTTTGTATTGACCATGCAAGCATATTTTCCGGTTTGGGTGTATTTGTCCTTGTCATTGTGAATGTTTCCGGACCCCGACACAGGATATTAGTATCCTAATGAGGGCCGTTGAGTGTGTAGCGTTTATTTATTTATTTTACTGACATAATATTATTGAATTGTTTCGTTTCAAAAATTTGTATATAATAATATTGTGATATAATATTGGACGTATGGCCCGCCTTGAATCACATATGAGTAATAGATTTGTAATTAATGTTGAAAAAAATTATTGCTTCATCCGTTTCAAGGAAAATATCATACCTTGTAGAAATTTATTGTTATTGAACTAATTCCTTAATTCATGTTACATTTTTGCTACGTTAGATATTTAAGAGAGGAAAAAACATGAATGAATAAAAAATATCGCGTGTATACACACAAAAATAAATAGTCAAATTTGTATAAAATGAGAAAAATAAGTTCTAGTATATATTATTATCCTAGTATAGTATAGTACTTTAGCTTAACGTTAAATCAATAAAAAAAGTAACATTTAATGCAAAAAAACCTAAACGCAACAACACATAAATAAATATATGTAGTAGACATGTTATTTAGCTAAGTTTAAAAAAATAGCAATAACAGACATGCTACTTTTCACATTGGCGATCGGCGATTCAGACGCCAAACGCGGCGATCGTGTAAGCATTGAGATCGCGGTGAAGCATTAGAACTGTACTCTTATCCAACGCAGGGAGTCACCAAAACGCGATCCAGCATCTATTCAATCGCAAAATCTAAATCCCTAAGATATTAAGTTATTTTAACTGCTATTCTTGAACACATTTACTTTTAAGTTATCTGTCCTTCAAAAAAACCGATGGGTGTAATAGTTGTGTTTCAATTACGAAATATGTTTCGAAAGAGTAGTTTCATTATCCCTTGACATTCTTTGCAGTGTGTTAGAGGTTACGTCCTTAACCATTATATATCGCTGACCTTACACCAAGCAGTATATAATTATCTATATTCTATAGATATACATATAACGGAACCTTACATCTGATACTGATTATATGAAATTTAAACAAAATTACATTTTTTATGTTATGACCTCAATAACTATTTCTATGTCTTTTGATTCTACTATAACTTCTTGAGGCATGGTTTGAAAAACTATGAACATTTTTGTGATTTTTACAGGATTTTCAACACCATGTAAATGTTATGACAGAAACAAGATGGCCAATTTTTTTCATAAACAAAAGCAATACCATCTAGACAGGAATATTCCATGTACTGTATAAGTGTGGTCAATAAAAATATGTGCTCTATGCGGGAAACGAACCTGCGACCATTAGATTTAAAAAATAGGTGTCTAAAAATGCATTTGTAAACTCATACCCCTATAATATCACAAGTAAGAAAATAAATACACCAGTCCATAAAGTATTTATGCTTTTAAAATGTTGTAATAAGTAAATACACAAGGTCAGATTACAGAGGCGGAAGGCTAACCTTCAGCTCATTTAATTAAGTATATCAGGTTAATAAAATTTAAAGTACAACAACATAAAAATCATTGTATGAGAACGAACGATAAAGACTATTTAATAGAAAGAACTTTTTTTTAAGGCATTTTGCTAATGGATTTTGAATGATTATATTTTATTTGGTATAATAATGATTGAAATAAATCTAAGATAATTTTAGTTAGTTATAGAAAGCTGTGTCCACAACGATAATTACGTCCAACGATGTGTCCTTTCAAATAGAGCTAGTATTGCTAGTAAAGTAATAAAAAAATCGGCCAAGTTCAAATCGGATTCGAGCAATTTCCGTGCCACGTTAATAATAATACGATAAGGCCTGAATTACATATAATATATATATATTTTTATGTTACAAGTTGGCAAGCAAACATACAGCCCACCTGATGGTAAGCAGTTACCGTAGCTCGTAACCTATGAACGCGCGCAACACTAGTAGTAGGTGCCACTCACGCGTTGCCAACATCGAGATATTGGCTCTTGAATCTCCTTTGCCCAGTAATTTCACTAGCCTACAATACCCTTCAAACCGGAACACAGTAATGCCTAAGCACTATTATTTGGCGGTAGAATATTTGATACTGCGATGGTACCTACCTAGCCGGCCTCTTGCATCAAAAGACCTACTACTACGAGTGTGACTAGTTGCACTGGTGGAATAATCTCTGCTGTGAGAGAGATTTAGCTAACAGCGGGCGATGAGGTCGTCACGTCCCGACGCCGGTGAATACCAGCATCGATCAGCATTCTCTCTATAGAAAATAGCTATTTTGTATGAAGATGCGTACGCATTAATTCTTATTTCAATGATTCGGATTTCGCATTTCTCTGTTTTAAGTGCTTATAATGTAACACTCGAGAAATAAATAAATAATAAATAAATAAACGCTACACACTCAACGGCCCCCATTAGGATAATTATATCCTGTGTCGGGGTCCGGAAACATTCACAATGACAAGGACAAATACAACCAGACCGGAAAACATGCCTGTACGATTAATACAAACATCTGATCCGAGCGGGAATCGAACCCGCAACCGTCGAGGCTTAAGGCAGACTCGCTACCCACAACGCCACAACGGTGTCGATATAACATGTTAAAGTATAGTTACCGTCAAAATATGCTTCACACTAAGTGGCTATTTTCTATAAAAAAAAAAACTAAGAAATGATCCTGATAAATGTATATAGGCGTCGGGATGTGACGACCCTATCGCCCGCTGTTGGGATAACCTCTGTCACAGCAGAGATTATTCCACCAGTGCAATCAGTCACACTGGTGGTAGGTCTTTTGTTGCAAGAGGCCGGCTAGGTAGGTACCACCGCAGTGTCCAATATTCTGCCGCCGAATAGTAGTGCTTAGGCACTACTGTGTTCCGGTTTGAAGGGCATTGTACGCTAGTGAAATTACTGGGCGAACGAGATTTAAGAATTAATATCCCGAGGTTGGCAACGCGCGAGTGGCACCTACTAATGGTGCTGCAATCGCTCATAGGCTGCGGCAGTCACTTACCATCAGGTGGGCCGTATGCTTGTTTGCCAACTTCTAGCATAAAAAAAAATGTAATTCGGGCCTAAATCCTTTCTTCCTTATTTCCTTGTCCTTACTAATATTATAAATGCGAAAGTAACTCTGTCATCGCACTTTCACGACAAAACTACTGAAACCGATTTAATTCATGAAATTTGACACAGATAGTCTAGCCTGAGAAAACACATCGTTACTTTTAATGCGAAAAAAGGGTTATATGGGGTTGAAGTATCGTCATTTTTAGAGGCAGAATCTTGAAACTTATTTTTTAGGCTGTTGATTCGATACAAATAAAAAATATGATATTGAAAGTTTGTAAAAGTTTTACCGTCAAGGGTGTAAAATAATAATAGGGGATAGGGGATGAAAACAAACCATTATGCGCGCGGGCGAAGCCGAGGGCAGAAGCTAGTTTTCTACACAGATTAAGATAATCTTTTGTTTACCAGCTAAGGCTTTACTATTACAAACTTCAATAACAATTATCCCATAGTGTGAAGTAACTTTTTAGATGACTTTCACTTTTAACTGGAAAATAGCTTACGATTACTGTCGTTTTATAATCGAGAAGTTTATCGTGACCTTGATGTAAAACAGTGGTTCTCAACCAGTGGTCCGTCGGAGGCAAAGTATAGTCCGCGAACAACTTCAAATTTCGCGGCGATAAAAGTACTTATGAATACGCTAGCGTAAACATAAAAAAAAACCTCAAAGTCATCTACAAATATTGATTGACGA
Organism: Hestina assimilis; assembly: GCA_023373885.1. Taxonomy (NCBI): domain Eukaryota; kingdom Metazoa; phylum Arthropoda; class Insecta; order Lepidoptera; family Nymphalidae; genus Hestina; species Hestina assimilis. The sequence continues at coordinate 14,172,523 of CM041747.1, read as the reverse complement.
ATTCAATCGCTACTTCTTTGAATATTCCGTAAAAAAATGATCAAAACTGGTTCGAAAAATTTGTTTTTTTTCGACGTTCTGTCGTAACAAGCATATAGAAAAATTACTTGTACATAGTGGGTTACAAAAACTAACGAGAAGTGGTCCATGGTTAATAAAAGGTTGAGAGCCACTGGTGTAAAACGATCACCGTCACGAATAAGTTTTGACACAAAAAACTGTGAACGTTATTACGTTTATAAGGCATTTATGAGTAAAGCTATTGCTTTACTCATAAATGCCGGCAAATAAACGGCATTTATGAGTAAAGCTATTGCTTTATTCATAAATGCTTTAAATATTTTGAATTGATAGTGTAATTTGTTCAAAATGACAAATTACTCTTATTTTTTTTTAAGAAATTTCTTTTTTATATCCAGCTGCCATTAATCACTATCCATAAATGATTTGCTAAAATCCACAAATCTACTTATTACAAGGAAACGGACAGTTTTTGCATACATTCTTACTCTCAAAACTCCTTGCGATCGGGTAAATGACAATTTTTTTTCCGTCTGGTGAATATGTATTTATTTATTTACCAAAGCAGGTGTACAGTAATATAGGATATAGATAAATTATCTTTAACAAGAGATCTCTGCCCGAAACCGTGGGACAATTTTGAGAATATTAATTTTGGGCATGAGGCTAGCCTTATGTAAAGCGATTACCGCGGCGCATGAACATCTGCAAGACCAAAGGGCATGCAGGTGCGTTGTCGAACGCTTACGATACAATTGGTTAAACGCTATATGACATCGAAACGCGACTGAACTTCGTCGCTTAACGAGTTTTTCTTCGGTGGTGGTTGGACGGTTGTTGCCAACCAGGCAGGCCTTTTTAAGCCCTAATAAACCTAATAAATATGTTAACTAAATACTTCATTTTTTTATTTACAACCAATATTACAATTCAATACTTATATTTATAGTAATATTTATAGTTCGTCTAAAATTTCTAACGATTTATTTTAATTATTTTTAATGCTTCTTACCCAAAGGGTAGGGTCTCGACCCTAACACGCTTTCCGTCCTGAACTAGGATAGTTAGACAGTAGAAATTTTAAAATCATGTATTTCTGTTGCCGCTATAACAACAAATACTAAAAAACAGAATAAAATTAATATTTAAGGGGCTCCTATAAAACAAACGTAATTTTTTTTGCCCTTTTTGCTGTATATATATAACGGTATTATGTAGACGCTTGATATATTCACAAAATATATAATTTAGTTATATATTCACTTTAAAAATAAATAATTTACTTAAAATTAAACAAATCTTTAAGGGGGCTCCCGGGGGACAAATACTATAATAAATATAATATACATACAACAAAAGTGATTTTTTACCGTTTTTATAGATAATGGTACGGCACGAGTCCGACTCGGACTTGGCCTATTTTTTTCTATATTTGGTAGGTATGAAAATAGGTCATAAAGAATTTTTAGGTGGTAGAACAAATGTGCCGGGTCAATTACTAATAATAAATTGTTAAACTTTCTTAATTAAGAAAGGATAAATTCCTTATTCGTTCGCTTATATGAGGTCTGACACTAAAACCGATTATGCAATGATGTTGGCCGACTCACTTTTGTAACGTAACCTACTCGGAAGTAGGCGCATTGTGCGAGCTGTAAGCGCGAACCGCGTCTACATAATTATTTTAACGCATCATTTAATTTTGTAAGCAAGAAAATAATTTATACCCGAATGAAAATATTATCGCAACAAAAAATAATACAAAAAAATTTACTTATTTACTTAAAAAAAAAAACAAAAACGTTTTTTTAAAATACTAATGACAACACATTAATAAGAATAAGTCAATAAATTTAACAATGAAAATTAAGGGATGATTTAAAAAAATATATAAATGGTTTACCAGAAAATTGGAGAACAGAAATTCCAAAAATCAAAAGCCAATGCGCGCTTGCGACCATTTTTCCCACTAAAACATTCAATAAATTTTGAATATAAACCTCGTCACAGATAACATCACAATGTCACTCGCGTAAATAAATTAAATAAAAATTACGCGCTTAGAATCGAAAATTTTTAAATATTTTTATTTCTCGAAACAATTGTTTTTAATTTCCACGTGCTGACAGATTATTTACGGAACCCTGGTACGTCTACCACGTTCGCTCTCGGTTAAATCACTGACAGCGAAAGTGACTCCACGAACCTTGTCTTGCGGTTCCTCTTGCGAATACAAAGATACGACGAATTGGACGTATAATGTGTATTATGACTACTGTATCAAATTACAAACATTTATGTAATTATCCATATTAATGGCAGCTTAGATATATCTTTGTTTATTATGAAATGTTTAAACAAACGTTTTAATTGGACAAAAAGTATATAATATTTTTGGTATATTACATAAATACATAGACTTATTATATATGGACATTGTGCAGGCTCTTTCATAATGACAAAATGTAAAAAGATTCGCTGTTGCTCCTTTGTAAGTTCGTCGCGAAACGAAGTTAGTCACAACCCTGCAATATATTCCAATTAATTTAGTGTCACAAGCTCGCAAGGTAATCGAATATAGTTAGCATGTGACTAACTTCAAGTAAGTGCAGTTTCCGTATGGAAGGGCTGGTCCTTAGTTTATAGTACATCAGTGTATGTATATTGGGTAAATGATATTTTTAATTGAATTAGTCAGAAGCTGTTATTAAGGCTTTGATTTATGTGAGTTGTATTTTTAAAAACAATATTACAATAAGGTTTGATAATTTGTATTTGTATTTGCCTTAAAAGGTAATGCATTTACAATACCTAATTGTGTTAACATTGTGTATATGTATTGATGTAATTACCAATGGCGAATCATAAATAAATAAATAAATAAATAAATAAATATAAGATCTACTTAATAGAGTTGGCAACGAAAATACGTTTGATCAAAAAACGTTAACGTTAACGTTTTTTTATGTAAGAGGGGCAAATGGGCAAGAGGCTCACCTGATGTTAAGTGATCATCGCCGCCCATGAACATCTGCAACACCAGAAGGCATGCAGGCGCGTTGCCGACCCTTAAGGAAAGAATAGACTCTATCGGTTCGGAAAGACCGTCGGCGGAAGTTGATTCCACAGAGTGGTTGTGCAAGGAAGAAAATGTTCACCTTCGTTGAGTGTTTCGCCCTTCTTTTGGTAACTTCTGGTGCTGCAAGGATCTATAGACTGTTTTGACTGGTTTACTCTCAAGCGGACCGTACGCTTGTTTTCAAACCTTGTAGTGCAAAGAAAAGCTTAAAGCACCGGTAGGCTGTAATATATTCCTAGCATATCCTCTCTCTGAAGCAGCTCAAATGCTATATCAGAGTGTCAGAATGCGAATACGATGTACTCAATGAGTTGTATCTTAGGATAACTTTTTGTAATTTGTAATATTTTTGTTAAGTTTTTTTTCCATATTGTATTGTGTGTTGATTCTATGGAATGACATAGTCTGTTGGAATAAAAGTCCTTAAATAAAAATAAAAAGAAAAGATTAAGTGATCACAAAATTCCGAAAACATTATATCACGTGATATTTTCGCTTTTTTTTTTTTTACAGATAACAGAACGATCACAACATAAAAGATAATCAACCGTCATCATTGTATCCAAATTGCTTTTATGGATAGAATGGTACAGCGGAATTTATTACTCTATGGTTTTATGTATCTATGAGGCAGATTCATTATTAATTTTCGAGTGTGACTAAAGAGTTTCTCATACATTATTCAAAGAAATATCTTAAACATTTTAAAAAAATCAAGAATTTGTGAATATGGTACAATCAAACGAATAACACCTTATATAACTCGCTTTCATAATTAACTTTATTCATCTACATACTTGTCGTACATACTTTTGATTTTTTTCTATATGTCAAGTTGCAACTGGCTAAGGCTTTACTACATAAGTTTTGGTAGACAATAAAAACCTTTGCTGCTGTTACCCATCCCCTTTTCCCATTTAACTTTTTTCCCAGAGTCATTTCCCCTCGGGAGAATCTCCTTCTTTCAACATACCACTTGGATCAAAAAGACATTTTTGATAGTAAGATCAGGGAGACCTTACACTATTTTTGCTACAATAGTAATAAAAAAAAGAACAACACTATAATCTAAAAAAAATCTTGCCAGTACTTACAACTATGATAGGTGTGTAAAAAGTATTATAATAATTTATCTATTGTGTAACTGCAAATTGCAAAAATAAAGTAGGCAGTAAGCGTTTTTAAAAAATGTAATTGTCTATAATTTTTCGTAATCTTTTGATGTTCGGAAATTGCTTCGCTTGATTGGCACAAAGCCTTCCTCTAACCTCTAAAACTATAGTGTCCTTCGACAAAATTAACGCTAAAAATACTCATTAAAAATAAACAATAAAATAACCTTCTTTAACGATCTTCCTAGTTCACGAAATTGTGAGAGCTGACACAAAAAATGTACGTAGTGATCGGGGAATAATTTTTTATGCTTTGAGTAGTTCCGTTTCCTATCTCCGAAGTATAAGCACTAAAATGTCATTATTTGTAAATTGAAAATATAAATAATAATCCGTTAATGTCCAAAGAGTCCAATATACGCACGTAACGCATGACGTAACACGTCACATGAGGGATGTCGGTGACGCGAACCCATAAGATTTTTCCCTACCAAAAATCGCTCAACGCGGCTAAAGAAGTTTTCTCTTCAAGAGACTCGCACTAGAGGTATATAATATCATCGCAAAAAAGACGGGACCATCGTTTAGAAGGATAAATTTGTCAAACCTTTAAAATTAATTAAAAAGGCAACGATATCGCATAACAAATACAAAAAAATACAGTATTGCCTTCTTTTTGAAAAAGAAACTAAATACATTATTTCGAGAAGTTTCACGGTTTGACTTAGTTTTATTTAACATGTGTTAAAACTTAGAGTGTGTGTTATTTTTGACTAGAAATAGCCCATAATTACGCAGTAATTCTAAACTAGTTTTTGCTTCTAAATCCCTAGAAACTGGAGCCTTCGTCGATATTGAATCTGACCTACTAACATTTAACAGAATGTACAAAGTGGGCTAAGATGTGTACTATTAATTAATAATTTTCTCTCGAAATATAAAAAAATCAATGAATTCGGATCATATTCAGTGAAAATAAAGTGTAAGTTACACATGTACTTAACTAAACATAAATAATATATAATAATATGACGAAGTTGTGGCGCTGCGGTAGCGAACCTGCCTTAAGCGCCACAACTTGCGGGTTCGATTCCTGCTTCGACCACATGTTTGTATTGACCATACAGGCATGGTTTCTGGTCTAGGTGTATTTGTCCTTGTCATTGTGTATGTTTCCAGATCCCCGCACAGGATATAATTATGCTAATAAAGGCTGTTGAGTGTGTAGTGTGTGTTTATAATACGTAAATTCTCCAGAATTGAAGACATCCTTTCTGATAAAAATACTCATACTTACCATTTCGACATATACTATGATTATAGTAATAATAAAATATCTAAGTTTATCGGTATTTTATTGTGATATTAAATTTGTTTAGCATTACAAGAACTTTAATCTTGCTGAATTTCGCAAGAAAACCACATTATAAGCCATGAACTCTCCATACAAAATATTAGCGACATTACACAATCTAAGGTCGGTATAATAACTTGGTGTAATAATGCGGTTTTGCAACATAAAATTGAGGATGGCTGGCTATGAGGATATTGACAAAACAGTAATGTAAGCGACTGTCCGGTTGTGTGTATCCGCGACGTTGTAATGGTTTTACCAGTTACCTAACCGAGCTCCGCCTTTCGACTGATCTTAAAAGTTATATTTTACTTAAATTTACATAATATACTGATATTTTGTTAGTCATTGCAGTCTACAAAGTGTACTTCGAGCAACTTAATAGCGAACTTTTAATAATTTGTAATAATTAGGTTTGTTTCAGAAAACTTCAACTGTAGACTATCAAGTTACCCTTTAATTTGAAATTAAATACTCAGTCTATTTAAATTTCAACTATTTATTACAGTCCATGAGATAAAGCAAGAAAAAATATATGACGTTTTTTGTATGTCTCCCTTTATTTTTATAGATATTGCATGGACCTAAAAATAAATAGGTACATTTTTTATGTCATGGCGGTTTGCAAGCAAGCATACGGTGTGCCTGATGGAAAGTAGTAACCGCGACCGCTACATGCAAGTTCTCAACCAAGGGATCGGAGGAAAAGGACATTGGAACAGAGGTGTGAGATTGGGCCCCAATGCTCCCGCATTGCACGAAACGCAACAGTACTGATATTGTTATTTTGCGCCAATTTTCTGTGAGTACATTTTTATTATTTTGAGAAATTTCTGTTTGAAAGTCTGTCGGTTTGCTTGTGCACGTGACACTGGTAAACTACAAAGTAAATGATATAACATAACATTCTCGAGTAACATTGACTCTTTGTTTAATTAAAATCAGTTTACTCTCTCAAAAGCAATGTTAATAGTGTAGGCTAAGTGGACGCAAATAAGCAATATCATGTCAACCCACACGAATGTCATTTCGAGAAAAACGCGTTCGAAATTTTTGAACAACTTGCTTTATATGATTTTTATTATGTATTGGTAAAGTTTTTGGCAATTTCAAATTTATGTAAGTTATTTTACTTATTTTCACAAAAAAATAAGTATACAAACTGCATATTTCGTATATAATATAACACAAAACGTTTAACATAATACATAAATTGCATGATAAAAAAATGGCTTTTTTAGAAGTTTTAAAGCTAACCCTACAAATATTTAAGAAAAATGTTCTTCAGCCATTTACCAACACTTCTGCATATATAACTCAGTTTTTTCAATTTTGTGGGTTGACATGGTATTGCTTATTTGCGTCCAAGTATAAGAGAAGATTAGGAGAGTATTTACCATTAGACAGCCTTACTTGCACTTATACAAAAACAAAACATACAAAAACTATTAAACTAATTTAGTACAGGTATAGCTTATTATCTGGATTAACGTACAATATACACTTTATCCCAGGAAAATGTTAGTTTTCCGTCTGAATATATGCAGTTTTATACACACAACTTTTTGACTCTTACGCATTAATTATTAAACTATAGATCATTTATTACAATTAACATTTATGATTAAATTGAAGATATTTAAATAAGGTGTATATAAAAACACGGGATATTTTTTCTGAAGGCTAACAAGATCAAATTTGAAATGCGGATATATTTTTTTATTAAAACATTCGACCAAGTACTCTTTTTACTTTTGCTAACTTTTTGTTAATAAAGCATACTTATTTTTTTTGCTGTGACGATATTACAGACTAAAAAATAATATAAAAAGTGTAATTTAATTTTAACTTTTAAGATTTAAGATTAAAACTCATATCTGCACAATATAACTAAAATAAAACAAACTTTTCTGTTACATATTTTCTTTTACTTTTATTTAATTTTTAAATTTTGTTATCAATGTTCGAAAATTACTGATAAAAATCAAAATAATTATAATGCCAAACATTTAATTAAAAGCCAATAAAATTACTTTCTTATTCCATTTTTTCTTACTAGCATTAATTCCTGTATTTGTCGGTGGACGGCTTAAGACTCTTATCCGGATCTGACAGGTTACAGTTTTTACAGAGAGCGATCGCGAACCAGTAACTCAAATAATAATAAGAACAAACTACATACCAAGAGTTAACGATTTTCATCAGATGTTATGATAACAACCGGGACCGAGATACAGCCGGGAGATTCACAAGGACAAACGCCCGGACCGAGACAGATATTTGTAATATCAATATAAAGATCCATCCGAAGCGGAAGTCGAAGCCAGGACCATCGAGACTAAAGGCAAGATCGCTACCAACGGTCTTCCTACTACTTGTTTACTTCCTTATTCCATTCATATTCTTATTATTACATGAAGTTTGTAATTACATCCATAGTATCGAGTTGGGGTCATTTTTATAAGCCTCGAAGGCTTTGCTTAAGCAACCGAACCGGGAAAACACTTTTAATATCTATAAAATATTTTTATAATTATAAAAGAATAAATTATTATATTAAAACCCGGTTTCTTGTACGGCGATCAAATTCACGTCAACTTAATACACTAAATACAGAACGCTCATTGGTTAATAAAACCGGGAGAAGTTATGAAAGAAACGGTTTTGCTTTGAATGTGGTTATCACTGTTATGTACATTCCGAGAGATAATTAATTTTATTTAAATCTTTATCATCACTAAGTTAGTGTTTATTTTTAATACCATGTTATAGGCAAATGGGGTTTCAGTATGTGATATAAAGTAAAGGCGTGTTTTGACATCCGTCGTATCTGTCATATTGCGTTGTTATTCGATATTGGGATCATGGATGGTAGTTTATCGAGACAGTACCTACGACCGACACACTGATTGATAAAATTATGATGGCAGACACAAACATCAACCACGCTTATGGTGCTATGGATAGCACTAAGTTATGGATAAAAAAAACTTGTGTCAAGTTTTTTTTTTAAGACACCATCATGGCACGAAAAGATTGATAATTTTGAAATGGTTTTGTCTATATGCTTTTCGTAACTGCTTTCAAAAGATTTCTTCAAACACGCCAATAGCATTATATTGTTGCTATATCCATATATGTATGTATATTACAAAATGTGATTATGTTCCGATGAGAATGGGTGTTCATTTAGTTAACTAACACCAACTGTTACATACTTTATTTTGATATGGCGAAACTTATTGCATTGCTATTCTTATACAAACGGCGACCACCTAATGGTATTTTATATCATACGCTTTTAAAAGCCACTGAGTGTACATTTTTTTTTCTTATCTTCATGAAAAGTTCGCTTTAAGTCCCTGATATGGGGGACAAAGACACCCGATTCTCTGCCGGCCAGATGACACTAATTAACTCACTTTACATCCCAGTAACCTAGATACCGTATGTTTATCCCTCGTACCAAGGACTAAAAGAGAACTTATCATCGTAGGAAATAAAAATCCCATACGCACCAAGGGACATTGCCACCAGGACTGTCGTAATAATTGCGATTGTAATAATCCGCGGGTGAGAATGTCCTATTTTTCTCCCTAGGTGCGTTATGTAGTATTATAACCTTATCTGATTGTAGGAATTGTATAAATTGTTATTGTGTCTTTGGTACTGTAGAGGTTTTTAATTCGAATTGTCAAAGACTTCGCCTTTTCGGCTATTTTAATCTTTTCGTTTTCTTGTTAGAACCTCGAGCGTATGGAGACTCGGAGTTCGTGTTGAAGAAGAATATGCCCGACGTTCTGAAATAATAAATATATATTTAATATTATTATCTGCCCGCGGCTTCCCCGCGGTAATAAGGTTTTGTAATGATAATAATAATAGAGAATGAGTGTTATTGAAATTCAAATCTTGTAGTTAGTTTTTTGTTTATCCCACGGGAACTTAACATTTTTCCGGGATAAAAAGTTCCTATGTTTTAATCCAGGTATCTGAGCAAAATTAAATGTTACTACAGTATTAATGAATATTTAAATGATAAATAAATTAAAAACATTAAAATAATACAATTAAAAATATATACATATACAAATAATAATAATAATAATGTCAGTCTTCCTCTCTCCTACTTTGCTGTGCCCGACCGGGTCCACAATGTATATCTGTATCTATCATCATATAACAACATACTATATATTGTGGAATGCAACAAAATAAATAAATATATAAATAAAAAATTTCATCCAAATCCGTTCAGGCTTTTTTGGCTGATTGATTGAAAAAACATCAAAACATCGAAACACTAAAACATCCAAAATTATAATTATTACCAAGATATTTCAATAGATGTAAAAAATAGTCTTTGGCCTGCGACGGTGTTGTGTAAAAACTCTTGTTACCGATTCTTAACTAACATGGTTTTCCTGTTGCGCGACCACAAGAATTAGACGTGGACGAGGACTCTGATAATTTTTAATTGTTTTGTTTGTTGTGTATAAGTGAAAATAGTTGTTACATACTAGTGAACTGAATGACAGAAGAATTAGAATAAGTTATAAGACTTTAGTGTTTGAAATTTGGTTACGGTATCATAATATTCCCACCTTTAGGATGAAAACGACGTAACTTAAAAAGCAACTTTTAGGAATCAACAAAATAAGTCATAAAAATATTGACACCTGCACAATCTTTCGTATATTATATTTTCTTGATAATTTACGTCACTTATTTATGCTCGAATATGGCTATGTTTGGACTATTGTTACATTGAGTATTTCATTTTAAGTCATTCTACGCTAACGTAAAATTCTATCAAAAAAAAAAAATTATTTATTTCACGTTACCGTTCCTGTTGTTATGTGTTGGAAACCAACAGTTTTCAATTCTGATACGCCATACTCCGTTGACTTAATTAGTTAAAAATAAAAAATAACAATTTAAAAATTTCCTTACTTATTCGATATATATTCGCCATATAAATATTCCTCATTTGAATAGACGATATTACAAAGGCCTATCATATAAGTTATCCAAGAGTGGCACCTCGTTGCATAAAAGCCCGTCGTTGTCGTGATGGACTCTGCGAAATATTGACACGCCCTCGCATGTGCACAGCCAGACTTTGCTATGAAATAAAAAAATACTATAAATGAAATAAAATTATACAGGTAGGTTTTTATTTTAGTATTTTTCTTTTATGTTAGAAGTTGGCAAACAAGCATACGGTCTACCGTGCTTGTAGCACCATTAGTAGGTGCCACTCACGCGTTGCCAACCTCGAGATATTAGTTCTTAAATCTCGTCCGCCCAGTAACCTACCACCAGTGTGACTGCTTGCACTAGTAGAATAATCTCTGCTGTGACAGAGGTTATCCCAACAGCGGGCGATGGGGTCGTCACATCCCGACGCCGCAAAACGATTATTTTTATGACGATTGGCAAATAAGCGTACGATCGGCCTAATGACAAGCAGTCATTGCAAACTATGAACACCTGTTATACTTGAAGTATCACATGCACAGTATAGCTCATCATTACTTTCAAAGAGAATAGGTATTCTGCGAGTGTGACGGCAAAATGTATAATATATTTGTACGCGCGTGAAGTAGATAATAAGTGGCGTATTATTGTATGAAGTTCCTCGTTGTACAGTTTTTAAATATTTTTTTCACTACCGAAATGTAATCTAGTGCCGTTTAATCCAAGCTATATAAATATAAACTTTGGAATTTAGACTACAAAATGAGCTTCACTTTTTTTATATATCGTCGTTCTTATATCGTTGAGGGCCCCCCGGCCTGCTGAGGCCCCGTGGTAAAGGCTGAAGAACTGTCGGTGCCCCTGTGATGGTGTATTTGTGTTATTCATAATTATAATAGCCTTAGATCATGGGGTCATAAAGTATTAATCAAATTATATTATATTAATTAAATATATATATTTCCTATTCCCCCATAAAATATATAATTATGACCCCTACATTAGAATAACTTTTCTTATTCTATTATCTTAGCAGCGTTTGATACAGTTTGTATGGGTAAAGCTTTAAAAGATTACTACTTTAGTTTTTAAAAACGTTCAAAGAAATAATTGGAAATAACAGGAATGCCTTGCGCCTGCAGTAACTAAATAGCAATCATTTATATAATCCGAGTAGCTTAAAACTTCTTACGATGCTTTCTCTTTCGTCTACGTATATGTAACTTAATTCTAGATAAACTAAATTTAATCAATAATTAGCTTTTATTTCATTATATTACAGTAATTCGTTTAAGTGGAAAAAATTGAAAAAATCACTAAAACTTGTATTTATTAAATATAAATGTTATATAAAGGACTCAGTCCAAATATACAAGACATTTTTCTTGGACAACAATGTTTACTTACTTTGATTTTCTGTAGATATGCAGCCAGGCTGGCATAAGCCTCCATTAGGATAGAAATCAGAGTGACCAGAAGCCTCCAATTTACCCTTTTCCAAAGCATTTGTGTGTAGCACATCAATATAATTAGCATCACCTGAATCTAGCTTCTTCTTCTTATCCATTGTTGCAAACATAGGCAAAGCTGGATCAAGACCTAAAATTATTTAGTTTATTTATTAATCTCAAAATTTTTAAAATGTCCCTTGGATTATTTGAGTTCTTCGCTAGCCATCTATTGTTCTGTAGAAAGTTGCAAGCTGAAAAATATAAAATACAGCAATTATGAATAGCTGTATTGTACTAATTCTCAAAATAATAAAATACCTATAGAAAATAAAAAAATATATCTATATTGACATTGACTTCATTAATTATCGCTACTTTATCCAAATATAATGAAATATATATAAAATACAATTTAAAATCGTCAGAAATGCAGATTTTCACTTCTGTCACTTCTTAAAAAGAAAAAAATTACATTAGCGTTACCCGAAATTCTGTCAAGTTTTCCTGATTTCAGATAATTAGCAATGAATCCGGCAGTTTGTCCACCAAGACTAAATCCTATAACATGGAATTGTGATAGTCGAATATTATGATTTTGCACCAATTCGTCAATTAACTGCGCCGTACACATTCCTACCAGCTCTGTGTTAATGGCAGCTTGTAAGTAACAAGGTTCCATTGCCAGATTATGGTAGTCCACACTGATTATGTTGTAGTTACAGCATTCCATGTATGCTGAAATTAATATTAACTACGCTTTTAGTTGATGCTTAGGTTAAAGAGAATAAAAAATCACAACATTTAATATGCCCTTTGTTCATAGATGAGAAGCAATTGTTGAATAATTTTTTCCATAATAAATTTGTAAATTGTTCCTCAGCTTTTCTAGCTACACCTAGACTTATTCAGTCTAAGAAAAATAACTGAAAAGTTTATGTTGTATTGATTAAACATTTACAAAAGAGAAATTCAAGATTTTTTTATACGATTATCATGGTGGTTGGCAAAGTAGGATACGGTAAGCCGTCATCAAAAGTTATAAACGCTTGCGATGCTTGAACAATTGAACATGCGTGTGCGCTAGGCGCATTACGACGCATGACGACGTTGTGGCGCAGCGGTAGCGAACCTGCCTTAAACGCCACAGGTCACGGGTGCGATTCCCGTTCGGGGCATAATATGTTTGTACTGACCATGCAAGCATATTTTTCGGTCTGGGTGTATTTGTCCTTGTCATTTTACGGACTCCCGACACAGGATATTACTATCCTAATGGGGGCCGTTGAGTGTGCAGCGTTTATTTATTTATTTATTGCGAACCCGAGGAATAAGAGTGACGGGATGTTCAGGGAAATAGAAAGGTAACAAAGAGGTGGGAGTTTTACCTCCGATGCTGTCACTTTTTGTCACGAAATGCAACAGTACTGTTACTTTATACCGATTTTCTGTGAGAGGGTAGTACTTCCTCGGTTGAGCTCACCAATTTGTGCTGCGAGGAGCACGGCTCTACTAATTCTAAAGACATGTTTATCAGTATATTGTATTTTGGTCGATGAGTGTTTGCGAATGTTAAACTACCGGCCTCTGTTTATAGTACTACCTGCTATGTGAGCACTTATCTCATCTACCCCGTTGGTGCTACTGTAAACATTGGCTCACCGCTTTACGTAAATCGTACACTTCTTTGACACTTTCGAGGTATTGATTTGATGATGTGTTACATATTAATGAAATACAAGCTTATCTAATAAAAAAATACAATTTATAATAATAACCTGGTCTTATCTCAGTGTTAGGCGAAAAGTCACGATCTCCTGTATAACCATGTATTAATATCTTAATTGGACTACCTTCGACCCACGGAGCCGATGTGATGGAATCACGGTCAGATACTTTTAATTCGTGAGGACTGTTTTCATTTGCCCTGACAAAAATGGTGAGTTTTAAAATAAATAATATCTTAACAGTTATATTACTAAAAACCCGTATCGTGGTGTAAAAGTGCGAGTCAGATTCGCACAAGGGTTCCGGACCACCGTTGGATAAAAATATCAAGTTGCTTTTATGGGTAACCCCTTTAATTTTGTAATTAAATTTTTATTATTTCTCATTATAGCGGCCATATAAATTAACAGCATATGAAAATTTCCACTATATATTTATCTTTTACAGTTAACGTACAAAATTCTTATATTCTGAGGTTCGTGAGATACAACCCGCTGGCAGACAGGCCGACGGACGTCGGAGACTTAGTTATAGGGTACCCTTGGCAATCTTAAGGCACGGAACGCTAAAAATCGTTTTTATTCGTATGCATATCTTTCGTCGGTAAATATATATTTTTTTTTAGGGTAAATGGTTAATGAAAACCATTTTTTCTTGAGAATTATAGTTTCTCACCTGGTGTATAGCCAAAACGTAATATTTTTATTAGGACATTCCAAGGGCGGAACCACACAACTGTCATCAAATATTGCAGACCCTTTTGCTAAAACAAATAATAATCAAAAATTAAATAATCATACAAAAAAGTATAATGATTTTTATAATGCATTAAATGATTTTATATAAATTTTTTTTTAACATATTTTCGATTGTTGTGGAAATAAATTAATATAGATATTTTAATTTACATGCGCCCTCATTAAATGGAATATTTCATATTTATGTTATCAATTCTCCTGATAAAGTTTATGTTTTTTTTATTATTATTATTTATTACGTATACTTAGTTATGAGTTTTTTATCACTCTTAAAAATATATACTTAAATTAGAAACAATAAAATAGACGAGCCATTTCCGGCAATATTTTCTAGTGTACTGTATAAAATTATTGTCTGAAATCAAAGTATTTGCTGCCGCCGTCTTAAAAATATTCGGCAATAAAGTTAGGTTTATCAAGATTTTATACAATCAATGAATAATCTTTCAATACTAACCCCACACGTTCTACAGTATTGTGCAATCATCAGTACTTGACTTAGAACATTTAACAACGTTAAATGGTCTATGGGGGCTCTAGTGCTCATATAGGAGGCATATCTGATAGTAAGCGCTGGCAACCGCATCAGTAGGTGCCACTCAGGCGCTGCCAACCTCGAGATATATTATCTTAAATCACCTTTGCCCAATAATTTCACTAGCTTACAATGTCCTTCAAACCGGATTACAATAATGCCAAAGGCTGCTTTGCGGTAGAATATTAGACACTGCGGTAATGCCTACCTACCACCAGTGTGACTGATTGATCTACATTGACGATCGCACCGGGGTGTCACGGTTGATTGCGCAAGCGAGCCCGTAGCGTCCTACTATGGTTGGGTTTGACTGGGTAGTACTTATCTCGATTAGCGGGCGATGAATCCTACACTACCACTGCATGGCGCACGTAAATACGTTTCGTAACGTTACCAAAAGTAGGTGCAACATTTACCCAAGTGATCCGGATGGAGCCTCCAACTCTCGCATAATAAGTCGGTCCTTCGACCATTGACCTATTGAGGCTGAAGTATTTATTCTATAAAAAGCCCTTTAATAATGCCCTTTTCTATCAGTTAGTAGAATTAACTTATTTACTTTTCTAGTACAGTTTCCGTATCCGAACATTTGTTTAGCTCATCATATTATTTAGATAATTAGACCTGACCTCGTTATAATATTGACTAAGTGTTAAGTAGAGATACATTAAACAATAAGAGTAACAACATCGTCTTAGAAAAAAACCAGTGACATTGACCGTAAAAGAAAATGACTTTGATCTACAGTCTGTTTATTTACTCGTTAAATAAATTTTGCAGTTTCGATTAATATCGTAAAAATCCCATAGAAACATAAACTGTAAAAGTCTCGTAATGCAGTTATTCTAGAAGCTTGGCATTTGCACGACACTAAAGAAAGTAATTAGTAAAATATGATTTTTTGGGATCTCATATCTTTTTGTAGGTCATCAACCTTTCTTTCGCTTTTTTAATTTTCATTATTTCCTTTCTTGATGAGCTAAATGCCAGCTAAATTTAAATTTTGAAGTTTGTGAGACAGAGAAAAGATGTTATGTCTGTGCTCTTTACTCGAGTTGGTGGTATTGATAAAAATTCAAACGACCGACGACTTTGTTGAATAGGTATTGAAAAATCATCTTTAGGTTTCTTTCAAAATTTTACCTTTTTAGGGATATACATTATCCAATGAAACAAAAAACTGGATTTGATTTGAGGGATTACAGGGTTATAATATTAATAAAACTTACTGTTAGTACAGATATTACAGGCGGGCAAAGGCAAAGAAATAAATCATTTCTTGTAATACAAGTACCATACTATTTAACTTACAATTTGCCGATCGTTGTGGCGTACTGGTAGCGAGCCTGTTTTGAGCCTCTACAGTCGCAGGTTCGTTTCCCACTTAATTTTTTAAGTTTTTGTCAGTTTGTATGTTTGTTACGACTAATAATCTGAAGTGGTTGGACCGATTTTAATGGAACTTTCACAGCCAGTGAGCTGATTTTATAAGAAGTAATTTATATTTACTTTTGTAGAAAAATAGTAAAAGTTCCGTGCAAGAAAAATCGGTACACGAGCGGAGCCGTAGGCGGAGCTAGTTCCTAGACGATGCTAAAACAGGCAATGGGTTGAATTAAAAAAAAAATAACTGTGTAAAGTTTTTCTCGAATACAGAGCAAACAGAATTCAGACAGAGAGAAGTCATGTTTTACAATATTATGTGAGGAAAATGAAGGAAGTATAGATTTTGAAACTACTGGGATATTATATTTCAGGATTTCATATTTGCTGTCTTTCTCTGTCACTTTGTTAATGGTGAGATAAATTTTTCGAATGTGTAATTGTATAACAAGTATTACTATTATACACTGGCAAAAAAATGTACGTTATATTTAGTCTAATATAGATAGTAAAATTACTTACTGATAAACAAAATTAAAGCAGCAACTACCCTTACATTCATTTTAATAATAATAAAAAAACTAGCAAAAAATTAAAATGTTAGTTTTTTTAAAGTGAAACTTTCAGTTATAGGTCTGTTTGAATGGAAATCTTTGATAAGACTGATGCTACACAAATTTTATCGTTGGCATAGAATTCCTGTTGTAAAAATTTTGAGTCTTAAAAAGAAGCAACCTTGCATGTTTTAGAGTTCTTATTCCAAGAAAAAAAAGCCATATATGTGTAATGCAGGGCTCCGTAGACAATATAATATTACCGATTACAAAAAAAGTTAAAAATTAATTATAATTATTACTAGCCTTTATTTTTATGTACCTTTATGGAAGCACCCAAAGTTTTACAAGTTCTTGGTTTTAATACTGGACGTCTGGGCTTGACTCTACCTTATTATGAGTCTGACTCTACTATGACCGATCTTGACAAAGCCTACGCATGTGTGATAACCACACTATCACTCAATGTTTAGGGATATAAAATATACATTTTATTATCCGAAAATATAAGTTTGTGCTTAGTATTTCTGAACGACACAGTGAAGAACCAAGTTATTTCTGCAGTAATTTTAAAATTGTCTCCCAAATAAAATTATAGTAGATACCTTATTCTCGACGATTTTTTAAAAGTATTTCCAAGTTTCAAGGCTCTAATGCTCATCACAAGAACATCACATTTCGTCCATCAGTAATTGCATCTGTTTTTTTTTTTGCGTTATTACTTTAGGCTATTATAGAACGGTTCCAACTGCTGCTATATTAAAATGACACATTCGTTTTATTCCAAACCATAGTAGGCAAACTACACATAGTTTAGAATTTAATCATTTCATTACGTTATCCTAAACTATTCGACACCGTTGTGGCGTTGTGGGTATCGTGTCTGCCTTAAGTCTCGACGGTTGCGGGTTCGATTCCTGCTCGGGCAGATGTTTGTTAAATTTCATTTATCTGTGGGTCTCCCCACCGTGCCTCGGCGAGCACGTTAAGCTGTCAGTCCCGGTTGTTATAATATAACATCTGATAATAATCGTTAACTCTTGATAAGTAAATTGCTCTTATCCAATGAGTTACTGGTTCGCCCTTAGGGTTGCGGAGGTCAGATGGCAGTCTTACATATCAATACCGGGAATAATGCTAGGACGAAGAAGATCCTAAACTATAGCAGTTTTCAACTTTATCGTAATTTTAAAAGAATATTTTTAGACTCTTTAAAATTATTTCTTATCTAGAAATAATTTAAAATTGCTACCGTTTTAATTAAGGTTAATCGCATATATGGATACTTTAAAAAGTAATTTAATTTAAATAATACAATAATAAACTCTTTTTACTAACAATAATCCGGATATTTACCTGGGATCTGCTTATTGGTCATATCCGGACTTGACGGGTTACTAGTCTTTACTTAAAGCGATTGCTATCTGACCTCTTCAACCCTAAGAAGAAACAGTATTACTAGATAGGAGCATTATCTATCTAGAGTTAACGCTTATTATTATATCAGATGCTATGCGATGATAACTGGGACAGACATGGTGCAAGTTGGTGAGACCCACAAGGACAACCACCCAGATCGAAACAGATACTTGTTAATCAATACAAACATCTGCCCCGAGCGGAAATCGAACCAGCGACCGTCGAGGCTAAAGGCATGCTTACTACCTACACGCCATTACAATCGTCAAGTATACAATACACGTTATCCGTAAAACCATATTATTAAGTACACTATATTAGTGATATATTAGTGATATAAACAGTGTTTGAAAATTCGTGTTAATTATTTGGATTTGATACAGGGTCACATGTAAATAGCTTTTAGACCGACCACAAAACATTACAAACATTTTTAAAGGCGTCGGGATGTGACGACCCCATCGCCCGCTGTTGGGATAACCTCTGTCACAACAGAGATTATTCCACCAGTGCAATCAGTCACACTGGTGGTAGGTCTTTTGTTGCAAGAGGCCGGCTAGGTAGGTACCACCGCAGTGTCCAATATTCTGCCGCCAAATAGTAGTGTTTAGGCACTACTGTGTTCCGGTTTGAAGGGCATTGTACGCTAGTGAAATTACTGGGCGAACGAGATTTAAGAACTAATATCTCGAGGTTGGCAACGCGTGAGTGGCACCTACTAATGGTGCTGCAAGCGCTCATAGGCTGCGGCAGCCACTTACCATCAGGTGGGCCGTATGCTTGTTTGCCAACTTCTAACATTAAAAAAAAAAAAAAAAAAAAAGACAGACAGAAAGACATTTCTAAAAATTAAATTAAAAATTTAAGTTACCCCCGACATTACAAATTTATTAGCCATTTTGTGGTTGCGGCCATCTTGGATTTGAAATTTATCATAGTGTATAGTGTACTACTTGTCAAGTGCTTTCATTTGATACCTATATTGAATGAGTTTTGAAAAAACAGCGGCCATCTTAAACTGGTTTATATCAATAATTCACCGTTTAAACAAAAAAAAAAAACAAAATCCAAATCGGTTCACCCGTACGGGAGCTACGATGCCACAGACAGACACACGCACAGACACGTCAAACTCATAACAGTCGCTTTTGCGAGGGCTAATTGTAAACGTAGTAATAAAAATCTTATTTTTAAAAACATAATTATGTGAATTGTACATTATTATTAGATGTACTTATAAAGACAATATTAATATAGTTTAAGTTATGGAAAATTAATTTCAAGTATGTTAAAACGTCAATAAATAACAGAAATATTTAGTTTTATTTGAAGTCTCCGTATCTTTGTTCCATATTATGTTAATAATGCCATCAACAACCAAACATGCTTGTGTTGTTATCGCAGAACACTGTACTTAAAGGCAGTAAGTACATTGCTCCCTTTATAATTAGAGTAAGGGACCCCAATTGATAGTGAAATTGTGACGAATGTCAGAACATAAAACACTATAAGGCTTAATGCACATTGCTTCGGTACGGCATCCGATATTAGTTATTTGTTCGGAGTCCGGTTTTTATATTTAACATAATCGAAAAGTACATCGGAAAGCTAGCCAATAACAAAGAAGATGACTACGTCTGGATCAACGTTTAGTGATAATATTGATATTATTAGAGATAATAATTGCAATTTATTTTAGACCAATGGTGGCAGACAGACGTACGGCCGGACTGATGTCAATTGACAAACTATAGCTTGCGCCCTAGATTATTATCGACGTAATATCAGCCTAAGGAGTAATTGGAGGTAAAAGAACAGCAGAAGTATTTTTCCGTTTTTATTTATTTTCTTTCGATCATAGAACAAACTCGTTGAAAATGACGTATGGTCGTAATACACGCCATTTCAAATCGATACTCGGTAAAAATAATTTGCGTACATTACCTTCAAGCGTATGTCATCCGGCATTTAATATAGATTCCATTGCCGGACGGGTATAGTGTGTATACGCCGTAACTAAAAGTTGTTTTCTAATGGCTGAAGAAATGTATATACTTTTTATATAATCTGAATTTATGTCTGTGTTTCATGACGGTAATGTTGAATGTTATTTATGATTATTTGACTTACAAAAATAAAAAAGGCAAAATTCCTTGACATTTATAGTACAATTAAATTAAATTTTTTTTAAGAAAATTGATGTATGCCATGCCATGCAATGCGTCATTTCGTCCATCCATATTATCCAAAACTATTGGTTTAAATTATCTTATCTTATTTACATTTTTCGAATATTTTTGATATTGTATATGTCGCCGCGCCGATTCATCACTTAATTAAATAAGCATAGATAAGTCATAAAATTATTACGTAAATTCATATTGTGAATTTACTTCATTGACATTTGTAATAAAAGCCATTTATTTAAGAATTAAAAAGAATTTAGATTAAAATTTGATCCTGGCAGCCTTTAATTGTATTTTCGAAAAAATTATTAAAAATCGAAGCAATTTTGAAATATTGTTTTAAGATGTTGTAACATTAACTTCAGTTGAACGCTATATAAAGCAAATGATTTGTGTTGTGAAATCACTTTTGCTTCTGCCTCTCGACCAGAAACTCTGTAAGTAGTCTGTATGGCACTTTTATTAAAAATTGTAATATTATTTTACTTGCTTTTCATTCCTAAAATTATCTTGTTTAAATATGTGTGAATTTAGTATCAAATTACCTTACTTAATCTCATAATAATTAAAATCAAAATGTGATACGCAGCGTATTGCTATTATTGTGCTTAAAAGCATAGCAGAACCGATGACTTACATAGGTTCAGCGGTTCTACATATTTATTTTAAATAACCTCACTTCTGGTATTCGACATATATATTACGAACAATAATAAAATAAATATGTACCTATATTTCAAATACACTTAAAAATTAATATTCATTAAACAAACGTTTTTATTTTTTTTAAAAGAAATATTTTGATAATATTAATAAAATTTAATGTGTAGTAAACTATTGTTTCATATTAATAGTTAATGTCATGTTATGTTTTTAGTAATAAAACAAAATAATTATTGAATTATTTATTTACATATTATAAGAATATAATCAGTCAGTTCGTTCGAAGAGAAGACGCATTTGGCACGTTGTTCACAATTTAATATGGCTATTACAAAATTGCATTATAATACCTAAATTACATAGTCACTTTACTATAAATGTACCTACATTAAAATACATAAAGCTTTTAATAATTTATTACTTTAAAAAATGTTGTAAGTATAAATATAAGGCACATCCTAAAAAGAGCAGGACTCCATTACAGCAACAATAGACAGTTACTTTTGAATAACATTTAAAATTAATATCTTCATTAAAATTTATAGTTATTATTGTCATCAATTATTTTGAATAGTCTCCTCAATGCGCTGTACAAAACTATGATATCCATACTACAAAAATCTTACTATAACAATATCTACACATTATTCGATATCTATTTACAATGAGGTTCATGATGATAGCTCATCTAACACAAATGCTTAATTATTCTATAGTTCAACAAGATATGGCAAGAAAAAAGAAATTACGCAGACCTTGATACAAGATCCCAACAATTTTGTACAATATTTGTTCTAAAAATAAACTTATTTACAATTGAAACTTATTAACTAAACGTATTCTTCGGACGGTTTCGGTGTTCCGTTGGGTAGACGCAGCGAGGAAGACATTCGGCCATTTACTGAGTCAGGCAACTCAGCAATGTCTTTAAAAACGCCTATCATACTTTCGAAGTTTGGTCCCCAATTCAATAAGTAATCCCAGCCTAATGGGGCTGGTGATCCGTTAGCCTGTCTATACAGAGCAGAACCAACATGTGGAGCTAAGTCGTCATCTGATGCGACTAAGGTACTCAATGAACCACGAAACGAAGAATCAAAACTTTCATATGGTGGTGGTAGTATGGGTTTTTTATTATTATTTCCGCTATTAACATTTTGTCTTCTAACATCTTCAGGTTTGTCGGCACTAATACTGTTGTTATCATATTCTATTTCTGAACAGGTAAAGCTATCGTTTCCACTTTCATCATCGGATCCGGTGGAACTTCTGTTGTCAACGGGTGGTGAATGATGTCTATGCGACATGTGGTGGCCTACGCCACCGACTCGAGGAGCTTCGCTTGAACTCGATACCGCATCGAGAGTAGATATTAGACTAGAAGTTCGTTGTCTAGCATTCATTCTTTCAATTTCTTCTGCTGTTAGCCCAGATCCGACGGAAACAACTTGTGGCACCTGTGGAGCAGTGCTAGGAGTTTTCCTTCCAGCAGAAGAACTTTGCCCACTTAATTGTGACATTACAGGACTATTTAAACTACGTTCACTATTACTATGCAATGCATCTTTTCCAACCCCTCCAGAGCTAGATGTAGTAGCTAATAATGCACTTTGAAGTGGTTTCCCAGATATATCGTGAAGCGTCAGTATCCTTGGTTGCTGACTCAATTCACTACTCGGTGACAACCTCGCTAGAGGTGTAGTCTGATGCTGTCTTGTTTGAGAAGGTGGTTGCGAAGCTTGTGACAGGACTCTTGGTGGATATCCACTAGGGTGTAGTGGAGAATGTCTATGTTGAGGAGTTTGATGCTTATGATGGTAACCTGCAATCGGTGGTGGCGTAGCTTTATATTTACGAACCCCACTAGCTTCTCGAAATCCTTTATAATGATAAACTATATCTATATCTGAGGGAGCTATTGAACTTGCGTTTTCTAAATCGTAATGTTCGGGTACTTCAGAATTCAAATCCATACCACTTGGATGATCATGCGTATGATGCGAATTATTTGTAGAAGGAGGTGGTAGAGGATGGTGATCATCTCTTAAGGCTGGACTTTTACCAACGACTTCACGTTCTATAATATCAGGTCTCTGAGGCCTTGGGGCATCTAAGTTCATTATTTCTCGATCTTTATATTTCTTTGATAATAGTTCAGGTCCAACAATATGTCCTACATTTCGCATTATATCTGCATTTTCAGAAATATAACTATTAAGACTAGTTTCGTTGCTATGAACATTTCTGTTCATTATGCTGTCATTTGTTCCAGCTATTAAATTTGGTGCATTAAGCATAGCAGGTCCTCCATTTTGTTTTGTATGAACAATATTACTTTTCCCAGCTGGTACCGAACCTTTTTCTTTTTTTTGCTTACGGAGTCGAAATACAATAAATGAGACCAAGATCGCGACAATCAAAATTATGAAGAAGGATATGACAAGAGTAATCCCTATGCTTAAGGGATCTGGATTTTGAGCTAATCCAACACCAAATGCATTATGACATCCTGAGAGAATTTTCCCTGTTTTAATGACTTCCTTAAAAATGGTACCATTGCCTATAAACGGTTGCACTTCATTGTTGATAGTAAAATTTGCTAAGCACCCTTCAAACTTATTATAAAGCGATAAGAATTCCGCCTTAACCCCGCCTAATGATATAGTTGTTAAATAAGGATCTAAAAAATCGTGAACTCCAGCGGTGTCTAATTCCTCACCAATATTTCTATCATCTACATTTAGCCGTATGCTTCTTCCGTGTGCTATTAAGGAAATATTATGCCAATTTCCATCAGCAACATCAACTTGTTCTATTTGACTCATATTTACAATAGTATTTTGTTTCGAAGTATAACTTATTTTTCCTCCTAGCAGTTCTATTAATGTATAATATTTATCTGTAGCAGCATAGAAAAGAACTCCGTCTTTTTTATGTGTTCTGAAGAAAAAGGACAACAGCTTTGCAGGGTTATTGGACTTAACACTTAATTTTCCATTTCCTTTACTAGTTTTTTTATCCCAAATTGTACTTCCACCATAAAACGAGTCTAGTAATTGCATTCTCCTATGCTTTTCAGATATTAGATAAGTTAGAAACCCATTTTCACCAATCGAAATACTTTGAAGTGAATTAATGCAGTCAGGTGAAATTAAACTGTTATCACATTTACAGTAGTATGTTTTCCAGGTGTCAAAGCATTCACCTGTACCACATATATCTTCTTTGTAACAAGCTCCCTTTTCTTTTCGTCCACAATCAGGCTCGACTCCACGAGCTTGTAAAGGATTAGTTAGGTTCAATATACGCCCATTTATTGTAATACTATGCATGCAACCGACGAAGTCATCGGAATGAATTTGTCCTGGACGCTCTAAAACTGGGTCAGCTTTGTGAAGTCCTCCAATTAAAAGCGGCTCGTTGTTGAAATTTAATGTTCTGTAAAAAACGTATAAAAAATTAATTTCGAAAGCAATTATATCATTTAAGTCATTTACGATTCCAATTCATTGGTAAATTAAAATTGTAATTTTGTATCATGATAATATAAAATAGAAAAACAATATTTGACATCTATTATATTTTTTTCGTCTCGACTGCGGAAGTGCTACCCTTTTACAGAATATTGACGAAAAATATAACAGTATTTGTGTGATCGCGTTAATCTTGAAACAAGATGGGAGAGTATGTATTTTTAAATATTATGTAGTTTATTAGATGGAGCTCATCTGCAGCTCACAACTTTTCTTTGTTACTATTTTTTGTATTTATTTACATATAATAAATTTTATCAGTTTACATACCCCGCTTGTCCAGTATCGTCATCGTAGCAAGAGTCGTCCCCAGGTTCACATTCCGTACAAACATCACCATGATCTGTACAAGAGGCTATGCTCAGCGATATAACACGACCATTTCTAGTAGCCGTCAGCTTGTACCAATTTCCATCAGCTAGGTTTTTGTCTGTGTTCATAAGAGCGACAGAAGTTATAGAAGTTCTTGCTCCACCAAAAGAAAAAACAGGTTTTCCACCAAGTAATTCTATTGCGATAAAATCTGATCGACCTCCAGTCTGTGCACCATAGTTATATAATAACAGAGCATCTGATTTTGTTGTTGCGAATATGATTGTTATATCATTTGTCGATGCATCTAAAGCAGGAAATTGCATATAGGACAACTCGTTAAAACCAAATGTTGAACTTTCACAATGGGTTCCGTATCGACCATTTGTGCAGCTACATCTGTATCCAGGTTTCAAGCTTATACAAATTCCGCCATGCATGCAGGGATTTGGTCTACAAGAGTCTACTAGAGCTTCACATTGATTACCCCTATAACCAGGACGACACAAGCAGAAGAAAGAATTTCTATCTGTGCTTTCTTTACAAGAGCCTCCATTTTTGCATGGGTTGCTACTACAAACATCATCTCTTTCCAATTCACAAGTTTTTCCTTCTCGCCTGGATGGACAAGAGCAAGCGAAATCGTGACCTTGTTTTCGACATTGCCCGCCAAACTGACAAGGATTAGGTGAGCAAGGATCTTGTCGCTTCTCGCAATTATTTCCCATAAATCTTTCTGTACATTGACAGACGTAATCGTGACGCACCAGTGGTGATGTTAGTATTAACGTGCTACTTTCAATTATTGTCGTACCTTCCGATACGTTGATTGAATCTGTACATATGCCATCATTCTGACACTGATGAGTAGTACAAGGATAATAAGGAATAATAACCTGTCTTTTCAATACTTTTCGAATTTCCGATTCCTTTGATTTTATATGTCTCTCTGTGCTTTCTTTTTTCCAAATAGTATTTACATCTTTAATAGCTATATTCAAATCTATATTTTCTTTCACTTCATTTATACTATACAAATATATATTTTCTTTATTTTTCAAACCAACTCTCAAAATTTCTAATAATATCCTATAATAATGTGTTAGAAAATCAGAAGATGACATATTTAATATTCTTGTAGTTATTGACTGCTCAACAGTGTTATTATTAAAAGAAAAGTATTCCACACTTATAGATGAAATAACTTCCTTATGCACACCATCATTTCCAGATACTGAAAACGAATAACCTTGTCCAGGTCTCACAGCATTAGTATAAAGATCACATCCTTGCCTTATGTTAAACAAAGACAGAGTGCTATCAGATGGATCTTTAATAATTTTACATTTATAATCGCCAAATATATCTGGATCGTTAGGTTTCACATCTGCTATTTTTCCGGTTGGTATTTTACTATTAAAAGTGTGTACTAAAACGTGTACTGATCTAGAAGTTGGTGGATTATCATTTCTATCTAATATTTTAATTTGTATTGAATAATTAGAGTGCATTACTGGTGTGCCACTATCTTCAATTTCAATTATGACATCTAGATATGGGGTTATTTCCCTATCAATTTTCTTCGTGGTTAATAATACTCCAGTATGTTTTTGTACTGTAACATAACTTTGATGTCTACCTCCAATTATAGCATATGAAAACGGAGCACCATTGGGCGGCAAATCTGGATCTTTTGCAGATAAGGTAGTTATACTTGTATTAGGAGGCTCATTTTCATAAACAGCACCATCAAAATTATCAATATCAAACACAGGGCCATTGTCATTTATATCTGTTAAAGTGACTTTGACAGTAGTGGTACCAGTTTGCGGGGGCGTACCTGTATCAATAGCACCAACAACTAATGAGAATGTTGATAAAGTTTCTCTGTCTAACTGTCGGGCTACTTCAATTACTCCACTTTGTGGGTCAATTTTAAATTCTTGATTTATATTGCCTTCCAAAATAGAGAAACTGAATTGGTTATTTTGTGGGCGAACGTCTTTGTCTACTGCTTTAACTTGAATAACCTCTTGGCCAATGTTCGCACCTTCTGAAATCATTGTTTCATAGTAATGTCTTAAAAATTCTGGTGGATCATTGCCATCTTGTATTGATATGATCACTTGGGCTTCATCAGTATCATTACCATGTATACCTCCAGAGTTTTTTGCTAATACAGTTAATACAACTCGATTTTGTGTTTCCCTATCTAAATACCGAGCCACTCTTATGACCCCCGTTTGTGAATTAATACTGAACCCTTTATCATTACTTGAACCTACAAATAAGTAATAGATGATTCCATCATCCCCACTGTCTTGATCTGTAGCTTGAATGACACCCACATTTGCTCCCACTTCTGCTGACTCCGAAACATCAAAATGAAATACAGGTTGAATAAATTTAGGAAAATATTCATTTACACCTGTTATATGAACAATCACTTCTGTTATATTTTGCATAGTAGTATCAGGATTCTCTGCCAATATTTCTAAATTATAAACCGCTTTTTCTTCATAATCAAATATTTCTCTTGAAAAAATGTCTCCTGTTTTTTCATTTATGTAGAATAGTGATAACATTTCATTTTTTATGTGATATTTTATAATTGCATTTTTCGGAGAATCAATATCAATGGCTTGCACTTTGAAAATAAAACTATTCACAGGTGAGTTTTCAGGTAAGTAAGCAACATATTTTGATTGATTAAATTGGGGTGCGTTATCGTTTATGTCCGTTAGAATAATTGTGATGGTTGCGGTAGTCTCTTTTGGTTTAAAGCCAAGATCCTTCGCAGTTATATTCAGTCTATATTCTTGAATTTCATCATAATCTAATGGACGAAGGATACTTATTGTACCTGAGATAGGGTCAACACGAAATTCTTTACCCTCGTTACCTGACGTAATAGCATAGCGTACGATACCATTTGGCCCCTCATCTTCATCGTTAGCATTTAATGTAAGTATTGAGGAGCCAGTTGGTTCGTTTTCAGGGACTATCACCTGATAGCTTAATGCAGTAAATCTAGGACTATAAATATTTTCTCCTGTAACAACAAATGTTATTTTAGTTTCATCGAATTGTGGTGGGACTCCACGGTCAATTGCCTTTACTTTAAGTTCATAATATTGTCCAGTGTAATAAAATTGCTTGCTGACGACGACCCAACCATTCGATTTGTCAATTGAAAAGTATACTGTTCCATTACCACCCGAAACGAAATACTCAATTTCAGCATTTATGCCAAAGTCCATAATGTCTTCAGCTGTCAGCCTTATAATATTTTCGCCCAGAGTTGCATCTTGTGGCACGGGAATTAATTTTTCATGATCTCTAAACTTAGGTTTATTGTTGTTAGCATCTACAACATTTATTGTCACTAAACATTCTGATGACATTGGTGGTTTACCATTATCCGTCGCTACGACTATTACAGAATATGTATTTTCGGGTGAAGAGTTAATTGAAGTTCTTTTATAATTCATCATAAACTTGCTTAATATTTCACCGGTAGCAGGATCAATAGTGAAGAGGTCCGACGTTTGTTGTAAGGAATACGATATAATAGAATTTGGGCCTTGTTTGTCTTTATCTGTAGCAATAACTTGGCCAACAAAACTGTTCTTGTTTTGTAATTCGGGGAAATTAAAGCTGTAATAAGAATATTCAAATTCAGGTGCATTATCATTTTGATCTTGAATGGTTATAGTTAGGGGTGTTTCGGACCGCCATGCTCCGTCGATTGCCGCAACTTTTAAAATATATTCGTCTTGTAGCTCTCTATCAAGAGAACGTGCAACGGTAACGTTACCACTTATAGAATCTATTACAAATTTTTCACCAGGATTATCAACAAAACTGTAAGTGGCATTTGCATTTGGACCTGTATCTAAGTCTGAACTAGTTACTTTTATAACGAATGAACCAATTTCAGCATTTTCAGTGACATTTACGCTGAACAGTCGAGTAAATCTTGGTGGGTTATCATTTTTATCTAATACAGATACAAGTACTGTTGACGTTCCTATCAGCTGTGGTACACCATGGTCAACTGCCTCTACTAAAATTTCATAAAATGGAATCGATTCTCTATCCAAAGCGATATTTGTAAAAATTTCTCCGCTTTCCGGATCAATTACAAAAGTTTCTTCATAATCATTAACAAGCCTGAAAGATATTCGTCCATTTTCATTTGAGTCATCGTCATGGGCTTCGATTTTTATAACCGTCTGTGGAGGTGATTCTTCTTCCGGAACTGTTGCATTATATAACACACTTTCAATGACAGGAGGATTATCATTCGAGTCAGTAACTTTTATTTCGATTTCAATAAATGATTTCAATGGCGGGTTATCAGAATCTTTGACTTCAAACCATACTTCATATAAAGGCATAGTTTCGTAATCAAGACCTTTACCAGTTATAAAAATTTCTCCAGTCATAGGTTCTACTCTCAAAGCATCGCCAACATTCCCTCCTGCGACCGAATATTGTAACAAGCCCATGGTCCCTTTTTTGGGCGATGTTGCAGATAATCTTGTTACAAGAACTCCTTCTGGCGTATTCTCCGAAAAAGTAAATGTTAATTTATTATTTACTGTAAATTTTGGAAAGTTTTTGCCTGATTTTGGAATCAAGATTAATTCTGTTGAACTTTGCCTTGAAAGTATACCACTGTCCGTTGCCAGTATAATTAAATTAAAAGTAGATCTATTTTTATCCTTATATTTTATTAAATTTTCCTTTGCTTTGATAACCCCAGTATCTCGGTTTATAGTAAATAAATTTTGATGGTCACCTTTTAGGTCATAAACAATTTTTTTATTTAGTCCAATATCATTGTCTTTCGCTTTCACTCCAAAAATAAAATCACCAGGAAGGGTACGCTCAGAAATATAAACCTCATAAATACTTTGTGGAAATGTAGGTGTATTATCATTTTCATCTTCGACAAGAATTGTAAGATTAGCAGTTGCAGTTCTTGGGTCAGTGGTTGATGAATCTTGAGCCATAATAATAAGATAGTAAGCATCCCATTCTTCCCTGTCTAAGGAAGCATTAGTTGAAATATCACCAGTTACCGGGTCAATCTTAAATCTTTCTGATTTCTCTCCAAGAAGACTATATCTTATTTTTGCATTATTTCCAATATCTTTATCTATTGCTTTTGGCTGAAGTATAACAGTATCTGGGGGCAAGTTTTCTTTAACACTAGTTTTATAGCTTTGCCTTTGGAAGTCGGGACTGTTATCATTAACATCTTGAACAATAACTTTAACTGTACCAGAACCGGTAAGCGGCGGTGAACCTGTAAATTAAATAAAAGTAAATAAGTATAAATAAATATATATTTTGAAATATTTAATAATTATATACTTTTATTCTGTTTATTAAGAAATTCTAAAGACTAGATTTTATTTTGTTATTTTTGTCTAAGACTTATTTTTATTATTTGGACGCAAATAAGCAATACCATGTCAACCCACAAAATTGAAAAAACTAAGTTATGTATGAAGTGTTGGTAAATGGCTGAAGAACATTTTTCTTTAATATTTGTAAAGTTCTAAGCTTTAAAACTCCTAAAAAAGCCATTTTTATAATCATGCAAAACTTTGCTTAATTAGCATTTTCAATTGCTTAATTTGCATTTTGAAACTCTTGTTATTTTTCAATAGGAATTTGAGAGGGCTACCACATTATTGCAAAATTGACGATAAGAGTTAAGCAGTTTATTTTCAAATCACTGACTGACGGTTATTAAAAAAACTAATTTCATATTGAAAACACTGTTATTATTTTAAGTTGATAGTGGATTTATGAAGTATAACAATAATTATAACGATAAAAGTCGTTCGCAATGCAAGGAAAGTCTTTAATTAAATTTTCTGAGACTTTTACTTCAGTTTTATGTATTATGTTAAGCGTTTTGGGTTATACTATATACGAAATATCCAGTTTGTGTACATAAAAACCAAAATAAAATGACCAATAGATATAGCTTATAACTTAGAAAACTTAAAAACACTAAATTACTATAAGAATTATTGTTAAAAAATTAATTTTATGTACAAAAGCGGCTTAACTTATTTTTGCAAAATATTTAACTTTTTACTTAACACAGTATTGAAAAAAATCGTAAGAATAATTTAATGCATATTAATAATAACATTCCAAGTAAATTTGATTTGTAAATTAGCGATAAAATATTCTGCAATAAAAATTTTCTTTTGATCTGCAATGCTATTTTACTTATTTTTTATGAAATAAGTAAAATAACTAACAAGAATCTGAAATAATCAAAAACTTGACCGGTACCTAAAAAAAATTCATATTTGACATTCAAGGTTGTTAAAAATTTTCACACGCGTTTTTCTCGAAATGGCATGCATGTGGGTTGACACACTATTGCTTATTTGCGCCTATTTAAACATATAGGATGTATTAAATTTATAATTTAATCAGTTTTTCAAATTGGTCATTAATATGTGACTGATAGAATCAAATTGATGTAATAAAAAAAAATAACACTTTACGACCATAATAAGAAAGTAATATTCTTTACCTGTATCCATTGCCACAAGTGATAATGTATATTCATCCTGAGCTTCACGATCTAGTGTGCGTAGTAATGAAATCTGACCAGAAGAGGCATTAATCTTAAAAAGGTCCGCATCTCCTTCTTTTATGAAATATCGAACCTGATTATTGAATGGCGGTGAATCGGCATCATACGCATGAACTGTTAGTATGTATCCCCCATTAGGTGGAATTATATTTTCCATTACGTATGCTAAATATGGAGAATCTAAGAATGTTGGAGGATTATCATTTATATCTTGAATGGAAATAGATAATTCAGCAGTATCAAATCTAACATCATCTTTAGCACAATCTTCTGCTTTTATAGACAGTACGTAACGAGATTTCCTCTCAAAATTTAAGTTTTTGGCTACTCTTACGATACCAGTATCTTCACTTATACTAAAATCTCTGTTTTCATCACCAGACGCTATAGAATATCGTACTCTTCCATTACCATCCTCGTCAATATCTGTAGCGGATACCTAAAGTAAACGAAAAATGACAGGTAATTAACTATAATCAATAGGGCTATTAGAATATTAGTAATTTAGTTTAAATTTATCAAAATTTACCTGTAGTACACTTGCTCCAATGCTAGCATTTTCTGGGACCGAAGCACTGTATTGTTTGGGGTCAAACACAGGACTATTATCATTCTCGTCGAGAATTTTTATGTTAATTTTAACTTTGGTAGTATTCGGAGGATCTCCCCTATCTTTAGCCGTAACAGATATTGTATAGTTAGATTTCAATTCTCTATCAAGCTTTCCAGTTGCTCTTAGTATTCCATCAACATTGCCTAACGTAAAGTATCCATTAATTTCTGAACTGGGTGCCATAAAATACTCCACATAACCATTACGACCTTCATCTTTATCAATGGCTTTAATCGTCATTACAACTGTATTAAGGGGAATATTTTCAGAAATTGCAGTTGTTTTTGAAGAAATAAATTCTGGAGCCATGTCATTGACATCTTTTAACTGAATTAAAACCTGAAAATAAAGAAAATGCTAAATATAATACATTTTTTTTTCAAATTAAAAATAGCAGTTGTTACTAATTCAATAATCGGTACCACAGCTATAATAGTGAATTTTGTAAAAAAATAAGTGCAAGTGACTAATAAAGTTAAAGGGGATATAAGTATACAAAATAAAAATTACCATAGCATCGTAAAAACGATGTGTTAAACAAAAGCTGTTGGCTAACAAAAATTACACGTACATGCAAAATCAAACATGTTTTAGCCAAAACTAAGAAATTTCAACCTTTTTTCATAATATTTGATAGGGTAGGGTGACTTCATATTTAAAAAAAAAGCAATTCTATTTACCTGGACAGTTGCAGATAGCCGTGGTTCAGGGGATTTAGCTAAATCTTTGGCAGTAACTATTAAATTGTATATTGGAAGCGTTTCTCGGTCGAGCAGTTTTGATGTTATAATTGTTCCATTTGGTTCTATTATAAAATCTTGATTTTCATCCCCTGATGTAATACTATATATTAATTTCCCATTTAGTCCTGAAAAACATTAAATTACACAATTGAATACATGATAAACAAAATTGTTAAAAGTATTACAATTATACCTGAAATTATGAACTAAATTCCAAATAATATAAGAAAATTCTTGTATGAAACTATTATTTTTGGAATCTTATCGGCAAGGGTTTAGCGGATGGGGGCTACGTGAAATAAAGTATGAGAATTTCCCGTCACGACGTGACTCTAGGTTCTTGCTGATTGATTAAAGGCAGCCAATAAGTTTAAAGTAAAATGTTATTTAACTGTTTATACTAATTGAAATTTTTCATTTTGCATAATCTATATTGTTTTACGTTTAGTTTTCGTACCTGCATCCATATCTGTAGCACTAACAGTAACCACAGACGATCCTATTGGAACATCTTCAAGAATTTCATTGGAGAAACTCATAGGATCAAAAACCGGAGCGTTGTCATTCAAATCAATTACGTTTATGTAGACAGTCACGGTGCCGGACAAAGATGGGTGACCGCCGTCCTGGGCTTGAGCGACAAGAATATAGTGTTGAGTCTGTAAATATAAGACACAAACTATGATATCATATAAATATATTTTGGTAACAATATT
Organism: Hestina assimilis; assembly: GCA_023373885.1. Classification (NCBI taxonomy): domain Eukaryota; kingdom Metazoa; phylum Arthropoda; class Insecta; order Lepidoptera; family Nymphalidae; genus Hestina; species Hestina assimilis. Next base: position 14,138,755 of record CM041747.1, on the reverse strand, counting down.
AATGTTGACTATTTATAATGTTTTCATGAAAGTGATCTTGGCAATGCGCATGCGATAGTTCAAGTATCGCAAGCGTTCAGTTGCAGTGACTGCTTACCATCAGGCGGCCCCTATGCTTGTTTGCCATTCATAATGACATAAGAAAAGATTAATAGTTTTATTATTGTTGAAAACTTTAATATTATTTGACAATTAAAATCATCGCAGTATACTCTAATAATATAGAATCAATATCAAATTATAAAATATTTGAGGTATATAATACAATAGCAACATATTAGGAATGAGTCAGGCATTCGAATTTTCCATATAATAGGTCACGAAAGCTTTCCAACTATGACAAGCTCCCTCATTCGCGGATCGTGAAGCGAGATGGCGGTTTAAAAAACCGGCAGCGGTCTCGGAATCCGGCTCTTGAATGTTTTGCCGACGGTCGCTTTGTCCGACATTGTTCGGGCCTTAATTTCGATGGCGGATCGAGTGGGCAAATGCCGAATATGATGCGCGACGCCAAAAAACTGTACCGGGATGAAATTAGCAGCTCTCTAGCGGAGTACGCGGAATTGGCGGGCGGTCGAGAAAACGAATGTACAGCGAATTGTTTTTACTAATTAACAGAGCCTGTATTGTCGGAAGAGTGAGGCAGGACCTTTCAAACAGCGTAGATACGACGCGCCGTGCGCTATTTAATAACATCTTAGTTTTTTGTTATCGTAATTAAAATAATTACAATAAAACAGGTTTATCGGTAAATATTTATGCCATCAACATTGAAACGAAAGTATTTTCTCGACAGCGACGCTTAGTAAGGTTTGCCACGCTCATGGTCTCCAACAGACAGGTTTGCATGAATAGCGGGATCAAATAATACCTCGCATAGACTCACTAATAACAGGATATTGCACAACATATTGTGATCCGTATTGAATATTGTATATAAATGCTATCCATAAAGCTATTATTTTAAAATATTATACTTACTATTATTTATTGTTTAAGCTAGGTTAGCTAACTAAATAGCTAAGCTAATAAATTTTTAAGAAACAAGTTGTAATATTGGGATCTCATTAAACGATTTAGAAAAATTAGAAAACTTAAATATAAAGTGTATTTAAGTATAAAGTAAAAGGATAGCAATATTGACGTGGCGGTGGCTAAAGTAAACTATATCGCTGACTTAATTAATAATTTAATACATAAATTACTGGTTGTAAGGAATGCAATAGTGCGAATAAATTGATGAATTTAAAAACAGATTGTATTACTTGACACATCTCCCAGGCAGCCTGACTTATGGCTATAAAAAGTTAACGACTTGTATGTCATTTTACTACAATAAGTTAGTAAATACTTCAGTAAAAACTACATAAATAAGCTTTGAGCCTTGTTGTACAGTATAAAAATACCATCTACAATATAGCAGCTTAAGCATCTAATTTATAGCGTACGTGCATAAATAGTTGAGCGTGACCGTCTTGTACACATACCTTAGCAAATATCAATTTTAATTAATATTTTACAGGATTTTTGTTAATTTAAGTAGTTCCAAAACACTACGAATTAATCTTCTTCCTCCTAGCATTATTCCCGGTATTTTATCTACTCAAGATCTGGTTATTATTCTTTTTGGATTTGACAGATTACTAGTTTTTACACTGAGCTATTGCCATCTGACCTCCGCAACCCAAAGAGCGAACCAGTAACTCATTGGATAAGAGCAAATTACCTATCAAGAGTCAGCGAATATTATCAGATGTCATGTGACAGATTAGCGTGCTCTCCGAAGCACGGCGGGGAAACCCACAAGGACAAACGCCCCGAACGCAAGAGATACATTTTTTAAGATCAATACAAACATCTGTCCGAGAGGGAATCGAACCCGCAACCGTTGAGGCTAAAGTCACACTCGCTACCAACCGTTGGTAGCGAGTGTGCCAACACTAAGAACCAATAATACAAAATCTCCTCCAGGTATATTTACAATTAATAAAAACACTAACTATATACGATAACAATAAAATACTAATCTAGAAATAATTTCCGTGTGGAATGGTGGGAATAATATAAGCACAATCCTGACTCTTTGGATGAAAAATTAACCAGCTCTCTTATCATTTATAATATGAGCAATTATAGTTTAAATGTAGCACTTTCTAATGCTACTTTGTTGCTTTAACTAGGTAAGTTGCACGCATCAGTGGAGTCATCCATTTTGTTGATAGATTACTTAAATCCGGTATATAAAGTAGGGTATTGTTTTTAAACTGGCTTGTAACAACTATTTTAAGTAAATAGTTTCGTTGAATAAAGTAACTAAAGATATGATAAAATCAATTCAACCTTTAGGGTATAAAACCATGACTTACTAAAATTTTATAAGTCCAAAAATGGTTGACCGATTCGGATGGTCCAAGCCCTGGGTAAGTACATTATACGAGACACTTAAAGCTGGGTGTTCTCACTGATCGGTAAATGATGGGTGGGTTAAGCAACTTTAAGCTTCAGTCAGTCACTAGATGGGTCATAATGGTATTTCAACTGAGACGTGCTTCAGAGGGCACGTAAAAAGTTGCTACCGGCTGTTATCAATTTGACGATGGTCGAAAAGTCCAGTCAGAGGCCTATACGGGCGACATGAACAACTCTGACAATAGGTTGGCCTCAAAGTATTCGATTAGAAGATTATTTTTTTGAATTTATATTGTTGTTGACCCTAGTGGCCTTGACAGCGTCACCGATTGCTGAGTACAGAGACTCGGCCGTGAAAAAGGGCAGCCCACACGGGGCTCAAATGTGATTCCGTCCTCAGAATGCCTCCTGCGAAGCCGAACCACGGCTTAGGTCGTCATCGGAGATGGAGGCAGCGCTCTGAGCGCATTCTACATGATGGACTCACCCAACGGTGTGAGCGTGACGCGACGTGCGAAACAAAGGACCTCGTCCTCACCGGCGAAGATGGTGTTGCGTGCGTGTCTGTGTTGTGTAAGGGGCTTGTCACGATAAGGAGAAGAAGAAGTACATTATATATTTAATATCGCAGAATATAACTGGAATTCGAAACTACGAAGGTAAAATCACCAAACGCAACTAGTCTGTTAATACCAGCGAAAAGCCTTTTAATCGTCTTTAGTATTGAACTTATAAATAAAGTAATATAACAATAACGCATTGTAAATGTCATTCAAGATAATAAATAAACTATACAGGAGTTGACTGAATAATAGTTTTATGAATTTATTTTACTTTTTAATAGATTAACCGACCTTCATATCGATCGCTGTATAAAGAGCTCAACGGACGAGACGGTCATTTTACCGGGGCCTGTATTAAAAACTCGCTCAAGGGCATCATCGCCCTTCGTCTCTGAATTGCACATCTTACCTACAACATGCAATATTTTACTCGTCTCGTAATAAATTTAACTTATCCGTATCTTTTTTACGCCCAAAAGGCATTCGGTTAAGTGACTCGAAATGCTGTATAAAAGCGATTTTGATGTTTTCTTCTCTCAAATTACCATACGTTAAATGATATTATCATACCGATTACTTTGCGACGAATAATTTAAAATCACTTTTTCTTGTCGTGTGGTTAGTGGCCAACTATGTGTCATAGTCTTCCCTTCTATGGGTCACCCAAATGAGCCTTTGACTTGAATTATCGCCTATTATCAAGCTTTTACGTGCCCTCCGAAACATAAAGATGTTCAGTTGTCCATCTTACCAGGGGACCGAGCTCCGCTAATCGAAGCACAGTGATTGACAGGTCGCGTTGGTCCGTTCTGCGAGAGTTCCCGTAACCTGACAAACGCGCTTAGGTCGGACATTAAGGAGGTTTTAGTGAGTCCAAACGCACGTTTTAGGTCGGCCACCGAGGAGGTTTGTCTCAGAGCGTTACCAACTTGTTATAGAACCCCACATAACGCGGTTCTCCTCTCCAGGAAGCCGGGTAGTAGATTTCCTACCCGTAAAAAATACAATACCGCCACATAACCCATTGATTTCTTAACAAGAACAGGGCGCATCAAGCTATGAACGTCATAAACTTTAAAATTAATATGACAAATAAAATTCAATATAATCATAATATATGAAACGGTATGGTAAAAATCTAATTGATTACGACATTCTATAATACTTTTTACGTAACATATATTCAAAAGCTCATAGAGTAAATATAAAAGATAAACTTTTGGAACGCTACGTCCCGTCGTGCAATAGAACTACTTGAGCGGTCATCGACCTCCCTTAGATCTATGTTAAGATAATTGTATCAACCGCAAGAACAAGCACGATGTACCATCAAGTGGACGATGGTTCAAAATAAATAGGGGATATGATAAATAATTTCATAAACGCTGAATACTTTTATTATTTCGTATAATAAGCAATCCATAAACTGCAACACAAAGGCTTCCCCAGCGTATCCGCGAAATATGACTTTGTCTGCGATCCGTGACGTCACATGTCCAAATCTAAGTCTTTGAACGTAAAATTTGAAATGTTTATGAAATCAAGTATATCAAAAGTTTACTTAATTTTAATTAGTAAGTAAATTATTCGGAACTGCTGTTTTAATTATATAATTTATAGATGTAATAAATTATGCGACGTCATACTAGGGAGAGTCTCACAAAAGTGTCAACTTTTAATAAGGATGGGGAGGGATTAGAAAATCATATTTTAGTGTTACGTAATTTATAGATGACCTGTACCTGAAACTGCCTCATTAATATTAATTAATTATCTACAACATAGAAATTTATTTTAGTACAATAATTTAATGTATTTAATATAATTATGTCGTGGTGTTTTTATGGGCAACGCCATGCTGGAATATGAAGTATACATACAATACATGATATATCTCAAATAAGCCGTGATTGTGGACTATTATTTATTTATCGTAAAGCTTACTAAATATAACAATATCGACAGTACTTGAAAAATATAAATTCGTTTATCATTATCGTATACAGCGGATCAGAAATTCCAATCAATATTTCTTGGTCATCGCAAATCACGAACAAAGGATAATCTCACAAGTATAAAGAAACGGTTATTCGTATATCTAGAGGAAATGGTCAATGACCCGTCTTGAATTTTGTGGCGGAAAATTCATAACCTCTAGGCACACTGTAATAACGCTAGATGCACGTTTCCAACGCGAAAAGTAGCACGAGAAGATACACGGACAAAGGGTGTATTCATACATGCATTCAGATTCGATCGTCAAACACAGGCTTACTCAAGACCGCTAAAGATATTATCCATGGATGCCTTGTCTTAACATACCTCTCATTTACATTACATATTGCATTATTTGTATATTTAACATATTTTATCGTGGTTTTTAAAGTATTTCAAGGAATAATATGTTAAAAAAATTATGGCTGCCATTCTGGTACATTTATACATATAAAATGCTTTGTCCTGAATGATCGGATCAATGCACAGTCTAAACCGTTGATCGTAGATACCGGAAACTTGGAGGGTATGTTCTTTATATGACGTAGGCATCCGATAAGTAAGGGTCTTCCGAAATTCTCTCCCTATCAGGGTGATAAAGGAGGGCAAAGTTCGTATGAGATAGCGTGATTCCTAGATAAAACTTTTTTAACAAAATTGATGGAAGACGTGTTTTGTATTTTATTAAAATTTTGGGGAAATTTTTGTATGTATCGTGCTTTACTTCCACTGTTTTAGAACTGATTAGATAATTCCCTCTTAGTAACCTGTACATATGGTATATCTCCGTGGTGGTCCCGTTATCTCATATATCCATTTACTAGCAGACCAGACCACGCATTGGTGTGGCGACAAAGGATTCGGTTTAACTTTTTCCGACATTTCATCAATTATCATCCAATTTACACACAATTTTAGCAAATTATACACCAAAATCTTTCTAATGAATCCATTTGCTTACTTGTTTTTACTAGTGAAAGCCACTCGAAATCCGTTTAGTAGTTTTTGAGTTTACATACATTTACACACGATACATAGAAATATATGCCATTCCGGTGATAGTGAACCTACTCGTACCTCTAGCACCGATTCGATTCCCGCTCAGTGTACAATTTCATTACGGCGTGGATATGTGTGTTACTCGTGAAAGTGTTGTTTATTTTTTACTTATAAACCAAAACCACGACAAATATCTTTAAAGTTTTATTTAACTAAAAATGTTCAATAACTTCATAGAAGGTATTTTGAAAAACTGATTTGGATCGATTGTTTAAAAGTTTTTCAGTCCAAAAACATTTTGGTTTTTTGGCATCACGCAAAAACAGTTGAAGAGATTATGACTTTAGATTTAACCAAAAACGTGAATAATGTAAAACGTTTAAAGTGAAGTACCAAATTACTTTTCCGTTTCGTGCGATCATTGAGAGCGCTGAAGGCTCAATCTCTTACTCCCACTCCCTTCCCTTCTCATTCCTTCCCACCAATCCGTGGGTTGGAAACGCGCAAGTGATACTTGAAGTACTTATCGCAAGCGCTCATACCATGTGATCCGGTCTGGGTGTGTTTGTCCTTGTTATTGTGTATATTTTCCGATCCCCGATACAGGACATCACTATCCCAATTGAAATTCACCCATTGAGTGTGTAGCGTTTATTTATATTTATATAATTATATCTATTTGTTTATTATAGTTTAGTAATTCATTAAGTATTGTTTCAAGCAATTATTTAAATTCATTTCGTTTTAAGCAATTCTTTACAATTTCAAAAGTAGTTTTATGTTTCAATTAACATTTTCGCTATTTTTAGATCAGATAAGGAGCCGACGAAGTGTTTAATTACAGAATTCCACGCCGTAAAAATAACTACTAGATACAATACTGTTATGTAGAAGACAATTAATTGGAGTGCGCGGGAACAATAAAATAACAATAAAGGATACCTTTGGAAACTTGTTTGAAATAAAAAAAAACGGCCAAGCACGTGTCAGACTCAATTTTTTATTTTTAAAGAATATTAACAATGCTTTTTCAAGGCAAGTCCACTCCATTCAGTTAACGCGGGCGTCGCGGGTTCGATTCTGACCCCCTTGGTGTATTGTCGTACCCTAGCGCAAGCCTGTCAATTTCTTGTTTTTGTCAATGTCTTGAAAAACCATTGCTAATATTCTTTAAAAAAATATTTTGTGAAATGTTTCTCGTTTATATTACAACTTATGGACTAAGTTTAGAAGAGTAATTAAGTTGCCAATAAGGTTATTATAATTATTATTAACCATAAACAAACTAGTTTTTCATAAGCTTGTAGTGACGGCCTAAATGATTGGTACATTCCACTTAACCTTAAAGTTCTTACAGACTAAAAAAAACTATCAAATATAATTTTAAGATAAAATACATAACCACAATACATTAATTAATATTATCAATAATTACAAAATGGGATTAAAATAAAATAATCTCTATATTTATTTTATTCTATCTAATAATTATTATGTAATATTATATTATTTTGCAATGCTCCGACAGGGCGTCACATGTAACTGTAATAAATAAATAGCTCACCTCTTCATAGTCGAGTCTCGCTGTCAGAGTAAATATCCCAGTTTGTGGGTTGAGTGAGAAGACATCATTAGCCCAGTCTGAAATGACGGTGTAGGTGAGCTGGGCGTTGGGTCCCGCGTCCATGTCGATAGCCGCCACTGTGCCTACCACGGAACCTCTTGCAGCGTTTTCAGGTATATCGAACGAATAGGCGCTCTCTTTGAACATGGGCGGGTTGTCGTTAGTGTCCGTAACCTTAAAAAATAAAAAATCGTATTATAGATACATTAATTTTTTTAATTATACGATATTTTACTAAGGATAATAATACAATTTCACGAAAGGAAAATAAAATGACCTTTACGCCCCGGGCGTTCTAACTGCTGTATAAAACGAGCGATCTGTTTTCTTGTAATAACAATACAATTTCATAAAAACGAAAAAATAGTGTTTAAACACAGTATTTCCAATTTAGTATGTATAAAAACGAGCGTTCTGGGATATACCATTTTTTAGGTGTCGGGACGTGACGACCCCATCGCCCGCTGTTGGGATAATCTCTACCACAGCAGAGATTATTCCACCAGTGCAATCAGTCATGCTGGTGGTAAGTCTTTTGTTGCAAGAGGCCAGCTAGGTAGGTACCACCGGAGTGTCAGTTCTATCGCAAAGCAGTAGTGTATTTGATTACTGTGTTTCGGGTTGAAGAGCACTGTAGGCTAGTGAAATTACTGGGTAAAGGAGATTTAAGAACCAATATCTCGCGGTTGGCAACGCGTGAGTGACACCTTATAATGATGTTGCAAGCGCTCATAGGCTAGGGCAATCGCTTCCCATCAGGTAAGCCGTATGCTAGCTTGCCAACTTAGTAACATACAAATGCGCTTATCTTGTCCGAGCACAAATACGTTTATAGGCTCATAATATCTGCTACGCTTACTTGACATACATATACAATTTACGTACATGTTGGAATAAGCGCGCGTGTAGTTTTTGAACTCAAACGCACCGAAAAAACGTCCAGTTTATAACCGCCCTAAATGTACACCTGCCTGTATGTTATGTTAATATTAAAGTAAAAAAAAAAAGTTTTTTATGTCAAATAATATTCTATCTCTGTTTTATTGAAATAAAATTGATTATAAATCTCATATATGAGATCTAAAAATAGTGAATAATTCCCACGTTATGCCTTTTGAAATAACTATTATTTTAGTCAGTATTGAATATCGAGCTATAATTGATTCGGAGTGTCAAAACATTAACGAGAAAGAAGAGAAAGAGCTTATATTAGCATCCACTGACTAAAGGCTTGAGTAAATTTGGAGTACTCTGAAGAATAAGTCGTGTAAACAAGAGAGTTCACTCGTCAGAGATATAGTTGGCAACACAACTCGTTTAGTTAGTCACAAATAAAAACTTTCTACGATTGCAACTAAACAGATCTTCACGAAACTGATGATTGCAAATAAAATTCAAATTTAATATCAAATCAGATGTGGATTATAAAAATGATTTCATCGTGCAAATTTTTATGATAGAACCAAAGTAATAAAATCTACGTAGTTAGAAAGTAAAATTGGTATTTTAATGAATTTAAAGCCTCAAAAGCTCAACGGTTAAAGGATCGACGTCGTTAGCGCGTAAATTTCGAATTCGATCCTGACCGGGCTATTATCGTACCCACTCCTAGCTCAAACTACAAATTTATTTGGAGGAGCAATAAGGCTTATATATAACTGCTGCTTTAAACACTTACAATTGATACAAACATTGAAGACGTTACAAAAATGTACTTCTTAATTATAAATTCATAATAATAATTATCATTCAATTCGATATATCTTTAGTGACAGCTTAAATGATGTAACTAACCTGGACAACGATTGTAACATCGCTGTACTGCATTCCATCGTCCGCTCTTATAACCACCTGGTATTCTGATATCGTTTCTCGGTCAAGTGGCTCTTTCAATGTTAACTGTCCGCTTTGTGCGTCCAACGCAAAGGGCATGGACTCTTCTGTGTGGATACTGTACGTAATAGTGCCTATCGTGTCAGGATCTTCGGCGGTAATTGTAGCGATAAGCTGTCCAGGCGCTAAATCTTCTGACGCGTAGTACGCTGATGGTATATTCTTGAATTCCGGTGGACTATCGTTCTTATCTAATATGACGACTTCAACCTGAGAAAAAGAAAACGAAATTACATTTATATCTGAAATTATAACTATCTATCTAATACATTTAAACGAGCGGTTCTTATATAATCTGAATCTCGGAAACGGCTCAAACGATTTCCGTAAAATTTAGTATACAGGAGTTTCGGGGGCGATAAATCGATCTAGCTAGGATTTATTTTTAGAAAAGTGTTTTTTTCTGTTCAAGTCTAGATTCCACTAAACTGATTATTTTTTCCTTTTTTTAAGTTCCTTCGTTTCTGAGATTTGGTGCGTTTGAGTGATTTCTATTTTTAGTATTGCGAGCCCTTTATCAACGCATCTACGCGACAACGCATTCGTATCTAAGTTTATTTTTTGATCTTCAAAAAATACAGAGCAAAGCTCGACCATCCAGGTACTGATTATATTGTTCTGTGGTTGAATTAAAAAAAGATACTATTGAAACAATAACGTATTTAAGCAATTGACTTCAACAAAACAGTCCTGAGGACAACTGATCTTTTATTTATAAGACTGGCAGAAAATCAGCCACTTTAACACAGTATAAGAACACGAACGAAATTAATAATTCTAAAAATGCGGCCTGCAACCGCTTGTCTCGATAACTGTGCGACTGTAGGTACTGGCAGATGAATACAATGTTTGTAGGCTTTAGTTCTAAAAACTTTTAATAATAAATAATATTTTTACAATGTCTCCATTCAACTGAATTGGGTTCTTTGTTTGATTTAAAAAAAACAGACTGGCAATATTAAGAGTTGATGGTGCTAGTGTTATACTTTATACGAAATTCCAGAACCTTTTTTAATGAATATTTTAAATATTATTAAATAGAGATCGATAGAGCCGATCAGTTTATTTATTAAATTATATAAACATAAAAATATTTATTTTTATTTGAAAATTTCTTCGATATATTATGCCCAAGCGTAATTTAAACGGACCATAAAAAGTGACATGGTTCTGTCAGAGTCTTATTCGTTGACCTTAAGCAATAGTATACAGTTTAATTCTCGCTTGATGAGATGTATTAGATAAGATTTATGAAGTCAGAGGCGAGCTTTACAAATGCAGCCGGTGGACGTTTACAAAAAGCCGTTCGAACAAAACTCGACAAGTCAACAAAGAGGCAGGGGAGCGAAAGACTTAAACCACCATAGTTTCGTCATCCGTACGCTGAAGCACGAAGAATTCGGGACACAATGATCGGAGCCGTCACAGATAAGAGGAGGCCGATTGTCGAGAGTTCTCTGCCCTCGGATTGGAGAAGCTGCGTATTTGTTATGATGACTCAATCATTTCTTTGTATCCGAACGAGGGTGCCGTCTCGAGAAGCGTGCTTAGAAAAACCACTAGACGCCTACAATATTTTACGTAAGAGAAGCAGCAATTAACGCTGATTGTACGACCGTCTCAGTCGAGGAAATAAATTGAAATGTGTTAATAAAATTTATTGTTCAAGATATAAGAAAGCATGAGAAAATTCGAGGCTGATTGTAAACATAGGGCGCTTTATTGATATTACGGTACAAATTCTCAGCGCATGTATTAATTTGTGAACGTAATAGAATACGGAAATGTTACACTAATTGTATTAACAAAACTCGTATTGTTAAAGGTAAAGATAATATTACAAAAAGGAAAAATAGAAACGTCTTCAATGCGTGTTTATAAAGAATAAAAAAACAAAAGATTTATTATGAAAAAGCTTACACGTTGTTCGTCTTTTGCTAGTGGACCCCCTAGAGTTCATGTTTGAAGTAATCGATTAAGGGAAGAGAAATGACAAGACGTCGATTTTGTAGTTACGTCGATTAATCAAAGTTTCGATAATTGATAGAGGTTCGCTACTAGATTAATACGAAATACCGAACGTTTGTTTTAAACTCACGATTAAATAATGATTCATGCATTCAAAACTTACATAATGCTTATAATAAAAATTGGTACCCGTATCGTAACTTTAATGTTCATTCAAAAGATTGATGACCACCTTTATGAATACGAGATTAAAAAACGTAAACGTATCTTACGGGATTTAAGTGTTCATTAAAAAATAACTTGATAACATTGCGTGAGCAAATTGTACATAAGTGTTAGACCGTTTTAAGCGAATATTAATCTGTAATACATAACTAATCATACTAAATGATATACATAGATAATATTATATGATCCGAAAAAAAAAACTGCACCGCTAAGGTCTGGAATACCCTCCTTTCTCTGACCTCTGTCTTTCCCACCACCTACAGTGTAGGTACCTTCTAAACAATAGTGAATAGGCATCTTCTAGGTAAGTGCGCTCCACCTTAGGCTGTGTCAATATTTAACATCAGGTGTTAACAACAACCAAGCGCTTCCCTATATATTAAAAAAAAACTGTACAACAGAAGAATAGATACTTACCCCCGGTTTCTGGAACTTTGATCAAACTCATGTCAACTTAACATAGCAAATTCAAAACGCTTATTGGTTGCCTTTTGATCATCGATTATCTGTAACCAATGAGCGTTTTGTATTTGGTATGTTAAATTGACATGAGTTTGATCAATGTTCGAGAAACCGGGGGTTAGTATATAGTATAGGCCCTTTTATACAGACAAAATGTCAATGACTCGCTGGTGCTTTTTGGTAAATTTGCAACCCCAACGCAACGGAACGAACTTAGTAACACATCCTTTGGTCAAGTTGCAAGCCTTTGACATTTTATCTGGATGGGCCTGTCCATAATATAACTATGTAAAGTAAAACTTTTGTGCAAAATAAAATCATTCCAATCCCACTGAAGTCCATGAATTTTTGGATATGATATTTAAAACCTTTACCCAGCAATGTAGTGGACATATTCTGTTCAAAATTTAAAAAAATAATTAATGAGCTACAACGTATTGTGAGTTCTTAACTGTTTATTTCTTGTTACCGATCAAGCTCCTGCAGATCGCTTTGAAGTCTAAAAAAATGACCTCACAATTTTGTCTTTTTGGTACAACGCAATGTATATTCACATCAATCATTCTAGTCATTTACCTCGAAAATTTTTGACGTCACGCCTTGATTGCCTCTACACATTTTATATAATTTTACCATCAAAGGATATATTTAGTTACTATGGTGATCGTAAAGCAATTTATCACTTGCCAAAATTGATTGTGGTTTTGACACAATACGTTTCTAATTTGAACTCAGGCAAGTTAATACGAAATGCCTTGAGGAGTCATCAACCGAAATAGACTTTTGTATCGTGACTTTCAATTTTTACATGGAATAAGAACTAAATGGTCTTTGTCGTGATCTGAATGTTTCGTTATTCTTTAAGGACACTTATGTAACTACATATGACAATACAACATCCTGGTGGGAGTTGATTGATAAGCGTTATTAAAATAATTATATACATTTATATCTAAATAAATAAGGCTAACGGACAACAGGGAAGAATAACCTTCTAATTGAACATTGACATGAACCAGCAGTAACCGTTCCGTTCTTTAATTATGAGCGCCAGAGGTCCCAAACCTCTCTGTCCCGTCACTGCGCTGTTGGTTTTTTATGTAACTAGGTTGGCAAGCAAGCATACGACCCACCTCATGGTAAGTATTTATCGTAGCATATGAGCGCTTGCAACACAATTCATTTGTAGATGTCACTCATGCGTTACCAACCTTGGAGTGATTGGTTCCTTAATCTCATTTGGCCAGTAATTTCACTTGCTGCAGTATCGTTCAAACCGAAAACCAAATATATTGCTTCGCCGTAGAATATCTGGTCGTGGTAGTAAAATAACTTAAAGGTCAATCTCGGGTTCTATTCTCGTCTAAGGTAGATATTTGTATATACCACACAAGCATATTATGTTCCGAACTGACTGGTTGTGCTTGTGTTTGTTTTCAGTCACAGGATGTTTTCTTAATCTCTCCATATATTTCAACCCTTTTCTCCGGTAACGATACACTTTATGTTTCAGGTAAGCTTAGGCTTAATTTATCGCATACCACGTCTGCAATATTTAAGATATAAAATAGGTGTATGATTTAAAACCTTATTTGTTAAAAGCCAATATGATTTAAGTCACACTTAAATTTTAAAACTTGCCTCAAAAAACGATTAAACCACGTAATACTAAAAACATTATAAAAGACGCTCCTTTTAGTTGCTTTATGAATTAAAATGTAAACGCATATGGGTGTCCAAGTATATGATTACATAAATAAGTACCTCTGCTTCCATAAGCATTGGTGAAGTGAGCCGAAGGGCTGTGAGGCTGAGGACAGATATGGTGGCATCGCTTAGGGTTAGCCTCTATGTTTAGAGTACTTCGTGACCGCAGACCGACCGCTATACCCTCAGGACCTCACAATTACGTACGCCTCACAAAGTTTACGGCAAACGCGGTCATTCTCCCTATTGTTGTAACACGATGTTGGCGACCAATATTTATTTCGAAATTCATTGGACAGGTGGACCTACTTTTATTGTGAAATGAAAAAATGAATTGTTGAATTTATGTTTTATTTAAAATTTTATTGTTATTTGTTATGCAAAAAATTATAACACGCAAAATAATAATGTAGTTTTTCTCGTTACATTGCTTAAAGTGTAGATTGTAATCCATATTGAAAGCTATTTATTCAATTAAGTACATTCAGTATAACTAGAGATACATTATTAGAACGAAATCCACAATAACCGAAATTACAAGTACAACTTTAAAGTTAATTTTTAAGTTTGAAATTGTCCTTACTAATAATGTTAATGCGAAAGTAACTGTGTCTGTTATGCTTTCACGCCTAAACTACACAACAAATTTCGATGAAAATTGATATACAAGACAGAGATAGACAAGACTTTGGGAGAGGACGTAGCCTATCTTTTATCGCGTATAATATGTAGTGAAAGTTTGTATGGGGTACCAAATATTTATATAGGGCATTAAGGGTGCCTTATTGAAAATGATTATCCACGTAGGTGACGCCGCAGGAAGAAGCTAGTATTAAATAAATGATACACAAAAAAAAAAACAAAATCAGAACTCAGAACAGAAGAATTTACTACAATATATATAATAATAAAGTTTTTTTAACAAAGTAGCTTTTGATTTAACCTAAAAGCATGTCCGCGTGCATGCGATTCGCTGTATGCATTAGTATGCGGGCGTGCAGTCCGCCCACACAGACTATCAATAGCCCACAAATATATGTAAAATATGCACAAAAGTGCCCCGGATAAAGTGCAACGATAACGACTGATGCAATTTCCATTGCCCAAAGCAAAGTCCTTTACCCCTGTGTTCACCGAATCTTAATATTACATTCAAAAACCGATCAATGATACTCGTATCTTCATATTATAGGAAATTAAAATCAAAAATAATCACTAAATTATATTAACTAGCGGTTCCCCTCGCGTTGATATAATTTTTTGATAATCCCGCAGGAACCCAACACTTTTTCAGGATAAAAAGTATCTTGTGTGATAATCCAGATAATAAGTTACCTGTGTAGCAATTTTCATCCAAATCCGTGCAGTAGTTTTTGCGTGAAAGAGTAACAAGCATCCATTCATCCATCCATCCATGCAAACTTTTACATATACAATATTAGGATAGATAGAATAGGTTAACGTTATATGAACAGAGCAAATGTTTTTTTGCTATTATGCATCTACATTTGATAGTTATTTTATTAGTCAAGATTGCGAAAGCAATAAATAAGATTTTAATTGAATAATAATAAATCATAAATTTATTTAATTGCTCGGTATTGTATTAAAGATTATAATTAAAGTAATATTTTTTATAATAATAGTTTGAATAGTTTAATCAAAATTGATAACGAGCTAATCGTCAAATATATTAATAGTGTTGTTAGTTATATTAATCACTTCAAGATCTAGAAAGGATCAGCACTGACTTATCGGAATTAGACAAATTATTACTTCTTACGTTTTATATACAAAAGAGCACTCCTTTATAAGCTCTTAGATAAAAGCAAATAAAAAGTCTTTTAGGAGTCCCACAGGGTTCCATTCTCGGCCCATTTCTCTTTCTAGTTTACATTAACGATTTACCATATTTTGTAGAAGGAGCTCAAGAAATAGTATTGTTTGCTGACGACACTTCTTTTATTTTTAACATTAAAAGACATAGTATTAATTACGACGATGTAAACAATGCTCTTTCTAAGGTACTTCATTGGTTCAGTGTGAATAATTTACTGTTAAATAGTAAAAAAACAAAATGTATTAAATTTTCAATGCCCAATGTAAGACAAGTTCAGTCTAATGTTATATTAAATGGAGAATTACTAGAAATTATGGAGTCTACAGTTTTTCTTGGAATAACTGTAGATTCTAAACTACAATGGGGCCCCCATATTGCTAAATTGGCGAATAGACTTAGCTCGGCAGCATTCGCGGTAAGAAAAATTCGCCAATTAACAGATGTAGAAACAGCCAAACTAGTTTATTTTAGTTACTTCCATAGCATTATGTCTTATGGAATTTTACTTTGGGGTAACGCGGCTGATGTAAATACAATTTTTGTGCTGCAAAAGCGAGCTATTCGTGCAATTTATAATCTTGGTTGTAAAGATTCCTTAAAAGAGAAATTTAAAGAAATCAATATATTGACTGTTGCTTCTCAATACATTTTTGAAAATGTTATGTATGTACATAAGAACGTTAATGAATTTACTAAATGTAGTGATAATCATAACATTAACACTAGGAACAAACATAAATTAACAATGCCAGTTACTAGACTGCATAAAATTAGTAACTCTTTTAAAGGTAACTGTATACGTTTTTACAATAGGATCCCAGAAAGCGTTCAGAAACTTTCTATAAATAAATTTAAAAAAAAGATCAAAGAACGTTTGTGTGGTAAAGGTTATTATAAAATTGGTGAATACCTTGAGGACACCACGCCTTGGGAATGAGACAGTCACTCCAGGCTTTTCAGTGATTATAATATGTAAACTAATATCAGTTTAAAAAAAAAAAAAAATACATATAAAAAAAAGATAAAACCCCTGAGTTTGTTTCTGCCGGTTCTTCTCAGGTAGAGGTTTAATTTTGGAGCCGGTGGTAGAATCTGACTTTCAACAAATAAGTGTAATGCTTTTTATGTTGAATAAAAATATTTGATTTGATTTGATTTGATTTGATTTAAAAGTCAGATATATTATATAATATTGCCATAAAATCTTAGTAACAATTATATTGGGATCCAATTCAATTTAGGTATTAAAACGACAAAGCTTTTATCTGAGCATGACGTATAAATATGATTAGATGTAGCCCGAGACTGATTGACAATGTGATCTCCGAAATATAGCAGAGATATCCAAAAATACAATACTCAGATCCAACGAAAAATCAACGTCAATCCTAACACGAAGAAATTTAAATTAAGGTGCTAAATACAAGTTCGCTTTGAGTACGCAAGAAGATCTCCATTATAATGTTGTAACAACAGCCGCTATAATCAAAATCGTACTCTACTCCGATATTTGCCTAAATATATGTAATTTTATTAATTTTTCCTCCAATATCCGTCTTTTCGTGCTATATGATTCCGAATAATGCTTATCATTAGTGTTTATGTAAGGATTATGCCCCGCAGGGAGGCACGCACCCTCGATTTCTCCTAAATTCGCAACCCGAAGGCATTATCTTCGTATTACTTGATCGATAGTATAATTTCATTATAACAAGTATTTTATTCGATATTGTAAATCGATAAATATTTTAGATATTTTTTCTCATATATTTTATCAAAGCGTCATCTTTTCAGTAACAATATAGATATGCTAATGATAGATGATAATTCATATTTATAAAATATTACATATAATTATTAACTGACAGCGAACAAAAGTTAACCGTTAGTAGTTTGTGCTGTAAATTTATAATAATAGCAGTTTGTACGTAAAATGTTTAAGTTAAACGGATAGCAGGAAACCTTCTAATATCTTGCAGTAAACAATATTCACGGTCTCCCGGCAAATAAATGAAGTACACGAACGAAAATCACGAGCTCAGAATTTTTCAACGTCGCCCTCGGATCGAGATCTGCGCAGCGGCGAGTACAAAGCGGCTAACGATTAACGAACTAAAACCAAATGAGAGCATGTCATTTTTGTTTTACGTTGTTTGTTATCTGACTTTGATAATTAAAAAAAATATCACCGCGCAATTTATCAGAAATCGAATGATAAATAGCCCTTGCATTGTCTTATCAAACGATAACAATTTATTGTCATAGCAATTATATCAGAGAGAATTTTCAGTAATAAACATACGTGTAGGAGTTTAGTTATGATACTAATGATAACACATAGAGTATTAAGTCAACTGATGACTCATGTTTATAAAATGTTAATAAACATTTCTAGGAGAATCGATTATATAGGAAATTTCGAATCATCACGGCGAAAACAATGGCAGTGGTAACAAAAGAATTACAATGTCCATTGCCAATGAGGTTCTA
Source organism: Hestina assimilis (assembly GCA_023373885.1). Taxonomy (NCBI): domain Eukaryota; kingdom Metazoa; phylum Arthropoda; class Insecta; order Lepidoptera; family Nymphalidae; genus Hestina; species Hestina assimilis. Next base: position 14,120,577 of record CM041747.1, on the reverse strand, counting down.
TCGCTGTGGTTCTAGCGATTTATCGGTGGGCGATAAAACCGTTGAGATAATGGCCGACACCCCACCCCGCTCGATGTCGCAACTCGCCGATTTCGGTCAGCCCGTCGGTCATCTCTAACGATGGAGCGATAATTAAGATCGGACGTCAGCATTATTTACGCCCGCAGCGTCCCGCCGACCCGACCGAGTCGGTCACGACTTTTTCCTTGTCAGGCAACACTATTGTTGCTTTACTCGTGTCCAGCTCAGCTTAGAATCGGGATTTCATATTTTTTTACTTTAATAGCGATGCTATGTTAAATTTGACTCGCCTTTATTCACAAAAGGATTGTCTGTGTTGCTTTGAATTTAACAAGTATGTAGACTGAATATTTTATAGAATAGATGTACGATATTGTAGCCTAGTACGTGATAGTACTCTACAAATCGTAGAGCTGTATTTAATTTTAAACATGTACATTAAGTACTATGTTTTTTTTAATGAATGTAATTTCGTATTTGTTATTTTTCTTACGTTTAGAAGTTCTGCGACGCGTCAATTAGAAACTGTCAAGAAGAGAAGTTTCTCGGACACTTGAATAGGCAATTGATATCAACTTTGATGAATAAGGTTGCCCGAAAAAGAGGTTTAGGTTACTAAACATCTGAGACTGGGCGGGAATCTCGGGGCGGGAGGTCTTCCACCTCGTGAAAACAAGAAGGAGTATTCGAAGCTGACTGCCAGCTGTCGCTAGTCGGAGAAGCACTTGAAGAAGAAGAAGATTTATTATATTTTCGAACTATGCGCTTTCGTTCCTCATTCATAATGCGCACGGCCAGGGACTGGAATGCTCTTCCGGCATCTGTATTTCCAAACGCATACAACCTGAACCTCTTTAAGGTGCGAGTACATAGGCTTCTGACGAGTAAGCTCGCTCCAACGTAGACCTCATCTATGCCTTCGCGCTCGATGGAGGGCAAGAGCTTACCCTTTTATGAATAAAAATATATATATATATTTCCTTTGAATGCGGGTTCAAATTCGAGCAAGCATTTGCAAATTTTCACGTACTTAATCCTTGTTTTACTATTTATATCGTGCCGTACAATGAAGACAAAAATCGTGGGAAAACCCAAATGCTTTGAAGTAATATCTGAGACAGGTATATCTGCCTTCTCTCTTTGTAAACCCCTCCCACGTTTCATATAATTCGTCTTAGGTAGTAACGCACGATAATACATCCTATATCACTAATAAATAGACTACGGTAACTGCTTTTCACCAGGGAAGTCATGAGCTTGCTTGATACCTTTTTAAGTATACAAAAACATCACTATCAAAACTTAAGTCGATATACAAATACTTGAGTCGAAAGTGTAACCAAAACTTTATGCCTAAAAGACAGGTCCACTGACCGCGAACATTGACTAAAATTGACAACGCATTTTCGAAATCTCTTTCCAATCTCGACTGGGTAAGTCGTATATGTTCAATGATTATAATAATTGTTCAAACGAACCATGTATAATCTGTAATGGGTCAACCAATCAATCAGATGCAGCGCCATTACACACTATAAAAAGAGTTTGTAAGTTTAATATTCGTCATTTATTACTACGATTGAGTTATTAAAGTTAATAGGATAGCGAGATTACAGAGAGATGGAGAGTATCGAATGAAGTAGCAGTATCCGTACTGCTGTGTTATGCTAGATAAGTCTTTGCGTTTGAGAACCAAACTCATACACAAATAAATAAACAATTAAATAAATAAATAAACGCTGCACACTCGACGGCCCCCATTAGGATAGTAATATCCTGTGTCGGGGTCCGGAAACATTCACAATGACAAGGACAAATACACCCAGACCGGAAAATATGCTTGCATGGTCAATACAAACATATTATGCTCCGAGCGGGAATCAAACCTGCGACCTGTGGCGTTTAAGGCAGGTTCGCTACCGCTGCGCCACAACGTCGTCAAAATCACGTTTTTCCTTTAATTCCTCCATTCTTATTCATCATCTCAGTCGGCAATGAAAGGTGGCAAATAAAATTTTCTTCCGAGCAGAATTTTGTTAGGACCATACAGGCATGCTTGAGTTTTTCTGTATTTTCGAACATATATCCTAATGGACCCCATTGAAGGCTTATCGTTATAAAAAAAATGGGCAGTCATGGAGACAGACAGAAGTGATTTGTATCATTGGAATAACTGATATTTAGAACAAAATTGAAATGTCACAGTACTATGAATTAAAATTATTAATGAATAGCATTTTGAAATTTACCACCATTACCATCCAAATAGTCTAACAAGCACATGATATTGTCAAGCACAACAATGTACCTATTAGCTGGATGTCTGACGTCACTACACGAGGCCATACATTTTCAAAAACATGTTCAGTTCAAAAAAATACTGAAATTATTACTCTGCATTGCTACTTAAAGGATAAAGGTAGGGAATAAAGGAAGGGAAGGTGAAAAAAAGAGGACAGAGAGTGCCTCTGGGTATTCGTCACACTAACCATCAGACAATTAATTGAGTCAGAGAAGCTAATCGTAACAAAGACGCAAATCTTTACATCATTTAGTATTCCCACGAATTACGTACTACATAGTAGGCAAGAGATATGTATCAATGTAAATTGAATAATAAATACCTTTTTCGTAGTCGCTGCTATTGTGACAGCGTTGAAATTAATGCTTTATCTAAATGCTAACTAGTTTCAGGTTATTACTCATTCAAGACTTAGTTATGGCGCTTTGTTTAGGCTCGAGGAACACCCGTACAAATGTACAAGTACACGAAAAGGAAATTAGAAATGATATCAACCTTTTTCAACTGAGCAATGAGTATAAGCTGATTTTGGGAAGTTTTTGGGTATGTTGGAGTAATGTTGGACTAAGTTATATTGGAGTTTGACATTCTGTGATGGTTTCGAAAACTAATTATAGGAAAATACTTTATGAAAATAATGAATAGATACTTCTGTATTAGCTTCGGATAAGCATACCAACTAAGCTTGAAAGGATCTTAGGGAGTCTATAAGGCTTATCTATATTCAATAATAGTATTCTAAATCGATTTTAAAATCTGCTACACGACACTTCTATTAAGTCTCTGTTCTGTATTGCAAGCTTACCCATTACATAATGGATTTGGCGCCAAATAATGGAATTGTCTGTTTCGTATTAAAATAATGGTTAAAGCTAACCTTAATTTATTCCCTAAAGGCTGACTTTAAAAGATGTTGAAAGTGGAAAAGGATTGTCTACTTTTATGTATTCGGACTTTTTGCGTTGCAAGATTTAACAAACGAGTAAACTGTTTTCTTTATGGGAAAGGCAAAGGTTTTAACCCGTAATGCCTAGCACACTTTATATATGACGCCATTGTTTACCGTAATAAACTATTTAGAAAAAAATCAATATAAGCTTTGAAAACGCAAAATACTTGCCATTTATCAAGACTAGAATAATAATATTTAAATCGCACTTTAAATCACATCAAAACAACTTTACCTAACCTATCTTTTATTTACGATGAAAGTATAAGAGTTCTAATAATAAGGGTTTGAAGTTGTTAAAACAAATTAAATGTTTATATATGATTCATGGGACAGGGAACATGTTAATGTGCATTAATTTTAATGTTCTTATACTTTCGTATTAGAATTTTAGCTCTGTAGCACCTATTATTACTAGTTTCAAGAGTAATTGTACAAGAATAATAATATCATGTATGTATATATTAAATAAAAATAAAATAGATTTGATTAACAAGACCAACATAGGTATGTATTTGGGTAATGAGAATAATTTATACTTTTTTTATATGCAAAGGTATGAATTTAAATGCCAGATTTACTAAAAGCCATCAATATTAGGTGAATTCGGACAGCTCTTAATGGGGTCGGAGTTTTGTTAAAAAAACTTTATCATTCGACAATGCAAACCCATTAGGTGATTGAATAGGAATTTCTTATTAAATCAACTTTTATCTAAGTGATTTGTTATTTAAATATTTGACTGGTTGAATTTATAAAAATACATTGCTAAATTGCCTTACGTCCAGTTCAGTGCCCGTGTGAACGTAATAAAAAAATCAACAATAGATGAACTTAGATAAAAATAAGACAAGAAATTCTATTACAATAGTAAATAAATAAAATAAGTCGTAAAGATCACGTATTTCTTATCGATGGTTCGCTTCAAAGTAAATTGGACAAAGGGTAGACAAAGAAACGTCAAAATAGCCTCACTTTTTAGAGTAATGTTATGTTCAGAAATAGATAATATTGAAAGCCGGTCAAGTCGAGTCGCTGGAAGGATTACGTACCTTAATGTATAAAGAAAAATCCAGGCTTTACATGATTTAAGGATAAGTATTTTTTAATATTTATGGACAAAGCTGGTTGCTATGTGGAACGGGTCAGAACGACGACAATAAAAAGAATAGGATGTGAAAACTGGACAGAAAAAGCTAGAGAAGAATGGAGAAAATTGGAGGAGGCTTATACCCGAGATAGGGCCATGACGTAAGTCCAACTTAAAATTAAAAAAAAAAAAATTTTTAGTATTTAGAGTACCATTATAGTGGCCATAGTTATGAATAAGTTTTTCCTACACACTCATCGGCTCTAATTGGGATTGTAAATCCTGTGGCCGGAGGCAAACAAAACAAGCACAACCATCCAAACCATGCTTGTATGGTCAATACAAATATCCACCCCGAGCGGGAATCAAATCCATGACTATTGGCGTTTAAGACTTAAATTGTGCTATTAAGATTTTATCACTGGTGGTAGGTCTCTTATTGCAAGAGGCCAAGAGGCTAGGTAGATACCACTGCAGTGTCAAATATTCTGCCGCCAAACAGTAGTGCTTAGGCATTACTGTGCTCCGGTTCGAGGGGCACTGTAGGCTAGTGAAATTACTGGGCAAAGGAGTTAAAGAACCTTCTAGATATTTCTCGAAGTTGGCAACGCATCAATGGCACCTACTAATGGTGCTGCAAACGCTCATAGGCTACGGCAACCGCTTACCATCACGTGGGCCGTATGCTTGTTTGCCAACTTGTAACATGAAAAAATTAAAGAAAAGAAGAAAAACAGACAGATAGAAGGTACCGTTTTTATCTTGTGTGTTCAAAATCCTAAAAATCTAAATTGTTACCACACACACACACACCCACACGTAGGCTACACACAAACTTAATCTGCTTTTTAAATTAATTTACCTTTGTTTTCTTTTCTCTTTTTATTGTAATAGAATAAGCATGATCTCTGTTACATTTAGTTTATCAGTTAAATTTGTTTTAGTTATTAATATTAAGAAATAAACAATATGTTACAATGTTATTGAAGAGCGGAGTCCTCTGGCACAGGCATTGTCATGCTTAAAAGGGGACTTCAGCCACTAGTTTTTATATCTTATTTCTTACCGAAAATAAAGAAATTTATTATTATTATTATTATCTTAAGCTAAAGACATCAATCAACTCATCAACAGAATCAAATCCCATATGTTAGAGAAGTAATATACTACAAAAATCGTAATGATAATTTAATAGACGGGCCTTTCACTAGCGTATTGCAATTTCCTCTTGCCACCGATTTTGAAGCTAATGCTATACAAAAATTAATTGACGTTCACAATGATACTTTTATAATTTTGAATTACGTTGCTTGTTTTATTTAATACTATAATAAATTTATAAACTGTAAACCGCAATGGTTATGAAATAGTGAAATTAAGCAATAATTTATAAATTAGAAGCCTCAATAGCTCAACGGTAGAAGGGCCGACTTCGCTCCGTTAACGCGAGAGTCGAGGGTTCGATCCTGACCCCTTGGGCTATTGTCATACCCACTCCTAGCGCAAGCTTCGAGCTTATTTGGAGGGCAATAGGAATATTAGTAATGCCTTGAAAAAGCATTGCTAATATTCTTAAAGAAAAAAATAATAAGTCATTAATCCTCCAAATATTACAAACGCTGAAAGTTTGTGAGAACAATGTATGTTTGTTACTCTATTACGCAAAAACTACAGAACGAATTTGGAAGAAATTTGGCACACAGATAGCTTATTACCTGGATTCACACATAGGATAACGATAAAACCGGAAAAATAGTTCACGAGAGATAGTAAAAACTAAAATAACGTGACCAGAGCCGCGGGAAGAACCAGTGCTACAGTATTATTGCTTGAGACGAAAAGGTGGATAAATGACCACTGAGCTTAAAAGCTTCGGTCAGTCTATAGATGGGTGACCACACTGTGCTTCGGAGGGTACGTTAAAAGTCAGTCCTAGTAGCATAACTATACCGTTTGAGGCCAGTGGCAAATTCATCGTATCGTGGTGCCCTCCCTCAATATAAAGAAGCTCAACCAATGACAATAAAAATACTATTTTTTTATTTTATAATAATTCATTAGGTACGTACATAAAAACCCTTGTACATTAACTTGAATCCTGAACAATCGTTTTTCACAACGTTTCAAACTGAAATCAAAATTTTTATTTTAGTATCAATTTTCAATTAATAATAGTATTAATGAATGTTAGGATCCTCCTGTGCTAACGTGCCGTCTGACCGTGAGGCCCTGGTTGCTGGCCCGTGGCATTTTTCGTATTGCCAACCTATTGTTACGCCATTATTGATTCTAAAGGGTAAGTGAAATCAGAGCTCTATATACAATCTGAACCGTCTTAATACTAGAATGGCCATTAGTTACACGATAAGAAGATCATTTTGATATATAATAATTACTAAGTATATAATAGGTACCTAATATCTATATAGGTTTATTTCTGTTCAGTTTCTAATGCAACCATATTGGGTTACGACTAAATATGCAACATTCTATAGTTACAAATATTTTTTGAACTAATCTCAACGATGATCTTCCCAGTATATTTTTTAAACTATTGATTTCGGAGATTTTTAAGGTTTCGTTAAAATTCTCACCGCAAAGTAGAATGTTATCGTGTCTAAAGCACACAATGGAAGCGAGATCTTTGTCTCGGACAGGCCACGACGGCTGCAGCGGGTTCGATTCCCGTTCGACGAAAATCAGGTTAACGAACGGATCTTATACATCGGCTAGGTTGCTTTTTCTTTTTCATATACTTTTAAGATTTTTTTTTGCTAAGATATTATTCATTTAATACTAGAAATAAAAATAGATTTCGCCTGAAAGTTAGTAATTATTTTAGGTTTTAGACAACCAGTATTTGCATCTTTAACATAATTCCGGACTGCTTATTGGTACTGCCAATTACCAACATGTTTCAAATTGATATATAAATAAACTTTTAAATATAGCTTTACATCAAAGGAATATTTTTCCGATAAAAATGCTTGGGACCTCTAATATTGCTGAGTCTCATTCAGGAACCAAATTTTATAACAATTAATATAATTGTAAGCTTCATATATTTGAAAAGAGTAACTATCGAGTCGGTAATTGTTTGTAAAATCAACCTTCCGAACCATTTGACTATTCAATAGAACTTTTAAAAGTCTACTTAAACAAAAAGATTCTTGATTTGATTTAATACGACGTACGTATAATAGGTCACACTGGTGGTAGGTCTTTTGTTGCAAGAGGCCGGCTAGGTAGGTACCACCGCAGTGTCCAATATTCTGCCGCCAAATAGTAGTGTTTAGGCACTACTGTGTTCCGGTTTGAAGGGCATTGTACGCTAGTGAAATTACTGGGCGAACGAGATTTAAGAACTAATATCGCGAGGTTGGCAACGCGCGAGTGGCACCTACTAATGGTGCTGCAAGCGCTTATAGGCTGCGGCAGCCACTTACCATCAGGTGGGCCGTATGCTTGTTTGCCAACTTCTTACATAAAAAAAAAAAAAAAAAAGGCTACTTTTTGTCCCGAAAACACAACTTGATGGGCATAGTATATTAACAATCATTTAAATATATTTTTTCCTGAACTGTTTATTTGAAGAATTTTTGCTTTCTTTTTACGCTCCGAAACATATGTAAAACAAATGCTAATATAAAATTTTGAGTCATAAAAATACCCTTAAAGGACCTAATAAATTTCGTGTGCATACATTCGAGGTTCATTATCGTGCCCTAAGCTTAATCGAAAAAGTAAAAATTGATGAGACGTCACCGTGAAAATAATTCACACACTTGTTTTAAGCGCCGAATATAAAGGCATTAACACATGAACGATATTAATATTTTAATTATTTTTGTTTTATTACACGATGAGTAAAATTAATTTCATAGTTATTTGATGCCAGCTTTGGTTAAAGTAAATTTTTAAGTACAATGAGTTCCCTATCATGATTTTCACTCCTGGCTACAAGATAAAGGTTTTAAGGTATAGAAACTTGCATATTGTGATACCCCTGATTATGCAAGCCTCCGTTGGCTATGATTATCGCTTACCAACATGAGGGACGCACGGATATTTACCACCGTCCTGATGTTTAAAAACTGTTTAAAAATAAATTGCTACTCTTTTCAGAAAATTGTTTACGCAAAAACTCTCATTACGCTTAACGTAATTAATGATCCTCAAATAGAAACAATAATTATCAAACAAGAAAGAAATTGACTCTAAAATATTACTGCACCACAATGCCATCGTATTCGTATATGTATTAGAATTAATATATTATTATTCGGCATGTGACGATGCACAGCATCTGTGAGAGTGCGTCATACTTCCCTTTCGAGTTCTAGCCAATCACAGCGACTTTCGTTTCTTTCGTCCAATGAGCTTTCGACCAATGAGCGCAGAGTAATGTCACGTGGTCACAGATGTCAACTTAGGGAGGGCTCGAACCGTTATTCTTCATAGCGTCGTTACTTCTCGAGTGAACAACATCACAAATTTAAGTAAAAGTGAAGTGAAGTGAAATACTTAAATTTAAGATGTTGAAAAAGTTTTAAGTAATAATTTCAGATTATAAGTGTTTGCAATGGAGTAAATTATTCCGTTAACATGGAGGTAAGCCATGTTGAAGGATTGTCGGAGCCTTCAGGTATTGGTAATCTACCTCCGGTATCAAGCGAGTATAAATTTGAGTAATTTAGAATGCTCGGCACCTTAAGTAAAACGGCAAACGCGGTAAGTCTGATATATAAATTTAACTAATCGAGTGATTATTTTAACGAATTTGTTGTTAACTTATTGTAACGATTTATTGTCTGCAATTACCTGGGGTGCATTCGCTGCCACCAGGAGAGTCCGGGGCCGGCGGGAAGCCGGTGCCGAGTCCTAGTTCTCAATCATTGAGCGTAACGTTACACATGCCGCCGCGGCCATCCCCGACTGTGCATTGGAGCCGCCGCGTTCAACCTTACGTATATTAGGTACCGCAGTTCCGACCATTCCACATTCAAACCTCGGCCGTGGGCACTGCTTGAAACATTTCAATGTTTTCACGATCCGAGCTGGAAGGTTGTTCGGTACACTTATGCCCTAAAGATGCATAACACATTGCCAGGATTCTTTGAACAAAACATTTAATGAAGAGCTCGGGCAATTTATTAAGGGGTAAGATTATGTGGCTAATTCGTAGAGAATAATTGTTGCTATATTTAATACCTATTTTTGACAGAATGTTACTTAGTCGAAATTTACAGCAATTAGTGGACGGGACTGCATTGCCAGATAGTGTTATCGGCCACAAGTGTTTTGATGAAATTTCAGCTAAATTTAAACGAGACTCAAAATTTCACAAAACGAATTAAGAAATAATACAGTTTGTTTGCGGAAAGCGAGCTGAATATGTAGTAAACCGTCGCGATCGCAACGAGATACATTATAAGAATTTGCAAGAGGGTCTGCGTAAGATACCGCAGAGTTCAAGATGCTTGTTTAGTGAGGCTCTTCTTCAAGCATATATACAAAATACAGGCGACATAGATAAGTGGGTTGGTTCAACCTGGAAAAAGAATCAGTCCAGACGAATACGATTTTAATAATCCAAGTAAGTGGTTTTTCAGTATCGGCAAGCCATTCGAGCCATTCGAGCGCATGATGGTGAGCTGCCCAACAAGAATAGAAATATAACGCAAGCTTCTTTAAACGATCTATAGAATACAGAAGGTCTTACAGAAGGGAAGCTCAGCCAGTTAAAAGACAGCTAGACAAATGACTCAGAGTCGAGTGCAAAGTGCGAGGGGGCTGCCTCCCGAGCGTATCGGAGGCAGTGGCAGATGGATTGGTCTCCGCAGGCTCTTCTCGGAACCGGGAATGCGTCTTGTCATTTACCTCCCGACCACTACTTGTCTACCCATCACCAAGGACTTCGCTGGTTCGAAAGCGCTCAATGACTCCCCGACTTCAGAACGGGAGTTTTACTGGGGCTGTCTCCGAGCGTATCGGAGGCAGTGGCAGACGCTTTGGAATTATCACGGGAATGCGTCTCCCATTTACCTCAGGACTACTTGTCTACCCATGACAAAGGGGTCTACGCCGGTTCGAAACCACTCATCTATAATGTCAAAGCAGATCGAATTATTACTCCGCCAACGAATGATGGAGATAGTGGATCGACAAAATCTATCCACCAGGTTTTTATCTTCAATGTTTCGGAAGCAAAAGAACCACGAAAGAGACGGACCTATATTCAACCTGAAACGATTGATTCAGTTGAGGATGCCAAAGCCTATCAAATTAATAATTGTGTCCCTTCCAGACTCCTCGCTTTCTTCAGACATTAGATTGGGTGCGAAGATAGATTTGTCTTTAGCCACCTTCCAATGGATTAGTATGCCACCAAGCCATCCGGCCAGAAAAACACCCAGGTCACATTGCTTCTTCTTAAGAATCGGCTATCAAGATCGATTATTCGAGATGACGTGCCTTTCCGGCATCAGCACCGCACCTGTTTCATGCTGTGTCGCGGAGACTCTGCAGACGAAGGAAGGTAAAGTTCTAGTATCGTAGACTTGGACGACTCCCTTCTGATTTATCAGAACTAATCCAAGTTAAGTCTTTCGGTTGCGAAAGTCTTAAGACTCATCATCTATGTGGGCAGAATCCAAGCAAAATCTTCAGGCCGTGGAAGCTTAAGATTCTTGGAACATCTTGGTTGGCAGAATCCAAGCTGTCTTTAGGCTGCGGAAGCCGTAAGATACTTGGAACATCTTGGCTGACAGAATCCAAGTCGTCTTCAGGCTGCGGAAGCCATAAGATCCTTGGAACATCTTGGTTGGAATCCAAGCTGTCTTCAGGCTGCGGAAGCCGTAAGATCCTTTGAACATCTTGGCTGACAGAATCAAAGTCGTCTACAGGCTGCGGAAGCCGTAAGATCCTTGGAACATCTCTGTTATTAGAACCCAAGTAATCTTCAGGCTGCGGAAGCCGTAAGACTCTTGTTATATATGTTAGCAGATTCCAGGTAAAGTCTTCAGGCTGTGGAAGCCGTAAGATCCTTGGAACATCTCGGTTGGTAGAACCCAAGTAATCTTCAGGCTGCGGAAGCCGTAGACTCTTGTGATATATGTTGGCAGAATCAAGTAAAGTCTTCAGGCTGCGGAAGCCGTAAAATCCTTGGAATATCTTGGTTGGTAGAACCCAAGTAGTCCTCGGGCTGCGGAAGCCGTAAGATCCTTGGGATAACAATTTGCAAATGTTTCTTCGACATTTCAACAAAATGACTCCGGCATACTAAACTTGTTAAGAGATGGTCTAGTGCCGCGGAGCTACATGCTGCTCGGTACCAATTCACGCAAAACCAACCATGCTTTCCTAGCGACGGACGCTTCGGACATTAGCTGGGGCGCCCAGTTAGATGGAATGATAATGTCTAGAACGATAGTCTGGTGTTTGGACACCGAAATAAAGGAAATTGCACAGAAACCAGAAAGAATTGCTTTCAGTAAGAGCTGCATTTAAAGCAAAAGCGAAAGTTTTGAGCAACTCGCAAATACTAATTAAGTCACGTGAGCATTTTGGAGTGCCATCGTCGTTTTCGAAGTTTGATATACAAATGGCAGGTACTCCAGATGACTTGCTTGGCTTTATTACAATCATACTTATCATGCTGTACGCGCAAAAATAGGGCGGAACACGGTGACTAACTTCAAGCCCGTCTAGATGCATGGGACATCTTAATAACAGCGGAGTGCCTCCCTGGGGTACTCGACATCATTGCGTACAATTTATTTCTATGGAAACTTCCAGCAGAATGGCCCCTCCTGCATCCAGCTTCCAGGTAAATTATCCAACGACTCTGTACTCCTCAGATAGACGTCTTTGCGAGCAAAGAAGCTGAGGCGTTGAGAAATATGTTCAACGCATTTAGCCGAAAGTGGCGGTTTCATCTGGCGTGGACTTTTCCACTACAGAGCCTACTGTGTATGGATAATTGGGGCTGGAACGATTTTGCCAACGAGTGGTAAGAAGCTGAGAAAGCAATGCTCATCTCTAGATGGAGAGAAGTCCACGTTAAGAAGTACCAGCTTGGAATATTTGATTTAAATGGTGCATTATTGTAATTTTAAGCACCCATATGGTACCAAAAGCAGGGAAACCTACATTTTAGGATCCAAATCAACTGGTTGCCTGATCCAAATCAACTGGTTGCCTGGTTGCAAGATAGCTTTCCAGTCAAGGAAGCTGATGCTCGAAGGATCACGAAGGTCAGCTTGTATACTTCTTCTAGCGTCAAGTACGTAATTTAACTTTTAAGTATTTCACCTGATCTTTACATAGATGAAGGCGATTATCGTTTATAACATCATTGTAGATTATAATAACCTTTACTTTGGTTGCGAAAAGTAATTGATTTATGTAGTGAAAGGCTTACTACTAATTGCTGTAACGCTTTATTTGTTACGATTAAGGGTTCCAATAACTCAGCTTAACGAATTGCTATTGGCAATCAGTTAAAATAAATTTTAAGAGCAGCCGGCATATCCGCTGCTCCAGGTAGTATGTATAATTTTGCTAGCAACAGAGTGAAGGTAAATCAGGGCCTTCACATGAAAGGCCTTTCAGTTAATTTGAAACCAGTGTGACTTTGTTTTTTACATATTTATAATCTAGGGGATTTTCTTATTGTTCAATTTGAATATCAAACATTGGTTTTTCAGTAATGATTATAATATAATACTATTATTCTCTGTTACAGACCCTTACTATTCCTCTTTTAATAATATCACATAGCGTCGGTTCGTGGTCACCAGGCAGCTAATAAACACTTCTCTCACAGATGCTGTGCATCGTCACATGCCGAATAATAGTACAAGTTTTACAAAACAATAAAACTTGTATTATTTAGCAGAGACGATGCACAGCATCCTAATAAGGCCTCCTGGTGAGAGACTCTATGAAGAATAACGGTTCGAGCCCTCCCTAAGTTGACATCTGTGACCACGTGACATTACTCTGCGCTCATTGGTCGAAAGCTCATTGGACGAAAGAAACGAAAGTCGCTGTGATTGGCTAGAACTCGAAAGGTAAGTATGACGCACTCTCACAGATGCTGTGCATCGTCTCTGCTAAATAATACAAGTTTTATTGTTTTGTAAAACTTGTACTATTATGAAAATAAAAACATACAATTTAAACACCAGTTGATTATGGATTTTTGAGGAAACACTTCTAATTAAAAAGCTTAAATAATAAATAAATAAACAATAATAAATAAACGCTACACACTCAACGGCCCTCATTAGGATAGTGATATCCTGTGTCGGGGTCCGGAAACATTCACAATGACAAGGACAAGTACACCCAGATCGGAAAATATGCTTGCATGGTCAATACAAACATATTATGCTCCGAGCGGGAATCAAACCCGCGACCTGTGGCGTTTAAGGCAGGTTCGCTACCGCTGCGCCACAACGTCGTCTATCTTATCTAATGCCTTTCTAACCCGGACTACGTCAGTGTAGAATTTTATATCAAAATTCAATCAGGGCGCATCTTTGGTTAGGATTGCTTGAATGTTAATTAATTTATGATAATACTTACAAAAATTCCTTTTTCTGTATTTGAGACTATTAACCGAAAATAGTAACCGCCTAGTAATAGTATAAACAAAATTCCAATTTATTGTTTATAAATAAACGCATTACTTCTCAATACATTAATATAGGTTAATTAAAATATCTTAATAGCTACGCAAAAGCCTAGAGTCGTGTTCGTGATGTTATAATCTTGTAGATTATACCCACTTTATTTTATAACTAGGCCAATCAGCTGTATAATTGAAAGAGTTTATTACCTCAGCAGTCTGTACAGGACTTAATTCTGCGTATTATATTACCTAAGGGTTTGAGCCAGTTCATTAAGGATCGTTCAATCATTTGTTAGGGAAGGGAAGGAATTTTTCTAAAGTCTTTTTGCGGGATTCTTTTGTGTGTACACAAAACGCAATACGTTGACAATTAGATATATAATATGCCTACACATAACGTCTCGATTTACCATATTTATTAAATATGATAACCAAATGGCCTTAGTTTTGTTTTAATGATAGAGTAATAAGAAATGAGATGTGTGGTATTTTCAACAGTCACACTTGAAGGCAAATTTTTCATTTATGTTAGAACTTTCATTTATGTTAGAGACGAGATTTAAGAACTAATATCTCGAGGTTGGCAACGCGTGGGTGGCACCTACTAATGGTGCTGCAAGCGCTCATAGGCTACGGCAACCACTTACCAGCAGGTGGGCCGTACGCTTGTTTGCCAACTCCTAACATTAAAAGAAACTGCTACAACACTAGTAATTACTACAAAACTAAACTAAATAGCATTCTCAAAAGAAGACAAATTAGACTTTAAAAAAAGTTAAGAGGTTCTTAATCGGGTTGTACTTTTTTAATTTCGTTTACCACGGAACTTCAATATTTATAAGCCCATTAAAGAAATGGTAAATGTACTTTCAGATTGGTCCCAAATAAATTTTGTGATGTGTGTTTGTGATACACAACGGAACTTCTTAAAATGTAAGAGAATAAAGTCCGCGATGAATGCGTTGTTGACATACGTTTTCAGAACTTAGGAGATTGAAGTATTTTTTTTAAATAGTAATAATTACTACAGAGAAATCGTAATCAGTGTTCCAGCTTTTGGAGAAAAATAAACGACCACTAAGTTTATATCTTATTTACCCTTTGTTTAATACATACCTAGCTGCCTAGTTCTTGCCAACGGTACAGTAAGATTTAATCAAACTTTTTGATAATGGCGTAAAAAAATATTCTACTTCTTCTTCCTAGCATTATTCCCGGTATTTTCGCAAGATAAGCTAAATAATTTTATCCGGATTAAATAATTTTATCCGGATTCGATAGGTCAATAGTTTTTACACAAAGCGATTACCATCTGACCTCCACAACCCAAAGGGCGAACCAGTAATTCACTGGATACTTAAAAATAATCGGCCCAATGCAGTACTAACCATTTTATTAGTATTAAAATAGAAAGTGTATTGTAAAACGGTGTTGTCCGTTTCTAGCGTGATAACGTTTGTGAGAGGACCGTTATTTCATGAAATTTGCCCGTGATAGATTGGTAGATTAAAATCACGTTCTTTGATCTGGATAAACGTCTATTTCTGTATTTATATACATATAGCCAAGCGCATACAACGAT
Organism: Hestina assimilis; assembly: GCA_023373885.1. Classification (NCBI taxonomy): domain Eukaryota; kingdom Metazoa; phylum Arthropoda; class Insecta; order Lepidoptera; family Nymphalidae; genus Hestina; species Hestina assimilis. The sequence continues at coordinate 14,104,996 of CM041747.1, read as the reverse complement.
TTATTTGATCAGTGTACTAAACATTTTTGTGCGTGGTCAGATCTTGTGGTGACAGTTTGTGACAATTAAACGTTCTCTTAAATTTTAATACATCAACTATAAATCACAATCAAAATAAGTACTTTATGACCCATCAAGAGTTAAAAATAAAAAACTTGTGTCAATCCGAAACCGAATAAAAATTCCTTTTTGGGGATTCGTTAAATAAAAATTCTTGCATTTTGTATTAACAATATCAAAATTAACTTGCATGACAAAAGTAAAGAAAAAAATAAAACTTTTAACAAAAACCCTACTAAAATGTACAGCAGTAAACATTTTACGATCTCCCGGAACATTAAAAGTAACAACTTTATCCACTAACCTTATCTAAAATCAATTTTTACTCATCGACTGGTCCCTGATCTCACTTCAATATATTCTTTGTATATACAAAACCAGTTGTAATCGTACGCCACATAATTAGAGATCCACAAAATAGATTTTTATATTTACCAATTTTAAACCTTTTGTAGCGTTTATGATCGGAATAGCACATATTTGTCCCAAAGACAATTTAAAGTTAATTCCCTGTTAATAAAAATCGTACTTATTTTTTTGGAAAAATATTATTGTGAAATAAATAATAATAAATATGGAAATAAATATATTTAATAATAATAATTAAAGAGTCTTACATAGTGCTGGCGTTAGGGCCAGTGACAACCCAGACCCACTCCACCAACCACACCGTCCACAAGTGTTATCAGTTTGGCGGTAGAAGTATCCCATCTTTACCAATCCCCCCCCCTCCAAATTGATTTGTTTATATTACCATATACGGAACCTTTAAGACACTACAATATAGAGTCAATGTCCTAGCCATAGGGTTCAACACAATTTATATTCATTTTCACACGCACACACAACATATAAAAGTTTATGTTTTACTTTTTATAAATATCCAACATCATAGGTGTCACATTATTATCTTATTTTACGATATAGACTCACATATTTAGTATTTCTGTAAGTTCTGTATTCATATAGCGTCGTTATCATGCGATGTGTGTATATTCTACTATATAAATAACACTTATCTCGAAATCATATTATACAGATTAAAATGCAACGTAAACAGATAAAAGAGATGTCTTAATTATTAAAATAGTAAGTATTGGTGAGTAATATTTTGAATTGTTATATTTGTCGAAGTAATCATTACGGAAGCTGTTTTGACTACCGGCATAATTGTACGGAAGCAACGAAATGAATGGATTTGACAACGATCGGCAAGCGTGTAAAAAAAATAAAAATGACTACATTTTTGAGCACATTGTTTTAGCATCATGATTTTTTTATATTTCTTCATCCTTAACAACTACTTAAACACTAAAACACACTCAACTGAGACGTTGTCACAATCAAGATTTTAAGAATTATTATTATTCTACCCAACTACTTTAACAATTATTAATATACTACCCTTATTTATTTATCGCTATTATTTTTAATATTTTAATTGATAATAACGAAAATCCTTTTCAACAAAAAAAAACATTAAAATCATGACCAACACTAACGCCGAAGTTTGGGCGTAACACACTCAAAAAGCTGCCCTATAAGAGCCCCCTTTTAACTATTTAGTTAGTCGATATTTAGTGCATTTTAATGTCAACAAGCTCTTTCATCTAACATTCTATCACGTCTGTGAAATATCATAGAAACGAATCACAAGCATTTATACGAACTATAAAAAAGTAGAAGAAAGGAGACGCGTGCGTTCCAGTTTTGATAAAACGGGTTAAATGTTGCTCCTTCAATTTTAATTTCAAAGGCTTTAGATTATGTTTAAAGTATATAACTATTTTATCAATAGTGATGTACATGATTAACTTATATAAATTTCGAAAACTAAGTCATGTAATATCTCATCACCACTCTATAATTTAGATATTACCGATAGATACGTTCTTCTTCTTCTTCTTATCGATTGGTTAGTGGTCAACCTAGTGTCAGAGTTGTTCAGGTCGCCCGTAGGCCTCTGACTTGACTTATCGACTGATGTCTAATTGTCAACAGCCGGGACCGACTTTTTACGTGCCCTCCGAAGCACGTGCACGGAGACGCTCGGTTGAAGTACCACTATGCGATCACCCATCTAGTGACTGACCGCGCCTAAAGTTGCTTAACCTACCGATCGTTTACCGATCAGCGGGTGCACTCGGCTATGAGCGTCTCGATAGATAGATACGTTAAAATTAAAGGACGAAAAAATTAAATTATGTTACAGAAAAAACCTAGAAGAAAGGAGTAGGTAGAGGCGGTAATATTGAAATCGGTTAAACTGGCTACTTATGAAACAGTTCCATTTGTAAACATAAATTATTCCCATTGACTAATTAATAACATGCGTGCTTGCATCTTTAAGTATTACCTTAATGGCTATCTACATATGATCCGTACAGTACACCACATAAGTTACATCTTAAATGTTTTTATGTTTCTCAAAAATAAGACGTAAGTATATTTAAATAGATATTATAATAGCTTAAAGAAATAATATCTACAGTTTACAACTCTTAAAACAAAAACTTACTCTACGTCGAGAATTTGTCTTGTTAAAGAATTGTCTTGAATTATTTTTATTAATTAATGTGGAAGTACCTATTTATTAAAGTTAATGAATAATTTATTTAAATTAATGTATACTTAATTGATTTTGTTCCAGTTTTCTCAGTCTCTGTCATCGTAAGATCACTTTTTTGTTCGCCATAAATTTATTGAAATGTATACAATGAATTAAAAGATTAAGTTTGCTGATGATGTAATGGCTTCAAACTATATTACTTCTACGATAATAATAGTTATGCAAATAAAGCGTTACACGCACAACCATTAATTCGTATGAACATACAAATATATTTTTATAACACTAATCAGAATTGACTTAAAAAAAGCGAAACTGTTTTATATTAGTTGGCAAACAAGCATACGACCCACCTGATGCGAACCGATTGTCATAGGCTATGAGCCCTTGCAGCACTCACGCATTGCAAACGTCAAGATATTAGTTCTTAGATCTTCTTTGCCCAGTAATTTCGCTAGCTACAAATGTCTTCTAAATGAAATACAGTAATGCAAAATATACTATTGCTTTGCGGACCTAGCCGACCTGTTGCAATGAAAGACCTATCATCATTTGTATAGTGAGGCGCTCATAGCCGGGTGCGTTCACTGATCGGTAAACGATCGGTGGGTAAAGCAACTTTAGGCGCTGTCAGTCACTAGATGGGTGATCGCATAGTTGTATTTCAACCCTCCGTGCTTCGAAGGGCACGTAACAAGTTTGTCACGGCTGTTAACATTTGACAACAATCGATAAGTGAAGTCAGAGGCCTACGGGCGACCTGAACAACTCTGACACTAGGCTGGCCACTAACGACTCGATAAGAAGATTGCGATAGAAGTATTCAGTGTCGCAGTTTCGGAAACATACATATACACAAGCATAATTATACAGATTGGAACACGTAACTGTTTATACATAATTATGTATATAAAATGCGGTTAAGTTGTTTATTATGAAATCATGTAAACTGCTAAGCTAAATAGCAATTCCCACAGTTTAATAGCTTACGAAAATCTAAGCTACGTTTGATAAAAAAATAATTTGAAACTGAATTGAAATTTATTATATGATTCAAAATCAGATCAGCTATCAAACCTTCCCTTTCTATCTCGCAAACTTTATTACAAGAAAGAGTAAGACAGACAAACCGTACATCTCTTAAAGATAAAGACTAGATCAACTAATCCCCAGTTTCAAGGGTGTGACGGCTACATGGGTTCATTAGCGCTATCACGCGGAGGGACCAACCGATATTGTATGCAAGCTTTATCTCTGTAAGCTTTTAGCTCGGAGATTTCTCTTCAGATGTGTAAATTTCAACGTGACAGGTTATATCGGTGGTTTTAAATAGAACGTTTATCACTGAAAGCTACTTAAACATTTTTGTACTTTTTAAAAGCTCCAAGGTGAACTTCGATTCGAAATTATCGCAGTTTGGAACGTGCACGTTTTTCTATTTAGTCTTTTTCTTCCAAGCATTATTCACGGTAATCACACAGGTTCGTTGTAAAATGGTTATAGTATATATTTGAAATTTGACAAAGGTGTTAAAGCACATATAGACAACACCCTAGATTGTAGAATCAAATCAATACTTATATACAAATATTTATATCGAACGAGAAACGAAACCTATGCAACTGATGAATTATCTATGTCAATGAGAAACAGCCCGCTAGAAACAATAGAAAAAGTATTACTATCGGTGCGCTGACAGATCATAGTTATTTAGTACCGAAAAGTATATTTGTAATACAAAATAAATAAAAAGTTAAAATGTCTTAGTACGATAAGCTTGACCAGAATCTAATTTATTTTGCCCTTTAACAGTTCGTTTGACAGTCCATTGTTTCACCTCGATTTATGTAAAGCAATTTAAATTACTTATAGATAAGAAATAGTGCTCAATGTTTGTCTAGAGCATTGCTGATCACCATTAATCACTAAAAGGTGCCAGACATTGGAACATTTACAAAACTTAAGTATTCACGCTGCATAAATGTATCTTAAGCAATCAAACGTTTTATTGGAAAAGTAATTCTATTCCAATTATATGCGCTTTAACCGCCTTGTAGTAGGGAGCCCAAGCGGGGATTTCGGGATTTACTAAAGCGCGACAGATTAATATACAGGGTTATACCTTGTACCCGGTTAAGTACCTCCACAAAACATGAGGCCCATATATAAGGCCGCCCGTAAAGGATACAGGATCAGATTAGTAAAAAAAAATTGACCATCAGAAATTCTCGAGCGCGTCAGATTAAGGTAGGGTGAGTTAATTACATCCTAAAAGTGTATATTCCACTAATCTGACAATTTGAGAGTGACGTAAAAAAAGGGGAGGGCAAAAAGTTGTAAAAAAAAACGTCATCTCGACATTCTCGAGCGTAGCTAAATTTTTTTTATTTTGAAGGAAATAATTCAAGAATAATGAAAAATATATAATCTGACGATTTCCGCAAGCCGAAATCACAAAAATTCGTCGATAAAGTTAAATGCGTGCAGTTGCGTGATGCCTACATTTCCTTCTCCGCGTTTCTATTCCTCTCTCACTCTTTCTCTATCTATTACTCTCTCACTCCGTCCCCACTCTGGTTTCTGCTGCCATGACGCCATCACAGCTGATCATAAAGACACGTGGTATAGTCTGTTAAATGTAACTTGAACCCTGCGCAGTAACACGTTTTTGGGTCTCAACCGTATGCGGTATGAAGGGGGCAGGGTTTAGTACACTCGCTCACGGTTGTTTTAGCTCTTTAATAATAAATTATTAAAAATTAAATTAAAATATAAATTAGTTTTGTCAAGTGTGTTAACATTTATTTCGAGATAATGCCTCGGATGAAGATGATGATTAATTAATCAAATAAATATAAAATATTAAACTATTTTAAGCTTTTTTTAAGTAATTTTTTTATAAATACATTTATTCTACTAAAAAAGCATACTTATTTAATTGCATGGTATTTCCTGATCTTTTCAATTAATTAAGTTTAATGATTTAAAAGAATAGAAAAAAATTTTTTGACTTCCCGCTAAGAAAAATTAAAAATTTTAATATTAGTTCTTTGAATTCAGGTAGCTCAAAATATCACATAAATTATATTTTGAGCTCAAAAATATCATAAGTACAATTTTAAGCGCCCAGGAATGGAATTAGCGGGAAGTTGCAGGGATGGCCTTTAAGGTGAACCGTTTTTCTAATTTTTTTGTCAGATCAGCCGAATCCCTCTAGATAATCGTCAGATTATGAGACAGTATGTTTAGAACATAAAAATGAACCACATATATCTTAATCTGACGCGCTTGAGTATTTCAAAATGGCGAATTTTTTTGCACATTATGAAAATGACCGCCAGTTTGCGTCCCATCGAAATCGTCAGATTAGTGAATGAGAGCTTTTTTGGTGCACTTAACACTCCTTAGAAAATCTGACGCGCTCGATTAATTTTTTTTTTCATTTTCAACCCTTAAATACAACCACCCGCATCATGCAAACGATCAGATTAACATACGTACATTATTAAAAATACGTAGGGCATTGATGCTATCAATATCTGACGCGCTCGAGGATGTCCATGCAACAGTTTTTTTATTACATATTTAAAAATCTATAGCCGCTTCCCCCACCGATGTAAAGTTATATATCATATAACATTTTTTTCTTCTTATCATCTAAGCTTTGCATCCCAATAGGTCTCTACAACGCTCGAGTAAATCCCCATTTAGCATCGTGGGCTCCTCTACCATTGAGTGTTGGTAAATAGATTTATTAAAATAATTTATAGTCAGCAAATCAAAAAATTCTAATTGTATGAAAAATTTACATAGGACTTAAGCTCGTAATAGTAATAAAGCCAAGGTTTTCCCAGCACAAATGGACCGGCTCGGCTGGAGAAGTAATATTCTCTTATAGAAAATCGGCGTATTGTAACAGCATAATTGGACGCAAATAAGCAATACCATGTCAACCCACACGAATGTCATTTCGAGAAAAACGCGTTTGAAAATTTTGAACAACTTGCTTTATATCAATTTTTTTATTTAACTTATTTTCACAAAAAATAAGTATACAAACTGCATATTTCGTATATAATATAACACAAAACTTTAAATAATACATAAATTGCATGTTTAAAAAATTGCTTTTTAGAAGTTTTAAAGCTTAAAACCCTACAAATATTAAAGAAAAATGTTCTTCAGCCATTTACCAACACGTCTGCATATATAACTCAGTTGTTTCCATTTTGTGGGTTGACATGGTATTGCTTATTTGCATCCAATTATCGTTGCCCAATCTCCGCCCCCTCAGTTCTCTTCCTTCTTTCCCATCTCATCCCTTCGCTCGTAACCCTGCGGTTGACTACGCGCCAGGATACTTCAAGCGTCGCAAGCGTTCATAGGTTGCCGTGATTGCTTACCATCAAACGGATTTATGCTTGTTTACCAACCGTCATTACATAACAATATGAGACTATGACAATTATGAGAACATCTGAAGACAGTCAGTCAGAGTGCAGGTACGGGAAACCAGGATGTCCTCATAGCCTGAACATCCTCTTAAAGGTTTAGGTTAGGTAGTGGCTAAATGGATGGTGAAGGCCGCCAACAATTGAAATGTGACTTCACCGGTTAATAGTGATACTGGGCAAAGTTCTCGTGGTAAAGAACGACCGTCAAGCGGTTCAGCGTCTTCGAAGATAATACTCCTTTACTTGATGATAATTGCATTAATTAGAGAGAGAAACGATACATAATTGTAAGCTATTCAAATCGTCGTTTGGTTTCATTCAAGTTAGATTTAAAGTTCATGCTTCATGTTGGATTTAAGAAGAAGGACCAGCGACACTGACACTTTGTTTGTAAGGAAGGGTCTGTCTATATATAATATACAACCTCTTTATCTTAATACATATAGAATTCATATTTAAAGCTTAAAAGATTAAAAATATAATAACTCAGATGGGATACCAATATGGGCCGATAATTAAATTCACTTTGAAGCGACATGAACACATTGCGGCCTGTCGCATGCGCCCGTTGCATCGCGAACGAAACCGCGACGCGGCGCGTAAAACTGTCACGATAAGAATCGATTCGGTAGATAGCAATCGACTGGATCGACTCGTCCGTAAGACAGTTGCCCGACATTCCGACCGCTATATCTATTAACGGGTAAAACCTTAATGAATCGTATATAAAATCGATATTCGCTTGGTATCGTTAATATTCATACATTAATGAACATCGATGTTTCGTAGCGTAAATAACACGTTGCTTTTGTTTTTTTTTTTTTTGTTTTTAATTTTAATCACGGTTGTTTTTATGCCAGTAATTATGGTTTTAATATCGAAATTCCGATTGCCTTACATCTTTATTGGTTAAGTAACTACATTTATTTAAGGTTATTTTTAAGGGAAATAAGTTGATTTTAATTTGTGTGAATTACGTCTAAATTATATTTTATGAACCATTACTTAAGTACACCTGCTTCAGTTACTTATGTAAATTAATATAATTAACTTAAATTTAACATAATTATCTGTGAGATTTAATGTAACAGAGTAACATGAATTATACATATTTTTGTCGAATTACTTACCAGCTTGATATAAAAAATATAATGTGTAAAAACGGTTCTACAGTTGTGAATGTGTAACTTTATAACCGATTAATTCTAGCCAGAAAGAAAAAAATGGTTATTCGGTGTACCGAATAAACATTTTTTTAAACCACACATAGAACATTGGTTTGTAAACCACACACATAGAAGAATATAATAATAAATCAACTTATTGTCTGTATGTTTAAAATTTAAAAATACTAAGCAAAAATAATAAATAATATAAAAAAATATATAAATAATATATACATAAAATATATATAAATTATCTGTAGAGTATGTAGTACCAAAACGGTGACTCCTCTCAGCGCTGTTAGGAAAGACTGATTTTCAGAGTTCACCAATCGTTGTCTCGATACACAATAACAATATATAATAATACACATCTAAATATACACTATATACATTAGTGGTATTAAATAACGACAATTGATGCTACTAAACATTTTATTAACCATCTTATAAATCTATGTCAGATTCTCATAGCCATGGGAGCTAACTAATCTGTCACCGAGCAGCAGACCAGTCTATAGATTTAAGACCACATAGTGGTACCTGAACTGGGAATCTCTGTGATCGGCGGTCACGTTGTGCCTCTACAGGTGATCTAAAAACCTCAGACAAAAGATTGCCCACTATGACAATAAGAAGAATTAGACTATGTAACTTTATGAATAAAGCAAAGCAAAGGATAAATAAATAAATAATAATAAACGCTGCACACTCAACGGCCCCATTAGGATAGTAATATCCTGTATCGGGGGTCCGGAAACATTCACAATGACAAGGACAAATACACCCAGACCGGAAAATATGCTTGCATGGTCATACAAACATATTATGCTCCGAGCGGGAATCGAACCCGCGACCTGTGGCGTTTTAGGCAGGTTCGCTACCGCTGCGCCACAACGTCGTCAACGACGGATGTCTCATTTGTTAAAATTAGGCTACAGGACGTGCCAAAGAATAGTTATATTATATAGTATATATACTCAACAAAATACAAAATTTTCAGGCATTCGTTTAAAAACGGATTAAATTCTGTTTTAGGAAGTTATTAGATTCAGGATACAAATATGTGCGCCAAAACTGTAGACTAATAACAGTAAATTTTTTTTGAATCTATTTTAAGCACTAATGGTTGTGGGCTCGATTCACGGTCCGGGCAGATATCAACATGCACGTGTTCTGGTCTGGGAGACTGTGATTCTGTTTGTGTGTGTTTCAGAACACCGACACATGATACTACTATCCTAATAGAGGCCGCTGTGTAAAATTTAATGATATACGTAATATTGTTTTTTTAATTTGATGACGGTTGGCAAACAAGGATACGGACCGCCTGATGGTAAGCAGTCATCATAACCTATGAACGCTAGCGATACTTGAAGCATCGAATGTGTGTAGCCAACTTAAAGAACAGAAGGGAAGGCATGAGAAGGGAAAAAAGGAAGGAAACAGGTAGGGTGGGAGATTGAGCCTCCGGCGCTCTCACTCATCGTACGAAACGTAACAGTACCTGATACTGTTACTTTTTTATATTACCGATTTTCTTTAAGAGGGTAGTACTTCCCGGTCGAGCCGGCCCATTTGAGCCGGGAGAAGCATGGCTCTACCACCATTAAAGATCCGCCTCAACGAAGGGCTCGTAATACGCATATGTAACAACCGTCAGGAGTCGGTTATTCACACGGGCGCTGTCCAATTTATTGACTTTTTTCCCAGGTGTAATGTTACGGCTATAAAATTCAGTTTTTGTTAACCGGGCGCATGCTCACTAGATCTCCCGTCGAGAGATATGTTGATTTACGTTTAACGCGCGTGACCTCTCCTCAGAGGCGATCATAGACGAGATAGACGATTCGAACTCGCGCACAGGATATCGGCACATCGCCTCGTGCCGATGTATCTTGGGAAATATTTCGCGGTGTACAGCCCCACTGCCGGCTATTCGGACCGAGATTGGTTAGATTTCTTTGTGTTTCACACGATTCAGTTACTGTAATAGATACTACCAGCCAAATATCATAAATTTTAAGCTTTGGCGATATTTGTACGTTGATTTCATCTTAGAACACTAATGGCTAACTTATTTTATAAAAGTTGCCAGTGCCTTTACACGCGCGGAATTAGGGATTGAACCCGTGGAATTAGGATGAAGGTTAAATTGTTATACCCAGCTAATATATAATGTCGATATCGATATAAAAAAATCCTCCTCAGTACCGATTTTTAATCTAATCTCAAATTTTTAATCGCCTTTTCTTTAAAAGATTGGTACAGCCGTTATTATTCTCTGTAAGCCCGCATTACTAACAAACAGCTAAGCAGAGTTTTCTTTAGGATAGCTATGTTCAAAATAACACTAGTTGCATTCATCATTATATAAATATCATTCTCTTCTTCAGTCTTCAGTCCCACCATACTGTTTTGTTTTGTTTCTAATAAAACGAATATAGAGTTGTAAAAAAATTGTGTAAGACTTACTGATTAAGGTTTTGATTTTTATTGGTCAATAATAATAATAGCTTTAATATAAAAATCCAACGTATATTAGGACCTGTTTCAGCATCATAATATAAAATTAATCCTCTGAATGAATTTGACATTTTGATAGTTTTTCCACTGACTATCTGTCAAAACGTCAAATTATTTGACGAATAAACTTTATTTACGAAACAGGCCCTTAATTTTATTATTTATTTATAACTAGCAACTGCCCGCGTCGTCTGTGATGGCTTTAGATTTGGCTCCAGAAAGAAATGAAAAATTTGTATGTAAATAATGCTCAATAAGACACATAATATATACCAAATTTCAAGTTCTCCGTCCTGTAGTGCGTTCTTTGATAATTCTTTAGGAACCTAACATTTTTGCGGCATACAAATTATCCTATATGTGTACAAATGCAGACCATAAGCTAACGGTATCCTATTTCATCAAAATCTGCTCCGCCGTTTTCGCGTGATTGGAGTAACAAACATCTCAACATACAAACATCCACAATTATTATATTAGTAGTATAGAATAAGAATACTTATTAATTTTTAAATTGAATACCTTAGCGATATTTATTTTCAACGATGTTTGAGATTGAATAATTAAGTGTTCGCTCAGGGGTCAAAATTCGACCATAATCATTGAATTATTGAAAATTTTACGAAAACATGTATGAATATATTTTTATACTCATTTACATTCATTCAATATATCAGAATATACACTTCTATAAGTATACTAGCTTCTGCCAGCGGCTTCGCCCGGCGATTTTAATACAGATTTTGGATGGTATTTTATAAAACGGTAAATTACATGTTTATTGATATCTAATTTTAATTTAAAAATAAAGCTTCGTGCATCGTGCTAGTTTTACAAATGATCAATTTCCATACTAAACTTTCAACCCTATTTTCACCCTTTTAAGCGTGTATTTTCTAGTAATAATAAACGCTGCACACTTTGCTTCGGAGCCTTTAATGCAAAAAACAATCTTTCGAATCTTTCCTCTTTTTAATATTACATAGAAATCTAGTATATAGATACGAATAACAGAATATAATTTAGTAATATTTATGTATAATTATTTATATTACTTTATTTTTGTTATTGACTTTTTCTTCTAAAGGTGGAAAAAATAAAACTAGTTTTTTCCAATATTTTTATTGATGACACAAAAGCTCGGTAATAATTTATAAGCTATTTAGCAAAAATAACGAAAACTGGTTGTGAAAAACAGAGGAGAGACTAACTGTTTTCGACTGACTTCAAAACAGGGGAGGTTGTTGTCTCAGTATTTTGTTAATATGTATATATATATATATATATATATATATATATATATATATATATATATATATATATATATAATTTGTCTAATATACATATAATCTATAATACTTACCACCTACTTATCACATATATATTTTTTTTTTCCTATGCGCTCAGGTTGTCTGGTAGAAATTGCTTTTTAGCAATAAGGCCGCCTGGTTGTACCATTTATGCTAAATTTATATGGTTTTTGTTTTTTGTTTTTCTTTTTGTCAGTGTCATGGTATACAATAAAGTATTATTATTATTCTTCTTATCGAGTGGTTAGTGGTCAACCTGTCGTCAGAGTTGTTCAGGTCTCTGACTTGTCAAATTGTAAATAGCAGGGTCTTTTTACGTGCCCTCTGGAGCACGGAGACGCTCAGTCAATATAACACTATGCGATCACCCATCTAGTGACTGACCGCGCCTAAAGTTGCTTAACCTCCCGATCGTTGACCGATCAGTGGATGCACTCGGCTATGAGCGTCTCATAATGTATGATACTCGATTACTCCGAGACGGCTGAACCGATTTGGATAATTGCCTTCCTGTGCCGATATTTTACCGACTTCTGAAGAAAAATATAGTTTTGGCATTTTAGTTTTGAAGTCGGTATTTTTTTTTTTGCCTATTAATATACAGATATTGTTTGCGCATCTATATGTTATGGAGCAATACGCGTGCTGCACATTAATATTTGCGTGTGAGAGAAGTAACCGTGGTTAGATTATTAATCAGGTTTACTCGGAGGTATACATAAGTAAGGTTGCTATATTCGTTTAACTTTGAAGAGTGTAGTACCAATTAGCAATTTTTTTAGCAAAGTATTTTTCATAACTGAACTGTTAAAAATCAACAGCCTTCAACCAATTTCAACCGCGTTTCGGTAATTGTTCTTTTAGGAGTCTCGTTATCTATGTCTTTGGTTCTTGATCAATCGTCATTTAATTTATATTGATGCAACAAAAAAAAACAAAACGAACGAAATGAAAAAAAATATCAGTCGCAAACTGTGAAGATATCGTGTTACATACAAGCCCAAAAAAAAACAGTCAACCTAATTGAGAACGTCATCCTTTTTTGAGTCGGTTACATTTTTTATATTAGTAATTTTATTTTTCTATAATCAAAATGAGTTGAAAATATTAAGCTTTATAATAAATAAAGCCATCGATATGCTTTAAATATATCTAATTCTATAAATCATAAAAAGTGGTACGCAGTCAAGCATTACCTGTTTATGTAGGCATATAACAGATTATTTTAATTCAATAAAAAACGAGATTTAATCTCTTGTGACACAACAACTATCAGATACAAAAACACATTCCTAAATATATAATGTGATACCAATTTTATAGAATGTAACATTATTAGCGTCCGCTCACGTTCAGAAGGACTAATTGGATTACGTCACTTTTTCTATTAATCTTCTTTCGTCCTTTTTCTTTAGAATCATTCGTAATCTTCTTTTTCTATACCCAAGACAATCCAATATTGGCCTTGTCTAAATAGAGTCAATCCACTGCATTGGATTGTCCCATTTATTCTCTATCAATTGGCTTATTAGATTGGCTTACTGGATAGTACTTTAATAGTATGACGTAGTGACTTAATTTCTTTTAATGACAAAATTTTTCACTTAACATGTGAAACTTCGACAGGGTGCCACGTTTTATAGAGGCCACCGAGGGTTATATGGGATTAAAGAATATATCTGTATCCCTACGGATATATTTTAGCTCTAGCGCAGAGTAATACCATAACGTTGAATGTTGTATAGTATTATTATACCAGTAGAGTATATCCTTCCATTCTACGGAGGGTTCAGTCTAAACATTTCCTCAGAACATTCCCTATGATAAATGCGGTAGAATATACAGAGTGATCCAACATTTCTACGCATTGCCAAAGGTTAAAGGCGATCAAACAGGGCTTGATCATCGACAATTCGATCCGCTCTACGTTGCATGCGGTCAATTGGAAGTAGCTTATACTGGAGAGCTACCGCTCAGAGATGAGAACAGTACTCCACACTATAACATGATTGTCAACGATCAACTAGCATTGTTACCAAATGTGATGACGTAAATGGCAACTGAGATAAGAGTTGGCGATAAGAAAGAAGTACAAGGAAGAGAAAGTTAACAGAGGCGTTGTAAGTTTGGGACTGCAAAATCGCAGATGAACGAAACGAAAATCAATAGTTAGGATACTGCTTCGTTTTCTGAGAAGGCTTAGTCCTCCTGCCCTTGTCCTCCGATTTCATTCCTCAAGGTAATTCATTGGTAAGTTTATACAATTCAATTGAATTAAATGCAATTATTTATGTTTAAAAAGCACTAACAGTTAAGTTAACATCTGCAGTTGTCAGTCAGTTTCTGCTTAGTTAGCGTGATGCGATAAGGGAATGCAAATTTTCTTAATGTCCTCGGGAACGGTATCAAACTTGCTCAGGATGCGCACTTGCCGACAAGATAAGGGCCATAATTTCGTGCTAAGTGATTTTTAAGGCCGTTAAAGGTTTGCGAAAAGACTAAACAATATCGTTAGTCTTATTATTTAATTTAATGTTTACAGATATAAATTTTATTTTAAAACGATTTGACTTAAATTACGGCATTTAAAATTTTATTTTGACAAAGGCATACTTTAACCTTGTTTTATGTTTATTTTATATTTTCGTTGGTGTTTATAATTGATGTCATTATTTTAAGTCGTGTGTGCCAGTTTGTTTATTGTTTTATTTTGTGGTGATCAAGGACTCAGAAGAAAGAAAAATGAATCTCTAAAGGAGTAGTTTTTTCTTTCAAATCCTTTTAATCTAAACCTCTCTCCGATAGAATGGTAAGAAAATATCTATTAATACAAAAAGAACTTTAATTAATAAAATAATAAAGCTTTTCGTCTATATAATTATGCTTGTTATGTCACTAAGTACATGATTCATAGTTTGGAAACAAGTAAAGATTAATCTTAAATTTTTGATTAATTAAACAAATCTTGAGAGAGTCCCGGGCAATATTTTAGTATTGAATATAGTAATCAATGTTATGCCTTTGAAATTACAAAAACAAAACATAAAAGTTATCTAAATATGTTTGAGAAATTTACAAACCATATTTTACTATATTAAATCTTGAGGTACAAGATTATTCAATTGTTACCCGAAAACTATTTCCGTAAATATGAATTCATCAAACATTCCCATTCAACCAATCTCAATAAAGTACAATAACGTTGGACGTCTTCCGGCATTCAAACGGACCAAAGCTACCACTGGTTGCACAACCCGCCACCCAACTGGTTGCTACGCGACGTCCTAGCAAGGGACAATTGAGCGATTTGTCAACTGTATTGGGTAACCGGTTGAAGCAGTCAATACGAAAATCGATGAGACGGAACCGCCGCGTTCCACCTCATTCATTCCCCTCCACGTTACACGAGTTCGCATACATGTCCAATCCAACGAGTAATGGATATATTGCAACTGATAGCAGTCGAAGATCTACACGTGGGTCGAAGCCCGCAAGAATAGCGAGCCTTACGCAAGATATATCTACAAAAGGGACAATGGACGAGGAATGCTCGGGAAACAAGCTTTTTGGGGATTTATTGGATAGATTTTATGTGGGATGAATTTGCTTTTCTTGCATCTACCGCCTACTATATGACCTAGTAGTAATATTTGCTATTCTGAAAATGTCCTTTACATTTGAATATTACATTTACTAGGACAAAATTATATTATTTCGATATCCTTATCTTTACATATGATGAAATATGATGTCTTTTTAGTAGTAATAGAACAATGCTCCTCCCAGCACAAATAGGCCGGCTCAACCGGAGAAGTACTACCCTCTCACAGAAAATCGGCGTAAAGTAAAAGTATCAGTAGGTACTGTTGCATTACGCGCGATCAGTGAGAGCACCGGAGGCCCAATCTCCCTTCCACCGCCTCTGTTTAATTCCTTTTTTCGTTTCTCATCTCTTCCCTCCTATCGTTTCGATTGGCAACACGAACATGATACATTTAAGTGTCGCGCGCGTTTATAGGTTGCGGCGGCTTACCATCAGGCCAATAACATTGTTTACCAACCGTCATGATATAAAAAAATCTATAAGTCTCAAAGAAAAATTGAAGCGCGGAACAATAAAATGTAAATAGTCCACGCAAGCGGAACCCTAGACAGTGCAAGCTTAGTTTAGTAATAAAGCTGTGTGAGTCTTAATTATTTTCAAAGGAAAATTATTGGTACAATTGTACAAAATATTTAAGTGCAATGAAAGACCATCTGAATTACGTACAGAGCATTAATTATTTTCACATTGAAGCCCATGAATTCCTTCCAGCATATACAAAAGACAGCACTTCACCGCCTAATTAAAATTAATATATAAGTATAAACTCTGTTCGTTGCACGGCATCAATTATTTGACCCATCTCGACCTCGATGAACTAGTGTCTGCGACCCGATACTACATGTTACTAGGTCGTCTATGGTTGCCTCGCATTGTCGGCTATTTGTACCGTTCAAAGAACTAAAGTCTTTTAAAATATGATATATTTTTTTTAAATAATATCAATGTCACATACGTCAGTGATTGGAATCGTATTTCATGTTATTATGATGTTTCGAAATAAAATTAATAGGTACGGAGATACAGATATTAAAATAGATCATCTACCTTCGTAATAGTATAAATATTGATATTTTTTTTATTTGATACATTATATACTATACCGCTGACCCGATTTTGTTTTTAACCGCTCAAAAAAGGAGAAGGTTTTTTTTTTTATGTTAGAAGTTGGCAAACAAGCATACGGCCCACCTGATGGTAAGTGGCTGCCGCAGCCTATGAGCGCTTGCAGCACCATTAGTAGGTGCCACTCGCGCGTTGCCAACCTCGAGATATTAGTTCTTAAATCTCCTCTGCCCAGTAATTTCACTAGCGTACAGTGCCCTTCAAACCGGAACACAGTAATGCCTAAGCACTACTATTTGGCGGCAGAATATTGGACACTGCGGTGGTACCTACCTAGTCGGCCTCTTGCAACAAAAGACCTACCACCAGTGAATTCTGAATTCAATTGTACTTTTTATGTTTGTTCAGATTTAGACAATTCTTCTTTTCTGTTGGAATGTATATACTTCTAGGTTGGTCACAACGAAATAAATATTTTCCGCAATAGTTGGTGTCTTGTGTGCTAATGTTTTACTTTGTTCCGACTTCTGTTGTATATTCATTTTTAGCTTTTTAGTTTTGAAGTCGGAATTTTTTGATTTTTTTTTATATTGGTATAGTGAAAGAAAACATATAATAAATACTCTTTACACTTAAATTGTAGTCCTCGCAAACAAATTCGCAGGTAAAATAAAATTTAAGATTACAGTTTCGACTGTATTATAATTGATACTGGAATGATAGCTGGATTTCATTTTGTGGTTTTTATTGAGATTATATAAACTACATAACAAGTAATAACCAAAAGCTAAATATTTTTTTATTATTTCTACGATTTTCAATGTATTTGTAATTAAAATAGACTAGATTAACAGTTGCTGATATTTCTTTATAAATAAAAATAAAACGTTTAACCACAGAACAATTACATCAAATAGTTATTTATAATGCGCTTTCATAAACAAACCGAACTACCCATATTAAATTCCACAACAATCCTGAATAATTTAATATACATGAACACAGGACACGCCACTTCAATTAAGCCGTAAAACATTACTTAAGTCACAATGACATACAAACATTATCACAATAGCGGTATAGACAAAATTAATATAAGAATAAACTCACGCAATCCACTGTATACAATCTCGTTAAGTAATAAAAGTACTCGGGTGCTAATGAATCCGAGATTTCCAAACGTATAATGGTTTATAACCCCTCGTGTGCTGTATAACGGTGGATTCGCCCACTCTAGGTGTCGCGCGACGGTACCGCCATCCGTCCCTATGTACCGACGATTTACGAGACATCGCCTACTTTATTGGGTAAAGCGATTCACATAAATCCACTAAGAACATCTCTGGGTATATTTTTAACAGGACTGTTTATTTTCGTTATATTCAAATTGATCTAACACATACTAATTCTTATATTTGATTAAATTAAAAATGTGTTAATTTTTTTATGCAAACGAAGACATACGGTTTGGTAATTATTAATAAAGATTTAAATAATAATTTGCTATTAATTAAATTATTTTCGGCGATAATGAATATGGACATTATTAATTATGATAAATTGGTATCTTGTAAATCTTTATTAATATAATTCAATAATTATTAACTCTCAATTTTAGTCGTCCGGTAACACATAATGCGGAACACCTTAATAGGCAGTTTTATATCTCAAGCAAAATATTCATCTACATATATATTCTAAATAATAAAACTGTTACTTATTGATGTCCGTATTTGAAAAATATTTGAGAAAATCTATTATCATCTACTTGCTGTGTCTGTTTTCTGTTCGGGCTGCCCATCTCAGAAATGGCTTGACCAATTTAGGTGCAATTTTTGTACATTGATATCTAATTACCTGGATCAATAAATACGATAATTTTTATCCCAGAAAAATTTGAGGTTCGCGTAGGGTTATCAAAAAACTACATTAACGAAGCGAAGCCGCGAATACAGGTAGTCATTAATAAAAATCTTAATTGGGTTTACTAGAGTAATAATAGTGACCACAGCTTTAATTTTACTAAATCACTTTGTTATAATAATAATAATCAAACCATATAAATCTTCTGTGTTTGTTACATGACCACCATACAAGTACAGTTATTTGCTAACCTACAATCTGAAAGATTGACAGACAGAACAGACACGCAGACCGGCACACGCACACAGGCCAGGCTGGGCTAACATCCGTTAGGCATTGAGGCTGCCTGGAATCTGACTAGATATCATCTGGGTATGGATCACACTATGTTTTGACCTTAGTCATATAAGGTATAAAGACCCTCTTCCAGTTTCAAATTGAATAGATTAAATATTATATTACCTAATTCGTCGGCGACGAATGAAAACCGCGTAAGTGAAATAAAAAGCTTCCCCGAATTTTGTTCTGGATAGGCCGTGTTTAATAATTTCTTATGGTTGTATATTTTTATTTTTTTTCATGACGGTTAACAAAAAAGCATACAGTATACACTAGCGATGCTTCAGTTTAACCCTAGGGATAAGTGGGAAAAAAGAAAGAGTACACAGAGGGTGGGAGATTGGGCCTCCGGCCCTCGCACTCATCGCACGAAACGCAATAGTAGTAGTTAGGTTTACGCCGATTTACTATGAGAGGGTAATACTTTCCAGGTCGTGCCGGCCTATTTGTATTGGGAAAAGGCTCTAATACTACTATTTATAAATGCTGCTTTCAACAATTAATACATTTGGGTGCATACATTTGGTACAAGTTATGTTACATGATGTTACAATATAAAGAATAGTCAAAATTTGTTTAAAATTACGATTAAAAAGTTTTCAAGCGTTGCCATGCCATTATAAATGTGTAACAATTAGGTTGTGTCTAAGCAATGATGATAATTATTTTACACAAATGGACTGTTAATATATAAATTTAGAACATACTACATTCTTAAAAGCTAAATGGATAATTTACAAAAATCTTTTTTAATTGGTGACGGATTTTTAATAATTCCTAAATGGGAAGCAAATAATTCTTTCCTTTCAGCAAAACTATAATCCTAACTAATATTAAAAATGTTACAGTGAGTTTGTTTATTTAATATTATACATATATACAAATTAATTATTTACAAATAATTACAACTGTACAAATCATGTCCACAGAGAATGGTGGCAAGAATGCTAGCTGCATTTAGATTAATAAAATAAACGTCGTAAGCTATAAAGTTGTTTCGCACTTAATCGTTTTCGTTGACTTATAGAAAATTCAAGTAATTTCAAATATTAGAAAAATTAAGACTGATTTCAAAACTAAAAACAAAAAATATGAATTTTCTACAACAGAAGTCGGTGCTAAGTAGAGCAAAGCACACGACACACAGTCGGTGTGTCATGTGCTTTGCTTTTTCCTTTGAAGAAAAATATCAGACACAGAAATTAACACATAATATTTAAATTCAAAAACATTAATATAACATAACCTATTTTAGTCCACTTAAAACATCTTTAAATAATAATATTAGCAATGCTTTTTCAAGTCATTACTAATAGCTCTATTGACCCTCCAAATAAGGTCGTAGCTTGCGCTAGGGTAGGTACAACAATAGCCCATGAGGGTAGAAATCGAAACATCAAGTCTCAACCTTCGAGTTAACGCGGAGTGTAGTCGGTCCGTTAACCGTAGAACTATTGCGGCTTTACTTTATTACATTTAATCTATTTTATAATTCTCTCTGATTAATAATATCGCGTCGCACAAATCCGTCTTCGCTGTCATGTAGAAAAAGTCGCGCGATATCTCAATCTCCATCATAGATCATAGCTTTCTAATCGGGTCAAGTAACGTTCAAGTTTACAAACTAGTTAAGGAACGGATGTTAGTTGTTTAAAGAAACTTTAAAGTAGTCCTACTGATTTAATTTAAATCTTAGTCATAATTTACTGTCTTTTGATTTCCGAACATCATTGATTGCAAATTATAACGCAAAATATCGTAAATAATATTATGTGTATTTGAAATATGTAAGAATAATAATAAAAAGAGAACAAAAGAATAATTAAATATATGCTAATACACGAATGATAACTTGATACTGCTTTTGCAACCTTTTAATGACGAGTAAATAATTAAGTAAATTTATTTTTGTAATTTTATAGTAAGTTATTATCATACGACGATTGGTAAGCGATCGGGGCGTTAAGAAACTTTAGGCGCTGTCAGTGGCTAGATGGGTGATCGCATAATGGCATTTCAATTAAACGTCTCCTTACGGACATACGTAAAAGTCGATCCCAGTTGTTATGAATTTGATAATAGTCGAAAAGTTAATTCAGTAACCTATATGGATGACCTGAACAACTCTATCACTAGGTTGGCCACTAACCAGTCGATAAGAAGAAGAAGAAATCAGTAATGAATAGAACAGGGACTAAAAATATGGCTCAAGCGTATGCTTCTTCCCTACTGCTTGGTGTAAAAAATTATAGACGGGCTAACAGATAATGTTGGCATAATAATAAGGCACCAAATGAATACGAAATCATTGACAAAATAAATGATGAAAATAGTTACAAAAATTCTAATCACACTAATACGATAAACATATTTCTTACGAAATGTGACATAGCCCTTAGTTCTAACAAGTGTAAAATTCATAAAAACATCATCACTAACACATAAAAGACATCACAAGCCTACAACGTGTATCGTAGACGAGATATCACGGATCCCAAGCATCTAAGTGTTCAATTACCTTACGTTATCTTATCTTTAATAACATTATACAGTTTAACTTTACAAATAAAGGAAATGTTCTATGTGCCGGACGAGTTTTCTCGAGTTTTTAAAAGTCAATTAAAGACTGATCGATGCTTGTCTGTTGATCTCAAATTATTATTTTAATCGTGTTTTTAACGACGTGTAAGGATTTATCGCGTCGTTCAACGTTCCCCGTGCGATGCACGCAATGCTTGTGTCGAAACAAAAAAAACAATAAGCGCTTCGCAAGTGTACGGCAAACTTTACTTTTAATAAGTATTAAATTTCAATTCATACAAGAGAAAGAATGTTAAGAAAATTAATTTTAAAAAAAGCAATATCAAACAGTTTTGTTTACAAAATTAACATCCCGTTATTTTCCCACCTCGACTATGCAAAATGTTTACGTATTCCTCAAACCGTATTGGATCAGACATTTGTCACAAAAGTTATTCGACGATGCTAGGGTTTCCGCACTGTGTCATTCTTTACCGCAGACTATAAGATGAAAATTAAAAGCATTAATTAATTACTTATAGATATATAAACCCTCTCATCGACATGAAGGATCTCCGATGGATCGGGAACTGTTCGGAATCCACACTGATTAAACGTAAATTATTAGCAAATATAATTCATTTAATATATAATAATTTACATAAGCAATCACGATAGTTTTAATAATAATTGAATGAAATCATTTTTGCTTTTTGAGCCCGCGATCTTTGGTTAAAGACCATCGGTTAGACAAATGGTTATTTGTACCATTTTTTTGACCAATACAGTTATTGTTATGATATTCTACAATCTACGTTAAGATAAAAACATATACTCATAATATTATTAGTATCACGGTTCTCCATGAGTGTGCGAAAGCTAAACCCGTTAGAATTTAGATTTGTAAAATGCTAATTCCGAAATGTTTACAGTAATGAAATATTTTAATATTCAAATACATATAAATAAAACAAATAAAATTAAGATTAATTAATGTTTTATCGATTAAATTCAAACGAAACTATTCGTGGAATTTAAACAAAACCAATTCTGCTTTTATAGGAGCCGGGGAAATATAAAGTAGTAATACCCATTGCGTCGTCATTTCCACAGAAGAGCAGTCTTTTTATATTAATGACAGGGATCCGTACCTTATTTAGATGTGCTTACACAGAATTTCCTTTACATAATGAAAATACGTGTTTTACAAGTTTTTTCATCGCCGCGGGACACGCAATAAATAACAAATTAATCGCTCTCTTTAAAGAAGGCATTCCGATATTTAATGGAATTTACTATAGCAAGCACTGATATAGCAGTGAGGGCCTCGGACCAAGGATGTTTTATTCTTTTGCTGTTAAACAGACATAGAGATATATATTGAGTAGTAGGCGTATATTCCTATATCATTTTTTTTTTGTCTACGATTTCGTCTCATTGGAGTTTTATATTACAGAGAAATCAAGCTTTAATCTATCTTCAGGGCTACTAGACAAAGACTTATAATTAAAATAAAATAAAAACACATCTCAGGGCACACTACAATGGCAGGCGGAGAAATGCCGTGGTTGACCTCGCAGGAGGCATCCAAGGGACGGAATCAATTTAAAGTCCCCGTAAGGTCGGGTCTCTGTACTCACCTCACCGCTCAGTGACGCTGTCAAGGCCAATATCCCCAAAACCTATACATACACATTCCGAAGAATACGTTCAGCAAGTTTTTCAAAGACCAAAACCTTCCAATGTACTTGCTTTATCGTTACAATAAGTAGATATACTGCCGAAGTGCCTAATCTACTAAATTCACAATGATCGGTCTATGATCTCGTTTAGAAATTGTGGTTTGTTCTAGACAATATGGTATTGCGTTCAGCCTGCAGGCCTAGACTTGTTGAGTGCAAGGATTAGAAAGTTAACGATTGATATAAATATATGTTCGCCGATATAATTAATACTATTGTATAATCACTAACAATGACGTTTAATTTAATTATATTAAAATTTACTAATTGGATTTAATAATTAATTAGTTGAACTTCATGGTCATACAATTTGTGATTGTATTAATTATAATTATGTGTAATTGGATTATTTTAAATAAAGGGCTGCGTAGCACTGTAGAATACCTATTGAGCTATGTTTTTAAAGGGTTCGGAATCCGATCCCGATCCGTCCCTGTATTACAAATAGTGACCGACCGAAATTTCGGTTTCGGTTTCGGTTTCGGCCAGTTTCGGCCAAAAATCTAGTTTCGGCTTTAGTTTCGGTTTCGGCCAAAATATAGGCGAAACTTTCGGCCTCGCCGAAACTCGAGTGTTCGTGAGTTTTCGTGCGTGCGTTCGGTAAACTTCGCACCCAACTCTTGACCGCTCGCTGACGCGGCCAAAAAATCTCCAGAAATAAGTATTACATTGATCTTTAAAATATTGTGAACACAACCTATTATTAGTTAGTCATATACCTAGTATATCTAACTACAAGTTGTTTCTTTTTTAGGTTTACTTCCAATAGTAAGTCCTATATATACATGACAGAAAAAATGGTTATGACTTTAATGAATTTTTAGTTTTTATTTTATTTAACTCTATATAACTGTCTATATTATATACAGTGGTGGTCAACTAATTAGGGACATGGGTATAATAAGAGTAACATTTATTTATATTTTCCGTAATTTCAGTTTACATGACGCATTCATTACGTTTTTTTAATGTTGATCGGATCTTGATCATTTAATCAATGTTTTATTAATAGAATTATTAATTATTGGAATGGATTGTAATTAAAAATTACAACTATTAAAATTGAACTTTACTTCTCTTTCGTGCTAATATAACTCTGGACAAGTAATTAGGACACTTAAGAAAACATTAGAAAAATAAACGCAGAATGTAATGGAAGAGAAAAATGTACATTTATTATTATTTCATCATATTCATCTAAAAGGCAACGTTTTCTAATAAAAATTAACATTAAATGTGATTGCCATTATTAGCTATAGCCATATCGACATCGGCGCGGCATCGACTCGATCAAATATGATAAGTTTCATTAGTGAAGTTCAGGCGTCTTTGGAACTACTATAGAGTTTTTTTAAATTTCCATTTTGTTGTACCACAAATGTTCCAAAGAATTCTTGTCTAGGTTATTGGCAAGCCAATCTAAAACTGATAGTATTTCACCGGCTAGAAATTATTTAATAAACAGTGAAGTATATTTTGCATCGTTTTCGTGTTAATGCACCCATGTAACTTCGCCACTAAGTTCTACTCTTTTAATAATTACAAAGGCCACAAAGGGATTTTTTATAAAGCTATTACCAGTCTACGATCTAAATTTCTTTCTAGGTACACAGTTTCAGTAGTTTTATAGGTTTGAAAATATTGCACAGCGTTGAAAACCGTTTATTTTTTAAAATTGAAAATAAATCAGTAACCCTTGCTGTTTCTAATAAGATGGTCAGCGAGTAAATTAGCAATTTCGATGCAAGAGATTTCTTTTTAAATAAACCACCATAAAATATTCTTAGCTTCGTACCACCATAAAGGTGCACACCATTGAACAGTATACTTTATAACAAACAGTATCTCATAAAATTAAACTTTTAAAATATTTAACCATATTGTTTTCGGTTCCTAATTAGTTGACTACGAATGTATACATGCAACTAAATGTAAAAAAAACTTGAAATTAAAAATTTCAGTAAAAAAAACGTAATTTTAAATATTTTTTAAAAAGTTTCGGTTTCGGTTTCGGTTTGGGCCGAAACTGAGAGGGAGGCCGAAAGTTCGGTTTCGGTTTCGGTTTCAGCTGAAAAACCAGTTTCGGTCGGACCCTAATTACAAATACACATTGAGTGAAAATTACAACTATATAACCTATACGTTTCGCTCGCCCTCTGACAGACGTACGGATAGACAACGTAAGCTAAGTAATACGATTCTGTTGATATATTTAGACACGGAACCCAAAAAGAATATACTTTCAGAGTATAAAATACACTTCTTAAATATATAAGCATCTCTAAACTGTTTAACTTAAATTAAACATGATTTAAAAACAAAAATACTGCAAAAAATCACATTGGACATATTTTCGAATTTCATATACGAAAATCGCAATAACAGTAACTTTAGCACGTAACATTGATAAAATACGGTATTTATAAATTCATGTGATAAAACCGGACGTTACTGGACATCTTCCTTCATAAAGTTTTATTGAGAATCTGATAATCTTAACTTAATGCCAATGTCCCAACAATTATACAGGGGACTCGATTACATGAGGCTCGTCGGCTATTAACAAATTAGAAGTTTTAAACTACTATCCCACGTTTCTTTTCCGGTTTATTATTTTTCTAGAAGCAACTTAATTAAATGTTTCACTAAATTTTAAATTCCATGTTCAACGGGCGTTAGACATGCGGTGTTCAAAGACGAAATCAAACACAAAATTGAGACGTCATAAAGTAAAGGTGGCTAGAATTGACTAATTCTACTTCTTCTCTGGTAAGTTCAAATAGAATCCAAATGGGACAACGACTAATACCATGGCAGAAATTTACCGGCGTCGGGCTGTGACGACCACATCGCCCGCTGTTGGGATAACCTCTGTCATAGCAGAGATTATTCCACCAGTGCAATCACACACGCTGGTGGTAGGTCTATTGTTGCAAGAGGCCAGCTAGGTAGATACCTCTCGAGGTTGGCAATGCGTGAGTGGCACCTACTAATGGTGCTGCAAGCGCTCATAGGCTACGGCAACCACTTACCATCAGGTGGGCCGTATGCTTCTTTGGCAACGTGTAACCTTAAAAAAAAGAAAGCTAATAGCACTAGCCACCTTTGCCCTGCCTATACGCAAGATGCAATTGGTTATACGCTGGCTGATGACCAGTCACTTGAGCTGTAAACGTACATAGGCTAATTACAATGATAACGACGTCATTGATAAAAGATATCCAAGCGCTTTTAAAACAGAAATTCAAATTGAAATCTCAATAGAGTTCGCTACGCACAAAATGAATCCTGAAAACCAAGATGCTACTACTGAGTTACTTCCTAGTGACATGTGTTTTTATGTTAGAGTGGGTTATCAGACAGGAGGGTCACCTGATGCTAAACAATTACCGCCCATGAATATCTGCAGCGCCAGAGAGCATGCAGATGCGTTCCAACCTTTAGATGCAACTGGTTATTCGGTGGCTGACCCCTAAAAGCAACTGACGTAGTAGTGGTCACTTCACGAGTTTTTCCTCAATGTACGGTGGTAACTAACCAGATGGCAAAACTAGATGGCACTATATTGTTGCGTTGACTCAGTAAATGGAGTAGTAGCACGACAATGAATTGGCTTTTAAATTAAAAAAAAATTCAGTTTTAACACTTCTACGTGACACCTCGGATAAATAAGTCACTTTTAATCTTCTTATCGATTGGTTAGTGGTCAACCTAGTGTCAGAGTTGTTCAGGTCGCCCGTAGGCCTCTGACTTGACTTATCGACTGCTGTTTAATTGTCAACAGCCGGGACCTCCGAAGCATGGAGACGCTCAGTTGAAATACCACTATGCGATCACCCATCTAGTGACTGACCGCGCCCAAAGTTGCTTAACCTACCGATCGTTTACCGATCAGCGGGTGCACTGGGCTATGAGCGTCTCAGTCACTTAATAAAAATATTATTCAAAGATTATCTTTTAAAAAAACCTTATTATATTGGCTAATAAAAGTAATAAAATGGTTAGGTTATAGCAATTAAGTATGATATGTATTATATAATAAGTAATAGTATACAAGCAAATTAAATAGATGGAGCATTCGAGATATTATCTTAATCTGATTCATTTTGAGTCACGATAACCTAACAATGTCATGTACCATAGTATTCGTAACTCCACTGTGAAGATATTCTGTGTCCGCGATAGCATCAGACTCCCCGTTGGCTTATTGATAAGGTTTCCATACTTCCCGTGTATGCTGGAATGCTCCTGAGTTTATTTAATGTAATTTATATGAAGGTACTGTGGATATCTCGAAGGGAAATTTATAACAACGCACGCGTATAACAATCGTGTGTTATATGATAACGAGTACATTGATATTTATTACATAAATACAATCGGATATATTGATTTATCTTTTTTTTCCTTTTTTCATACGATGATTTACAGTTTTCGATTCGAGGTCTTTTGGTTTGTTTTATTTGTTAGTAGTATCGGCCCGCGACTTCGTACGCCTTAGAATTAACAACAAACAGAATTGAAGCTTTTGTATGGACACCGTTATGGCGTTGTGGGTAGCGAGTCTGCCTTTAGTCTCGACGGTTGTGGGTTCGATTCCCGCTCGGTCAGTTTTTTGTTTGTTATAAATATCTGTTTCGGTTTGGTCATTTGTCCTTGCGGGGCTCCCCACCGTGCCATCAAGCCATCAAGTCGGAAGTAATACATAAAAATTTTTTTTTAGTTTTCTTGAAGATAAAACTAGTTTCTCCTATTTGACATTAGAATGCAACGATATCAGATCTATCTATGACTCCTCAAAGAAGTTAAGTACTGAATTTACGACATTTAACAAATCAAAACATCAAAGAAGATTTTTTTAAATCTCCATTTTATTTTAAGCATGTAAATATAAGCGGTTATACTGAGCCAGACGGATACACAATACTTCTGAGCAAAACAGCCATGGATTCAGGGAGTTCTGACCAGTCGATTAGATGTCAATTATAACAATAGTTATAAATAAATAAAATATACAAACACATACAAAAACAAAACAAGTATAACATTCGTTTGGTACACATAACGGTTAAACAAAGACAAGTATTGCTTGATAAATGATAACAAACAATACCCATCAGTAATTCAATACCGCTATACATCAAATTCCAGAATAGCCACCTTAAATTGAAACGATTATGATGGGCAGAATAGATTCGCTTGAGGTCAGGCGACATCACGAAGCGAGCGAGGTTAAAGTGCGCTTGGCTGATAGTTGTGAATTCAGGCGATACAATGGCCAATTTCTTGATGGATTTTACCGTAAACCCGAGCCATTTAATCATAATCTCACAGTTTCATAACTTTGATGAACAACAATTTCAAATTAAAATTAATGACTTGACTTTTATAAGCTTGTACGCGACTGTATAGTTTATTTATACTAAACCAAACTTCCAAACTTTCAAAGGCGTCGGGATGTGACGACCCCATCGCCCGCTGTTGGGATAACCTCTGTCACAGCAGAGATTATTCCACCAGTGCAATCAGTCACACTGGTTGTAGGTCTTTTGTTGCAAGAGGCCGGCTAGGTAGGTACCACCGCAGTGTCCAATATTCTGCCGCCAAATAGTAGTGCTTAGGCACTACTGTGTTCCGGTTTGAAGGGCATTGTACGCTAGTGAAATTACTGGGCGAACGAGATTTAAAAACTAATATCTCGAGGTTGGCAACGCGTGAGTGGCACCTACTAATGGTGCTGCAAGCACTCATAGGCTGCGGCAGCCACTTACCATCAGGTGGGCCGTATGCTTGTTTGCCAACTTCTAACATAAAAAAAAAAAAAAACCACAATGGTGGTAAGTAAACAAAAGTTCCACTGGCCTAGCTAATGAATAGTATCTTTGTCAATTTTATTTGAGTAAAACGTGAGTGCTAGAATGAGACGTAGCAGAGAAGGAAAAAAGGTACATAAGACATAAGGGACTTGGGGAACTGTTATGAGTTGATACAGATAGACGATCTATTTATACCAAAATAGCAATGTTATATTAAATTTTATTTTTTTTCGAATTTCCGTATATTTAATATTATGTTACTAACAGTTATTATATAGCTAGTGATCAAATCCTTTCATTTAAAATTCGTTTTTTTAATAAAAAGAAATTCAAAAAAGAATGCGTCTGCCGGTAGTAAGCCAGGATGAGAGGTGAGAGAGGAAATGAATGAAAAAAAAAGAGGTAGGGTCTGTCCTTCCAGCACTCTCAACGAAATTAACGAAATGCAACAAAATGTTGACTGTTACTCAATGTAGATATTCCGTGCAGTGTGTAATATTGCCTCGGCAAAGCCGGTCTAATCATGACGAAAACAAAGCTTTACTACAAGAGAAATCCTTGATATAAGGCTAAATAAAAACCTCACCTTGATATAAAACTTTTAAAAAATGTATAAGACTTAATAAAAACGTCAAAACTTTAAACATATATAAGAGAAACATAACACTTTAGCAAGTTTCTTATGGGTATAGGATCTATGTGCTAATAGTCATAACCTGACCTCCGCCTACGATAGTCTTCGTGTTAGCTTTAACCTTTAATTGTCTCTAAATCTGGAATAATGTATGCGTACTGAGTCGCAAACAATAAATCTATCTAAATGCGCTATAACTAAACACAATAAAATTGTTCAACAAGCAGTTTGGAAAACCTTTGCCCTGCAATGATACCAGGATAGCTCATTATTTTGCTTACTTTACTGCGTATCCGTGAAATAAACGCATTTCATTACGAATTAACACTTATAGTTAATGCATAAATACTGATCACTGTTTAATAGAATACTGTTCCAAGTCTTATAATATTACTCGATAGTGATAATAATTATTGGATAATTATTTTCTGTAAATGTAAATTATTCTGCAGTGTAAAGTAATTATTTCAAAATAATTGCTTAGCTCTCAAATCATTGGTGGGCTGTCTCAGCTTGCTGGTTTTGACATGAATAGTAGTAGTAGAGGAAATTACTTCTAGCAGCCAAAATCTTCATCAAATTGCTGTCTCCGTGCACTGTGAAACCACCGATTCCAGGAATCGGGAAGAGCTTCAGGGTGAAATTAAAATTCAAAGTTAACAATAAAACCAGGGTTAAATATTAATTTTGATTGGTCTTTCTTGTTCTACGATCCGAATTTTATGTACATATACAGGGCCATGAATCGTCGATTAAAATATTAATGTTTTTACCTATGTATATATGACGGAAACACAGACATATCGAAATTATAAGGTTTATGATTATAACATTAGGCTCCGGAACCCCAAAGATCTCAATAATAACTCTTAACTTTCAAGTAATAAGGTAATTAAAATAATTGTATTTAATGTCATTTAAAATATTGTGATGTGACAGGTATGGACGATAAATTAAAATTAATTGTGTGTTAATAAAAAACTCACAATAAAAAATCTTTGATCCAATACCGCCGTTTATCTTTAAAAAAATAATGAACATTACAACAAATTAAGTTATGAATAAATTACCTTAAAGACCAACAAATGCTATTTAATAACTCAATTACATAACTTAAAAATGTTCTTAAAGTAAAAAATATAATGTTAGGTGAACATCTGATCTTATTTGAAGATACTGATTTATTACTCCGGAGCGAGAGTATTTAAAATATATTTAAATGTTAATTAAGCTTGAAGATACTCATGAGAAATGTTATACATATTTATAGAATATACTAACTTTGTATGTGATCCTTCTGAAATGAAATTGTAAAGAGCAGCAACAATTCGACACAGAGCCGACTGGCTCTGCGATCACAAAGCTTTCTCATTAAACCGTCAACGTTTCAAACCGTGACACTAAAAGTCATTCCAAAGAAAAAAAATCATGAGCCCGTTTTGTTACATTTCTTAACGCTCGGAAAAAGAGCACAAAATTTTTTTTCTTAGGTGAAGCGTGACTGTCGTAATTAAGTGGCGAGAAAGCGATCGTGTTGACGAAGTGTGGCTCTACTGATCAATTGAATCGTACTATAACTGATGAGCCATCCATTACAATTATTTAACAGTGCAGATAATATATAGACAATTTTTTGTTGGGATCGTGTGGCATTCGAAGTAGTCATTTACCATGTCTCATAACATAAAACCCCTTAATAAGTTGCTTCCAATTTAAAACCGAAATTATTTTTAAAGTCCGCTGTCTCTCAGAAGAGGGGACCCGTCGGAGGCCAGATTATAAATCATAAATGCCACGTTAGCCTCGCCAGACGGCCGGCTCGTATCGAAATTATCGCCCGCAAGCCCCGCGTAAAATATACAAAACAGTTTCAGGTTACCGCGTCAAATATTTCTTTGAGACATCTAAAATAAACCACACTGACTCATTAGCTCATACCAGTTTCTTAGAACGGTTAAGAAAACACGTAAACTATTAAGATGCTTATTGTATGAGCTGTAAGTTCTATTATAATTAAAGATGATCATATGGGAAATGGAAACAAATATGAGAACGTATTTAAAGTTTGCAAGCATCCTTCAGTTTCAAAATTAATTGCAGTATTCAACATTACATTTCTTTAAAAGATTTATGTTTAGTATCCAAATATGTCTAAGAAACTCTTCAGAGAATTTACTCGTTTTTCTAATACTATAATATGTATATATACTAGCATCTGGCTGCGGCTTCACCCGCATGAATAACAATTTTTAATGCGCCATCTTTATTGCAATATTTATATAGTTTCTACCCCATACAATCTTTCATCCCCTATTTTAACCTCTTCAAGACTTTTTTCCAATAAAAAGTAGTCCCAAGGTCTTGTCTATATCTGTATCAAATTTCAACAAAATCAGTTTATCGGTTTAATTGTGAAAGTGTGACATACAAATAGAAGTTACTTTCGCATTTATTACATTACATATCCATATTAGTCTAAGCCACTCTTGAGAGAATTCTCGTTTTTATGACGCGATTGCAATTTCAATCAGTAATAAAATTTGTAAAGCAATATAATTGATTGTTTATTTGTTTGGATGCAGTTAAATTGCTTCTAAAATAGTAATTTGCAAAATAACAAACATATTTAACCTTTAAATTATTGAGTAAACATACAGCAAGAAGACAACATTAGTTGTATTCACAAAAAGCACTTCATAATGACAAATAATTATATGAAATGAAGGCATGATTCAATATTAATATTTAACGTAAACCTTTCTCATCTTAAATAAGGTTACGTGAAGTTTATTTAATACTAGCTTCTGCCCACGGCTTTGTCTATGTAATATATTTTTTTTTTGGAATGAGAATAAATGTGATGATAAATGTAATTGCCCATACAAATTTCTTCCCTTATTCCCCCATCAAGTTTTGTTTTTGCCACAAAAAGTAACCTATATCCGTGTCCATGGTCCCTTCTATAATATAGTATATACCAAATTTAATAACAATCAATTGAACGGTTTAGGTATAAGTCTTCAGAAGGAAACAAACGCACTCACTTTTGTATTTATAATGTTAGTAAGATTTTTCTGAGTATGTATATAGAATTCAAACAAACACACAGGCAGTAACCTAAGCCTACCATTAAATTACTTAAGGAATCGTAAAAGGTGGTGCAGTGGTAGCGATCCTGCCTTGAGCACCACAGGTCGTGAGTTCGATTCCCGCTCAAAGCAGATTTTAGTATTGACCATACAGTCATGTGTTTCGATCTGGGTGTGTTTGTCCTCGTCGTTGTGTATGTTTCCGGATCCCAGACACAGGATATAACTATCTTAATGGGACCGTTGAGTATATGTAGCGTGTATTTATTTATTCCGTACAAAATGTTAAATTTCTAAGCCCACCTATTTTAATTAAGTTTTTTTAATGTTTTTGTCAGTGATTGACAAGGTTTCATTAAGAATTTTAGCACATATTATTTTTAATAATAACACATATTATGGAATGGATCCGTTGTTTTATGAAAACAAATCTTTATTTTCGTTCATCGATAAATAATGTCAAACATAATAAAATGATCGTGCGCATTGCGACCGTGTCTTGTGTGGGCTAGAATAGGAGCATATAAATAACAACCTTTCATTGTTCCGAAAGGTTCATGATAAATGTACTGAGTTTTTAATTCGGTTCACTCAAAGATATATTTCGTCGAACATTTTTGATAAATCTCAAACATCGATCCGTCTAAACTAAAAAAAAACCTGAATGCTTAACGACTCGCAATTATAGGCTAAGTAAAGCTATTTAGATAACATAAAAATATTTGTTAAGTTTAAAATAAGGCTATCTGATTCTAAACTTGTTTTAAATTAAAGACCGCGATAGGCGGCGAAGCAACGAAAGATGTTCCTTTTATGTACTTCGTAAATTTAGTATTATTATGAACGTATTATCAAAGTCATGTGCTAGTATAATTTATTAAAATACCACAAAGTAAATCAAATATTTTTATTACAGTCACGATATTTAAAAAAAAACGAATAACGAATTGGACTCCGCAACAGAAGAGACCCAGAGGAAGACCCAGGAAGAGGTAGATTGATTGCGTCGAGGAGGACCTGAAAGGTAAAAGCAGGAAAGCATAACAAACATTGGATAAAGAAGGCCAGAGACAAAGCCATACGGAAGAATATCGTTGTGGAGGCTAAAGCAAAGGGCTGCAGCGCGAGGAAAGAAGTATTGCCTTCTTTCTTATAATAGAAATGATAATAAGGACTACTAAAATTTAAAAAAGGAGTGTTTTAAGAAATTCTCATAAGAGACGTATAATTGCTTAGGGCCGATTTATATGAGCGTATAAGCTCGAAGCGCGTATAGGCGCGCTTTTTTAAAATACGCGCAACTCGTACTAGCATTGATGCACTTAAAAATTCATATAAGCGCGTAATATAAAGCGCTATAAATATTCTACTTATAAGCCACCACGGGTTTGAAAGTACACACCGAAATAAGACAGATTACGGGCGTTTTAAAGCGCGAAATGAAGCGCGCGCTTAAGAGCGTATACCGAAACGACAGTAAGATACGCTCGAAAATAAAACACTAGTCTGAAACCACCCCGTAGGTGTCCCTGAAACAAAAACATGATTTTTTTGATTCTATGATAGTACTAAATATTTACTACTGTACTTGTACTTAATAGTATAAGTTTTATCGACAACGATGACGGCAGCTGAAGAAATTACAAAAAAAACACATATTATTCTGATTTATTGCGAATGAATCTACGGGCAGAAGTAAGTAGTATAATAAATTTTTCAATAATTCCCTGTCACCAAGGAGTCCGTATATCGTTCGGAAATAGTAAAAGGCGTTGTTAGATCTTTGTGACAGTAATCACTGTTGCAAAAACTTCACATGCACCTCCAATTACAAACCATCTACGGTAAGCCTACGTGCCTAACATTACGACTGGATAAAATCTAACTCCCCTACAAAGTTTATTCACCTAAAATAAATGGCAATTATTTACAAAGTTACATCTCGATAGCGCGTTATATAATTATATCATCGGACAAGAAATTGAATGAATCTAAAAAATGTATGAATAATGTGTACGGCATTTTAGAATTTCAGGATAATAGCTACAGGGTAAAGCGTTGCAATTATATCAAAAGCGTCTTCCATCCGTCCGTCTGTCTGTGAACGGCAAGATGGCTGCCGCATGCCAGTCCAAGATTGACTAGTAGCTGAACGTTTTGCCAAGGGCGATCTAGGGTAAGTCGATCTATCTCGCTTGGCATGGAACGCTCTTGCCGTCGGTAAATTAAAATTCTTTTTATTTGTTAAGTGTTGCGATTATCTGTGGTACTTTTAAATACGATGAATGTTTCATTTAAAATGAACTTTTATTTAACGGAATGCATAAACAAGTGCATCGGTTCTGAACGTATTGATTTCTTATAAATATTTAAATCACGCACTTCAATTTATTAAATAATTTAAATTTGATTGTCGCTTGATATCACATTTGCCAGTTTTAAATTAAGTGTATACGAAGCGCTCTTTAATTTAAGAATGACATTGAAATTATTTTAATTGTAATAAAAAATATGTGACACTCTTAACGAAATAACTTATTATAACCTGATTTTGA
Organism: Hestina assimilis; assembly: GCA_023373885.1. Classification (NCBI taxonomy): domain Eukaryota; kingdom Metazoa; phylum Arthropoda; class Insecta; order Lepidoptera; family Nymphalidae; genus Hestina; species Hestina assimilis. Next base: position 14,069,687 of record CM041747.1, on the reverse strand, counting down.
TGAGCATAGGAGATAATTGCTTTAACATGAAGTAGTGATTGATTCATTAAAAGATTGAAAATCTTAATAATAATTTGGTCTAACTAAAAATCTAACACCGCAGTTACTTTTTGCTGAGCAACATAATGCAAAACAACTGTAAGCAACTTTCTTCAACTTTTGTAACCATTTTGCGATTTGTTTAATGTTGCTCATCACATCCATACTACGGGTAACATTAATCAACATATTATAACAAAGAGTAATAATCATCAACAAGCGATTTGCACGGTATATGTTCACAAATTTCGGCGGATATTATCGAATGCTACTAAATATTGCTTGTTTCCAAATATTGGGCAACGGCAACATGTAGTTACAACAAATAATTTTTTCTTATCAAATGTTGCCCACCAACATTTGGAAACGTAGCTTTAATGTAATGAAATCATATTTGTTATAATTTAAATATCAGAAAAATTCCAACTGAATGAAGCTTCCATTTGAAAAAATCTTTCTTCATATAATTTATGGAACAAAATAATCCTTGCATTATAGGAATTATAATTTTCTCCGTCCGAATCTCAAAAAATTTAGAAACTATTACTCTACTTACCATTAAAATATCTTAAATATAGCTTATATCGTACCTGAAAATAAAAACAAAAGAGTTAATTATTTTAACAGAAAACTTCAGAAAAATAAATAAATCGGCAGAAATCAAAATACAAGCGGTAGATTTGAACGCTAAAAAACATAATAAACACATTAAACGGTTCCCGCCTCAGCTGCCAAAACCCATCATTACACAAATGTATTTGCCGTTAGGTCGCAACCACATAAGTCACATTTATCGCCACATCAAAAAGCAATCAAGCGACAAAAGTTGGGGCGAGTCATCTAAAGGAACTCGACGAATATTTTGAAACGCACTAATCGATTCGAGAGAGGCCACAGGTAACCCCGGCCTTAATATAATTTACTGAGATCTATAAAAACATGGAACACACAGGATACTTTACTGTAAATTTTAAAATTTTTAAACGTTTTATCTTTAGCTTTTCTACATCTAAGATATTGGATGTACAAATGGGCTAGCTTGACCTTGGAAGTAATACCCTATCACGCAGAATTGGCGTAAAGTAACAGTGTCAGCACTGTTGCATTTCGTGCTGAGGCCCAATATCCCACCCCCTATTGCCTTCCTTTTTTCATCTTATATATTTTTATTATTTTTCATAGGTTGCGGTGACTGCTTACCATTAGGTGTATACTTATTTGATAACTGTAATGACATAAAACGATTTTACGTTTTCTGCCCTAGTACAAATACAAAGCAAATACTTTACGTACGAAATGTAATTTTTAATTCAGGACTCTGTTTACACTTTAACGATTATAATATAACTGTACTAACACACTAAATGAATTAGATACAATTAAGTTAGTCTGTTTCTTAGAAATAAAAATTTTTAATATTAAATAAAATGCATGATTTAGTCGTCGTTAGATTAATAATAACTATGATTACGATTCCCGTACTTAGAACCACTCCTGCGCATCCTTTAGTTTGCCCCAGACACCCCCCGCTGCCACGAGAGATATGTTACCTGTCGGCCGATCGAGGAAACCAACACTAAAGTATTGACGAGGTTATAAATTTCAAAAATGACCCTGCATTCTGATTAAAAAACCAATTTAGACGTTCGTCTTAAAGTGTCTTACGTTATGTTCTTTATATAATATACGATGTCACTTTATTGAATATAACATAATCTTTGTTTAGAATTTTTTAAATTTTAAATGTCAAGAGCGTTCAATGTCTACTATAATAAATTGCCTAGACATCCTTTTATTTGAGTGTCAATTTTCACGTGTATTAGATTATTGATTATTAGCATTTTATTAATAAAAATATAATGGAAGATATAAGCTGTAACGATACTTAGAAGAAATTTTTTGTTATAATATTAATGTGGTAAATGAGCTTATGTCGAGCCTAATGGTAAGCGGTCACAGTAATGTATGTGCGTTTGCAACACCAGTGATATTATAAGATAGTTTCTAATTCAGGTAGGAGAAAGTAGTGGGAAGAAAGGAATGGACAGAGGAGATATCGGAATTTATGCTTCTGAAGTTCATTCCGATTCAAAAAATATCAATGCTCTATTATTTTGCATCCACACCACAGTTACTTTTTGTTGAGCAACATAATGCAACACGGTAACAAATGACATTATGTTGCTCACCGAAACTTGTAAACGCTGCTCAACAAAAGCTACGGTGAGGTTTTTGTATTATATTTTAGTATGTAATGGTGCATCATTACATAATAAAATATAATACAATAATGAATTGAAACAAAAGACAGACCTTGCGGTTGCGGCTTTTGAATAACAGATTTATATTCAGAACATTTTAATCTTATGACAGTAGATCTTATTTGTGTCAATGATTGAATGGTATCGTATTATGATTAAGTTTGCTTTTGTAATCAATATTAACCTCATTTTTAATAATATCAAGAAAAAACCACATATATACAGCTATTATTTATTTCATTCGCAGACAGTTTTATATCTACTCTTTTTTTCAGTATGTGTATTGCTCTTGGCCCTACTGGACTTGACAGCGTCACGGAGCGAGGGGAGGGGGGATACAGAGAGGCCGTGAAAAAGGGACAACCCTCGCGGGGGCTCAAATTTGATTTCTTTCTTAGGGTGCTTCCTGTGAAGCTGAACAACGGCTAAGGTAAAACACAAGAAAACGTAAAGAGAAAAGAAAACTAAGTAAAACGATAGATGCAAAATTCCTGTTAATCTTTTTATTGTGTTTATATCATTATGTTGCTATTGTAAAATAAATAATAGTATTTCATAGAAACCTAGACCGAAAGGGTGCAACGTTGATAATGAAACAAAAGTTACACTTTGTTAGTAGTATTATCTCAAGGTATGTATTTGTCAACAATAATAGTAATACACATACTTTTTGTGCAAGAATGTTAATCCTCATACATCTTAAAGCTCAATATCGATGTTCCTCTCTTATAACGATCAAGGTATTATTCAAATCATAATATTTGAAGCTAATAGTTACCCGAGACAATGTAAGACGTCCAGTGAAAGCCGGAAGGCTGTACTTGTTACTCTTGGCAGCCTACATAGGGTCTACTTCAGCGTTAAGTCGTGTTTAATGACTAGTTTTCCATACTAAGTGCTGTCTATGATCAAAACTTGATCAAACACGGCATCACTCATTACTGCTAGAGTTATAAAACCTGCATTCCTATGCGATTTTAGCACAGTTCATAAAACTTTCTGAAGTTCTTATCCTATCGTAATTTGGTTGTTTGTTAATCTGTAGTGTATTTTTAATTACTGTGTTTTGGTTTGAAAAAACTATAGCTAGCTAAACTACTGAGCAAAAGATATTTATGATTCAATATGTCACCTACAAATGAATGGTGTTGCAAGCGGTCATAGGCTACGACAACCGCTTACTATATCGGTGGGTCGTATGCTTGCTTGCCAACTTCGTAAAGTAAAAAAGAAACGATTTTATCTTTTTATCTAGAAGCGTCTATTTCTAAATCAGACCCTTACAAATTTTCTGATGATCTTACCAATTGTTACTCTGTTGGTATCAAACGAAAATCCCTGAAAATGTAAGTGCAAATATTCACGAACGTTATGTTCACTTTGCTTTTTTTGTACCTACGTTTTATAGTTTAAGAGATAGAAGACGATGTCAATTCAGTCAATCGATTAAATATTAATGAAGTCAATAATAAATAAAACAAACGAAAATCCATAAAAGAATCCTTCTTTGACACAGATTTTTCAGATTATAGAAAAAATATATAGATCGTATTATTATACTCACTGCAAAATATAAAGCTTTAAGTATTGGGTTTACTTTGATTTGATTTGATTACTTTGGAGATATATTTTTTCTGATGTTATTAGTTGTAGGTTTCACAGCAATATTATAGAGTAGTTATTAAAAGGCACAAACAAATACAATTAACGCTTATAATTTACGATACTATAACGTCCGTTAGAACCATGACACCAGATTAGAAAAAGATTATAAAAATAAATAATACGAACGAAAAGCACAGGAAAAAGTCGGCCGGGCTATAAAACGTTTATTGCTTTTCTTCCACATGACCGAGGTCATGGACCTCATATATTACATTTTGAATTTTTAATTCAACTAAATATGTACATCTTATTACCATTAATAAAATTAATCAATACATATCAATGTTTATATGCCACAGTTGTCGAAAATGACAAAATATTCAAGTTTGAGTGACACTCCTTTGGTTTGCCTCGTAATGTGGTTACTCGGTGAATTTTAAAACGCATCTCGATAAAGGCAAGATACACCTTAATGTAATCCTGTTTTTAAACAATATGTCTCAAATATATCACAAACAGAAAAGAAAAATATTAAATATGATAAAATCATTAGTCACACAAATAAATATATTGGATACAAAAAACGCGTTCTCTTTTACCAATAAATATTAATCCGTACATACATACTCGTAAAATAATTCACATTTTTATGAAATACAAATATGTAACTTTAATAAAACGAAGTGACGTAATACATTTTTATGATTTTTAAAAATTTTGGTCTGTTTGTTTGCTTGTGGACGCATCACTGCTAAAGTACAAAATTGTATCAAAAAAGTTAAGAAAAAAATTATAATGCAAAAGCTCGAGTAACATTAAGTGTTTATTTCATTAAAATCAGCTTACTCTTTCAAAAGTTATTGCAATTTTAATAAAAGTATGAGCTAAATATAAGAGAAAAGTAGGTAAGTAATAAAGTCTTTTCAAACAAAAACTACAAGAAGGATTTAGATTAAATTTGGCATGCAGATAGCCCATTAACTACATTAACATATAATATACTTTTAACCCTAATTACTGCAAGTGACGCCGTGGGCATAGTTAGTAAATAAACATTTATTGATATTTGATACCCCATTTTTTGTGTATAGTACACGATAGTTGATGTTTTTTTGTGATATAGAATATGCTTCCGTGTTAGTCCCATATAAATTTTATGATAATCTGATCAAGGATATTCATGATAAAGAACCAAACTTCACAAAGTATAATTTTTTGTGTACCTTATTCTCATTATATATTATGTTTTCTTAATACAATTAGGAGAGTAATAATATGTTGTATAATTATATATATTAATATTTTTATAGCTTCATCTTATTTGTTAAGTACATAATAATCCTGATCCAATACTAAACTAGGAATATATATTGCAGTTTTATGATATTCTAGATAAGTCTGTTTTTTACATATGAAGTCATATATAATTTATAAAAACCTAAACGACAATTTACCTCATTTTTTTTTTAAATTATAATAAGGCGTATACCATTCAGTATACTATATCGCTAACGATGCAAAATAATGAATATACCGTAATCTCTATAAATTACTAGTTAGGGCTATAAGTTACTCGCCTGTCATGCTCTGACCCCAGTGCAACTTAAATTTGTACTACAATATACTACTAGGTCTGCGCACAGTATTCCATTAAATCACATAACTCAAAACATGCTACTGGCGCCTTTGCCTAATTGAAAATAGCAAGTAGAGTCCCTAGGTTTAGCGTATTAATTAAAATTAAAGATTCTCGCCTCCCTCCACTTAAGCTTGGCATCCACTTGTCCGCTACCATTTCTACCTGTTCATACACCAATACAAATTAAGCACTCGGCCTATGTTTTAAAGACGAAATTTCAATAACGATTTAATGTTAACGCGTTTAACAAATACCATCTGTAACACACTGATATAAGGTCCATTTTAATTTGTCACATAATCGGTAACAATATAAAATCAAACAAGGCGCGTAGTTAATAATTTATTGATATAAGACATGCAATGCCCATAAAGTTTCCAATGGCACACGTCTCGGTCTCTTTAATTTGTAAGTCGTTAGTATGAAGCTTGGACTGTTTAGATTAAGATTTTACTAACTTTCAATGTGTAATTTCGAATTTGTCGTTTTATTTGTAAGTGTCTAGTGATTATTTACGATTTGCTAATTTTTTAAAGGCTAAAAATTACTCACTATTTGCATTTTATTGCCGAGATTATCATAACTTTAATTGGTAAATTACTCTACAAGCAATTATAGTTTTTATTGCAATTATAGCATATAATTATATGATTTGTTTGCGATGAGAGCTTTTTCAGCCATTCTTTATTAACACAGATTAATATGTAGACAAGATAATAGAGTTTTAATATAATTTAGTATATAAACAACCGGTCAACCGTAACCAGGCGTATCAACGTAAGTGTCTCAAACAATAGTCGTAACTGTTGAACAAACAAAAGTTATCATTTCGTGTCTCAGGCGTTAGTTCGAAACCGACGGGGCGGTGCGACCGGAGAATGTTAGAAAAACTTATAGAAAATGACAAGCGAGTGACAAAGACAGACGGAATAAGGACGTAGAAAAGAGAGGGACGGATAGAAAACTCGTTCGCCAGCATTCCGCCGCATGGTGGATTTAGGAACGGGGGCAGCGCGATACGATTAGGCGGTTATGCCTTGTTATTTTTAAACTTTTGAGATGTGATTTTGTAGCGGAAGATGATTTTCTGCTATCACAAGTGTTTATGTTTAATTAAAACCTGTTTATGCGACTAATTATTACTTGATAATGAGTAATTAAAATGTATCAAAATTTTAGGCTTAATTTGTTTAACATATTTTTATGTATTTGGGACAATAATTATCCAAACGAATTTAAAGTAATTCCGTCGGCATGATTAGGGTTGTCAGAAGTACTCTATGAGTAATATAATTTTACTCTATTTCGCGTAAGCTCTATAACCTATGAGTGTAGTAAAATCATAGACATAGAGCATACTGTAGATTGCACGTCTATAAAACGTAAAATGACAGAAAGTTTTTAAAACTGAAGCGCCAACAAACAAGTTGCTGAGAACTAAATAATACCATCGTACATATGCGCAACAAAAACTTTGAATTTATTTGGTCAATTATATCCGTGTGCCATTATCACATTACTGTAACTTTCGCACATGCGCCATTTATGTTTAGTTCAAACCACTACATAGGCGGCGCTATTTCATTATACAATTTTTACCGATTTCAGTGTATGGGATACACTATCTATGGTCATCTATATCTATGAATAGAGTACTCACACAAATTTTAATTCTGCGCCTATTGAAATATTTTAAGCTGTCGTTTCGGTATTCATTGAACATTTTTTTTCCCTACATCAATGCAAAGTTGAGGTATGAAAGGAAGAAATCTTTATAAACATAACAAAGAACGAGCTTGTTATCTATTTAACCTTGAATATCGCGTGCAAAGGAGATATGAATCTATTTTTGAATCATTATTCGCTTAAATTATCACGTAGTAATAATAATATCGTCCATAGGCTTAAAAATATACTCTTATGTCTTATACCACATTTTTAAGGACACAAAAGTGCTGTATACTTTTGTCGTTCAAAAAGAAGTTTGACAGCCCTAAATTGAATTATCTGATTATATATTTTATAAAATAATTTTATAATTCTCACGTCTGAAACAATTTATATATGTAAATGATTATACTATACTCAACACAATTTAAGAATAATTTTAAGCGCTTCAATGTAAATGCATGCTTGAACGTCCCCAGGCTTTAAGACTTATATTGAGGGTTTTCAAATAGCCTTAATATTGAAAATTACTTCAATTTAAGGACATAATACTGTACGTATATTAATATTTATCTTATTAATAATCTAATTTGTATGATACTAATAATAATAAAATAGCTAAAACACGATCTTAACGCAGCTAAAGATTTATCAGCACAGTTCACTAACTTACTTTTTATCGATTACCAATTACTTGATTACCAGGATTGAATCTCTAACTCAATAGAATCGATCTTTTGACCGTTAATTTATACTTTTGAGGTTTTAATTCTGTAGTTGTGTGTGTGTGTGGGTGTGTGTGTTCGCGCGTGTGTGCGTGTGTATGTGGGTGGGTGTGTATGTGCGTGCTTGTTACTATTTTTATGTATGTTTAAAAATCAATTTCTAGAGATATACAAAACTTTTTTCTGACTAACTGCTTATTTTTAATGCATAACTAATTTTGAATATCAAAGTTTTATAAACTTTTATCATAAATTAACAAATTTTATATATTCATAAGAGCTGTATCTTTGGTCAAAAAACAAAACAACTAATAAATAAACAAACTTTATCACATCTTTCGATTTTCTCTCATATTCATTTTGCTCTCATATTCAGGTATAATGTTTTCGCTATAGGTGTTTTAAATCCAATCATTATTGTATCAGAATTCTGTAGAATTCCTCTCCGAAACACCAGTGGGCCCCACACGCATGCGGGGTGTCCGATTGCTTGTCGTGTTACGTTACTGGAGTGAAATGAACCTCGCCGCGACAAGTTATGACACGACAACAAACGCCGAAACATATGATAAAGACTTTCTTTATTTTTGATATGTACTCCTGCTGTTAGGGAACGATTGTTAGTGAGATAACTTTAATAAATACCATTCAGATATAATACATGCCCGATAAATCGTATGCTATAAATATCTTATTAAAAATATTTTGGGGACATAAAAAACTATTAACATGCAAGGACTTTGTACACCTGCATAAAAACATGTGTTTTAATTTTTTTTTTTTTATGTTAGAAGTTGGCAAACAAGCATACGGCCCACCTGATGGTAAGTGGCTGCCGCAGCCTATGAGCGCTTGCAGCACCATTAGTAGGTGCCACTCGCGCGTTGCCAACCTCGAGATATTAGTTCTTAAATCTCGTTCGCCCAGTAATTTCACTAGCGTACAATGCCCTTCAAACTGAACACAGTAGTGCCTAAGCACTACTATTTGGCGGCAGAATATTGGACACTGCGGTGGTACCTACCTAGCCGGCCTCTTGCAACAAAAGACCTACCACCAGTGTGACTGATTGCACTGGTGGAATAATCTCTGCTGTGACAGAGGTTATCCCAACAGCGGGCGATGGGGTCGTCACATCCCGACGCCTTTATATTTAATAACATATAGATGCGATAAAAATACGTATCTAAAGTTGGTTGTTAACAAATCCGAGACGCAATAGATGCAAACAATTATGAGTATTGGAGCCTAGTCCTTTTCGTCATGTATTGGAACGGCTTGACAAGAGAAGTGCTCTTATTTATTATGTTTTTAAGTAAGAGCATCGGAACCCCTAAACCTCTACACATGTTTTCTTCTCCTTGTTTCTCTTTTCCTCTTATTTCTCACTCTTTTCCTACTCCGCATTTAAGTTGGCATTAAATGATGATGCCACTATTATTACTGATATATAACAAAAACTATAATTTTCCATCAATATAGCACTGTATGTAAAATTATTTTTGAAATAATTAATTTAAAATTAGTTAAAATTAAAAATATTGATACATCGGTTCCCAAATTATGTATAAGTGCATTGCTTAACAGAAACCAGATATGGCTCAGTTCAATTGTTTAAGTGTTGTGTCTAACGTCTGGACTGTGATTAAAGCTTAGGCGATTGGAGTCAGTTCTATTTTTAACCAATCAATTGCACTGAATTGTCTTGTTCGTAATAAAGATTAAGACACTAGAAGAATAGACATAACGATTCTAGATATTTTTATCTCACAAGACCTGATTATGGACGGAGAATACGAAAAGTTCTTGATAGAAATACAAAGGGAGATTTTAGAATGAAATCTTATTCAATGATCAATAACGCAATGAAACTGAGTTTACGTCAATTATTATTTAAAATAACGAAAGTGAAAACTATTATTATAAAAGAAAGCCCTTGTTTTTTCTTATTCTATTAAGATGTTCTATATTAGAATTATCTTTTGACTTAAATGACTTTGCTTCGGGTGTCTGTTTATGCTGATTTCTATGAGAAGGTAACACTTCCTCGATCGAGCCATTAGTGCTGGGAGGAGCGTGGCTCTACCACTAATATCTTATTTTGAATGTCTATAACAGCATTGTTTAACAGGTTTCCGGTCCCATGAACCATATATGACCAATTCAATCGACAGGGAACGAGTAAAAATACGCCGAAATGACCCAGAAGATAGAAAATGCAGACTGTACCCCCTGAGTTTCCATGTGCTTAATTTTTATTTCGGATTTTACTCTTGTTTTACGACGAAGAAGTGTAATCATATCTAAGAAATTCTAAGATATGTATATCCGTTAAAGTATAATGATAATTACCGTTAAGCTTCTAATTGTACTCTTTAACAGAACAAAGGTCTTCTTTGTCCAGTAGTTGAGCATTAATGGGATATTACTAATTATTTTAAATGATTATTTTACAATTAAAGAATATTATTATATCTTTTGTTATGAATTTCTTTATGCGTAGAAATGGTGTCCAGATGCAGTTATTTAATAAAATAAGGCTTCCTATGGGCTTCCTCTTTTATATTTTATTGAAAACATTTTTTAATGATTAATAGCTTTTGTTGAGAAGATTTTACAATCAGGCTATAAAAAATATTATTATGTGTGTATGCCTGTGTGCATGTGTGTAAAGTAGTTTTTTATTTAATAGTAAATATTAATATTTTTTTTGACTATCATTAAATACATTATTATTGAGTGTCACTGTGGTGGTAGTCTTAAGGGGGTAATAGGTTTTATTCAATTAGTCAATAGAGGTAAAAAATTCACATGAATGAAAGAAAAATTAAATTTGTTTTTGTAAATTTAGTGGGTCACACACACACACAGCAAGCACCGAATTAATTAAGAAAAAAAATTATAAACTTTCTGTTTACAAAAAAAATACATATTTATGAATTATTTGGTAAAAACTAGGTGTCTAAAAAATTTGTAGTATGGATACGTACCCTATATATAATAAAGAATATAATGATTTGAAATTATAAGATCAGTTATCTTCAGCTTATGAATATGATTATACATCGACAATCTTACCGAAAGTTTAAGGCGTTTACATGAAATAATAAAATGATCATCAAAACTTCGATATACTTTCAACCCTGAAGCAACGAAGATTTAAAAAAAAACACAAAATTGCAGGACATTTAACCCAAAATGATCCTTATTAATAACGTTAAAAGTCCTAAAATATTTAAAACCGCATACCTTATGTGGCTCATTATGAATAATTCGCCTGTAAAAATTTTTTGGAAAACTGTGTACACAAGAGGAATCCTTAATCAGATAAGTAATTTTTATTTTTTCAATCCTTATTATGATGGTGTTAAGATCCAATTTTACTTAAAATGTACCACTTTGGGCAATTATTTTGTTATCTAAACCTTTATATATGGAAAACATCGACAAATCAGTGAGAGGCAAATTAACTTAATTCTGCATTTATTATATAAATAAAGCAATGAGTGTGTTAATAGTTTTATTCACTTGTCATTACGGTAAATGGTTTCCAAGCTATAGACGAAAAATCGAATATCTACGATTAATAGAGTAATCGATTCTTACGAATGTAGTCGCTGTCAAATTTCAAGTTTGTTGTCAAAGTTGACGACGTTGTGGCGCAGCAGTAGCGAACCTGCCTTAAACGCCACAGTTCGCGGGTTCGATTCCCGCTCGGAGCATAATATGTTTGTATAGACCATGCAAGCATATTTTCCGGTCTGGGTGTATTTGTCCTTGTCATTGTGAATGTTTCCGGGCCCCCGACACAGGATATCACTATCCTAATGGGGGCCGTTGAGTGTGTAGCGTTTATTTATTTATTTATTATAAATTTCAAGTTCAGGTTTAGCGCAAAAATAAGGTGACAGCAACTTGCTAATGGAAATTTCTAAATTGACTTCGCTAGATTTTTTTTATTTCATGACGGTTGGCAAAAAGTATACGATCCGCCTGATGGTAAGAAATCACCACAGCCTATGAAAGCTTGCGATACTTGAAATATCACATGCACGATGCCAACCCAAGGAATAGGAAAAAGGAACAGAGGTGGCAGATTGGGCCTCCGGCGCTCCCACTCATCGCACGAAACGCGACAGTACCTACTGATACTGTTACTTTACGTAGATTATCTGCGAGAGGGTAGTATTTTCCCGGTCGAGCCGGCCGATTTGTGCTGGGTCGAGTATCTACTACCGTTAATGCAATGCCAAGATTTATTCGTGACATACCAGTCAAACAATAAACAAGTGATCGCAGAAAAGACGAATTGGTAATCGTCATTTTGAAGGCGGTTGAAAAGTAAGTTCTTAATAAAGTAGTTTATTATAATCTCTATGAAGTAAGAGAAATGATTAAGGTTCTCATGTAATTAATGTGTTACAGAACTGCATAATAAAAGCAATAAATAAGAAGCCTCACCCAACAAACCGCAAGGTGTGAAAAAAATCACGTATGTATTCAATTACCGACCATGATATCAAAACTAACTAAATTATTATTAAACTTCATAATAAAAAGTGGTTTCATACCGTTTCTTACCTTTAGAAACGTATATAAAAAGAAACAAAATGTATTTGAAGTTACTTTATTCTACTGAAGCATTGGAATCGTCGAAGACGTAACGGTCAAGTTACTGTTACAACATTCAGAAACAAAATGAAACTTGACAAAAAAATTGTTTGAAATGAAGCTATATTCAAAATGACAGTAATGGTTTTTGTGTGAATTGTCAAAGTCAGCGCGCGAAGTGATAAAATATAACGCTGTATACGGTAACAAGACTAGAGACAATGCGAACGTTTTTGTACTCAGTAGCAACTCTAAGATCATTACAATAGCATAAAGTAGCCAGTTATGAAGCAGGCATACGCTGTGAGAACCCGCCCCGGAACCGGTTTGTAGCTTAACGCTTTTTGTAGAAAAAGTCATCCGTCGTTAAACAGAAAAAATAAAAATATTTTTTCCAAACTTAAGCCAGATTTACTTTACGACCTGCCACGATATGAATCATGTACGTATGTATTTTTTAGAAACAGTGAGTAAGCATAACTACCTGTTTAGATATATAAAATAAAAGAAGTTCTCGAATTATCGATACACCGCGAACAACCGATCCATAAAAGTCAGAAAAAGAAAAATCGAGTATCGTATAAAATCGTATCTGCCGAGATAAGGGCGGCGTCGTCCGTGCTCCGTGCTCCGTGCTCCGTGGCGCGTAGCCCACGGCTGCGACTCAATATTTCATGAAACAGCCGATTTATATGCGCGTTCCAGCAAACTTTAATGTGCACTGTATGTAATTACTATTAAAAAGAAAACAATCTTGATAATTTTAAAGAAATTTTTAGCGTAAATTTTAAAATATATAATTCCTAAATACATCCCTTCAATTATCGTAGTTAACATATTTAATTAATGCAAACATCATTGGTTACAAAAATTTTGAGTAAAACATTATTTTTAAACTCTTAAACTCTTAAATATGAAATTCACTAAACAACAAACTCGATTTGAAATTTATTATATCGAATAGATAAAAATTAAAAAATTCTCACGACAAAATTAGAAAATGATTTGACATTACCGCTAATATAATGAGATAGTCGACCTAGTTCAAGTCGAGCCTATCACGCCTCCAAGCCAGCCTCTAGGATGTCAACTATCAATTAACATACAATAATGAAAGCTGTCTCGTAAGCGTGGTCAATGCATTCCCGTACAAAATATTCCACGCTTAGCACGGATATAAACCAGTATACCACTGGTTATATAAACAATAATTCTATGCGTTTTTTATAAATGTTATATTTATGCGGGAAAATCGCGAGGCGAAACAAAAACGAGTTTGAAATAAGATACTAACGATTTGTCCACTTTTCGCTTCTGTTCCGAAATAGTGAAATTATTGATGGTGTTGTATCTTAGATTAGTAATATTTATTAAAGTACAGAAAATAACTACCTTTGAAGTAATAGAACAAAATTCTACCAAATCAAAGGAATAATGAAGGGAAGGGAAAAAAGAGGAGGAGGTGGGAGTCTCGGCCGCCGGACCCTTCGCTCATTGAACGACACACAACCCTTCAGATATTCCCCACATTGATATTCTATGTGATAGAAATACCAATATGCGATCACCCATCTAGTAAAGTTTGATTAATTCAGCGATCGTTTACCGATCAGTGAGCGCCCTCGGCTATGAGCGTCTCTCCTACTACTCTTATAACTCCACACGAAACCCTGAACATTATAATGACTGTACCGGATATTAATAGCTATTATTACACATCTTAAAGTAATCCATATAAATAATCAGATATTTTTAACAGTACAAGACTTATTGTACGATGTCAAACAGATTATTTCTTTTCCGACAGGTAGGTGCCTCTACTTGTCACTCCAAACATTTGTTATCTGATTAATGCATGTACCACAAATGAGTACCTTCATATTAGCGGCCGTTACTCAACTTCACTTAAGATACACATCAGAGGATAAGCATTTTGTTTTTATTATTCAAAAAAAGAAGTAAAACATTTTGTCCCTGATCTCAAATCTCGACGTAAAGCTTAGCCACATAACGATATTAATTTCATCGTTAAATATAATATTTAAAGAACCTTCAATGTATTTTTATAATACATAAATAACGCTGTAAAGTTGGTAACTTTTTTCCCCATTTAAAAAGATATATTTCTATGTTTGTACTTCTCTATGTCAAATTTACAAAATAAAAGCAGTGGTTGAAGAAATTTTAATACCCTAAACTATATTCTCTTAAGGTATATTCTAGCTCTAATTAAATAGATCGCACATGGAGAACAAATACGTTTTGTCAACATATTTTTAACTTTTTTTGTGGCAAACTAGCGTGTGGACCTCCTGATGGTTAGTGGTCATCGTAGCCTATAGACGCATGTAATAATAATAGGTTTTTAAAAACGTGTTGATGACCCAATGGAAAGAGCAGACGGAGATGGGAATTAAAAGGAAAAGATGCAAAGGGAGATTTTGGGGCTCCGTAGCTCACACTTATTGAACGAAACAGAAGAGGTAAGGGATTTGGGCCTCCGACGCTCGCGAATATTTCACAGGGACACTTCACGTCGTTATTCTGGCACATCAACGCTGAAAACAGCAAGGCTCTACTAAACGACAAATGCCTGGAACACATGCCTGTATGGTCTACACAAACATCTAACCGATTGAGAATCTATCACGCTACCTATGGCGCTTAAGGCCATAATAATAATCATATCATTCAAGTCTTATCACCCCATTTACTCCTTGTGGTAGTAAAGATAAGTTGGCTGTTGATGGTGACTATTGTCTGCTGGATTAGCATGTCTGATTGTATTAAAAATCAATAATTAAATGGTACCTCGTACATAATTTTTCACTCGTTAGTATTAAAAAATCTATTATCATACATCCAAATTAAATACCATTGCTGTTTCCAGAATTTAAAACTCTTTGCTTCCTCGTTCCTCTTACGCACTGCAAAAGTCTGAAATACCCTGCCGATCTTCGTCTTCTCCACCACCTACAACGTACCTTCAAATCTGGAGTGAATATCTTCTAGGCGAGCGCGCTCCAACTTAGGTGTGATAACAGTCAAGCGCCAGCATAGACAATTAAATTTAAAAAATGATACAAAATGAATAAATGTTACAGTTGATACCAATAATAAATACAAATAGAAATACAAATAATATTAATAATCATCATTAATCAGTTATATTAATAAAAATAGCAATTATTAATTAGCTTTAGCCTATCTCGTACATGACTCAAAAATACGTGCAAAATGGTCTCGCAAATTTGAAGATTAGTGATCATGAATGCATATACAAATATCCTGCTTAGAACTTACTACCTACAGATTTTTTATGTAAAATAATTAAACATTACACGGCTACTAGTTACAGAATAAATGGCTGTCTAAAATGATGTTGAGTTTTTAATCTAGTATATCTAGATCGCAACTTCAAAGCTAAATTTTTTATGATAATTGTAATAGGTTATTCAGTCAAATAAAATTATATTGTCTGTTTGCCAGTTTATCATAACCGAATCTTATCAACGTTTTTCTGTTTTTCTCATGATCTTATTATGTTACAATGACAGACGGCGGAAATCTAATAATAAACCCAAGTGACTTTGTTCCACGCAACAGAAGTAGATAGGTGGTAGAAAATAATAATAAATCATGTAACACAATAACAACCCTTAGACTTATAAATTTATATTTTTTTATTATTATAAACTTAAAGATTTAAAACTAATGAATAAATATGTACAAAATTTCTATAAAACAAAATGAGGTTTTATTCAGTTAATTCAAGAAGATTTACCCTTTTTAGCCACTTAGTAATCAAATACTTTATATACTTATAAACTAAAGTACAATATTCAACATGTAAATTATACATATACCGATTATATACACAAAACTGTCCAGGGCTTTCTAGATAATTATAATAATTATAGTTGATAATCATAATTTTCCATAATTAAAAGTCAATATAATTTTCCCACTGAAATTATTTATAAAACAAACATTGAAACTTCATCGAATGATTAGCATTTCCAGTCCAGTTTCAAAATGTTTTAATACTTGCATCTGACTTATCAATGTCGGGCGTGCTTTATCTACAGCGTCTGATGGATCGATGGTTCGTAGCTACTCTCTTTGCTTGCTTATAAACCTTTCTCATTCCTTAAGCTATCGTCTTTCATATCAGCTGTCATTACAATTTCGTTTCTTTAAATGATTATTCTAAATATTAACTACCACCAAATAGTAGTGCTTAGGCATTACTGTGTTCCGGTTTGTAGGGCACTGTAGGCTAGTGAAATTACTGGGCAGTGGAGATTTAAGAACTAATATCCCGAGGTTGGCAACGCGTGATTGGCACCTACTAATGATGCTGCAAGTGCTCATAGGCTACGGCAACCACTTACCATCAGGTAGGCCGTATGCTTGTTAGCTTGTCAACATAAAAAAACCACAGGTTCTATTTGAAGGACACTGTAACTAGTGAAATTACTGGGCAGATGAGGTTAAAGAATCAATATCTCGAGGTTGGCATGTCAGTCATATCTATAAATAATAGTGTTGCAAGGGCTCGTATGCTTGCTTGCACACTTAGTCATAAAAAATAGTTGTTTAAAGATTTAAATTTATATTTGCGTCTTTATTACACTAATAAAATCGTATGATATATATTTTAAGAACAGTAAATCATTCTTTTAATTTAATGAATTGCTAATTTAAATTTTAATCTGATAGGTAGCCACCAAGTTGACAGTCTAGGAAAGGCAAAAAATTGTAGAGTATGCACATACCTGCCGTCTATTTGAGCCCGGCACGAGATCGTATCTATAAGAACAGGTAACAAATAGCAGCAGTTACACAAAAACTTGAAGGCCTCTCACAAAACCTACACAACGGACCGGCCACAATAGAACGTGTCAGAGTAAAAGATGAATGATTTTAATTTCTGCGTCTGCTACGCTCTACCTGATAACCTGTATTTATAAACCAATATCATCGATTTCGTTCAATTTTAAAATGGTATTATTTGAGTTTGGTTTACCAATTTATCTCTTTTATTTACCGCTTCGCTTTCAAATCGGTCCAACTATAGTTTTTTATATCAGAGTGGGCAAACGGGCGGGAGGCTCATCAGATGTTATCTGATTACCGCAGTCCATGGATATCTGAAACACCAGAGCGTGGCAACGCACCTGTTGCCGTTCTTTAGGATACAGCTCGTTACATGCTGGTTGATATGTAAATGCGCCTGACGAGCAGCAACAACAACAACAACAGCGTACGGTAACTCACTTTGCCTCCCGACAGCCTGGCAATCCCTCATTTATGATACCAGGGATCGGGGACCAGGGACCAAGGACTAAAAGCGAACTTTTCATTTTAGAAAAAAAATTATATACGCACCACGGTAAAAAGTAGGACATTGCCATCCTCGATTAACCTCGATTGTCGCGATTATGACTATTGTCATAATGGATTATTATCCTCAGGGGAAAATATACTACCTTTCTCCCTAGGTGAGTAACGTTTAAAGATTTTGAACAATATTGACACAGGATAATGAACTCATTAACGCCACAAGTAATTATAGGTGAAATAAGTTTATTCAAGAATCAATTGTGCACAGCTCAGTCATACCAGCCATATTAAAGCGCGAGTATCGGATATCCGACTTCAAGACGTACCGATGTCAAAAAACTCAATTTCAAATAACCCCTAATTATGTATAATTCAATTATATAAAAAACTTATTTTTATTGATATTAGTTGATACTCGACTAAGAAATATTGAAAGGAAAAGAACAATAATATGTCTAATGATTCACCATTAACGTTTACCCTAGTAATTGGCACTAGGCTTAGCCCATCCATCTTTGCCGACCGTACAAGTGCAATCCCGAACAATGGCTGCTAATAATAAGGAACGTCATATTTACGAGTATACGTGCCCTCAGAGCTGAGACGAGCCAGCTCTATTGTACTCAGACCTCCTATGATTATTTCAAGCGCTCGCATTTTTCCACTACAAGTCCTTTTTAAGTTTATACTTTACGACTCGAAGTTGAAATAAAAACGACATTCCACGCATAAACCAAAATTTATGGCTTTACAATAACTTTTAAGTCAAATGAGTGTTAGACGATTACTCTCAGAAGTTAATTATTAACTTTTTGTTCAAGAAAGTAAAATAACTTAAGTTGGCCGTTAAACGAACATTTGAAAATTAGTTAAAGCAAGCGGGAATAGCACGCAGGTTCTACTATTACTGTTTAAATTACGTGGATAAAATAAGAACATATTTATTTAAAACCACAACATCTACCGTCGAGGAATCAAACTTATTTGGAGTTAGCTATAAAAATATACGTAATATGTGTCATTTAACTAAATTGTTAGTACCTAATTATATTGTTGTTATAACACAATAATATCTTAACAATATAATACTAATCGTGCAATCAAATACACCTACAATAGCATACATTCCGAAATTCGCGTAACACAAGAACGAGACCGGTAATAGGCAATAGGTTTGCTAAATTCAGCCTACACGATGACCTAAATACGTAAGCGCCTGCGCACCCGGCGCCCGCCAATCACAAGCCGCCATTCAAATAAACCGGCGCCAATTCATTTGACTCTATAAAGGTATTAAAATTAGTTTTCTAGGCAGCCTAAGTGTTACGTTGCCCTTTATATTTGACTAATAAGAGACAGGCATTGCCAACCTTCAACCGCTAAGCACAAGTATACCAATATTATAAACATTGTAGGTATAGTATAATCCGTAAGTAACCAGTATCTCAGCTCTTAGAGAGCATCATCATCTATAAATTACGTCACACGAACTTCATGAATTTTGACCCCAACCCCTTTGACACATTTGTAACATTCCTCTCCAGTGATGTCACATATTTTTTGAAGTATTACATCTAAAAATTAATAATTTAAACAGCAGTTCCGAAATTATATCAATGAAATGATATTTTAAGATTTTTGTGAATAGTTCTCGCCTTTCAATACTGTAATATAATTATTTATTTATTTATTTATTTATTTATTTAAATAAATAAAATAGTTCTCGCCTTTCAATACTGAAATATAATAATAGATTTTTAAATGTGACTTCACGATACTTAGGCACCCTCTTGTCATACAATGTCATATTTGGTCGACCCCCTTCCACCCCCATACGTATGACGTAACTTGTTATTCATAAAGACAAAAATATCTGTTTAAGTAATTATTTCGCAAAGTCATCTCTTTAAATAACTAAAATACAAATATAAAACTCAAAAAGTAAGCTTTTTATTAATATTTACATCTCACATCAAAATAAAAGGATGACACATGCAATTACTATGTCATAACAAATACTGCAACAAAAATATTATGTCCAGTAATTTCCGAGTTCATTGAGACCAAAAGCATTCTAAATTATTTTACACAAAATCATAAAGAACATAAAAAAAGTATTTTATATAAATTTCTTAACAGAATACAGTGTATGAGACACTTACACTTTTTTGTTATCAATACTTTTTCAAGGCATTACTTAATGTTCCTATTGCCCCTCCAAATTATTTCGAAGCTTGCGCTAGGAGTGGGTACGACAATAGCCCAAGAGGGTCAGGATCGAACCCTCTACTCTCGCGTTAACGGACCGAAGTCCGCCCTTCTACCGTTGAGCTATTGAGGCTTGAAACTTTGAAAATTGATATAGGGTATTGTTTATAATATCAGGGTCTAAGCTATAGTTGTAAAACATGAACAATTTGCAAAATTATCTATTCCATGTTAAGTGATTATACATGCACATTTATAACGAAGTATGTAATTGCAAGACTAGTTTATCTGTCGGCTTCTCTTGCGTATCAATTGATTTAAGCGCTTGACTAGCATTTTTGTACGGTCAATACTTGCAGCTTCTAAATTGTTTCGACCATCGCTAAAACATGTTTAAATGTAAATATCAATTAACGGTCTTTTCATTTATCTTTTTATGTGTTAGTTGCATACTGTGGTTTTACCCGGATCTTTCGGAATATATTTAAAGCCTCAATAGCTCAACGATAGGCCGACTTCAAACCGTTAACGCGATAATCGCGGGTTCGATCATGACCCCCTTGGGTTATTGTCGTACCTACTCCTAGCGTAAGCTTTGACCTTACTTGGAGGGGCAATAGGAATATTAGTAATAACTTGAAAAAGCATTGCAAATATTCTTTTAAAAAAAATTAAATAAATAAGTAAATATGGAGCAAAACCTTTATAAATTTATAGTATGAGAAGCCTGTGTCCAAAAATTAACTGAGCTTATTGAGGTAACTAACGTACAGTACATGGTATGCGAAAATCCCGCTTTAGATTTTATTACTATGATGTAGATTACTAACTTCTTAAAGACTTCCTAATATCTTTTTTATAACTGTAGTTAAGCTCGTGGCAGAGTTGAAGAAATCAGAACCCGCCTAAATACAGTTTTCCTTCCACTAAGTGGTGATACTACTATTTAAGTCAGCTCTTTTCGTAATAAAATTAAGGAAGTAAATACTAAAATCTAACGTTTTCATAATATCATTATAATATTTTGTATTTATTGCTAAAGTCTACATAATAATGCATACCAAAGCATGCATACCAAAATACCATAAACAAATAAAGAATAAGAATATTCAATTCACAAAAAGACAACTTTTCTTTTATGTCATGACGGTTGAAAAACAAGCATACAGTCCGCCTGATGAGAAGGGAAAAAAGGAAGGGAACAGAGGGTGTGGGAGATTGGGCCTCCAGCGCTCTCACTCATCGCACGAAACGCAACAATACCTAATGATACAGCTACTTGACGCCGATTTTCTGTGAGAGGGTACTTTTCCGGTCGAGCCGGCCTTTGTGTGCTAAGAGAAGCATGACTCTACTACCGTAAGACTAAATAACTAAAGTCAAAATATAAAGAAAAATGATTTACAGATGATAAAAATTAAGTAAGAGTATACATTGAATTAATAATAGAAATGACCGTAACAAATTTTTGTTACTCGAGACGACCTATTTTACTTTCTCTTCTACGTAAGTAATAGAATTTAATGAAACACAAATACTAAGCACTTTAAAATAGCATAACCGATAATAATTTCCATAGCAAATCATAAATTATAATACCCACTCGTAAAAGATCATAAAATACGCAAGCGTAATAATAAATAATAAAAAGTGCGTCATGCGCTTTTTATTGTTATTTTAAGTGGTAATGGAGAAATCCAATATAATCTCTTTATACGTGAAATATTATGATTTTAATTATTTTTTCGACCAATATTTAAAAAAAAACTAAGTATATAAATAAATTTTACAGGTCACACACCCATACGAAAGCAATTTGGATAAATAATGAGCTCTTATCTTTTGAGGAATTTTTGTCTCCTCCAAAATCTTTAAACAGTTCATCACAAAATTTAATGCAAAAACCGGAACTATGAAGTCGGTACAGTGAACTTTATAGCTCTATGGCAAAAACATATAACCCATTTTTATAAATTATTACGAACTTAATAATGCAAAAAAGAGTACCAAAATATTAAAAATTAAAAATATCTCTTTTTTTATTATAGAGGGCTTATAATATATTTGGAAGGCCTTTTTCCATCAAAATATTAAAGGAATGCTGAATTTGCAATAACCATATATAAATTTCATCTTGTCGTGACTGATTCATCAACGTTAAGCCAAAATCGCTAAAGCTAATTACGTGGAAATCGAGCATTAGATTTAATCTTATGATTTAGCATCATATTAACATCATTTTATTATCTTCTCTTAAATTTAAATACAAAATGTTTTACGACAAACAAAAACTTTAAAAAAATATTGTGAAATACACGGATGGGACGAAATTATAAGGGGTCTGTTTTTGCCATTTGGTTACAGAACTCTAAATAGAACGTATAAGCAGATTGTAAGGTAAAATTTAAGGGTAATTGTTAGCAGCATCTAAAAATGAAGGTTGTCAATTCATCGATTTTTTAACAGACTCATAAAACGAGAAGGTATCTATGTAGCTGTGCATTAGACCTTAGGCAATTGCAAATCCTAGAAAGTAAACATAAGTATTTCCATAACTTAATGAAAATTAATGACATTTTTTTTTAATCATTACCGATTTCAAAAATATTTACTAGTGTGAAAAATAAGCAATGACGTCGTATAACGAGACTTGCTCGAATAGTTTGCACTTACTTAAACTATCAAATTTCAAGACATTCAACACTTTCATAAACGTTGGTAAAAGTATTTGTTTTAATTCACATTACTCTAAAGTCCAAAGTATTAACACGAGAACAAATTATTTACTTGATATAAAAATAAATATTCCATACTATAGTTTGTGACTTAGTGCATGTTTAAATTATTTTATACCACATTTTTGTTTGTAATTCAGATCTAGCAGGTTGTTATTTTTATAAAAGATTGACATCTGACCCACATAACCTGTTATATAAAGTTCACCTGGTTACTATTTTACCTCTATTAGTTTCCCCGAAGCACAATATGACTGGGAAAAAACCAAAGATTTAACATTTTTTTACAAATGTGGCAAACAGCACTATCGTGAAATTAGTGACGTTACCATGATATTACTTCAGATGTAAAATACGAGAAGAGAAAAGAAGTGTATATGAAGGAAATGGAGACAGAAGGTTAAGAGTTTCGACTGTCAGGTCTCCAACTAATCGAAAGAAGCACAAAAGACATACTACTTCGACATAAATGGGGATGTAAAATATCAACGTGAAGTGACGTGAAAGCGACGTGAAGTATTCATACACTTGCATTTCATTTGATAAATAAGTGCAAACCCAAACTCCCACTCCCTCCTCTCTCTTAAAAACCTAAGTAAAAAAATACACGATACGTTTCGTGCATCACAAACTTCACTAGCAATGTTCACAAAAAGCAGAATAAAATAAAAACAAAACTTTAATGCCTACAATGCTCTTCGTAGCTCGACGGGACCATTTTAAAAGCTTTCTTCAGAGGTACAGGGCATTAAGCCTGAGTGAAGATAAAACTTACCAACCAACAAATATATGGCTGCCATAAATATGTTTAATTTCTTTTGTTGTACTCATAAATTATTAACTTTTACTATTATTAACTTTACGTCTATGTTGTATATCTTGTTCGATAATGACTAGGATTTGATAGAAATGAAAGTCATCAATTAAATCATGCTTTTTATATTGAAACAAATAATAAGTCATTTCATGTTTTATATATAATTTATTGCATATTGAATTTTGCATTTATATTTTATTAGTATTAGCATAAACTATTTGTAAGTTATATATTAAATGTTTATTGGTTGTGGACTTGCGCCTTAAGGGTTTTTCACTTTTGTACCTACTTGATAAAAATCAAACAGTTTTTTGTACTAGAAATGTGGTATTATAAGCATAGGGGCCACCTGATGGTAAATGGTTAATCTAAAGACGCTTGCAGCAGCAGAAATATCACAACCACGTTTTGGACCAATGAAAAGAAAGAAAATCTATTCATTTCTTATTATTTGAAAGCCTCAATAGCTCAACGGTAGAAAGGCCGACTTCGCTCCGTTAACGTGAGAGTCACAGGTTCGATCCTGACACCCTTGGGCTATTGTCGTACCCACTCCTAGCGCAAGCTTCGAGCTTATTTGGAGGGGCAATAGGAATATTAGTAATGACATTAAAAGCATTGCTAGTATTCTTTAAAAAAAAATGTTGAAAAAGTAAAGCTTTACTACAAATCAATTTATGTTAAAAGTAAATATTTGAACTAGAACGGCTATTTCGAGTCAAATTAACCTCTTGTCGTATTAGCAATTTTTGTGCAGGATGTTTCCATACTGACAGCTTTACATGATGTTGACTAGGAAATCGATAGCAGATGTGTTATGCCCAGACCAAATAAATATTTTCTTCTTAGCACTATTCCTGTTCTGCTTTTCACTTTTATCCGGATTTGACAGGTTTTTTTTTTTTTTTATGTTACAAGTTGGCAAACACGCATACGGCCCACCTGATGGTAAGTGGTTGCCGTAGCCTATGAGCGCTTGAAGCACCATTAGTAGATGCCACCCACGCGTTGCCAACCTAGAGATATTAATTCTTAAATATCCTCTGCCCAGTAATTTCACTAGCGTACAGTGCCCTTCAAACCGGAACACAGTAATGCCTAAGCACTACTATTTGGCGGCAGAATATTTGACACTGTGGTGGTACCTACCTAGCCGGCCTCTTGCAACAAAAGACCTACCACCAGTGTGACTGACTGCACTGTTGGAATAATCTCTGCTGTGACAGAGGTTATCCCAACAGCGGGCGATGGGTTCGTCACATCCCGACGCCGGGAATACGTTACTAGTTTTTATGCGGAGCCTTTGCTATCTGACCTCCGCAACCCTAAGGGCAAACCAGTAACCCGTTAGATAAAAGCAAATTACATATCTATAGTTAGCGATTATTATCAGATGTTATGTGATAATAGTCGGGACCGACAGCTAAAAGGCTTTCCAACGCGGACAAAGCACTGAGTAGGAATCGAACCTTCAACCGTTGAGGCTGAAGGAAGCCTCGCTATATAGCGCCTCCACCGTCGTCAGATCAAACCCATACAAATGTATTAATATCAATAAAACATCAATTATTAACGGGAATATAACTATCGATATCAGTTTGTACATCACTACGCCAGAAGTATTGTCAACGTAAGATATGCTTGTTCGTGTATAATTTATTGACGTGTTTAAAAAAAGGGTTGTACCTTCAAGCCTTTCCTCCCACGCTGCGTAATTTGAATGCATGTTTTCGTGATATTTTACAAAATATTTAAAACCCAACCCGTGTCATTGTTTTTAATTATACTGCTCGTATGAAAAAAAATACCAATCCGCATCATAAATTTTTAATTTTTAAACAGAATACCGAATAAAACTTTAAAAACAGGAAATAACTGGCAATGGCAGATAAGTGTATAAATAAATATATTTATAGTAGCAATAAGTTTAACACCACAGCTGAGCCTTGTCCAGGGCTTCTGAATTTTTGTATTACAAACATCTGTTTCGGTCTGGGCGTTTGCCTTGATAGCTAATTTGCTCTTAACAAATGAGTTACTGGTTCGCCCTTACGGTTGCGGAGGTCAGGTGGCAATCGCTTCATGTTAAACCTAGTAATGTCAAATTGAAATAAGAGTAAAAAGCAGACCCTCTGTAAATAGCGGGAAAATGATAGGAAGAAGGAGACGACTCTGTCCAGGCTTTGTGAAGGACTCTCGGACACAGAAGCATATTTTGGAGTAATTAATATATATATATTTTTTTATGTTAGGAGTTGGCAAACAAGCATACGGACCACCTGATGGTAAGTGGTTGCCGTAGCCTATGAGCGCTTGCAGCACCATTAGTAGGTACCACTACGCGTTGCCAACCTCGAGATATTAGTTCTTAAATCTCGTCCGCCCAGTAATTTCCCTAGCGTACAGTGCCCTTCAAACCGGAACACAGTAATGCCTAAGCACTACTATTTGGCGGCAGAATATTTGACACTGCGGTGGTACCTACCTAGCCGGCCTCTTGCAACAAAAGACCTACCACCAGTGTGACTGATTGCACTGGTGGAATAATCTCTGCTGTGACAGAGGTTATCCCAACAGCGGGCGATGGGGTCGTCACATCCCGACGCCGGCAATTAAATTGAATACGCTGGCTTTACAACCTAGTGCATTATTATTTCAAAACACAATATATTAAAAACACGTGAATTGCGAATTTAATTCTTAAATGAAATTCATAAAACGCTTTCAAATAACCAATCGAAGATAAGTCCCACACGGCCAACGACTAAATCCACACGATCCGGAAAAACATTCTTAGGTCAGATAATATATTGCTGTCGCTTAAGCAAAAGTAGATTCGATATTTCAAACCGTGGTTAAGTTATTGGCCGTTATTAATAACGAGCCTTTCCTAACTTAATCCGACTTGAAAGCATCGAGTCGCACGTCGTGTAGGCTATGCATTGTTCTGATACCGAATGGAATTGTGAACGTAGTGTAATCTACACATTATACGTTAAGACAGCTTATTACAGACACATATATATCAATGACAATAACAAAACAACGGAGACAAATAGTTCCTTTTAAAATAAAATAAAAAACCTCATGAGTTTGGTCGAATTTTTTAGGGTCGTGACAAACTTTTCGTGTCTTATTTGAATTGAATATGAACATAGAGGGCGTTACTAACATAGTTCAGTTTGTATAATACAAAGCGGTTGAGAATAGTTTAATAAATAATGCCTACGAGATATTTGTTTTATTTATGAATGGTCCTTTGTCAAAAATAGACATACTCATGTACACATCTTTTAAAGATGTATTATTCCTTGTACAATTTATGGATTTCTCTTGTATAATATCCATTTAAATAGCGCTATTGTAAATGTTGTTTTTAAATTTATCCCCAATAGGCCAGGCAAAGATCTATGACCATACAGCCTGTTCTGACGTTAAATTATTTTTATTTTTCTTTAATTATAAGTATGATTAAGCATATGTACATATCGTAAAAATATTAGATACGGTAAATTTTCCATTGTCGGGGACAAATTTGTGTCCATTTGAGCACTTGCACATGTTCAATATTCATTACTTGAAAAGGATTTGGACCTTGGATTTTCTTTTATATTTCATAAGAATTTGTATTTAATAAATTTACGTTAAATATTTTTTGTTAAAATTTCAAATAAAAACCTTCCGACTTGACTAGATAACATAGAATTGGAAATAACTGTTCAATTTAAAATAACCGTTTGTTTAACGCTTTCAAGAAATTATAACTTCAATTTAATTATATAAATGAATAAAAAATATTGAGGTCTTTGCTCTCTCGATATTAAAAAAAAATACTTAAGTCAATTGTTCCTCGTTAGCGAGACTTCGCTTGAAGTTTACTTCTAAAGAATCGAAGTATCTCTTCAGAGTAAGCGCTGTGTCATTGCTTGACCAGAACAGAGACTTAAATAGAGTCATATTTATTTATTTAATTTTAAAAGTAACATTTTTATATCCCAAAACAGTTTATTAATAGTTTCTTTTACTTATTACAACAAAATAAAGCGGTCAAGTGCTTATCCGACTCGCACATAAAGGGCTCAGAAAATATTTATGAGATACAGCAAAAAATCATCAAAAACATTATTTCTTATATGTATTTGTGTTGTATTTCTTTCCCTAATGTACTTTTTCCCTTGGTTTTTAAATTTTATATTATTTTATTTTATTTTTAGTATTGATTGTTTTAACAGAAACAACGTTCTGTCAAAATTTCAATTCTCTACTTATCATGGTCGAACCATACCAGAGACTTAGTAATAAGGTGCGTCCGTTGGCATCGTGTGCGTAAGGATTCCTAAAAACAACAAACATATGTATATGTTTTAGAAAACAACAACAACAAACATAATTATGTATATGTTTTAGAAAACAACAACAACAACATTTATGTATATGTTTTAGAAAACGAAATCATTACGAACTTTTATGTTTAAAAATTAATAAATACTTGTTTGTAATCTAAATGTAGATAAAAAATACTACTAATTTTGTTGTCATTATATAAAAAAGTTATAATAAATATTTATCGACTCTGAAGTCTTAAATGCGTTGCTATGTGAATGCGAACGATTGAGTGGCCATAGGTTGGCGTGTGGGCAGTGGAGGACTATTCAGTCTTTCTTTTTTCCTGCGTGAGCGCGTCGTCCCGCCGCGGCGTGCCTGCCACGGCATTGTCCACTACACTCAACCCGTATTTTAGTTTCCCCAATAAAAATAATTGAGTAATGAATAAACCAGCCTAATTTTTTAATGATTAATTTTCAATATTTATTTACTTTATTCAGTAGATTTTTCGCGCATCCTATTAGAAGATTCGTCGACATCCACGAATTAAACCATTTATTTCTTCTGTGTAAAGAAAACTAAAATCGTAGTGAAAGTGAAAAAAAAAACTATTTAACAAATAACTATTGCAGAATATAGTAGGCCACCCGCTGGACCCTAAATTAAGATTTTGCACACCTCTAGACCAAATGCTGGCTACGCCCATGCATATGGACATAGGATATTTATTTATTTCTAAGGATTACCAACAGAAAAAACAATAGTACATATTACAAAGACGCAGAGAAACAAACAAGATAATTGTTTTTCTTTTTACAGGCAATCACAGCATGCATTAAGTCGGTCTTCTATAAAATTCAAATACATCAGATTAAAAAAAAATATATAGTATTTACAATTAATCAAAATTTATGTTTTTAATAAAATAAGAGTGTTGACAGAAAAAATATTTCTTCACTTATTTTGACCGTGTAAAATACATTAAGTAATATTTATGAGCAAAAAAATTACATTAATAAACTTAAGCAGCTTAAGTTAATTATGTTAATTATTAACTAAAATAAATAAATATATCTGTCATATTTAGTTTGTTTACCAAGAACCCAAAAAATCTTATCACAATTATAAAATGTATAATCAAAGCGCTACGTCATCATAACGTAAATTATAATAAAGCGCAAACATTTATATTATAATAACACTAAACCATAGCCATTTATTTCACAACATAAAGATACCTAGAGCAAAATATACTGAGCTATAAAAACCACCTAAAGTGTACTAACTAAGATAGTAAGTATCGCAGTGATTATTCAAGGGACATCGGAAGACAAGCACAACCCTTATCGTCCGACTGGCTGTTTGGAACCGAGAACAAAGTACCCACTTTATGCGACGTTCTCACGTCTGGATTATACTCGTAATTTTTACGACCAATAAAACTTTAACTATACACAATCTCGTTTTAAAAACAAGATATTATTCTCGCTATAGAATTTTTATGCTCACTATCAAGAACGTAACATTAGCATTTATCATTTGAATTTGGAAAAAATTATAAATAAAATAAACGCCTGTAGGCGTATGCTAAACTTCATTCAGAACGATCAAAGAAAATAACGTTTGACCGTTCCAAACTCCGGTATTAAAAACACTGTTAAACTTTTTTTATAAGCAATTTACGAAATATTTGTAATTCCTGAGGTATTTCTCAATTGTTATAATAATATGCATTCAGTTAATTATAAATGCGATTATTTTATTACCACACGACATATCGTTCAGTTTCAAATTTAAACTACGCCCCTTAGATGAAATCAATTTTGTACTTTACTGTTGAATGTCATAATAAATACTGTTATATAGCATTTCATTTTATATTCGATTCCGAATTAACTACCGTAAAGAGGTAGAGGTTTACACAAAAAATAACTTTAATGATCTTATGTTTCGGTTTAAAATACAGCTGTGTTTATTATAGATATTTCTCGCGTTTCGTAAACAGTATTTATTTTTGTGTGAGTCGAAAATTCTTGTTAGAAACGACTGGTGAGATGAAACTGGTTTCGAATTTTTATCTCATATAAATATGTAGATACCGACGCCCCCGAGGAGTCTCTTGTTGACTTAAATATTACCTCGTATCGAATCATGTGATACTTTGTGTCTTTATCAAGTTATGGAATGTTTGTTTAAAACTTTTAATGTTGTCCGATCTCGGATTTCAAAAAATACTGAAATATTGATACATTAAAAAATTAACATATACTTTCTGATTTATCGATATTTTTATTTATAATCATATTCAAATATTTTGTAACGGTTATGCATTTCAAAACTCAAAATAACGTTTTGTATTCTTATTATATTATAAACTTTTGAAAGCAAATAATTTTGTCGTAAGAAAATGTAAAATAAAACGTGCTTAAAAATATGTTTCTAATTACTTAAATTAAGTTAAAATTAAGTGAATAATAATTCCAGTGGCAAGCTTAACGTGTTGAAGCTCTTAAGTTTAAAACTCTTAAAAAGACCGCGCGAATGCATTATACAATTTAGCATATTAAATTGAATTAGTTTTTTTTTAATGCAATTCGATGAAAATTACAACCGTTATAAAATTAATATATACCGAACTGAGCCCTAAGTTTGATAGCAATCAGTATTCAGAACTCATGAGGCAGTGAGAACGAATTAAGAGCAACATGTTGTGATACGACGGAGAACAATAGAAAGGGTACCGTACAAAAACAAGCACGCAAGCACAAATACAGGCCGAAACCCGAAACATACCTGTGCTCGGCCGACCGGGGTTATTAATTAGTAATTGTAGGGTGACAATCCAACTTTAAAAAGGCGAGAAATTACATTTTTAATTTTGCATCAATCAATATCGTTTGCGACAATATCGCCATAAAATTGGAATATATAAATAAAGAAGTTTACAGATCGCTGACAAATACGCTAAAGAGTTTTCGTTTCAAGTTGACTACTCTTGTCCGGGAAATTCGCATTAATGATGGTGTTTCTAATTAACGAAAAAGTGTCGCCACGTTGACGGGGCACCAGAAAAGGATGCCCGAATATATTCGGGCATTGGCCGTCTTGAAACTCAAAAAACCGTTTAAAAATCACTCGCTCCGCCCCAAGTACGCCCAGCGAGTGTAGCACACTTATGATTTATCGTTAAGACGACATCCCGCCCCTCGCACTAACTACCCAGCTTCCGTCCCGCTAATTATGTACCTATACATCGTCTGCGCCAAATCTTAAGATTCTTTCGTCATCGCTCATCGGCGCGGCGCGGCGGTTTGATTCAGTTCAATCTTTGAACACAAAAATGAACCTCAGATATTGACGTAATGACGTCTTCATAAAGCCTCGATCTTTATTAATTATATTCGACGTGATTTATAAATTATTTGGAAGGCTATAAATCACTGACTATTTTTGTACCATTCTGTATACAAAAAATATTATTTGTTGTCAATTGTTATAGAAACAGAGTTTTGACCTATGGAGTTTTAACACAGAAGGTTCAAACTTTTAATGTGATTTAAAATTGAATAACTTCTTAAGATTCTTTTGTAAAAACGTGTATATTATTACCTAGAATTTATCTTTGGAAAATAGATACAAAAGATTCAGTAAATGTGGTGCGTTTAACTTAACAAAACACTTTGTTACTACACACACACACACAAAGTACATAGTAGTATCTTAAGAGGTATCTTGTTAAGGAGAAGAACATAAGTCGGACAAAGTGGAAGAAAATGTAAAGTAGGAATTTGAGTTTTAGGCCTATTTTGTGTTGTAATAAGTATTATCTATCTAAATTTTATGCATATTAATTTCTTAACGATGACACCGTTGTGGCGATGTGGGTAGCGAGTCTGCCTTTAGTCTCGACGGTTGCGGGTTCGATTCCCGCTCGGGCTGATGTTTGTTAAAATTTCTGTCTCGGTCTGGCCGTTTGTCCGTGTGGGTCTCCCCACCGTGCCTCGGAGAGCACGTTAAGCTGTCGGTCCCGGTTATTATCAATAACATCTGATAATAATCGTTAACTCTTGATAAGTAAATTGCTCTTATTCAATAAGTTACTGGTTCGCCCTTAGGGTTGCGGAGGTCAGATGGCAATCGCTCCGTGTAAAAACTAGTAACCTGTCAAATCCGGATAAGAGTAATAAGCAGACCCTGGGTACATAAAAAATACCGGGAATAATGCTAGGATGAAGAAGATAATTTCTTAACGATAAAAGGTTTCGTAGAGGCGTCGCCAGGGTTCCTAATTAGCCATATTTATCAGTAAATTGTTGTATTATCTTGCCTATTATTCAACAATATTAAAAAAGTAATAATTTGATTATTCACTTCTTGTGTAAGTATTTATAGTTTTATACTTTTGGTATGCGTTAAAGAACATTATTGAATGTCCACGGCCTTATGTTCAGACGACGATGATTTAGGCATTCGAGCTCCATTCATTAAAAAAACACTCGGCTACAGTAAAATTGAATATACTTTTTTTAAAGAATATTAGAAATGTTTTTTCAAGGCATTACTAATATTCCTATTGCCCCTCCAAATAAGCTCGAAGCTTGCGCTAGGAGTGGGTACGACAACAGCCCAAGGGGTCAGGATCGAACCCTCGACTCTCGCGTTAACCGAGCGAAGTCGGCCCTTCTACCGTTGAGCTATTGGATTTTTAAATATAAATATTAATATGTCACTTGTAAAACATATCGAAATTCTCTAAATCAATGCTTTTATTTGCTTTTTATGTAACCCGTCATAAAAAACTTTTACCTTCAGGTAAAAGGTTGATTTTTCAAGTAAGTAGTAAACTCGCCTTTTGAAATATTAAATATCGTTATTCTTCAGTTATCGTAGGATATTTTATAAGAGCAGTACCAATGCGTGCGAAGTAAGTGTTTCCATGTAATGCTGGCTGCTTCGCTAACTTGTCACGCATCAAGGACGTGAATCGGACGTATTTAGAATAATTTTGATGTTGCCACTGGCTGTTCTCACGCTATTGGCATTCTTAGTTATAGACAATGTACACGTCTTCATAACGAATGGACGATTTTCATTTGTTTGTACGTATCAAAATGCTATGTTTTGATTGCTTTTCTTTAAGTCATTGTACGGCATTGTTTACATAAGGTTAATATCTTATTTGGTACAAAGGTTATTTTAAGTATTTTGATGTTTAAAGTACAATAAATATTACTGAAAAAATTTGACTACTGATATTGAGAACCTTTTATACTGAGAATCTTTTCCGGAAAAAATGTTATTTTTCCTGTAAAAACATGTACAAAAATATATCCCATTTTTTAAAACATTTTCGTTGACTGGAATTCACGAGACAAATTTTAAACACGAATTAGGCACTTGAAAAACTCAAAGATGCTTGCTCGGATTTGAAATTACAACCTTAAGTCAAAAGCCAACGTTTTATAATCGCTGAGCTATCTCGACTTAAAAATATTAAATACGGAATATTAATGACGATCAAAATTTAACGATAAAATTACTGGAAAATATACTTCCATAATAAAATAAAATTACATATATATATAATATCATCTTCTTCCTAGCATTACTCTCGGTAAAGCAAATTACCTATCAATATATACATTTATAATATAATCGACTTAACGATTATCACCAGATGTTATGATGATAACCGGGACTGACAGCTTAACAGGCCCTCCGAGGCACGATGGGGAGACACACAATGACAAACGACCAGACCGAAACAGATATTTATTTCAAACATCTACTCCGAGCGGGAATTGATCCCACGACCGTCGAGGCTCAAAGCAGGCTAACTACTATCACGCCACAACGGTCGTCAAAATTAAAAATACAATAAAAGACTACATTTATGTAAAGAAAAAATCCAAACGCGAGCATTCTTAAACACGATCCGTTAAACTAATAGGGAATTTATCCATGACAAATCGGTTGGCCGGGGCTCGGTGCACTGATTAAATTAGCTACAAACGTCGGAAAAAACTTGTCCGTCCGTTTGTTGTGACAGAATGTAGAGATTAAGGCGCACGTCTCTACCAAATGAACCGTACTGTCGACCAATGACGACACGAATAAGTAGTTATAAAAGTTTTAATAAAAATACTTTTGATCAATGAAGCATTTCAGAACAGAGATTTTTTATGAACTTTAAAAAGAAAGTAATAAATATTTCGACATTTTTTTATAAAGAATATTAGCAACGCTTTTTTCAAGGCATTACTAATATCCCTATTGCGCCTCCAAATAAGCTTGAAGCTTGCGCTGGAGTGGGTGCGACAACAGCCCAAGGGGGTCAGGATCGACCCGCGACTCTCGCGTTAACGGTGCGAAGTCAACCCTTCTACTTATGAGCTATTGACATAATAAAATCAATTTAAAGACGTGTTAATAAGGTCATAAAAAAACCTAATTTATAATCATTTCAAAAAATTAAGATAAGAAATAAAACTCAATAAAATATCTATGCAAACTGACTGATGTAAATCCAATATAATACCTACAATAAATATTCGATGACTTGTCGTTAAAAAAACAGGATTTAAATATACGAGTTTTCTCGTGTTGAAATTAAAAAATAAAATATCATACAATCGAATAAGAAATCTTCATTATGCTGTCCGTTGTTATAGTGAGGGAAGATTAACGTTCACGTCGGTAACAAATGAACTGGCCAATCAAAATAAATGAACTGTGTAATCAATGGCCAATAGCAATTCAAATTGAAATAACAACTGCAAATTACAGCAAGTCTTTAGGTAAATATTTAAATAAAATATAACAATACTGAGGCAACGTTGTGGCGCGGTGGAACCTGCTTAAAGCGTCACAGGTCGGTTCGATTCCCGCTCGGAGCAGATGTTTGTATTGATCATACAGGCATGTTTTCCGGTCTGGGTGTGTTTGTCCTTGTCATAGTGTATGTTTTCGGACCCACAGGACACAGGATATAACTATCCTAATGGGAGCCGTTGAGTGGGCATCGTTTATTTATTATTACTGGTTTTAGAGTATTTATTGCAAGAGTCCGTATGTCTTTGGCATTACTTATTGTTTTTGAAGACACAGTACCTAATGAACCCTACAACCAGTAATGAGTGAGTGAGTAAGTGAATTGGAACGCTATATTCTCCTTTTAATTCCTCTTCCAGGACACTTTAATATTATTTATCGTATCGTTAAAGCGTGAAATCGCCATAGAGTTTTTACAAGCTAAGTCGAACAATATTCTCACAAACGGTACAACTTATTAAACACTTAAGGCCTAACATAAACCCTACAATACGTTAACATGGAATAAAAAACCATAATTGTTATATCACTACATAGTATAAAACAAAGTCGCTTTCTCTGTCCCTATGTATGCTTAAATCTTTAAAACTACGCAACGGTTTTTGATGTGTTTTTTTAAATAGATAAAGTGATTGAAGAGGAAGGTTTATATGTATAAAAATAGTGGAGAAAAAATTTTTTTTGAGGTTTCTAATGTGATGTCGTAAATAATTACATTTAACGCGTGCGGGCCACTGGCAGTAATGAATAAATCAAAACTACTGGATCGATTGTAATCATTTTTTCAGTTAATGACAAAGGCTATATATTTTATACCCGTGCGAAGCTGGAGGAGAAGAGGAGGTCTGCTATAAAAATCAGCATCATTTTATACCAAGTTTTAAAGGGAGACGAAGAGGATATTATGATATCAGGATATCTGTCGGTTAAATTTTATCCCTTTATGATATCATTTCACGTTTAGTGCCAGCGCATAAAATAGCCGGGCGTTGTCTGAGCAGATAGGAAACGGTATGAGAATCAATATAAATAAATTGCCCAATAGAACCGCCTGAGGAACATCGTATACGCCTGGCCCTAGATCAGATATCATAATTCAACATGCAACATATCAATTAAAATGGGTATTAAGGCTTCTGTCGTCAAATAGACCTAGCGAACTGTAATAAGATGCTTTCCGGACTTTAAATTAAACCTTTGACGTGATAATATAAGAATTTCTAGATAATAATTTAACCCGTTGTGTGTGTTACTTGTATA
This sequence comes from Hestina assimilis, assembly GCA_023373885.1. Taxonomy (NCBI): domain Eukaryota; kingdom Metazoa; phylum Arthropoda; class Insecta; order Lepidoptera; family Nymphalidae; genus Hestina; species Hestina assimilis. The sequence continues at coordinate 14,033,616 of CM041747.1, read as the reverse complement.
TTATATTAAGAACTATTATTACATATTTCTAGCCTTTTTAAGGGTTTCGGGATACACGCGCACTTCAAAAAGCCGAACGCACTTTTTGGTGTGTGTGCTCGTACCGGAGATGGCGACTATCAGTAGCATATTAGTAAAAAAAATATTACGCGCGTCTAAGGGCTTATAAGCGCGTTAACGCTCATACGATTTGCGCGTGTGGTAAAAGGCGTCCCCATAAGCGAAAAACGAGCTTATATGCTCGTATAAAACGCTGGTCTGAAACCGCCCTTACTCCTACACTGTAAAAATAATAATGTGCTTAGCATCCGTACTTTAATTGCAAAAGTAAATCTGTTTGCTTGTTACCTTTTTCGACTAACAATCTCAACCGATCTTAACAAATATTTTGTATATAAATAACTTGATAACTGAAGAAAGCATATATAAAACTTCTACTATAATAAATCGTAGTTACGGATATAGTCGTGGGCGAAATCTTGCAATTAATATATGAGTGAAGTTTCAAAGATTACCACAAACAAATGAAACGAAATAAAACTACCCTTTTATAGTAATAGTAAAGGTAATTATAATAAAGGTCGGGAGGAACAACCATAATCAATGCACATAAAGAGCGCAGGCGCTATAGGATTTATGTGTTTTGTCATAAATCGCAACTATATTTTAACGATCAATATCTTGCTGTGATTTACAGTGACAATGTTATTAAAACGTCTATGTTTCGATTTGCGTACACTGAACACATGTAGACGGGATGTTCAACGGGTTATAAAAACACAAATAAACAAATATATTTCTTACACCGTTTGGTGATCCGTTCCGACATCCGACAGTAATCGCATACGATAATGGTGTTTCTTTTTCAAATTTGAATTTTTATTTAAATCTATACGAATAAATAAAATTGACGTTGTATTATATGCGGTACTTAAATTTTAAAAAATCAAAATTTTTGACTGACAGTCGGTTTGCTCCGGCTGATGTCTGAAACGGCTGGACTAATTTTACCAGACTTTCCCTGGTAGATAACTGATCCTATAAGGATTAACTTAGGCTCCTTTTACTTCAGAAAAAAATCCGTGATTTACAAAAATCGAAAAAAAAAGTACACTGTAAGACAGGGCCGCCAGCGCATCTAGTTATTAAAAACCGACATGGCGAGTAGCAAAATAAGTAGAAAAGGCAATAGACTGATCATATTTGCTGCAGAACTATGAACGCTTGAGTAAATCTTTTTAACTGGAGACTACAACACAGTGTAACAGTGAGTTTGCACTAAAAAAATCATTAATTATGCAATGTATCGAAACAAATTGCAAAACTTGTTTTGTTGAGCTTACTTTTGCACTCAAAAAACTAGCTATGTTTGACAAATTTCAAAATTTGTTTATGTCTCATTTTTTTTACTGTAAAATGTCAAACAAGCTTCGATTCAATAAGTTGTGTGACAATGCGAACACTGTTTGCTTCATTGATAGAAAACAGAGTATAAAACTGTTTTTTATCGCAACAGTTACTTGTGACAGTATTTTACGCCAATTTTCTATGAGAGAGTAGTACTACCTTGATCGAGCTGGCCATTTGTGATGTGAAAAGCTTGGCTCAACTGGTCAAAGAATGGTCAACACAAAATATTTAAGTTTAAACATCTGATATAAATTTGTAGAGCATACTTATAGTCACCACTGAGGAGATAAATCTCAATAAAAAATTCTTAATCTTAATTCATCTTGTTTTATTGAATTTCAACAACAACCTTCCTTTATTATCTACTAGTATCTGCCCGCGGCTTCACCCGTTTGAATAACGTTTTGTAGTGAGACACCTATATTGCAATATGACTAATGTATATTTCTATAGACTATACCAAAATTCATCAAAACCGATTCGGCGATTTAGGCGTTAAAATGTATATATTTATGTACTTTAAGGTACTATTAGATTAAATAAATAAATAAATAAATAAACGCTACACTCAACGGCCCCCATTAGGATAATTATATCCTGTGTCGGGGGTCCAGAACACAGACATACACAATGACAAGAAGAAACACACCCAGACCAGAACACATGGTCGATACAAACATCTGCTGCGAGCGAGAATCGCACCCGCGACCTGTGGCGCTCAAGGCAGGCTCTCGCTACTTCTGCGCCACAACGTCGTCCATTAAGATGGAATAATAATTATTTTTGTATACAAATTGGATTCCATAAGACGCATCTATATCGAACCTCAAATCTTGTAGTTCGTTTTATATTACCCACGGGAACTTAACATTTCCCCGGCATTAAAAGTACCCTACGTGTTAATTTTTTATTAAAAGTACCCAAGTAACAGTCTACATCTTTGCGAAATTTCATCCAATTTCATGAAGCCGTCTTTGCGTGAATGGTTAACAAGCATCCAAACATCTAAACTCTCACATTCATTATATTAGAATCAAATAAGGATGTTGTAAATTATGTAAAAACAATAATTAAAAATTGTGACGCTTACATAGCCTTTGGCGTAAACGACCTCACAACATTATTGCCAGCCATGAATACCAGTGAGGTCGCGAGGTTATCTCGAAGTACTCGAGATCGTTGTCAGAGCTCATAAGTGCCGATGCACTAAAATGGTCTGCGAGACGAGATCGCGCCGTAGTGCCAGGAACAAATAATCGTAACTCACATAATTATAGGCATTCGTGGAGATTAGTTCGAAAGATCCGTGATTGACCAAAAGTGCTTTATGGTTTATCGTCATCTTAAAATTATTAGATAGAATTATTTAAATGCTACTGGAATTGTCGACTAGCAACGCTCGCGTCTTCACTCGCGTTATTGTGGTTGTTATGCCGGATTTCCACCGTTGTGGGGTGTTGATAGCAAGCCAGCCTTAAGTCACGACGGTTGCGGGTTCGATTCGCGCTCAGAACAGTTATTTGTATTGATCTTATAAATGTATCTGTCGGTCTGGACGTTTTTGCTTGTAGTTCTGCCCCGTGCCTCGGAGAGCACGTTAAGCTGCCGGTCCCAGTTGTTATCATCATCCTCCTCCCACATTGTGCTTAAAAACAAAATCACATAAACGTAAGAAAATAATATAAATTTAGTAAATTTATTACACCAATGGTTTAAACACTGAGACCTCCTCAAAAGTCTTAACAAAGAATGCCCAAATTAGCAGTCAATGTTCCAATATCATTATCAAATAATACGTACATTAAAATGGGAGAGAATATTTTATTCGAACCAAGCGTTATAAACTTCCATATATATTTTACTTTTAGTACTCATTAAATATAATTTATTGCTCTATGCATACAAGTTGTCGCTTAATAGATGCTGTCTAGCTTCATTTATATAACTTTTTAGTATATCGGGTTTCAAAACTTAAACAATTTTTCCTTTATAATAATTTTAGGTTCATCTTCTATTTTAGCATCTAAATTTTCCATTATATGTATCATGTATCCTATGTTAAACATGATGGCAAGCGAGTTGAACCCACTCGACGGGTTTTTTTATTTATAACATACAATAGATCGTGATCACCAGTCTTACTTTAACTCAACATTGTACTAATCTGATATTGAAAACGACTGAACTAGTAAGGAAGAGTTTGACGTACTGCTCACTATGGGAGACGATCTTATCTAGTTACGGGCTCACCGTCCTCCTGTCGTATCCGGCGGCCACAAGCTTAGATTTAAAGGCAGCTTCGGTAACTCGAAGAGACTGAACTCGTTTATCGTGATAAAGTGAATTGAAGCGCCGCATCACAATCTATATAAAACGAATATCATACACGAAATCGTAGAGGACCTATGTATGTTTACATCCTTATCGTGACTATCCCTATATCGCTTGGTCATTTAGATCATAAAACAATAGAACAGTTGCAACCGAGAGAATGCAATGTGCAGTTATGCAAATAGTAGGGGTCGCGACCGAAGCATGAATATTGATACAGCATTGTCGGGATTGCAGATTTCTCCGGCGATAGCCTGAGCTCCTACTTTCTATGAGCACGATTCGGAAACGAATTATCCTAAGCCGATTACCAGACGATAGTATTAGATCTTACTTACAATAAAAAGGTAACTACAATCGACATAATACACAAAACAGAACATTCACATCCATAGAAATATTTCTTATTATATTCTATGAAAAAAATACATCTTCGTTCCGCAATATTTTACTATAATACGAATAGCTTGAACGCAACGAGGACTGGTCATGCAGGCACAATGGTCGGTTCGTCTAAGAAATGGCTTCAAAAACGTATATAACTTCGTCAAATGGTCATAAAATGAGACCCGTTTTATGGCGCACCTTTATAGCCGCGGGGTGCGTAAGGATGGACGGCGGATGCCACGTCTCATTTGGCCTCGAAGTCGGGTACATCACTAGTCTCAACCGGTCGGCTCTCGGCTGACTAACGAAAGAATTTTGATTTCCGAGCCTGCATATTACGAATATCAAAGTGACATAATCTTTTATTAGTTTTATGCATTTATGTTGTAAATGTAACACTACACTATGCGCAAAATTAACACTATTTTATCAAATATAATAATTTGTATTATTAAGAAAATTAAATTTGTTTACATAAACTAAATGGTAATTTGAAATACGTAAGATAAAATAGCATAATATTTTTAATGCGAAGTAAAAGATTAGCTTATCTTTTCAAACGTTGTCCGAAAACAAGCATAATAAAATAAATTAAATTAAGCATAAAAATTAAATCATCTAAAAAAATCGATATAACATTATCGCCATCACTATTGACATAATATAAATAGACATCGAATGTCTATAGAGTTCGATAAAGCGTGAAGATAGTGATACAGCCGAAGAATATAGCTTTATAATATAGTATGGACTATAAAAGAACGGATTCAGATATCACAGTGATGCACAATGGCTAACAACTAACAATCGGAGTGACAGCAGTAATTTCGAATCGTAATAAAAGAGTATTGTTTCATCGATGTAATTCAAAGACATTTTATGCATAAGCTGTTTTGATTTAGAGCCGGTATTGGTTCTCGAATCTCGAAATTATTTATAGTTTAAATGAAGCTGTGTCGTAAATTTTCGTATTGATTTATTTACGAAGCTAGTTGTTAAACCTGCCGAAATATCGTGGCTTCCATTTTGAATCGTTATTTCAATCTTCCATGTCATCGTCTTAATTATTTTAGAATATTTTATATGTAGATATTATATGAAAACCATTTCCTCATATACATAAATAAATAATAAATAAACGCTATATACACTTGGGCCCTATTAAGCTAGATATTCTGTGTCTTTGTCACCAGCAAAAACACACCCAAACACATGCCTTTATGATCAATACGAGCATCTAGCCCGAGCGGGAATTGAATACCTAAAAAAATTGTAAATCTATAAAAATAAATAAAATTGAAATTACAAAAATGTGATTCAATTCAAAATTAACAGCTTTTCAATAAATAGGTACATATGAAAGTGTATAATAAAAAAAAGTCAATTTTTAAATTAAATTTATGAGTATTCATAAATAATAAAAATAAAAATATTTCATGAAACATACTTTAAAGTCAGGCGTGACTTCATGCATACCAAACGTATTAGTAATATTAAAGAAAGCTACCTGTAATGGTTCTTCTACCTGTGATAGGTAACAATACAATTTAAAAAAAAATGGGTTGCTTTTGTCGCACACAGTACAGTTGTGCGAAAGATGACTTTTGCTCAAAATATCAATCCCATAAATATTAGAATGGAATAGCGTTCTTGTTGTACGTGCTGTCTATATAATACTAGCTCTACCCGTAAGTCCGTCCGCGCTAATTACATACAACTAATATTAACGACGTTGTGGCGCAGCGGTAGGGAACCTGGCTTAAGAGCCACAGGTCTCGGATTCGTATCCCGCGCGGAGTAGATGATTGTATTCACCATACAGGCATGTTTTCCGGTCGGGGTGTGTGTTGTCCTTGTCATTGTGTATGTGCCAGGACCTTTAACACAGGATATAACTAGCCTAATTCGGGACATTGACTGTGTAGCGTTTGTAGTTATTTATTTATGCAGAATTTTTTTTTTGCAAACAGCTTTGTTACAACAAAGGAAAAACGAAACTTAGTGTGACGTAGATTTGTAGATTTTAAAAAATCAATTTTGAACTACCGAACCGCGAAAACAATGCTTCATACAATTTGGTCGTACAAAAGCCCAACCTCTTTTTGCCGCTTTAGGGTTTGATTTTCAGAAGTATCTCCGAGAAAAAGATATCTCAGAAATATCACAACGATCGCCAGTAGAACGGTCAGGGATAGCATTGATCAAAATCAAAATCAAAATCAAAATTATTTTTATTCATGTAGACTTTTAAAAAGTACTTTTGAATAGTCAAACGCTACTGACGGTTCGGAAGGTTGATTCTATCGAGAAGAACCGACAAGAAACTCGACAGTTACTCTTTTCAAATATGTTATTTCATGTTATTTTAATGAAAGTTCCAAATATAAGGGGAAAAAGCTTTGATATAAAAGGGACAACATGAATAAGCGCTCATAAATATGCATAAACCCTTTGATTACAATGTTGGTCGAAAATTTATCGACTAAATTTGATACCCGTGAAATTATACCCACTTAGATAAAACGGTTGAAAAATACTAAATTCGTCAAAAAAAAAAAAATAAACAAACGAGAATAAATTAATCGCCTCTATTACTTTTTCTTGAAACACGTGATTATTATGCTATTTAAATATTAAAAAATATTTCACTGAATAAATCGTCTAAATTAAATTTCAAATTAAAAGATAAATATACATTCATCTTCTTCTTATCGATTGGTTAGTGGCCAACCTAGTGTCAGAGTTGTTCAGGTCGCCCGTAGGCCTCTGACTTGACTTATCGACTGTTGTCTAATTGTGAACAGCCGGGACCGACTTTTTACGTGCCCTCCGAAGCACGGAGACGCTCGGTAGAAATACCACTATGCGATCACCCATCTAGTGACTGACCGCGCCTAAAGTTGCTTAACCTACCGATCGTTTACCGATCAGCGGGTGCACTCGGCTATGAGCGTCTCTACATTCATCAATAGTGTAAGATGTCTTTTAAAAAAAATTAAAACTTCTCATTCTATCCTTAGCTGTATATATTATACTACAAAACAATATTTAAAAATAATATAATCTTCCACCTGGACATAATTTAATGGCTGATCTGTAAATCCCTAAATAGACTACGAACTCAAGTAGGTCGAGGCAAGGACAATATGTTCATGTGGAAATCGGCGTAAAGTGATATTATTAGTAGATACAGTTGCATTTCGTGGAAAAAGTGTGAGCGCCAGAGGCCCAATCTCCCACCCCCTCTGTTACCTTCCATTTTCCCTTGTCATCTCTCCTATCCCTTGGTTGGCAACGATGTGATACTTCACACAAAAGTTAGTCACGAACTAACTTCATTTGGTTATATTGCAAGCTTGTGACTACTTTCGTTACTATGAATTATCCACAGCGAATTATCGACGATTGTCGATTGTCGTTTTCTTCTCTATATAGTTTTATTATTGACAATTAAAACGGCAATTATTATCATATTATAGCACATTATTCTGAAAAAGATAACGGCAAATATTTTAATGTGGGCGTAAGATTGTTAACATTTCACTAGAGCCATTTGCATTTAACAACTTTTATCGGTGTACCAAACGAGATTTTGCCGCGAAAGGCGAGAATCGACGCGTCCTCCATATTGCTTACATTTTATCGTGTGACCTCGGGTGCTAAGCAGCTAATTAAGAGTTGTTCGCTAAGGTCTATATACCTTATAAATGCATATAAACTCATTAAATTATTATAATTTTTTATTCATGAATTAGAATTTAGAATCAATTTTATTGTAACTATTTTATTAACATAAATATTTTGAAATCTAAATTATAATAGCATAAATATTTTGAGGTCAATGCGACTTTCTATCGGTGTGGACTTAATCTTCGCATTTTTGTAAGCATTAGAGCCCTAATGCTTTCGAAATGAAGGTACCGGCTTGATCGGGAAACTGTTGCATTTCGTTCAGATCTTTCCTATAACTTTTTTCCAATGTAAGCCATATGCTTGTTTTTTTTATAATATAAATAAGTATACCAGAAATATAACATCAGTTGTTTGGACAGCAATCACTGCAACCTGATCACTCCAAATAAGCTCAGAGGTTGCGCTAGGAGTAGGTAGGTACGACAACAGCCTAAGGGGGTTAGGATCGAACCTGCAACTCTCGCGCTAACGGAGTAGTGTCGGCCCCTTAACCGTTGAGCTATTGAGGCAGAAATGTTCCATTTAACCCTTTTAATATAAGGTGGACGATATTCTATCATACTCTTACAATTAAGAAGATTCTAGAGATATCTCATTTGTCAAAATCCATTTAGCCGTCAGTAGGATAGGTTGATTTTCCCGGTGTCGGTATGTGACGACCCCATCGTCCGCTGTTGAGATAACCTGTGTCACAGCAGAGATTATTCCACCAGTGCAATCAGTCACACTGGTGGTAGATCTTTTGATGCAAGACGCCGGCTAGGTAGATACCACCGCAGTGTCAAATATTCTGCCGCCAAATAGTAGTGCTTAGGCATTACTGTGTTTCGGTTTGAAGTGCACTGTACGCTAGTGAAATTACTGGGCTGAGAAAAAAAAATCTAAACCTTAAAATAAAGTTTCTGTCTATAATTATGATTGTTTTTTTTTTTTTGGGGGGCTTGAGTACTGTATAGCCAGCCTTGAAAAAGGGAGTACTTGCGGAGCTATGACTTGATCCAGGGCTAAGGACGTCTTCGAGAAATCTCTTTGTTTATTGTGGCAGTTTCGATTCTATTTTGTTTGGAAGTTTCATTAGTTTAAAAACAAATACATATTTTATCTTATTATGATAATAGAATATTTGATATGATATAGGGTCACATTGAATCAAAAGGTAAGGTCATTACATCGTAGTAAAACCTCGCTAATATTTTTAGACTCATTAATTTTTTACATCCACTGGTACTATTTCCCTGAATTTTTATTCCTTATTTCGCCACACATTGTAATAATAATAAATAATAAATAAACGCTACACACTCAACGGCCCTTATTAGGATAATTGTATCCTGTGTCGGGGTCCGGAAACATTCACAATGACAAGGACAAACATACCCAGACCGGAAAACATGCCTGTACGATTAATACAAACATCTGCTACGAGCGGGAATCGAACCCGCAACCGTCGAGGTTAAAGGCAGACTACGCTACCCACAACGCCACGACGGTGACAATGTAATATATTGTTTTAGGAAAATACTAATCTACTAAATTTCATATATATACGGTAGATAAAGAAGTTATAAAGATTTCGTTTTTGCCATTTAACAATGGCACACTAAAAGGAGAAATACATGGTTTGTATAGTCAGTCCGATAACTAGTTTGCTATGTTCAGTAGTTATTTAGATCGTAAACATAAAACTATGAAGTTCAATAATTAATTCAGTACTCATTATTTAGTGCGGCGGAGCCTTAAGGCAAGATGCTTTTTTCCTATGCAACATGGCTATTGAAAATCTCGGATCACGAACGCTAAAACATTGTAAATGCATGTATTAGTTCATTTATTAAGGCTGGCTTATAATTTAAATGTGATATGTTGCAACCGCCATTAAAAATGCTTTATTTATGTTTATTACAAACATAATCACCAAAATTTGTTAATGTTTATAAATTATGCTTGGGCGTTCTGTATTAATTATATTCGTTAACGTGCTGTAGTAGCAAACCCGTCTTAAGCGACGGTGGTTGCGGCTTTGATTCCCGCTCTGTAGTGATAGTAAATCAATCTGCGTTAAATATCGTTGGTTAGAATCGATCCTGTGACCTGTAACGCTTAAGACGCTGTTCTCTACCACTGAAAAACATTCACTTAAAATATGGAGTTGATGTATCTTATGGAATAGAAAAACTATTTTTAAACGGTCGTCCGGCATAAAAAGTACATTAACGCGAGTAAAGCCGCGAGCATTGTTAGTGATCAAGGAAAATTCCGAGAATCGATTCTATAAACACCGATGTTAGAAGCATTCTGATACCGCACCAGAATGAGCTTGTTAGCTCATTAATTTAAGCTGTAATAATTTAAGTACGATCATAAAATTGTTATATTTACGTTTATTACAAACATAACTATCAAAATTTGTAAATATTTATATGTTTCTGTCTTACATGTGTGTGTTCGTGTATTTAATATGCATTATTTCATTTAGTAATTTATATAGCTATGACAAAGAACCGTTGTTTTATTTATGTTATGCGAGCATCAAAAATATACATACTATAAATGTGGCCTTAGTTAAATTTATCAGTATCCATTAGCGTTTTCTTTATAAAAAACTAGCGGCCTACCCCGGCTTCGCACGGGTATAAAATATATAGCCTATGTCATTCACTGAAAAAATGATTAAAATTGATCCAGTAGTTTTGATTTATTCATTACTGCCCGTGGACCACACCCGTTAAATGTAATGATTTACGACATCACATTAGAAACCTTAAAAATTATTTTTTTTCTCCACTATTTTTATACATATAAACCTTCCTCTTCAATCACTCTATCTATAAAAAAATCCGTTGCGTAGTTTTAAAGATTTAAGCATACATAGGGACAGAGAAAGCGACTTTGTGTTATACTATGTAATGATAAGACAATATTTGAAAACCCAGAAAAATACAAAAACAATAGTAATTATATATAAAACTGGCAGGCCCGGCAGACGTTGTCCTGCCCTGAAAAAAAATTCTGGGACCCGATAGCAACGCCCCCTAACTGAGTCTAATTGTGAAGAAGTGACACCGGTGAAAATGATTGAATTAATAATATCGCTATCGGGGTTGATGGCAGAAGGTGAAAACGAGACATTTGTCTGTATTGTTACTAAAAGTGTTCGTCCCAAGCGGGAATAGAAACCGCGACAATCGCCGCTTAAAGTAGGTTCACTACAACGCCATAACGGTCGTCGTTATGGTGTCAAACAAACATATTTTAAGATCATAACAAAAGAAAAATATTCACTTATACATATTAAAGTGTAAAGGAAATTTTATCCATTGTCAAAATACACCACGAATAAATAATAAATAATCAACGTCAAAATTGAAACTTAATTGTAATTTAGTAAGCATAAGCGCGTGAAATCAAGATCGGATCTGCACGCTCCTTAAAGCCTCTAAAAATTTTACTCACACACAATACTCGGTAAATCATATACAAAATCAATGCGACGGAGGAGTGTCGGGCACGGAATTAAAATGCAATAATATATCCGGCCTGGCGTAATTCTGGCCTGTCTCAGATCACGGGAGATTATCGCAAAGTATTTATTTATCAAACGTTCCCTCGGGAGGATAGATAGCATCGGGGAATCAATTTTGCGGTGAAACTTAGCGGAGGCGTAAGGTTTGCAAGAACCAAGTTACAGGTGGTATTAATGCCTATTTAATAGCTGTGAAAAACCTAAAGCATTTGAGCTATAAAACAATAATTATGTCATAAAAATAATGGTTAATTAACTGGCTCAATAGATGCGTTCCGCTTATAATGGCCACAGGGTTTACCATAGAAATATTATATAAAAAAAATCTATGGAATCTACCTATTTTTATATCACGAAGTCAAAGCATGTATATGATCTGCTTGATGGCAAGCAACCATCGTAACCTATGCTTTATCTGACTGTCTATTATAGTTGGCCATTATGAACTCGACAGTATCCCCGGTGGGTGGTGCTGGTTCAGTAAATGATAAGCGTCCCGCGTCGGCCTAAAGTTGATAGTCTATGATCACTAGCAATATCAGAGCAAATGCCATGCGGTGTTACCTGAAAGGATGGTTAGGAGGAGAAGGAAAAATAAGGACAGAGCGAGGTTTGGAATCTAGAACTCTCATACTTACTGAATGTGATCATAATTTATGATAAATATAATTTATGATTGTTATAATGGTTTGAAAACAGCGATAGAACTTTGTGTTAAAAACAATCTTATAGTTAACCTTAAATGTAACTTGATCCAAAATGGCCGCTTCTGCGCAGGTACAATAATGGACAAAATGTTAGACAAAAATATTGGTTTCATCTTATTTAAATCGAATCTTTATAAAGTGGGAAAACGGAATTAAGTATATAATATAGTTATTATTTCTTCTAAATTTAATTAATTATTTATTTATTATCGTTATTAATTACTTAAATAGAATAAAACAAATAAATAGTATAGAGAAAGGTACCTATATATAAAAAAAGTTAATGTACATTATTAATAGTGAGACAGACTCCTTCGTATCTTCCGCAGTTATTCAGAGAATTAATTATATTATTTTCTTTTAAAAAATAACTATAAACGTCAAACACTATCCTTCTCTCCCGTCTCCTTAAAGTTGATTGTGGTCGAGGCATTATCTTGAAATAAATGTTAACACACTTGACAAAACTAATTTATATTTTAATTTAATTTTTAATAATTTATTATTAAATAACTAAGACAACCGTGAGCGAGTGTACTAAACGCGGCCCCCTTATACCGCATACGGTTGAGACCCAAAAACGTGTTACTGCGCAGGGTTCAACTTACATTTAACAGACTATACAATTGTAAGAAAGAAAGAAAGAAAGAAAGAAAGAAAGAAAGAAAGAAAGAAAGAAGTCAATTTATTCGCGAACACAGCAAAATACAAAAACAATAGTAATGATATAGTGAAAATAAAAAAAATAAAAAAGAAAAACTAAAATGGCAACAAAATAAAAACTTTAAATATAAATAATAGGTATACATTATTTAAGAAACACTGATTTGATTAACAAGGTTTCAGGTCTGAGGTGGCAATTCGTAGTATCGGCTAGGGATGTCCCAAAATTAAGCAAAGATATCTTATACAAGTATGAAGCTTAATCCAGAACGCTGCTCTATTGTAGATGACATAGTTAATGATTTAATAAAAATCAACATTTTAAGCCACTCGGCTTTTTAAGCAGTCACACTGGTGGTAGGTCTTTTGTTCCAAGAGGCCGGCTAGGTAGGTACCACCGCAGTGTCAAACATTCTGCCGCCAAATAGTAGTGCTTAGGCACTACTGTGTTCCAGTTTGAAGGGCACTGTACGCTAGTGAAATTACTGGGCGGACGAGATTTAAGAACTAATATCTCGAGGTTGGCAACGCGTGAGTGGCACCTACTAATGGTGCTGCAAGCGCTCATAGGCTACGGCAACCACTTACCATCAGGTGGGCCGTATGCTTGTTTGCCAACTTCTAACATAAAAAAAGTTTTATTTATTCATTCACCAACTAAGATGCAAACAGGAAGGAAAAGTACTTGATAATACTTTCTAAAAGAACAAAACGAAATATTATCTATACAAATAAATAAAACTCAAGGGTCTGTTTCCAAATTAACGGCTTTTCACTAAATGCATATAAAAAAATATTTTAGTTTTTTTTTTTCATTCTGTTCGTCCCGGTTAGTGTCAGAAACGGTACTAGTAATTAGTGTTCCGTGCAGTACATCATGTAAGCAGCCGCGAGCGAAGCTAGTTCCAAATAAAATATCACCGGTAGACATAAATCCCTGTCATTTAAACAATCAATAAAACAGAAATTGTAACAACTATAACGGAAACATAACAGTTATCGGAAAGTTTCTTAAACTTTCGCTCTTGAATTAAATTTGGGTATAACATTACAAGATATGATTATATTAAAATGCCGTGCTCTCATTGATAGAGGAATTTATATTTAAAAAACTGTATCTTATTTAATAGCGTGGAATGTTAATTAGTTTCATTTTAATAAATTCACATCGCGCTTATCTGTTACATAATAATTAAGCAAAAACGTAAACGCCGTGTTTAGTTATGCAAAGATTTTATTAGGAAAGGTTTATTTTTAGTAAAAAAGTAATAAATATATTGTTTAATTAAGCGCAACTAATGCGCTACCAAGTTACTAATAAATTTACCTTTGTCGTGTTTTGTGTTACACTGAACATATTATCGCGACGTTGATAAAACTTTTGCTGTCGTCCGCTGCAATGAATCTCAAAGGTGCTAAATTAACGGACTCGATTGCTCTACTGTGCGAAGCCTTTCCTCTCACGCGATTCATAGATCCTTAATCTGAAACTCGCTAAGCGTCTAACAACGCCATTAATATGAATATAAACGAAGACCGCGGACTGACTAGTGCGTATTTTAGATTCAACCCTTATTAAGTTATACGAGCACTCCACATCCTAAACAAATCCGTAATATAAGGTTACCAGATAATAAAAATGACAGGTACAAGCCCGCTTCTACTAAACTCCCATCACGCCTCCCCCAATGATACACAAATCATAATAAACATACATGTTCAAACTGCGTGCATTACGCTTATAGCTAGCAGTACATAAACACCAATGTATGACGTAGAAGGCTTAAAACTCAGAAGAAACTGGTTCCACAGCACATGAATGCACACATATAAGTGTCCAATTAAACAAGATCTGTGACAGTCGGTAAAGGCAATCCCCGCTTTAACTATCAGTGAAGGGCGAACAGGGGTGAAGGAGATCACGCGTCGATGGTCTCTACAATCAATAGTGATAAGAAAGCGAGCACAGTAGACCTTTAGGATCTATAATAATGTTGTGATTGCCTTTAATATTGGAGATTTTTACGAATGTAAAACAAAATAATCTGAATCTCTAAAGTATTTTTATTGTTCTTTGAATATAAAGTCCCAAAACTGACAATGCTTGTATACGCTTTCCTTTGATGAGAGTTTAACAATGCAAATTAAAAGAAAGTATTGCAATTAAGACTGAAAATTAAATTTATTGAAGCCGACGGTCAACTTTATTAGTGATTTTGCCTCTATTGGGTCAGAGTTATTTCCAAAATGTACTCAATAAAATGAAGTGGCATATTTTAACAAAAATCAGACAGCAATAATTTCACTACTTCTACTTCCTCCAAACTTTCTTTGACCTGTCTTTATATGTATTGTAAATTGGAGCACGCTGTCGACGAACGGGTCGAGAGTCGACTCTCTCCGAGACGAATGGTTTTCTAATTCGATCGCACGACTGACTGAGCTAATTGTGAGACCTTCACCTATCCGATAATCTTCGGTTGTGCAGAAAGAATTGATATATCATAAATAGGACATACATCTATACAAATAGATAAAATTAAAGTGTCTGTTTGTAATTTAAAACTAACAGCTTTTCACGAAAGTATATACGGTAATTACGATACTTAAAATCAAAAAAATTAAAATTTTTAATAATGTCTGATGGTTTGTTCCGGCTAATCTCAGAAACGACTGGGCTGATTTTACCCGGTTAAACTTAAAATTTATAAGCAGTAATTTAAGCTACTTTTATTTTAGAAAAAGAATAAATTATAATTTTTCTTAAAATGTTTTCTTTTTTTAATAAATACTTTTCCTTCAACTTAACTTTTTAAAGTAAGCAATAAACTCAACATGAGTTTATTGCTTACTTTAAAATAATATAATTCAAATTAACAATGTGTGGATCTTTTTCGCAAACTGTATGTACTATGAAAATTCGTTCGTTTTCGATTACAATAAATAAAATGAATGGCGTAATTTTTTTTAAGAAGGACTGACTTTAAAACGGTGAAATAGGGAATGAAAGATTGTATAGGGGGCAATTATTTCTATATTGCATTAAAGGAGCCTCAGTAATAAGCATTATTCACGGGGATAAAACCGTAGGAAGAAGCTAGTGGTAAATATATATTGTATGGATACCTTAACAGCATTAATTAGCTGTTAAAGCATGTACGTGAGTAAAATATGGGAAGAGATAGTAGAATAGAGACTTAATGGGTTCCAATGTCAAAGAAAACAGCCTTAAATGTCTACAAATCAGTCACAAATATAACGGTAATTCCCAAGCGCCTAAATTCCTTATCCTTAAAATACGAAAAGTATAAGGTACCTAAGTGACTTTTTTCGTCGATAAGGCTTTTAGGGAACGCGCCACCCAAACTTGTTATCAATTGCGCCTCAAAACGCATTAGACGACGCAACAGATTGAAATAAACGCTGATTTAACATTCAAAGGTTTTCTTTCATCGAGCACGTTCGTCCCGACCAATAAATTTGTTGATAAAAATTGAAACGTTAATAAGTTAAAATACCCGACTCTATATCGGGAATTTGTGGATAGGAAGTATTGTTATTTATAAATGGGGCCTCTCCACCGTGCCTTTGGGTCTCTCCACCGTACCTCGGAGAGCACGTTAATCGGTCTCATTTGTTATCATAACATCTGATAATAATCGTTAAATCTTGATAGGTAATTTTTTACCAATGATATACTGGGTCGGCAATCGCTCTGTGTATAATAAACTAGTAACCTGTCAAATGGTGATAAGAGTAATAAGCAGAATGTCGGCAAAATGCTGGGACAAATGCTATGAAGAAGAAGTGTTTTACACTCATTACAAATAAACTCTAAACACTCAATGGCATCATTGTATTATGATACAATATATGTCTACCATATACGTGTCGGTGTACAAGCATAACGCAGACCGAAACATATGATTGTATGATCAATACAAACATCTGCTCCAAGCTAGAACTGAACCCATGGGCATTTAAGGCAGGTTCACTATTGTCTATAATCTCCACTATAACAAAGGCTGTTGAAGGAAGGGCTATGATTGAATAGCACAAAAGGCAACGATTAAAGACGCCACTACTTAATTTTCAATACCTATACCGTTTAGCTATTAAGCGTTAACAGTTTTTGTTAATGCAGTAAATTTTAAATTGTATGTAGTAATTATAAGAAATAATCAATTAAATACAAATAAAAAGTAACTTCTTTATCTGTTTCGAGGGAAAACAATAAATATTCAAGAAATAAAACGCCTTGAGCACAGAGGCACTGTACAATTGTACATGTATAAGCTAGGCATAGACACAAGTCTATTAGTATTGGCGTGAAATAATGAAAGCCATTTCACAGTATAACGTAACTTGTACGTTCATTAAGCCGGGTGTCGATGCCCGCGCGCGGGAGCACGTTGCATAAATCAGTAAAGGGAATGCGGCCTGGCGCCCTAATGCGCTTTCGATGTCAGTTGATAGTCACCCTCCCGGACTACCTTAAAACGATGAAAATATAATCATATTTTAAAATAAGATTCGATCTGCTAAATACAAACGTTTACATGGAACGTAGTGACGAAGTGACTGATTTCGTAGTTACAAAACAAAATGTTACACTCATTTAAAATATCAATATATGTATACGTACATTTTTTTTTATTTCATGTCGGTTGGCAACCCTAGGTACAGGAGAGAAGGGATGGAAAAAAAAGGAAGGGAACATAGAGGTGGGAGATTGGCGCTATTAGCAATGTTTTATAAGGCATTACTAATATTCCTATTGCGCCTCTAAATAAGCTCGAAACTTGCGCTAATGGAGACCATAATAGCCTAAGGGGGTGAGGATCGAACCCGCGACTCTCGCTTTAACGGAGCGGAGTCTTTTAAAATAATAATGGTTTTTCTAATATTAAAAACTGAAAAGATTTTTTTGAATCATCATTACTTACCCACCTTTTAATTAAACAATTTAAATTAACATCTTTGACACAACCTATACATAAAAAATTCTAATATTGTATGTGAATTTTCTAAGAAGCCAGAGATTCCGTCGTGAGTAAGAGAATAGTTGGAACATCTACAGGTGATTTAAAGATGACTAAATGACAGTTTCACTAAACAAATGTTAGTTCCTTAAACGCTTTATACGAGGTTATTTTATCGTTTAATTTCGTGCTAAAATTACTGCGACAGCTCACTGGAAAATATTTAATTAAATAATTAATTAACAGTGTATACTGTATAGTGTGAGCTTTTCGCATAGTTTTGAAAGGGGCAGATAAATAATAACATCGTAATTAACGTATACTAACAATCCCGGGGGCTATAATGGGGGCCCTCATACAAGAAACTAGATATTTCTGACGTTTATTATTTGGACACCGTTGTGGCCTTGTGGGTAGCGAGTCTGCCTTAAGCCTCGACGGTTGCGGGTTCGATTCCCGTTCGGAGCAGATGTTTTTTTTGCAGAATTTTCATAGATTGTATATTTCTATGGCTGCTATAATATCAAATAATAAAAACAAATTTAAATACAAAATTTAAAATACCAATAAACTTAATTTTTTATTCTATGGTAATACGGAACTTCACTTCACTTGGCCGTTTTCTTTACAAGGTGGCAAACAAACGTTTGGCATGCACGATGCTGAGAAGTCACCGTGCGTGTTACTGGAGGAAGGAAAAGTAACAAACGAAACCGAGGCGAGGAGGTTAACTCTCCGGCAGTCACACTCCGAACAAATCTCAACAGTACAAATACTGCCACTAAAGTAAACATTTATGAGATATATGGTAAAAAAATTGTACACATAATATCAAACGTAACATATTTTATTATACTTTAAAATGCTACAATTTTGTATAAAATATTTTTTTCAATAAAAACCTCAAAATGTTTTCGATATGCCCGTTTATATTGACTAAACAGAAATCAATTTTAATTTAATCCTAATTCTGTATCCCTAATTCCGTGGCTTACATTTAAAATACACAACGATATGCAAAACTAATAAACAAAAAACAATAAAATGCCTAAAAATTTTCCAGTTGAAATATTTGATATCCACGATATAAAATCGAAATCGATAATCATAAAAAATGCCTTTCTTATACGTCGTAACAGTCTAAAATGTGCGAAAATTACCACTATATCAAAATATATTGAGTATTAAGAGTGACACTTAGCACTTAACGGTCAATAACCTCCGAATTCGGATTGTATAAGCGAATGAGCTGGATCCGTAGTATTATTAAATTCTTGTTATTTTCAATGCTTTAAATATATATTTTTTAAATCCGTCCCTCGCGGACTATCAGCATAATGGTGTTATTACAAGTTTTTTTTTATAATTAAATTAGTATACTTAGCAAACGTAAATACAGTCATCAGGGAATTTATGTATTTTAATTTTATTCAGAGATAAATTTACAATCTTAATAAATGAATCATGTTAAATTAATATATAATTAGTAATAAGTATGCGTCTTTACTTGCACGATAAGAGTAAGTATTTTATTTATTGTTACCAGAAATAAAATTAGTGAAATACAAGAAGTATGTTCCTTTAATCGATTTATAAGATAAAGTATTTTTTTTTTAATTATCAAGCTCAACAAATTACGCTGAAAATTGAAGAGTTTGCGTTAAGGGCTATTTCTGTATTAATTAGTTGCATTTTTATTACGTTGCTTAAAATATAAATAAATATCATAATCTCATATAAAACATGCTTTAATATTCATTCATCATCAAATTTTACTTTCAAAACTTTTAAAGCATAACATATTTTTATTGACTACATGGTGACGATGATGAAATCGGCAACCAGACGCCCTGCCTCCTGATGAACAGAACCGGGTTCTGGGTGGTAAATTTGGCAAACTTAGACAAGTTTAATGTAACATTTCAGGGTATCATTTGAAAACCAAATATAATAATTATAAAAAAATTTAATTGTTATTAATAACATAGATAAAACTACGGAAGCGCGGACCCCTTTTTAGTTTAGGTTTAGATTTTATTAAGCCATAGAATTCAGAAAAGAGCTTTTCTTGAATTGTAATTATTTACAGAAAGAATATTTTTAATAAAATGTGGTCGAAATTAATACTAAACCCTTTAAACTATATACATATGTATTATAACTCCTGATCAAATACTAAGATATTAATTATTAGAAACATATATAGCGTTGATTATGATAGAATATTTAATATGAAGAATATTGGGGTGGATATGTAAAACAACGCTTTAGATGTTACTATGGAGTCCTAAAAAGGCGAGCCTTCACCAGTTTTCTTTTCTTAAAATAATTTAAAAATGTATATATTACGACGTTGCAGAGAAATAAAGAACATTATAATCATATGCGTATTTTAAATTAAATTTTCAGCTAATAATTGGTTTACACGAAACAAATTACAAATAAAATCCATGTTTAATCTTTGGAAGGTTTCAGAACGAATGTTGTGATATCGTTGCCAGACGCAGCTTATCGTTAATTTAGAGTCTCCGATTAGAGTCCGCCAGCCGACGTACGCTAACGAGCATTCGTTTTAAATTTATTTTTATTTTAACAGTACGGTGCCGATGTTTTGTCTTCTACCGACGATTGTGCGAAGTTAATTGGATTGCCTGCTTTAAAATAAGTAAATAAAGCTTAGCCATATAACTTATATCCATAAGCTCACATCACATTTCGGTATTCTGATCGCGACATCTGTCAAAGATTTCTCTTCGTAAGTATTATTTATTAAGATTTATACATTAAAAAAAAATTAAATACCTTAGTCGTCGTTGATTGTAGCGGCGAACTCGATGAAACAGCACAAATTTCTACTTCATATCTGTCAACGCCAGCTTCCCTGTCTAATGAAACTGCTGTCGATAAGATCCCTAATGCGGAATCTATATCAAATAACCTGTCCACTTGCTTATTATCACCAGTCACATTCACTATATAATACTCTAATCCAGCTTTATAGTTATTTGTCATATTTAACACAGCCGTACCAGCTGGTTCATTTTCGGCTACTGATATAGAACCTACATTCGTCCATGTAATACCCTCTAACTCGGTTCCACCCATTATAATAGTCAAATAAGTTTCCGTACTTTTTTGCTCACTTAAGACCGCTTCATCTGTAGCTTTAATAACAAGATTCCACCTTGCATCTGGCATAGCTGGAGGATATCGCAATGTTAATGCTCCATTACTTCTATGCAAATCAAATATGTCGTTACCGCCATGAATCAATTTGTATGTTACAAGACCGTTCGTCCCAGAATCAAGATCACGTGCTAAGACGTTCATAATAAATATTCCATGGCTCATACTTCGACCTAATCTTGCAGAGTTTACCACGGCAGCATTCATAGAAACGAAAACTGGCGCATTGTCGTTTATATCTTCTACAATAACAGTTACCAGTTTCTCTGCAGACAATCTCGCTGCTGGTGGTTCCGCTCTATCGTATGCTACGACAGTTATCCTAAATGTGTCAATGCTTTCTCTGTCAATAGGCAACAAAGTGTGTATGACACCTGTAATATTATTTATAGCAAAATGTCGTCTACTATCATTTGGATCTTGATGTGTAATTGAATAATAAACTTTTCCATTTAATCCAGAATCTGGATCTTCGGCAGTCACGGTGACTATCGGAGTGTGTGTCGGAATACCTTCTCTTATTTGTCGCACAATAGCTGTATTGGTAAAAACAGGAGCATTGTCATTTGCATCTATTATATTAATTACAAACGATATACTTGATGATAGACTTGGATTTCCATTATCTGTGGCAGTAATATTTAAAACGTATGAAGTCAAATCTTCATAATCTAAATGTTTATGAAGGAATAATTCACCTGAATAGCTATCGATGAAAAAGGTTTCTTTTCTATTCCCTGATGAGATAGAAAATTGCACTTCATTGTTTATTCCTAGATCTACATCATTTGCATAAAACTGTATTATTTTTTTATTTATTGGTTCCGTTTCCAAAACTGAAACTTTCATTTGTGACTGAGTAAATATAGGTGCATTATCGTTTTCATCAAGAACATCCACGGTTATTGTTGTACTAGAAGAAAGGCGTACATCCTGCCCTGAATCATGAGCCATTATGGTAAGTACGTAACGATCTACAGTTTCACGATCTAAGGGCTTATTAATAAACAGCTGACCAGTTGCTTCGTCCAGCATAAATTTACCCATGTCATCGCCTCCAACCAATTTATAATAAATATCTCCGTTAAGACCTTCATCTGCATCAGTAGAATATACTCTCATAATTGAAGCTCCCACAACAGTACCTTCTGATACTTCAACTGCGTATGGAGCACGCATAAAAACAGGTGAATTGTCATTTACATCTGTTATATATATCGTGACTCTAACCGAATCTGACAGTTTGACCTTACCATTGTCACTTACGGTAACCGTCAACGTGATATAATTTTGTCCAGAATTTTGAGCTAAATTTTCTCTATCAAATGATTTTAAAGTTTTAATGAATCCATTCCTCGAATCTATTCTAAAGTCACTTTGAGCAATAGGTAAACTAAACGTCAGTTCTGCGTTTCGTCCTATATCTCTATCCGTCGCTGTCAATTTTCCAACAAATGTATCAGGTGGTTCGTTTTCTTTTATTTTAAATATGAATGTGGTATTTGTGAACTGTGGACTGTTGTCATTTTCATCTAAAACATGTATTACTACTGGAACTTGCGATGACCTTGGTGGTTTACCATAATCAGATACCACTATCGTTAAAGAATAATAATCTCTTTCTTCTCTATCCAATGGACTTTTTACATACAGATAACCATCAGGAAAAATTCCAAACTTTCCGTCCATATTACCTTCAATAATAGAATAAGATATTCTACCATTTGGACCCAAGTCTGCATCCGAAGCTGATATGGCAAAAAATCTAGTATTAACAAGAGTTGATTCCAATAAAGATGTTTCATATGAAGTGTGATCAAACACTGGAGTATGATCATTAACATCATCAATAATTGCAGTTATCGTATGTTTTGTAGCCAGAATTGGCTTACCAGTATCCGAAGCAGTTACTTCCACCGACAAAGCAGAACCAGGCTCACTTGTTACAGCTTTGTTCAAATATATAACACCAGTTGTCTCAGATATTCGAAAACTATTATCAGCATTGTAACTTAAAGTATAAGAAACTGTTCGATTTGATCCTGAATCACGGTCTGTTGCTCTGGCAAAATATACTTCTTGTCCTACTGCCATATTTTCTGGTATATGTATTTCATCTTTCCCTTCAATAAAATATGGATAGTTATCATTTACATCTAACACTGAAATATTAACAGTTGTAAACCCTACTGCTTGTCCACTTTTGGCCATTATTTTTAATCTATAAGTCATTTTATCTTCACGATCAATATTTGACTCAGTCGTTATAGTTCCACTCTTTTCATCGATTTTGAAAACATGTTTTTTGTCACCTTCCATTATGTAATACGATACTGATTCACTTAAAGTTCTTGTATTAACTCTGCCAACAAAACGACCAAGTTCAAATTTGGTTGTTCCTTCATCTTCAACTATTTTAAAATTGTAGCCATTATAACCGTCAAAATCCAGATTTTTTCGGTAAGAAGCTTTCATTATATCAACAACAGCATCTTCAATAGCTCGTCTATTACCTTTATCTTTACATGATATTCGCAACGAATACTGGGTCTTAGGAGCCTTACGAAAATCTTTTTGTAAAATAATGTTACCAGTCATAGGTTCAACTTCAAAGTACCCATCACCTCCACTTTCAAGCTTATATATAATTTTTGCATTATCTCCTTCATCTAAATCAAATGCTTGAACTTTAATTATATTTGAACCAGGCGTCTCATCTTCTCTTACACTTTCGAAATATCTTTGTGGATAAAATATTGGATCATTATCATTAACATCGAGAACTTTTAGAAATATTGTTGCAGTCGATGACTGTGGTGGGTATCCTTGATCCTTGGCAATAACCTGAATCTCGTACATTAAAATTCTTTCTCTATCTAATTCTGTTACAGCATTTAACTGACCTGTTATTGGATCTAATGTAAATGTATTTGGATATTTTCTTTCTACGCTTGAAGATAAATAATATGATACAGAGCCATTAGTACCCTGATCATAGTCAGAAGCAGTAAGAATCAGTATTTCCTTAACAGGTTTAACATTTTCTGGTAAAGTGGCGTTGATTTGGGATTGTGGAAACGTTGGTGCTTCATCGTTTTCATCTAATATTGTAATTTTTAGTCTAGTATAAGCCCATTTTGGATTAGGTCCACCATCTCGAGCCGATACATTCAATTCAACAGTTCCTTGTATTTCTCTATCCAATGCAGATCTTGTAGTTACTAAACCGGTCAAATGGTCAATTAAAAACCACTGCTGTTGATTGCCGTCATAAAAATCATAAAATATTTCAGCATTTACACCAGAATCTTCATCAGTTGCTGTAATGCCAGCTACATACGTTCCAGATGGAGCAAGTTCACTTAAAACTGTGGAATATTCAGATTTTTCAAAAACAGGTTCGTGATCATTTACGTCATTAACATGAATTACAAGAAATGATGTAGCTGTTCGCGCGGGTACTCCTTTGTCAGTAGCAACTACTGTTAAGTTATATTTACTTATTTCTTCCCTATCTAAAATACCATTTACGTGAACAATGTAAACACTGCTAGAGTTTTCTAATCTAAAATGGCTTAACTCATTTCCTGCTACAATATGAACGCTTGTGATACCATTGAGACCTGCATCTAAATCTGTAACTGTGATTGCAGCTACAAGTGACCCATTTTTAGCATTTTCATCAACAGTAGCAAAATTAGCTGTTGGAGGAACATAAGTAAATGTAATAACTGGATCATGATCATTTGCATCTATAAGATTAACAGTTACATACGTTCGGGCATCCTGACGAGGCACTCCATGATCTTTTGCTATAACCGTCAGAACACAAGTCATATTACATGTTGTGTTGGTACAATACTTTGGACAGTTTAATTTTTTTATAGTTGTTATCACGCCGGATTCTGGATCCACTGCAAATTGTTTTTCTGTATCAGTTACTTCATAAGTTATTTTACTATTATCACCTAAATCACTGTCTGTTGCAGTCACTTTCAGAACTGTCGTTCCAGGTGGTACACTTTCATTCAAAGACACAGAAAAATCACTTTGATCAAAAATAGGAGGATTATCATTTACGTCTAAAATTGAAACATTGACCTGGAGGTATCCAAATTTTGGCGGATTACCACCATCACGCGCCGATATGTTCAAAATATAAAAGTCATTTGTTTCTCTATCTAGTTTTCCTGTAGTTTCTAAATGCAAATATGATGTTTTTCCACTCGGATTCACTGTGACATTTAAACGAAACTTTCCTTCATTATCACCGTCCACTATTCTATAATCGTTAGCAATTCCATTTTCACCCAGATCCTTATCCGTTGCAGCATCAAGTAATAGCTTGGTTCCGGGTGCTGCACTTTCAGAAAATGCGACCGCTATTATAGGTTCGGGGAATTCCGGATAGTTATCATTTACGTCAGTGATACGAAGTCTTACTTCAATAGGATAAGTCGGCTGACTTGATAAAACAACAAATGCGTACCGATCTACACTTTCACGGTCAAGAATCAAGTTAGTTTTGATTTCTCCAGTTACCGGATCAAGTATGAACTCTTTTGGTGGTTCATTGAAGCGATAAGTAAAGCCGGGTTTCGTTGGGATTCTACCGACAAACGTTCCGATAGGTTGAGCTTCGGCCACTCGCAGGTCGACACCAGTATCAACGGCACGAGACTGCATCTGTTCGGCGGCGGCGCCAGCGCCCGCGCCGGTGAGCAGCGCCAGCGCGACCAGCACCACGTGCCACCGCCCCATCCTGGTCATGACACTATTGATAACATTGCAAGGTTAGTTCTCCTGCAGCGAAAGTATCCCGAAACTAAAATGCTTATTGTGTCCCGTTCGCGCAATGTCGCGCGCTCGCTCGTTTCAGGTATGCAACATGGCCGCGACGACCTGCGCGAGCACGAATATCTCACAGAGAGTGCGACCCGCCGTTGCGCCTACGCCGTCACATTCATTCGTAAACACACGTGACACTCACTATCTACACCAGTTAAAGGTTCAAATATTCGTTTTATAACTAAACTCTTGTACACTCAACAAAGGCTGTGTTTACAACCTTTATTTAAGAAAGATATCACAATATTTATACACAATCCATTTAAGTTATTCACACTGTGTCATTTAGAAGCCGTAACGATAACGCCATGCGGTTTGCGTCGTGCTCGACACGGTACTGGCGGGCGGAGGCTTTTTCGACGCCCCGCGACCCTCCCTGCTCTCACCCCTCCCCCGCAGCTTTAAAAGCTCTGACCGTAGCAGCAGGATGATGATGCCAAGATAATGGCCGCCCAAGGACTCTACTATTTATTGCTCGAAATTTATTTCCCACATGCCACTTAGGGGTATTTAAAAATATTTGTCAAACAAAAGAAAGTTATGTTTACTGTAATTATTTGTAAAAAATTCAGTCTTTATGTAATATTATCTTTTTATAATTTACCTTATTTAAAATTTTGAAAAGATTTTGTTAATCCGCATATACTAATAATATAAATTTAATTATAGTCATCATTGTCTTAATTGTTTATCGTTTATTACTTATTAGTTTTAAAAATCACAAAAATGTATTTTTAAATTGAATTTTTTTTTAATTATGTTATAATTACATAGTGAACATTTTGAAGTAATCGATAAAGAATAATAAACTTAAAAAGAGCGAATAGCGCGTTGATGTCTTTTAAATGAAAGCGTGAAAAACCAGTTAAATCAACTTTTTCATAGATTATATTTACTACGCTTAATTAATTATAGAAGTAGTAGATTGAGCCAAAAATATGCTTTTTTAATAGCTAAAATATTGTAGCAAAAAAGACAATTTTTAGCATAAATACTATAGTTAAAATGTTTATCTCAGATTTTTTTATAATAGAGATTAATATCTGATATTATATTTTTATTAAAATAGTATTCGATAATATTTTGTATATTAATAAATAGTTTAAGATACATAATAAATAAATATTTTAAAGACTTTATAAAAAAGTTGTAATTAGATAAAAGCTCCATCTAGATCACATGGCACAGAAAGCTTTACATCAACGTAAAAGAGAGTGTTCAACATGTTAAGATAGTTTTCAATCTAATCGTTAGATGGCGATGCTGTTATAAAACATGGAATATTTATGAAACAAGTATTATATTATTATTATAATAAGAAATATTAAAGCTACTATTTCATACGAATATTTCAATTATATTAGTAATAGACTAATAATTCTATTTTTTTTCCTTTTTCTTAGATTGATGTGTATAAAATAAGGCTTACAGTAGTATTGAATATTGTGTGAATTTTAATGACTAATTTGTTACAACCCCCACGAATATTCATTAATTATTAAAGAGATTTTCTAATGAGATCTTAATATTGTGTTTTAAGAAATCAGAACTAAGTCAGCAAAATTCGTGAACTTTTTCGTTCGGAGCTAAGCAATACCGAAATAATTTAAAAGAAAAACTATAATATGTGTTTTTCTTTCAATTTTCTTTTGCTATTTTTGTCTTAATAAATTATAATTGTATGTGTCAGGGTCCAAAACATACACAAGACAAGGACAAACACATCCAGACCAGAATACCTGTATGGTGGTCAATACAAACATCTGCTCTGAGCGATCGAACCTGCGACCTGTGAAGCTGAAGGCAGGTTCGCTACCGCTGCGCCATAATGTAATCATAGCCATAATGTAATCAAATCCACGGATTTAAATGTTTTTTCGAGCTTACTCCTTAAGAATCGATTTTCATATAAAGCGAAAAAAAATACGAAGAATAAAATTTTGTGATGAAAGGCGTATTATTATTATTTTACTTTTACTATTTTATGTACTGCGTGTCGGTTTGTCTTCATTTATTTTAAGTTTTTATATTTTTTATTTATATATTGTTTACCCTTTTTGCCTATTGCATATTCAAAGACAATATTACTTAATGAGGAATACACTAAGGCCTGCGTCAAAGCTGACACACACAATTTTGTTTCTCAATAATGTGTTTTATAGCTATAAAATCGATAATGAAAACAAGTATGTCTTTATATTTCGGTCGTGGCATGAATATGAAAAAAGCATATTATAGTCGTTTAAAAATAGCCCTGTAATCTGACTTACTATATTCTATCGGAACACTTGTTGCTTAAACGTTTGACGTCACTCCCTCTTTCCACCGGCCCAGTTCTACCCGGTGGGCCGCGTCCCCCCAGCGGGACGTGCTGACGTAAGGACCTATTCTCATGAATGGAAAGAGTCCTAAACTTGGCTAACTTGCCTTTTATACCCAAATAGCACATTTCTACGTCTTACGTCATTCCTACAGATATTTTTCGTCACTATAAATAATTACAAGTCATATAATAACGCGTCTTAAACTAAAGCTAAATGAATAACATTCATAAAAACAATAACATATTTTTGTCGTTATTATAACTGTTAATTCTTCTCTCGATTTTCTAGGTACTGTTTTATAATACACAAAAACACAATCTTTTCTTAACATTAACTTTATGGAAAATAGAAATTGAATAAAACCTTTTTAGGATTCGTAGAGTTACGTCTCGCTTTTAGATCGTATTGAATATTTTATTACCTTTTATACTTGTAGGTCTTCTAAAAATTTCTTATAAAAATATTTGATGTCTTTTAAAATACGCTTAGAAGCAGTAGCAACGTTACATACGAGTAGCTTTGATTTTAACCAACTATTATCCAACCAACCAACTTCCGCCGGTGGTCTTTCCGAACCAATACGGCCTGGGAACCTTCAAGAGAAGGGCCTGGGAACCTTCAAGGTCGGCACCGCACCGGCATGCCCTCTCTGGTGTTGCAGATGGGCGGCGGTGATCGCTTAACATCAGGGGAGCCTCCGGCCCGTTTGCCCACTATTACATAAAAAAAAATTGTGTTGCAAATTTTTTAGGGTTGTTGTCTTTTATGTGACTAATTTAACCAAACCTACAACCCACCTGATGGTAAGCCGTTGTCTCAGCCTTTGAGCGCTTGCAACACCATACATTTGTAGGTATCATTCACGCGTTGCCAACCTCGAGATATTTTTTCTTGAATCTCCTTTTCCCAGTTATTTCACTAGCTACAGTGTCCTTCAAACCGAAACATACGCCTTTGCGGTAGAAACTGATACTGCGGTGGTACCAGCCGACCAGTTAGTCTGTTCATATTATTTATTTGTTAAAGATCAGATGTTATTTTTTTTCAACTAACTATTTAATATAATGGCTAAGATTGTTTAGAAAACATATTCTTATTACTTAAGTCTACTGTAACACTTTGAGAGATAGAAATAGGAACCTTGGTCTAAAAAGCTAGAAGTAATGTCCACTATTTATTATCAAGTCAAGAATTATCAGATTGCGGCAAATAAATTAATAATAAAATCAATTCACAATCAGCAGCATTAAGAAACAAACAGACAGAAATAAATACATATCTAAGACAACCTATATAAATATAACTGTACTGATATTACATCAAAATCACGATTATTTGTTGTTGATTCACTGCTGCTAGGATCAGGGGTCAAGCTATAAATAGTAAACCACACAAATACGTAGTTAACAAATTCCTAGTAGCGTATTCGTTATCACTCTCGTGAAATCAATATCAAAAGTCGAAATGCCGTTTCTAAAAATAGAATCAGAAGCCGCCCACGCTATTAAACTTATATGTATCTATATTTACAGCGCCAGTTGAAAAACGTATCTCCCCGTCGCTATCCCCTTGTTATGTAACAGGCAGACAGACGTGCATTGAGAAATTCTTATTGAAAAGGCTTCTCGGGAAAAGGCAATTGTTGTGCAACAATGGCGTCAGTGAAACGAGATATCTATTTTTAAAATAGCTTCTTTTAGTCTTTCATATCACGTAATAACGAGATTCATTTCCAATAGCGATTGTTATTCTCGTTAAACATTTTCATAATACGACTAAAGTCTATCTTACGTCCTTTAGTACTACTACTATTTATAAAGAGCCAAGTTTATTTTCATTTGCTTAATAGAGTTTTTAATTCTAATTAAATTAGGACAAGAGTTTGTTTTATAATTAAGAATGTATCTTATAATACTACAACAATATTAAATTACAAGAATAACATAATACAAATATTATTCTCCTTATGACATTAACTATCTGTCAGTGAAAGTCCCTGATAAAATCGGTCCAGCTTTTCAGAGATTGACCGGAACAAACAGGCAGACTGAAAAAAAATTGAAAATTCTTTTAAATGCAAATACCATTTACTTTCATATACATTTAGTCGAAAAGCTGTTAATTTGGACTTACAAATAGACACTTTAATTTAATTTATTTGTATAGATGTATAAATGATAATAAGCCTTTTTCAAAATCATTTCAATGTTATGAGAATTTTTCAATATCGCAGGTGGTATGAGTATAAAGGTAATTTGCTACATATCGACTTGCAACGAAGACGAACTGGCGCCAAACGGTCGTCGACCTCTTATTTGTGACTTCCGCTACCGAAAATTGATAATGCACTTCCACTGTACCGAATAGCATTTTCACCCTCTCCCGACCTACCCCATGCGGTAAACGTAACTCAATGATAGCTTACGGGGAAACTTTCGGTAAAGCAATTTTCTTCAAGTTGACGATAAAAATTATATTGTGATGCAATTTTGTTCGATTACGAAATGAGCCTTTAAAACTGACGACCGTTGTGGCGTCTCGGTAGCGAACCTGCTTTAGTCTCGCGGGTTCGATTCGATCTTGTGGATCCCCTTGTGCTTCGGAGAGCACGCTAAGCTGTCGATCTCCGGTTGTTATCACATAACATCTGATAATAATCGTTAACACTTGATAGGTAATTTGCTCTTACCGAACAAGCTCCTAGATATATAGTCTACCGGCGTTTCTTCACTTGATACTCAAGTATTATCATAAACTTACTATATATTTTAAGGCGTCGGGATGTGACGACCCCATCGCCCGCTGTTGGGATAACCTCTGTCACAACAGAGATTATTCCACCAGTGCAATCAGTCACACTGGTGGTAGGTCTTTTGTTGCAAGAGGCCGGCTAGGTAGGTACAACCGCAGTGTCCAATATTCTGCCACCAAATAGTAGTGCTTAGGCACTACTGTGTTCCAGTTTGAAGGGCATTGTACGCTAGTGAAATTACTGGGCGAACGAGTTTTAAGAACTAATATCTCGAGGTTGGCAACGCGTGAGTGGCACCTACTAATGGTGCTGCAAGCGCTCATAGGCTGCGGCAGCCACTTACCATCAGGTGGGCCGTATGCTTGTTTGCCAACTTCTAACATAAAAAAAAAAAAAATTTTTTCAGACAAAATGTCTCGCTGGTGCTCCTTCGTATATTCAATGCAACGCAAGTTAGGCACATTCTAACTTCATTCGGTTATGTTGCAAGTATTTGCCTTATGTAATATGTAATTTTCTACCCCTTTTTAACCCCGTTATGAGATGAATTTCAATAAAATAAGAAACACGTCTTCCATCAATTATGTTAAAAAAGGTTTATGCCAAATTTGAAGTAGATTGGGCCAAGGAATCACGTTTTCTCATACAAACTTTGCCCCACTTTTTCACCCCCTTAGAGGTAGAATTTCGAAAAATCCTTTCTTATCGGATGCCTGCGTCACAAAAAGTTCACACCGTCCAAGTTTCAGGTTTTTACGATCAGCGACTTAGGCTGTGCGTTGATCCGTCAGTCAATCAGAAGAAAGCCTTTTTTATATATAGATAAGGCCTATATGCCCTACATGTGCTTCGTATTTTTGCATTAGTGTTGAGCGCCAGCGACTCCTTGACATATAATCTGTATGAAAGAGCTTGTACATAGTATATAGTAAAGTCTATGCATATACTTCCAATTTGAACAGCGAAACAGTAACATAGTAACTTGGACTTTAATTTATTTAAACCCAAAAATATCATTATACATTCGGATATATGAATGATCAATTTCAAGAAAATAGAAAACGACGTTTTTGCTTAAACAAAAAATACTAAAGCGAATATGACTCGATGGAATAAGATTAACTCCTTCTGATATTTTTTACATCATCAACAGTGGCAAAAAACATACGCCCTTGCATATAAACACACTTGCTACACTAGCAACACTAGAAGCATCACCGTACGTCATAATGACATATGTAGAGATGACGAAAAGGAAGGTAGAGCCATACTCCTCCCAATACAAATAGAGCCGGCACGCCCGAGGAAGTACTACCCTCTTACAGAAAAGCGGCGTTATTAACTAACAATTACAACTCTCAACAATTAACAGTATCATTAGGTACTGTTGCGTATCATGCGATGAATGAGGGACACTGGAGGCACAATTTCCCACCCCTTCTGTTCCCTTCCTTTGTTCCCTTCTCATTCTTTCCCTCTTATCCCTAAGAATGACAACACCGATGTGATAATTCAAGTATCGTAAGCGTTCATAGGTTGAGGTGACTGCTTACCATCAGGCGAACCATATGCTTGTTTGCCAACTATCATGACCAAAAAATGAGATTAAGGCTTTTGGGCCTCCAGATCACACTCATCGAAGGAAATACAAGAGTACGAATGCCTTTTCTCGTTAATATTGTATGCGAGAACAGTACAACCTTGTTAGAGCTGTGGTAAGCCCGGAAAGTCATTTATGAAATGGGAAGGCTCTGCTCTATGCACTATACTGTGTACTTCT
Source organism: Hestina assimilis (assembly GCA_023373885.1). Taxonomy (NCBI): domain Eukaryota; kingdom Metazoa; phylum Arthropoda; class Insecta; order Lepidoptera; family Nymphalidae; genus Hestina; species Hestina assimilis. Next base: position 14,001,030 of record CM041747.1, on the reverse strand, counting down.
TAATACTTTAAATCTAAACTAATACTTCCACGGTCCATCAACTTTTATTTATACGTAACTTCATTTGGAAATGTAGATAATTGTTGTTAAATTACATAGTGATAGAAATTTATATTTATATCAAAACGATGACAAAATATTTATATATATTTATATATATTTAATACTTTATCATGGCTTATCTTGAAAGCACGATATACTCGTGTGTGACACCTATTATTGCATTATAATACTAAAGATAACGCTTATTATCAGAAAAAATATTTTTATAATTGTGGTAATGTAACCGTTATTATATAACGAAGTTTGTATTCAAATATTAAGTATTAAACGCTACATACTCTGACTACTAGTGTCAGAGTTGTTCAGGTCGCCCGTATAGGCTTCTGACTTAACTTATCGACTGTCATCAAATTGATAACAGTTGGGACCGACTTTTTACGTGCCCTCCGAAGCACGGAGACGCTTAGTTGAAATACCACTATGCGATCACCCATCTATTGACTGACCATAGTGTCAGGGACTGGAAACATACACAAGGACAAGCACAAACACACATAGACCGGAACACAGCTGTAAGCCGTCAATTCTATGTTCTATTCTGTGAGACGATACTACTTCTCCGATCTAACTGCTTCGTTCATGTAAACAACTTGTAACAGCTACCTTAAGGTCATTTACTTAAGGTTTTATACTTCACAAAGTAATAAAAGCATTGTTATATAGATGACAATCACTTTGAATAACAAAGTGAATAATAAGAAAATACCGAGTAATCGCTTAAATGAAATTAGAAGTTTATTTGTGGATATACAAAGAACGATAATAATTATTTATGAATAAACTAGCGGCCCGCTCCGGCTTCTCACTGGTATAATATTTATAGCCTATGTCATTCACTGAAAAAATAATTAAAATCGATCTAGTAGTTTTGATTTATACATTACTGCCCGTGGCCCGCACGCGTTAAATGTAATTATTTACGACATCACATTAAAAAACCTCAAAAATAACAGTATTTCTCCACTATTTAATGGATGTTATTATACATATAAACCTTCCCCTTCAATTACTCTATCTATTAAAAAACCGCATCAAAATTATTTTCGTAGTTTTAAAGATTTAAGCATACATAGGGACAGAGAAGGCGACTTTGTTTTATACTATGTAGTGATAACTAAAATGTTCTAAAAAGCGATCACCATCTTCAACGCGAGTAGCTCTTACACATATAATTATATACTGTGTCCTCTTTGTTGTCTATCATTAAATTATTTTTTATAGAATCAATGAAATTTCACCGTTGTGGCTTTGTAGGTAACGAGTCTGCCTTTAGCCTTAACGATTGCGTGGTCGGTTCTCGCTCGGACAGATGCATTGATGTTACAAACATCTGTTGCGGTCTGGGCGTTTATCCTTGTGGGTCCCCCACCGTGCCTCGGAGAGCACGTCAAGCTGTCGGTCCCGGTTGTTACCACATAACACAATAACAGGATGCTAATATCCTAATGGGGGCGTTGAGTGTCTAGCGTTTCATCTTATTATTAATATGAAGCCTCCTTCAATTGAAGTAATAAAAAATCTGTACAATATGTATAAATAAATAAATAAATAAACGCTACACACTCAACGGCCCCCATTAGGATAATTATATCCTGTGTCGGGGTCCGGAAACATTCACAATGACAAGGACAAACACAACCAGACCGGAAAACATGCCTGTACGATTAATACAAACATCTGCTCCGAGCGGGAATCGAACCCGCAACCGTCGAGGCTTAAGGCAGACTCGCTACCCACAACGCCACAACGGTATAAACTTTTCTTCCCTTTAAGGCATTAAATTTATATATTATTAATAATCAATGCTTTTCTAATTTGTTGGTTATATTCGTATATCTTGTGTTAAAAGTGGGGCACAATAGCTCTGTAGCACAATAGGTTATGTGTCAATGCTTAAACAAAAAAGTTTTAAAATGAAGAACGAAATGTTCAATAGTGAGATGATTCCTTAATTTTTTCATATTCTATCTGACACTGAACATAATAGAAAAACAATGTTCAATAGATTTTTTCTAATTATAAATTGTACACAATATTCATCCCTTTTGTAATTTCACTAAAAACAGTTATTACATTATTCTAAGAGCTCTTGATCGATTTTAAGTCCTGACTCGACGCCGTAATATTCCACGTTTTTCTAACGATAAAATTTCCCAGTCTACTTACGTCAACCCCGTACGGACGTTTTTAGACTTGCGTTTTATACAAGCGTTTAAGCACGTTTTTCAAGACGCGCTTTTTACTATGTACGAACGTTAACACGCTTATGCCTGACAAGCTCGTATAGGCGCGTAATATAGACCGCTATCAACCTATCAATACGCTACTGACACGCCGGTTCGAGTCAAAATAAGCACCTGTCCGAGCTTTCGGATTAATAAAACAAGCGTCTGCCAAAACAACGAATGTCTACCCTCTTTAAAAAACGCAAGTCTGAAGCCCTAAAGATAAAATTTCCCAGTCTATTTACATCAATCCCGTACGGACGCTTTTAGACTAGCGTTTTATACAAGCGCTATCATTATGCTACTGACACTCACCACCCTTGGTCCAGGGTACACACCGAAATAAAAACGTGTCCTCGCTTTCGGATTATTGAAGCGAGCGTCTGACAAAACAACGAATAAATAAATAAATAAATAAATAAATAAACGCTACACACTCAACGGTCCCCATTAGGATAGTTATATAGTGTCGGGGATCCGGAAATATTCACAATGACAAGGACAAACACACCCAGACCGGAAAACATGCCTGTATGCTCAACACAAACGTCTGCTCCGGAAATCGAACTCACAACCTGTGACGCTTAAGGCAGGTTCGCTACCCCTACGCCACAAGGTCGTCAAGGAATGAATACTCTCTTTAAAAAATGTTAGTCTGAAACCGCCCTAAGGATAAAATTTCAGTCTATTTACGTCAATCCCGTAAGCAATTGACTAGCATACGTCAAGCAATTTAGAAATAAGTTATTCCATTCATTTTTGTAACTTATATAGCTTAACTATCATGTAAAACAATATCGCGATTAATTTACTGATTGACTGGTTAACCCTACAGTTATAATAAAAAAATTGGTTAATGTCCTTGAGGGTTCTTAGAGATCTAAACAATAAAAGCATTTTTTTATTGGCTTTAGATAAAACAGTTTATAAATGGACGCAAATAAGCAATACCATGTCAACCCACAAAATATAAAAAAACTGAGTTATATATGCAGGAGTGTTGGTAAATGGCTGAAGAACATTTTTCTTTAATATTTGAAGGGTTATAAGCTTTAAAACTTCTAAAAAAGCCATTTTTAATCATGCAATTTATGTATTATGTTAAACATTTTGAGTTATATTATATACTTATTTTTTGTGAAAATAAGTAAAATCTGAAATTGCCAAAAACTTGACCAATACATAAAAAAAAAAAGCAAGTTGTTCAAAATATTCAAACGCGTTTTTCTCGAAATGACATTCGTGTGGGTTGACATGGTATTGCTTATTTACGTTCAAATAGAAAACTAATATATTTATATCGTTTTCTAAAGAAAAATTTTGAATTTTGTAAGTGAAATTGCGTAAGTGAGAATCTCAGTCACCATCATCATGGTAGGTACTACGACGACTATTTTATCCTCAAGCTAACCATCTTCATCAGAAATCCTGGTAAGTTATAAATTAAATAAGTAGAATTTTGACCAGTTTATGAAAGCAGGCTATCAATATTCGTATGAATTATTTTGTGTATATATAATACTCCTGAATAGTGTATTCCTGAACTAATTTCGACGATTTGATACATGGACGCAAATAAGCAATACCATGTCAAACCACACGAATGTTGTTTCGAGAAAAACGTGTTGTAAAATTTTGAACAACTTGCTTTATATGAATTTTTTTATGTATTGGTCAAGTTTTTGGCAATTTCAGATTTATGTAAGTTATTTTACTAATTTTCACAAATAATAAGTATACAAACTGCATATTTCGTATATAATATAACCCAAAACGTTTTAACATAATACATAAATTGCATGATTAAAAAATGGCTTTTTTAGAAGCTTTAAAGCTTAAAACCCTGCAGATATTAAAGAAAAATGTTCTTCAGCCATTTACCAACACTTCTGCATATATAACTCAGATTTTTAAATTTTGTGGGTTGACATGGTATTGCTTATTTGCGTCCATATATGGGTTATTCTTCAAAGTACCAGAATTACTGGCAATCTCTGTATAACATTTTTGTATGCCTTAAAGCATACGCTGTAAAAGTCGGTACGTCGTTTTCTAAACAGTCTAATCACTACATAGTATAAAACAAAGTCGCTTTTTCTGTCCCTATGTAAGCTTAAATCTTTAAAACTACGAAACGGATTTTGACGCGGTTTTTTTTAATAGATAGAGTAATTGAAGAGGAAGGTTTATATGTATAATTATATTGAAATAGGCTATATATTTTATACCAGTGCGAAGCCGGAGCGGGCCACTAGTTAATAAATAATCCGGATTTTTGTGGTTTTTAAATAGTGTCCAGAGACTTTTGGAAATAAAAGCTAAGTTATGTAAATATTTGAGTAATTTTTAATATAAAATTTTTTTATTCATGAAAAAAAGGCAGAAACGCTAGAAACAGTACCATCGTGGAGTCATTATTGTCGATCACCCGACTATAAATAAATAATAAATATTGATACCCAGAGCGAACACATATTTCTGTATGGGTCATACAAACATCCGCTCCGAGCGGGTATCAAACCCGCGACCCGTGGCACTTCAGGCAGGTTCGCTATCACTGCGCCACAACGTGTATGCTAGAATTTTCTTTACATGTTAAATATCAGAGAGCATATGTAGGCGTTCTCTTACTAAAATATCGACACGTGTTGCCAACCTTTGAATAAGACACGCGATACACCTACACAATACTGGGAAGAACCCCCCCAGTGCTATACAGGCAAATGTCTATACAACGAGTTCCTTGAATTGACGCACTCAGTCTCCTGAAAATGCCTCGACTTGTACAAAAAAAAGAAATATTTTGTGATTGTTAGTTACTTTAGATATTTAAAAGTTGATTAAAATTACATCATTAAAAATTAAACTTTACTTACAAGTCTATAAATTAATATAGTTAAAATTATGAAGGTAATTAATATATTCTTTCTTAAATGCTTCAAGTGTAATTGTGTGTATCATATTTTTATATAACCATAATTTGATTCATACTACGCAACTAAAGCTTATACAGATTTTTAACAATGAGTTATCAAAAATGTTAGCAAGATGAATAATCTGTGGGCGCGATCGATAGCTGTGTGGGGAGTTGAAAGGGAGAACACCCAGCCACCCATCTGGGGTGTACGCAGGGTGGTTCATTGAGAACGTGGGCGGCGCGTGGGCGACAAGCTTATAAAGGACTGCGGCCCGCCCTGTCGTCATAGTCGTGCTCTAAACTTCATAGACGAAAGAACGTTGTGAACAAAATGTGTGTGCTCTTAGGACTCAGGTAAGTTAGTGATCATCTTTTTGTTTTATTTCAAGAATCGAGCTTATACATTTATAATTATTTTTAAAAGTAGGCCTAATTTTTTTTTCTAATTAATTTTTAATGAACCTTTTGTGAATATAAGTTTTAACAATATTTTATTTTTGTAGGATGTTGGTGGTTTTGATCTGCTATTTGTTAGCACAAGCCAAGACCTATCCTCTCCAAGGTTGGCCAGTATACCCTCAGATGCCACGGGAATACCCCGAAGACGATTACTACTATGCTCCTAAAGTTCAGTACTATTATGACACTCCAGCCATTAGTGTACCTGAAGCTTACGGTCAAGTTCCTTACACATATGTCTATGATCCATATGGACATTTGGCAAATGAAGCTCCGAAAAGGCAAGAAGAAAGATTAGCCGCACTTCCCATCGGGCAGGAGACATGGTACGAGAGCGAGTCATCTCCCCGTTGGAGATCTAATAATATCGATGACGTCAACGCAGCCTTCCTAGATAACTTAATCCTTACTCAAATGGCTCAAGATGCGCAGAGACGACGTGAAAATGCCCGAGCTGCATTCTCAAATGTAGACTATGAAGATAAAGATAATGAGGATGAAGATGTTAGGGAACTGAAAGCTCTAGCTGGTAAACCGATATACCATGTACCAAAAACTGCTCCTATAACTGAAGATGATGACGATTACCCTGATGACGAAGCAGACTCTTTTATTAATTGGAATGGAAATAAACGCAGTGTAACTACAGCGGCCCCAGAAATCAGCACAGAGGATTCGAAATTCGGTCAAAAAGAAGTTGTAATGCCACGACCTGCACAAATCTCACACAATCATAAAACAAAACAATCCAATCAAGATGATACGAATGCTCCATTCTACAACACGATAACACAATTTCTGGAAAAACAAGGCCATGTAAGCATTCCTATTTTTTATTAAAAATCATCTTTATAGAGTCTCTATACTTATGTATACGTATAGATCGTAGAACCACGAAGTCTAAAAATAGCTTGAGCGGCCGGGTTTATGGGGTGGTGGGTGACACGCGCTCTGAGGCCGGGTCAATCGCAGTAGAGCGGGATGAGGGGAGAGTGTATCAGCTAAAATCGCCTTCCTGACTAACCTATTTAAAATATTGAATGAATGAATAATGACATATATTAAAGTTACCTTTTCTGTTCACAGGATACATTAAAAGGACGAAGAATTGATAAACGTTTTGTCGCTGGTGACTCCGATCTCGTCGTCGAACTTCGAGGATTAAAACATCGCATAGCAACATAAATTGATACATCCGATTGCCGCCAACTAACATGAGACTGAGTATTATTTTAGAATAGTAAATACTTACGACAACAGCGACCTGAAAATCTAAACTTGAAACGGGCATCCAAAAACAAAAAAAAAATTATTCTATAGGTATACTTGTGAAAATATTTCAGATTTTTATACGGCTATATGGAAAAGTTATTTGCCACCCATTCCAAACATCTTTTGCAAAAAAACAACTGTCGCGTTTTAGTTAAATAGTTGCTGACTGGATTTCTGTAATATAATTAATCGATTTAATGTTAATAGAAAATTCAGGTCTTTTTCGATTCTTTACTAGTTTTGATAAAACTTCGTAGTTGATATTGTAATGAACGTACAAAATGTGACTATAATCACAAACAGAGAACGGTTGTAATATGAGTATTACGATTATGGATGTGGTAATTTTTCAAATGAATCCTTATTAAAAGTTCCCTTCATTTGGCAGCTATTTGTCGCACAAGTCATTGTGCATTTGTAAATATTAGATATATTTTAAGACTTAGATAGAAAATAATACATTAAATTGTTACATGTACATTGATGTGTAAGAACACGTTAAGTTTTTGTTAAACCGTGCATCTGTGTTTTTCATTGTCTGTGTAATGTAAAAATCGCGTCCTTACTGATACGACCCCGATAATTGTATTGTATAATATTATATAATTGAGTGTATACGTATTACGGAGTAGGATAAATTTCAGAGTAATATAAATGTCATCGTTGTTTCTGACAGTAATTCTGTAGAACATTTGTAAGTAACGGATTTCACTCTCTTCCAAAACATTTTCCAGCTGCCGGAACTGTATATATTTCTATCAGGTGCTATTTATTTTCATTTAAGTTCTTGGTCTAAGCAGACAATACAGTAAATCTTTTTGCAAAGCAAAAGTTAAAAATATTGTATACTTTTATAATGGTAAGAATGAAGTGATTCTCTCGGGAAGCAGAGGATTAGGTGATATTTTAGCTTTACAGCTTCTTAACTAATGTTTGTATGACATTCGGTCTATGAGGCCTTCGTTGTTGTATGAACTCTGCCATTTATGGTTTAACTGAGAAAAATACTATATATTTGTAAATTTCCTACTTTCAAATACCTAACATGTATAGCAAATTTCCTTTAAAAATCCTAAATCATACATTACCCTTTTGTATTAAATTCATATATAAAATAAAAATTATCTATCTAAAGTACATATCTGTTAAAAATAAAGTTAAATTTCTTTTCCATAAGATAAAAGTTTAATCCAAATATTCGATGTTAGTTTTTAAATACATATAGTAAAACAAAATTAGGTGTACCTATATAGTATTACTAGTTCATCTTACTTTGTTTATATACTTGTAAAACCCCTTCAATTATAACATAATATGTTTTATAAAAATTTACGTTTTGACTATAGTTATTGCCTTAAGATAATATATATCAAAACTTCGCAAACGAATGTAGTCTTTACACGCCTAATGTTTAGATGACTTTTGCAGTGAATTTTTTGGCTCAAAATATCAATTTACATACACGACTATCCATATATATTTTATATAGAATGTATTAGTGTATTTTTTTTCGTTTATCTTGAAAATAAACTATAAAATGTAATTACTAAGGGTACAATATGACGTACTAGAATAACATTGTAACCCAATAAAAATTAACAAAAAAAAATATATTCATTATAACACTGATGTTTTATTACAGTTTTCTGTGGAATACCTTCTTTCAGTCGATAATTAAAAAAATAAGTGCGTTTCTGACTGACTGGCACATATTAAAGGGTCCGTACCACCCTAGAATTGAAATATCATTTTAGACCCTCTTATGTAGACAATCTTTATTTTGAAATTATTGTTTGTATTACTTAATTGCTATTATAAATAAAAATATACAATCTATGACAATTTATATGTTCATAAGATGTTATGCTACTCATAACTTAAGATACAGTATAAAAAAAAACGTCAAAAATATCAAGTTTCTTGTATGAGGGCCTCTGCGAAATTTCTGTGAAAACTTTACCTATTACGGTTCGTTGGATACAGCCTACTGATAGACGTACAGACAGTCGGGTAGCGGAGCCTTAGTAATAGCCTTAAGGTACCCTTAACACCTTTTGGGTACGAAACCCCGGTACGGTAAAAAGTGCTCAAATTTTATTATAGGTGCTTGTGCATATAATAATACCCTAATAGTATCTAGGCTTTTCTAAATCTAAGATAGCGTCTGAATAACACGTTCAACTATTTACCCGAAAGTTACGCATGCGTAATACGATTCGGTAAACAGTCTATAAAGGTCAAAGTTGATAGTGGATAAATACGCACATTGAGATAATCCCTGAGTGCGTCATCTATATGTATAACAGAAGACCTAACTAGACATACTAGCTATCCTACTCTAAACGCCATTGACGCTGGTTCGATTACCGCTGAGGGCATAGGTTTGTATTGATCATATGCTTCTCGGTGTGTTTGTCCTTGTCATTAAAAAGCTGAGCACTAAAAAAGGATTTTTCGAAATTCAATCCTTAGGGTCGCAAAGTCCGTCACGAAATTTTGTTTTAAGAACACGACTTTGTTTTTTTAAGGCGTCGGGATGTGACGAAAGGCGTCGGGATGTGACGACCCCATCGCCCGCTGTTGGGATAACCTTTGTCACAACAGAGATTATTCCGCCAGTGCAATCAGTCACACTGGTGGTAGGTCTTTTGTTGCAAGAGGCCGGCTAGGTAGGTACCACCGCAGTGTCCAATATTCTGCCGCCAAATAGTAGTGCTTAGGCACTACTGTGTTCCGGTTTGAAGGGCATTGTACGCTAGTGAAATTACTGGGCGAACGAGATTTAACAACTAATATCTCGAGGTTGGCAACGCGTGAGTGGCACCTACTAATGGTGCTGCAAGCGCTCATAGGCTGCGGCAGCTACTTGCCATCAGGTGGGCCGTATGCTTGTTTGGCAACTTCTAACATAAAAAAAAAACGACTTTAGAACAATTCAAGATAAAGAAACACGTGTTTTACCATTGTTGACTTTACACTCCTGAAGGGGTGAAATGGGGTTTTAAAGTTTATATTGAAATCGAAATTCACGTGAGTGAAGTCGCTAGCTAAAGATCGTTATATTATAAACCTCTGCTTACAGAGATTTTACACAAAGAAATAAATTTAATTGAAAAATTATAACTATGATTTATTGATTACTCATTAAATTTTATCAAAGTAAAATATTAAATTCACAGAGTGATTACATTTAAATAAATACATATGTTTTTTTTGTCATTAAATATTTATTATATATATACCATAGAAATAGAATTAATAGAAAATAAGGCAACGAACTTTATTCCGTTGAGTTGGTGTTGATTTTATGAAGGAAAATTAAATTCCTGGACGTCCTATCCACTGCATAGTTATAGTAAGTCAATACATCTGACTTATGATGAATAAATAAATAAATAAAAAACGCTAGACACTCAACGGCCCCCATTAGAATAGGGACATCCTGTGTCGGGGGTCCGGAAACATACACAAGGCCAAATACACCCAGACCGGAAATAATGCTTGCATGGAATATATCATATGCTACGGGCGGGAATCGAACCCACGACCTGTGGTGTTTAACACAGGCTCGCCAGCGCTGCGCCACAACGTCTTCGGTGGAATCTTGTAGAAAACGAAGGAAGTCTTCAAATTTCATAGGTTGCAATTTCGATTTATTTTTTAACAGTGATTTGTCCATTTGCTGTGAAAAAGCACCATTTGATAATGTGGAAGTCCAGATGATAAACACAAGTGGCCATCGAAACTACACAATATACTAATAAATATTTCACGCAAAGGTAAATAAATAAATAAACCCCACACACTCAACGGCCTCCATTAGGATATTTATATTCTGTATGGGGAAACATACACAATGTCAAAGACAAAAATACACCCAGACCCGTGCTTGTACAAATCAATAAAAACATATGCTCCGAGCGGAATTAAAACCCGCGACCGGTGGTGCTTAAGGTTCGCTAGCGCGTCCAGGAATCCTTCAATTTTTTAATTAACTTAGTCATTTTAATTTGACACAATATTGCTTAATAGAATCCAGCTTACAGATTAAGGTAAGTACAATACCTAAATAAAGTGCTACTTAAAACAACAGCTGAACTGTGAAACCTCTTTCACGTAAAAAGAGACCTGTTGAACCTTACTCCTTAGTCCCGTAATTTCATCTACCCTTAGTAGAAGTTACTCTTTTAGTTATAGGAGAAGTATGGATATAATAAAAAAATTTATATTTCTAATATTATTATCTAACAATATTTTTTAAAAATAGACATCAGCTGTTATTTCTCACACGTTATTAACGTGAGGTCAAAGACACCATGCCAGCCGATATTTATTACTGACGCAATCGATAGGCTATAAATATCCCATTATTATGAGAATTATATAGAACTACCGTCCTTCTTTTGCCTTTCTGAGTATTACATATATGTAATGATCCACAATTCTACATTTATTTATTTATTTATTTGAATTCTTTCTTGTACACACAAGAGAAAATACTACATAATATATTAATTTGACAAAGATGGTACAAAGGCGGCCTTATCAATTAAAGTGATCTCTTACAGGCAACCTTTATTTAAAACATAGCTTATTGATGGAAATGGTACTATATGGTATAAAAATAAAATTTGTAAGGAAGCCGAACCGCTATTTTGCTATTGCAATTATTTGCTACTAGCGGCCCGCTACGGCTTTGCGCGGGACCAAAATATATAGCCTATGTCATTCACTGAAAAAATGATTAAAATCGATACAGTAGTTTTGATTTATTCATTACTGCCCGTGGCCCGCACGATTATTTACGACATCACATTAGAAACCTCAGAAATAACAGTATTTCTCCACTATTTAATGGATGTTATACATATAAACCTTCCTCACTCACTCTATCTATTAAAATAACCGCATCAAAATCAGTTGCGATCAGATGTCAGTGTTTTATACTGTTCGGGCCTCTAGTAATAATGAAGCAGCGACGGTCGTGGACGCCGTGCTCCTATACTTTTGCCAGGCGCATCAATTTATTCTCATATTGATTGTTGTTAATCTACCGACCACAATCCTATCAAAATATGCATATTTTTTATAACACTTTTATATACTTCACATTCGACCTCTCACAAAGCAGCTGTAACGTAATTACTTGCAAGAATAAAAGGCTTAATTTCTATAATCTCGACTTTTAATTAAGCCCATGATGTTCACTACGAAACATTAATTGGCGACCGCGACAGTACGAATTTATGGAATAACGAGAAAATACGAAGATTCATAAAATATTCTCGAAAAATCTGCAAATCATCGTCGATTCATCCAGAAGGATATTTGGAAGCACTAACAGCAAGATACAACTAAAATCGTCAGCCGAAGGCAGTGATCCAGCTAAAGCGTCCCCTTCGCAGCTCAGCACGGTGTATCCCATTGAGTTAAGTGCAATTTCCTTTGTTCTTCATCACTAATCCTTTGCAATTTTTTCCTACAATTCCGTAATTTCCGTAAAATCCGTAATATTTAAACGATCCTTTTAACATAACAATAGTACAATATAAAATAGTAACTTGTGCTTAGTACTTTCATCAAAATAATTTATAGATTCATATTACTTTTTTACTTTTTGTTTTATAGACAATTCGTACATTCTTCTTATAGAATATAATACACTATTATATTATTATTTCTATAGCAGCGTATGGTTGCATTACATTAAATATCATTTCAACAATTATTTTAAAGTTTACGTAAGGTTATAATATAAAATATTTTTGTCTATAAATAAATTTTATAAAATTTTAATTTTACATATAAATGAATATCATAATATAAAATAGTAATATTGGCTTTAATAAGTGATTTTCATGTTTCGTTAACATTATTTCAAATTGTTTACGCCGAACTTTCCAGTGTGCTGCGTGGTGCGGTCCAAAGTCCGTTACGCGGCTCCTGCGTCGATCAGCTGTTGTTCGTGGATTACTACCAAAGCGAGGAGCGTGAGAAATTTATTACTTTATTTTTTTTACGATTTTCATTATATTCATAATATTAGCGCGAACCATTATTGACCAACTTTACATAACAATATTACTAGTTATTTATTATTATTTTCTATCCTTTTTTTTACATTTATTGCTGTTACTTTTTTACTTATAATTTATTAATTATTTAAAAATGATTTCTGATGAAAAGTTTGATACAAATCCCATGAGAGGTTCATTAAGGGACTTAATAACTAAGCGTAGCTCGATTAAGGGACAAATCACGAAGTTTAAAAATTATTTAGACAAAATACAACAGCAACTTAAGATGTCTGCTGAACAGTTAGCTGAATTGTCATTAAGATTAGGTAAATTTGAAGGTTTGTCAACAAGGTTCGACGAGTTGCAGAGTCAAATAGAGGTTATTAATAGTCACAATCTTGATAACGAAATTGATGAAAGAGACAATATTGAGCAGGACTTTATTGCGAATATCGTTAAGGCAAAAAATATTTTACAAAAACATAATTGCATGAAAGATGAGGCAAGACGTGAGTCTGTCTTTCAAGATTCTCAATGTAGTCTCGATCATCATAGTATTGGCGTAAAACTGCCACAGATTCAAATTAAAAAATTTAACGGTACATACTTCCACTGGCTTGAGTTTCGTGACACATTTTTAAACTTAATTCATAATAATGAGCATATAGCAGACATTTATAAATTTCACTATTTAATCTCATATTTAGAAGGAGAGGCAGCACGCATAATTTCAAATCTCGAGGTTTCCTCGTCTAATTATAACGATGCCTGGGAATTGTTATGTTCGAGATATAATAATAAGCGATTATTAATTAACCACCATCTTAAATCTTTATTTAACATTCAACCGATCAATCGTGAGTCTGAAGTTTCATTACGATTTCTGGTAGATCACGTCACAAAGAATTTGAGAGCCTTATCTAGCTTAGGGCAGCCAACAAATCATTGGGACGCTTTATTAATTTTCATGTTGTCATCTAAATTAGACACTACTACCTCTATGAAATGGGAGGAGATACGCAACACCTATGACGAATTTCCTACCCTCGAGCAGTTCAATAAGTTTTTAATTGATCGTGCGGATGTTCTTGAGGCTATACATCGCAATAGCGCTTATATTAAGCCGGCACAGAATACGTCGCGTCCTTCTCCACAAGCGAATAGTAATAATAAATTCAAGGCTGATCGAAACATTATAAAAACATTTCCCACTAAGACTTCTAAAGGAGGTTATTTTTGCATCATTTGTGATGATACCAATCACCGCATTTATGATTGTCAAATGTTTAAATCAAAGAATTATAAAGAAAGATTGGCTGAAGTAGAAAAATTTAAGCTGTGTCCTAATTGCTTAAGACAGGGTCACTCAAGCCATCAGTGTCGTTCTGGTCCTTGTCGAGAATGTAAAAGGCGGCACAACACAATGCTTCATCCTGTTGACAATATAGTTATCAATAATACTGCTATATGTAATTTTTGCTCTGATGATATAATTCTACCTACAGCATTAATAGAAGTATCGAACCCAAGATCAAATCAACGTGAAACAGTTCGTGCTTTCCTAGACTGTGGCAGTCAGTGGTCTTTTATTAGCAAGACATTAATGCAAAAACTTTCACTAAAATCAAATCCTATTGAACTTGATGTAATAGGTATTAGTAATAGGCCTGCAGACATAATTAAAGAAAGCTGTACTGCCCAAATAACATCAAAAAATTGTTCATTTAGTGTAACTCTCTCATTATTTGTACTAAGTGAACTAACAGGAAACATTCCTAATATTCCAATCAATAGATCAAACTTAAACTTGCCTAATAATGTAAGTTTGGCCGATCCCTATTTTCACCAGCCAGGTCCAGTTGACGTATTAATTGGATCCGATATTTTCTGGGACGTCCTAGGAAACGAACAACGTTCTTTAGGTCCACGAAGCCCTAAATTAATTAGCTCAAAGCTAGGTTGGTTGGTTGGCGGTCCTATTAATATACTTACAAGCAAGCATTCTACTATTCAATGCAATCATATTAAGCTGTCAAAGCATATACCTACTTCGTCTATTGATACAATGCTAACTAAGTTCTGGGAGATGGAAGATCTCCCCCATAAGCCGATAATGAGCAAAAGCGATAAAGCTTGCGAAATACATTTTATTAAAAATACTATTCGCCTACCTTCGGGCCGTTTTTGTGTCAAATTACCTAAATCTGACTCACCAGATTGCCTTGGTGATTCTTATGTTGCTGCAAAGAAACGTTTCTTTAGTCTCGAAAAAGATTCAGAAAAATCCTTATTTAAAATTACAATATGTTCAGTTTATTCGCGAATATGCTGATTTAGGTCATTTGTCAAAGTCTTGCATGGATAATCCAAATTCTTCTTACTTCTTATGTCATCACGCGGTGTTCAAGGACAATAGCGAAAGCTCTAAAATTCGAGTTGTTTTTGATGGATCAGCTCCTACCACCTCTGGTTACTCGGTGAATGATATTTTGATTGCTGGACCAAACATCCAAGATTCACTTTTCTCCATTTTGATACGAGGTCGGCAGTACAAATATTTATTAACGGCGGATATTGAAAAAATGTACCGCCAAGTAGTTGTTCATGAAGAAGATAGAAATTTACAAATGATAATATGGAGAGAAGAAGAATCCTTGCCTATCGAAACATTTCGTCTAAACACTCTTACTTATGGGACTGGAAGTGCTAGTTTTTTGAGCACTCGATGTCTTTGGCAGGTCGGAGAGGAATGTGTAGATGACATGGTAAAGACTATAATTCAAAAAGATTTTTACGTTGACGATCTTATAACTGGAAGTGACGATGAAACTTCGTTACTTTATATTCAAAATTCTATATCAAAGGCTTTAAATTCAGCTTGAAAATATAAATCAAATTTATCTGCTATTTTGGACAATCTACCTACTACACAAGAAAATCTTACCTTTAGTGAGTCTTCTAGCACTTTAGGGATTGGTTGGAGTCCAAAACCGATAATCTACATTTTCCAATTAAGGTTCCAGTACAAAATTCTGTAATTACAAAACGTATGATAATGTCGAATTCTTTTAAAATTTTTGACCCATTGGGACTTCTAAGCCCATGCATTATTCAACCCAAAATGATTTTGCAAAAGCTATGGAAGCATAAACTTGATTGGGATGAGGCTGTCCCTCAAGATATTGAGCAAGATTGGATTAATTTTGTTGATAACTTAATTTACATAGAAAACTTGCAGATTCCTAGAAGGGTTATTTGTAATTCTCCAAAAACCATAGAATTTCACACTTACAGTGATGCTTCGCTGAAGGGTCTCGGAGCTTGCATCTTCGTAAGATCAATAGATGATAACGATAAAATAACCGTACGGCTACTGTGTGCTAAGTCTAAAGTCGCACCGTTGAAGCCCGTAACTGTTCCACGATTGGAGCTTTCTGCAGCTTTGCTGGCAGCCCGACTTTCTAAAAGCGTTGCTAACTCTTTAAGATACAAACCTTCTCGTTGGGTGCACTGGTGTGACTCCACAGTCGTTTTAGGATGGCTCAGTAGTGATCCTGGTACGCTTAAAACGTATGTAGCTAATAGGGTTTTAGAAATCCAAGAAACAACTTTATCATCCTGCTGGCGTTATGTGCCCACAGAACATAACCCTGCTGATTTGATTTCAAGAGGTCTTAATGCCTCTGAATTACAAAATTGCGACCTCTGGTGGTCAGGTCCAAGGTACCTCCATCAATCCGAGTTCAGTTGGCCAATCTTAAATCCAGACAGCATCTGTGAAAATTTACCTGAAAAAAAAATAATTCATTAATTAAATTACCTAAATCAAAAAGTAATAAAAATTACAAACCTGTTATCGTCTCCAATTCAGCTACACTCGTTGAACCTGTAATAATATTTGAAAATTATTCCAAGCTTGATAGATTAGAGAGAATCTTAGGTTATATTAAGCGATTTATATACAATTTAAAAAATAAAAAATGTAAACTTACCGGGAATTTAACAATCGATGAGCTAAAAGAGTCTTGGAAATACCTTTGCGTCGTTGCTCAGAAACAATCGTTTGCTATTGAATACTTTGCACTAATTCAAGGAAAACCTCTAAACATTAAATCAAAAATTTTATCTTTATCTCCGTTCATTGATGAGGATAAAATAATAAGAGTCGGTGGTAGGCTAGGTGCCTCTGATTATCCTTATGAAAAGAAATTCCCTATTCTCTTAGATTCATCACACCACATAACTAAGCTTTTATTCGAAAGAGAACATTTAAGAAATATACACGCAGGTCCTCAGCTTTTACTGGCTACAATTAGGGAGTTCGTGTGGCCTATAAACGGAAGACGTCTTGCTCGACAAACAATATATAAGTGCGTTTGGTGTAGGCGGATTAAAGGCAAAACATTAAAACCAAAAATGGGTGACTTACCCACTCAACGTGTTACCCCCAACTTTCCATTCACATCTGTTGGTGTAGATTTTGCTGGTCCCTTTTTTATCTTAAATCGTAAAGGACGTGGCGCTAAAATTATGAAATGCTATTTATGCTTATTTATTTGTCTACGTTATAAATGCGTACATTTAGAAGCTGTAAGCGACTTAACAAAAGACGCTTTTATAATGACTTTGAGACGATTTGTGTCACGTCGAGGTAGGCCAGTGGAAGTATGGTGTGATAATGGAAGAAATTTCGTCGCAGCTGCTAAAGAGTTGAACAATTTTTTAAAATCTAATCATAAATCGCTAAGTGACTTTGCAACTTCTGAAAGGTTTAAATTTAAATTTAGTCCTCCATACGCTCCTCACTTTGGTGGAATCTGGGAGGCAGGAATTAAATCGGCCAAATTTTTCATTAAACGCGCTATGGGAAACTCTCATCTCACTTTTGAGGAGATTTGTACATTATTCGCACAAGTAGAGTCTATATTAAATAGCCGCCCCTTATATCCCCTCTCTAACTCTCCTGACGATTTCCTTGCATTAACTCCTGGTCACTTTCTCATTGGGAGACCCCTAACTGCTCTGCCATCACCAGATCTCAATAAGGAAAATCTCACTGTCACGCAGCGCTACGCCCGACTAGAACAAATTCGACAACACTTCTGGCGACGTTGGCAGCGGGAATACATATGTGAATTGCAGCAACGGACAAAGTGGAAAACAAACGTTTCTAAGCTGAACGTTGGCGATTTAGTTTTGTTGCAAGAAGACGATGTTCCCCCATTATCGTGGCGTCTTGGAAGAATTTTTCGTTTGTTCCCTGGTCCTGACGGAATGAATCGAGTAGCGGATATCAACACGACGCGAGGTTGCATCCGACGGCCAGTAGTGCGAGTCTGCCCGCTTCCGAAGGATGAAGATTATGAACATTGAAAGTCAGCCTTTCAACAAGGGGGAAGATGTTCGGGCCTCTAGTAATAATGAAGCAGCGACGGTCGTGGACGCCGTGCTCCTATACTTTTGCCAGGTGCATCAATTTATTCTCATATTGATTGTTGTTAATCTACCGACCACAATCCTATCAAAATATGCATATTTTTTATAACACTTTTATATACTTCACATTCGACCTCTCACAAAGCAGCTGTAACGTAATTACTTGCAAGAATAAAAGGCTTAATTTCTATAATCTCGACTTTTAAAAAAGCCCATGATGTTCACTACGAAACATATACAATGTAGTGATATTTATACGCATAAAACTAATGTAACAAAAAACTTATTTACACATACTTGATTTGAAATGAAGTTCTTTGAAAAACGATCCATAATATTGTATAAAACTGCAATATCTTTAGCCCAAATAAAAACGATCGATATAGGTTTACTAATCAATTGTTCTATTTTAATTCTAAAATTATTTTTGATAGTACACAATTATACTATCCAGAAATGCTAAATTTATTTACAAAACAAAATAAAATAAAAATATCTAGTAAAAACAAAAATTTAGAATAAATAAAAATGTATGAATTACAGTTTATTACTTGACTAATCTGACAAAAAATTATCATTTAGAATCAGAAATTAGTCATTTCAATATTGAGCTTCTTTTTCACAGCCAGATCTCAGTACTCGGCTCTCCGCTATCTTTAACTATCATAGTATTAATGAGTATTTACCAATAACTTCTTTAAATTGCCGATTTTGTTAAAAAATAATATCGTTTACCTTTACGTTACCTTTCTAAGAATAACTTATTTCGATTGGTTTACGAGTTTCTGATCACAACTCAGATATGTCATATATGACAAGTTGAAAACTGACAATTGATTAATTGACGTATAATAGAAAAGTCATAACAGTTACAAATTTCAAAATAAACCAAATATTATATTTAAACCTACATCAAATACTTAATAAAAAGTTTCTTTCTAATAAGAAACATAATAATCTGAAACACTATTGTTCAATTTCCAACTTTTATTTATACCTTTCTATCCTACATGTGTGTAATAAATAACAGTTAGATAACTTTCCCGTTACTCGAAACAATTCACATTCCACGTCATAAAAATATTGTTAAGAATGCGTAGGGCTAAGGGATATCAAGATTTAGATGAAAATGTTGCTGACACGCGCCTACCAGCACCTCCAATGCCACCTCCTCAGGAAATAGAAATGGCATCAGTATCAGTTGTCCCTGATGGTATGTAATGAAAACAATCATAAATTTATAATAATAATTCCCTAAAAAATATAAAGTTAATGCTAAAATTTAAAAGCATAATTACAATACTTCTTTAATAAAGTACCCAATAAAATATAGTTCTTGTATAAAAAATTTTAGTAAAGAATTCAACTTTCTATTCTCTAGGAGTTACGACGCTTGTACGGCTCCGATCTGGCTTCGGTTGACGGATGTTGCTATTGAAAGCGAAAAAAGTCTGACTATATTTGTAATGTTATATATTATTTGCTATGAATACATAAATCCATTGTAGTCAGCGGCATTCGTTAATTTCATATCTCATTTTCATAAATCTGACAAAATGTATTTTTTTAAATCAGATGAACTGACAAAATTAGTCACTGTAGAAATGTGTACTTGAATGTAAAGACACTGCTTCAAGTAATAATTACAACATATTGACAGGTTACTAGTTTTTACACAGAGCAATTGCTGTCTGACCTCAACAACCCTAAGGGTAAATCAGTAACTCATTGGTAAATTCTTAAATTACCTATCAAGAGGTAACAATTATAATCAGGTGTTATGATAACAACCGGGACTGACACCTTTAATATGTTCTCTGAGGCATAGTGGGCCCATAAAGACAATTCAAATATATGTCACGAAAAGAGAGATTATAGGCAGGCTCGCTCCCGCCTCATCAGTGATCATGCTGTGGTCAGTACAGGTATCAGGTGCAGTTTTAAATGTTCATGAGTCATAATCACTATCAATTGGATTGTCTACTCACAAAAAAAAAGGATTGATAATTATGTAGCTATAATTTTGTATTATGGCCTGAGTTTATGTGTGTGCTAGTTTTCTGATCCCAGATACAATCACCTAGAACCTACCCGAACCACCTAATGAGATATATATATATATATATATAGCTTATAACATTACTTTTTCTTATTTTAGATACATTTACTGTTACACAAGCTGTAAATGCATTGGGTTTTGGCTGGTTTCAAGTGAAGCTGTCGCTATACACTGGCCTGTGCTGGATGGCAGATTCAATGGAGATGACTATCTTAAGTATTCTTTCACCAGCCCTGCACTGCGAATGGAACATAAGCAAGTAGGAATATTTATGTTTTTACTAAAAACATTAAATAATTATATATAAAATTTATTAAAATGAGTCACACTGATGCAATGCTATAAAAAAAATACCTACTGCAATCAGATTTGGAACTCTTTTATCGTGTTAGCATTCATGAAAATACTGACACCTTTTGTTCTATTTATTTTTTCAATTTAACTCATTGGTTTTTTTATATTTTACAGATATCAACAAGCTTTAACAACTACTATTGTTTTCATGGGAATGATGCTGAGTTCAACATTTTGGGGCAATATTAGTGACCGGTATGGTAGAAAAATTGTGAGTCTCAATATACTTTTTATAAGTTTATATGTTTGAATGCTTGTTACTCAATCAAATATAAATGGGTTATTGAAAAAGAATGAAATTTAGCATTTATTATTTCCTTTTTTTAAATGTAAAGTAAAGGGTAAAACATGCTTTAATTCTCAAAATTGTAGAAGTCTACATTTATTTAGGTGTGACACATAAAATCTGATAACAATTTTTAACTAGTGGCAAACAAGTTAAGTATAGATTTTGATGATAATTCTGGGGGGCGGTCCGATACACCCAGACTAGTCAGGTGTTTGTTTAGTTGATGGTGATTGGTTAAAAGTCCTATCTCTCTGTGCAGTTCCTTCCTACTCATACGCAAAAGTTTTGCCGCAACCCATGAGCATAATTGATTGAATCCCGTAGACTTTCTAATTTAAAATTAAATAATTGAATATTTGTTTACAGGCTCTCAGCATGTGTGGTGTGTTACTATTTTACTATGGATTATTAAGTTCAATAGCACCTAATTTTCTTTGGTTGCTATTTCTAAGAGGACTCGTTGGTTTTGCAATAGGCTGTGTGCCACAATCGTAAGTATTTCATTATATTGATTTTTATTTATGATCCACTAAAAAAACATGTTAAGGCAACATTGTGTGGGTATGAATATCGATAGTCAATGCAAATAATTAAATTATAAAATTTTGTTCTATTTAATGTAAATTTTATACATTATTTTATATTAATTATTTAGGTTTTTGGCTTGCGTGATCCGTCTCGAAGGACCAATATTTAGGTTTTTAGCGATTTTAGCGAACAAGGAATGGAAATAAATATGTTGCGTTTGAATTTTGAAACATATCTATTTTAAATTTGAAAGAAGATTATAATTTTTATATAGATTATACAATGCAAATATATATTAGAAGAACAGATTAGTTACTAATTCTGCGTTCCATTTGACGCTTGCGTGATGTATGCGTGAACATTAATTTTATATCATCTGATGTAATATGATAATCCGATAAACATTAATGAGGAGAGTGGTGTGATGACTGGCACCCACATAAAAAAACTATATATTTTTTAGCTTTAAGTGTTGAACCTTTCTTATTCTTTTTCTGTTATAATTAAACCGTTTGACTTGATATATATATTTTTTTTCAGTGTAACTCTTTATGCTGAATTTCTGCCTACGAAACAGAGAGCTAAGTGTGTGGTGCTACTTGATGTGAGTAAAACATTAATGCTTATATAGAGTTTTACTGATATCGTTGTGGCGCTGTGGATAGCGTGTCTGCCTTTAGTCTCGACGATTGCAGGTTCGATTCCCGCTCGGGTAGATGTTTGTTATAAATATCTGTTTCGGTGTGGGCGTTTGTCCTTGTGGGTCTCCCCACCTTGCCTCGGAGAGCAAGTTAAGCCGTCAGTCCCGCTTGTAATCACATAACATCTGATAATAATCGTTAAATCTTGATAGGTAATTTGCTGTCATCCAATGAGTTATTGGTTCGCCCTTAGGGTTGGGGAGGTCAGATGGTAATCGTTGTGTGTGAAAATAAAGTAACCTATCAAATCCGGATAAGAGCAGACCCTAAGTAGATAAAATCCTGGGAATAGGGCAATGAAGAAGCTAACATACAGCTTTACTACCGTTGTTACCAAAATAAAATAAGAATTTTTCTTGTATGTACCAAATAAAGTATTAATGTTAAATCGACGACGTTGTGGCGCAGCGGTAGTGAACCTGCCTTAAACGCCACAGGTTCGATTCGGCCGCTCGGAGCATAATATGTTTGTATTGACCATGCAAGCATATTTTCCGGTCTGGGTGTATTTGTCCTTGTCCTTGTATATGTTTCCGGACTTCTGACACAGGATATAACTATCCTAATGGGGGCCGTTAAGTGTGCAGTCCGTTTATTTATTTATTATGTTAAATCTTATTCTTTTTTTTGAGTGCTACAAAAGTGGCAAACGAAACCTTTTTTTTATGACGGTCGGCAAACAAACATACGGTCCGGCTGATGGTCCACCGCTTAAGTCACCGTAACCTATGATCGCTGGCGATACTTGAAGTATCACATGCGTGTTGCTAACCCGAGGGATAGCAGTGGAGGAGGAAGAATGGGCCTCCTATGCTCCCACTAATCGCACGAAACACAACAGTACCTACTGATACTGTTACATTACGCCGAAACCTTAATTTGAAAAATAGAGCAGATGACTCTACTACACCTGGCGGTAAGTGGCAGTAAAGTCCAAAAACGCGAAGGTGGCTGTATGACAAAGAAAATAATGGAGTTATTAGTAGAATTGATTTAGTTTTCTTTTTTGTAGTGTTTCTGGGCACTCGGCGCATGTCTTGAAGTGGCGCTGGCTCTGATAGTGATGCCAACACTTGGCGTACATTGGCTACTGGCATTATCAACTATACCTCTTATGATCTTTGCTGCTATCTGCCCTGTAAGTACATATTGGAATAAAAAATTAAATCGTCAAAAAATCTATTTAATAACCTTTTATTTTTGGGTTTGTTCTACCTAAACCACAATTCAACGGTTTTAGTTAAAAAAGTTCGCAATTCGGTTTCAAATGACACCGCACGGTTTTAACGTTAAATGTAATTCAAAGCATTTTTTTTAAATATACTATACATTAAAAGAAGCCTTTCGATTAATTAGTGAAAGAATCGTAATAAAATTTTATTTTTTTTATTTATTATTTATTATGTACAAAAAACGTGTATACACTCAACAAAAATAATCAATATCGAAATAGAAGGACGAAACGAAAACAAATGACTTGCTTTCTATGAGAGAGAGAGACAGACAGAGAAACACGCGCACGCCGCACGGCTTACAACTATAGCAAAAAGTGTTGTTACAACTTTTGGTCTTAATTTTTTCCGTCTAGCCCCCTTTCGCAACGCGCGATAAGGTACTTCGTTCCAAAAATAAGGGCTTGGCTGTTGTTAACACCTGATGTTAAATGTTGACACAACCTAAGGTTGAGTGCGCTTACCTAGAAGATGCCTATTCACTGTTGATTAGAAGGTACCTACACTGTAGGTGGTGGGAAACACAGAGGTCGGGAGGGTTATTCCAGACCTTAGCGGTGCATATCAGAAACGAGGAATCCAAGCAAATCATATTGCTTCTACAATACAAGCCTTTAATTCGCCAATAGTGAATATGGGTTATTTATGCCTGGTTATTTTTTTACTGATATAGTTACAGCCTCTTAAACGACATTTTTTTAATTATTTTTTCATGACGATGTCACTGTCAGATGATATTATTCTATAATGTTTTAATGAAGTAAATCGTATGTAATAATAATTTAGTAATTTTCTCATAATCTTTGCAGTCTACTATTGGATTAAGGTAAGACAAAAATAAATAATTTAATTACATATTATATTAGTAGTCGCAAAATCATTATTATCATACAATTTCCTACCAATTTAAGTTAAATTGTAATATCACTAAACACGATCAGTGATATTACTTAATCGATTATATAGTATAAAAAACTCGTATCTTTTTTTCACAATGTGTATTGGCCCTACTGGCCTTGACAGCGTCACAGGGGGGGCTGAGTTCAGAGACCCGGCCGTGAAAAGAAGGCAGCCCACACGGGGTCTCAACCACGAATAATGATGACCGAGGCAGCGCTCCGAGCGCATTCTACACGATGGACGTATCACTCGTATCAAATGAGTTACTAATTCGCCAACAATCAGTCACCTATAAAATGTTGATCACAGTAATAAGCAAATACTACGAAATGTCAGCAAATGCTAAGAAAATAGTTACCCGATTGCCAAAGTTGGTTATGAAAATAATAAACCGAGATGGCCGCAGTGGCGGATTTACAAATTTTCAAGGTATAAGCTGTTAAGTTTTTGCTGCCCTTGTCTAGATACAATTGTCATGTCCTAGATTATTTTTACAACAAAAAATCTAACAAAAAGCTGATTACCGTTTGAGGGGCGGCGAACTAGCTGTTTTACTCTAGAATATAGAAGTTTGCTACTCGGAATGTACAATGACAAATTAGACGGGAAAGTGGCAATTTTGTTGCAGTTTCTACCTGTAAAACCTGTAAATATCAGAAAACAGTCACACAGAAACCTTTTTGGGTTCTATGAGGTAGCAAAAAAAAATCGATCCCCAAATTTGCCGGCCCAATAATCTGCCGCCCTATGCTCAAGGCTTGACTCGAAGAGAGAGAATAAAAGTAAAAAAAAAACCACAATGATTATATAAATTGGGAAATTAATTTTATTAACATATTTATTCGACAATTACATTATTTAACATACATATATAATAAAATAAGACTGTTATGTTGTTTATAAATGAGATCGCTTTAAAATATTGTATGAACATGGTTTTATTTTAGTGGCTTCCAGAATCTGCGAGGTTTCACGTGGCAAGCGGACAGCCGGATAAAGCGTTGGCAACACTTGAGCAGGTAAATTTCTTTTATTCATTACTCATTGTTTGAATAGATTGTATTTTTACAATGTTACCTGGTCCATGCTTAAATATTATTTTCTATTTATTTAAGACATCTTTAAACGTTATTTTAAAGTTCCATACGTTTTTTTTTATTTGAAAATATTATTAAACTTTTTTTGTTCTAGTGATGCCTTTATGCGGTTCGGACGGTTCTTATATTGATCGTACTTTAAAAAATTGGTTGATATTGCTCTCAATGAGAGCTTAGTTCCAAATTACTCGCTAATAATTTTTAATAAAATAATATCTATAATATACCTACTACTGTTACAAAACATGAAATAATAAAAATAGGAGCGCATGTAGTACTGTATAATGTATTTTTTTTATATACATATGTTTATGTCAATAACGGTTTTAAATGAATTATCTTTCGTGCAATATTAGAAATAATTAGTTCCCTTTTCAAACTTTCACCCCCTTTAAAGTGATGAAATAGGGGATGTTTTAAAAAAGAATTAGAATTAGTAGTAGTAGTTCCGTACAGTGAAGAATAATCGGTACACCACGGGAGCGCAGCGGGCGCAGCTAGTAATGTAATAGAATTTCAATATAAGTCCCTCGTTTTTGTCAGATAGCACAAGATAACGGCCGCCCTATGTTACTCGGGCGGCTGGTGTGCGACGATTCCGTCGGTATCGGTCAGCGCGGACGATTGAAACATCTCCTGATACCGCAATTGAGGAAAACGAGCCTCTTGTTATGGATTATATGGTTTGTGTTATTTTTATACTATATTTATAATACTCGCCTAATTTTATTCAATATTTATTTTAAAAATTATATGCTCCTTCCACCGAGGAAGTACTACCCTCTCACAGAAAATCGGCGTAAAGTAACAGACTACTGTTGTATTTCGTGCGATGAGTGAGAGCGTAGAAGGCCCAATTTCTCATCCCAGCTGTCCTTTCCTTTTTTCCCTTCTCATCCCTCGAGTTGGCAACACGCATGTGATACTTCAAGTATCGCAAGCGTTCATAGGTTTTACCAACCATCATGAAATAAAAAACTTAACCTTTTTGAAGTCGGTCATTAAATAGCCGATTTCTTCCGACACGAAAAAAATCAGCCCCGCTACCAGAACGCCACAACAGTCGTCAATTGATTTCTTGTAATATTATATTTATTTATAATTTAATGATTTATTTCATAATGACGTTTTGACGATATTGTGGCGCAGCGATAGCGAACCTGCCTTAAGAGCCACAGGTCGCGGGTTCGATTCCCGCTCGGAGCAGATATTTGTATTGACAGGTATGTTTTTCGGTCTGGGTGTGTTTGTCCTTGTCCTTGTGTATGTTTCCGGACCCCCGGATATAACAACCCTAATGGGGGCCGTTAATTGTGTAGCGTTTTATTTTTTATAATGGCAGGATGTCGTGTGCGTTTTGCTATTATGGACTCGTTTTAATGACGACGGAGTTGTTTCAAAACGACGCGGACGGTGGAGAAGGGGCGTGCGCTGCGAACTGTCGCCCTCTACAGACAACGGATTATATGGACCTTTTGTGGACTACTTTGGCAGAGTTTCCGGGTATTTATATTCACAATTTTTCATAAGTAACTTCTGCTTGGGATTCGTACGAAAAACGTTTCAAGCTGCGACCGAATCAAGAAATCCCGTAACGAAAATAAAACCTAACACTCTCTACAAGAAAATTTATACCAAATACCTCAATAAATGTATTGGAAAATGATCTTTAAATAATACAATAAATGTTCAAATTTCAAAAAATAATATATAACCTTTATACATAATTCTTATATATGCAAACGATTTTCGTCTTTACCTCAAAGAGAATTAAGGTGATTATTCTATAAAGTTAAAGTTCCATATAAAATATATCTATTGATGATGTACTTACGTTCCAAATTCAAATATTTTGAATTAGTTACGAAGTTTCTTACTTTATTTCAATGAAATTTTGAATTATAGACGAAAATGTATCTCATTGGCTTGAAATTAATGTTCGATTTCATTTGTATTTTAACTTTTTAAAAGCAGCCAAGATTTTATGTATTGCATAAGTTGATAAAAATGCTATGCAATAGCTTTACCGCAGCAGTCCCCGAGTGCCACAGGCTTTCTTTTATAGAAGGGCAGGTCTTTAGTTTATAGTATGTCAATGTAGACAGGCATTTTTTTTGTCTTTTGCATTTCAAAATGTTTAGAATAAATTATTTGCTTCATTGTAAATTTTTAGTTAAATGAGAATTCTTTCAGGTATTTTCGCAACCATATTCATAATTGAAAAGTTTGGACGTAAGAAGACAATGGCGTCCCAGTTCGTGATATTCGCCATATGCATCTGCGTATTAATTTACAATGGAAAGTAAGTCAAAAATATTTTATTTATTAGTAACTACCATGGGCGGTAGGGGCTGCTGCCCTCTAATTTTGCTACCTCGCTAAGTAATAAGAAATACAGGAATATAAAACAATTTAGACTATTTCACAAATAACTATTAAAGAAAATAGTAATTTTGCCACCTTCTGGGCCCTAAATTAAGATTTTGCCCTCCCTAAGCCAAACGCTAGCTACGGCCATGGTAGGTACATCCGCCATGTCTTGCAATGCCACGTAAAAAAAAATTATTTCTTAGTCCAGGAACCTTCACCGACAGAAATGAACGTTTAAAACACTCTAATTATGTTTCTAAAATAAAAAAAGCTTAAGTTACTTCTTATAACTTCACCTATCATTCAGTGAAAGTTTCGTTAAAAACGTTCCAGCCGTTTCAGCGATTAACCGAAACAAATACACAGATAAAAAAATATTTTTATATAATACCGTATATGCATATAGTGTAAACAACAGACACTTCAATTTTATTTGTATAAATGTTAGAATAATAAGTATCTTTGTTACAGTCGAACATTTTTAACGTGTGTACTGTTTCTGGCGCGCGGTATCATCGCGGGACTGTTTCAAGCGGCTTATGTATACACACCTGAGGTAATCCCAATGATATTATATATGTAAAAGTTTGTATGTTTGTGTGTTTATCCATCATCCATGAGCAGAAGCTTAGCGTAGTTTTTTTATTACTAAATTTGCGTGATAGCATACGAACCAATAATGGTAGGAGGTTGTCGTTGCCTATGAACGGCTGAGCGCGCGCAACACTGTTTTTTTTATAAACGCTTCACACACAACGGCCCCCATTAGGATAGTGATATCCTGTGTCGAGGGTCTGGAAGCATACACAATGACAAGGACAAATACACCCAGACCGGAACACATAAAAACAAAGATCTGTCCCGAGACGGAATCGAACCCGCGACCTGTGATGCTGAAGGCAGGTTAGCTACCGCAACAACGTCGTCAAATTGATCGTCGATCGTATTTTGTAATGTCACTCAGGCGTTGCCAACCTTGAGAGACTTTTTGCGATTTTTTCGGAGTGTCTATTACAGTTGCCCTAGTTGCCTCGACGGCATCACTATCACCATCACCATCACCTAAGGTGGAAGAATTATTACCTAGTTCAATGAAACTTTTACTGGTCATAGTCCTAGGGCTCTCTGAGTTTGAGGGCCCTGGTGCACTGTCTAGCCCTTCGGTAGCTAAGCCACTGCTTGAGTAAAAGAGCCAATTCCGAAACCTATAAAGACCTAACGATTATTATCAGATGTCATGGTTGTTTGACGGTAGACAATCAAGCATACTGTCCGCCTAATGCATGATGGTAAGAAGTCACCGCAGCCTACGCTTATGAGAATTGAAGTACCACATGCGCGTTGCCAATCAAAAGGATAGGAGGGAAGGGAACAGAGGAAATTGGGCCTCCTCACTGGTGATCCTCTCACTGATCGCACGATACGCAACAGTATTGTTACTTTACGCCGATTTTCTGTAAGAATGTAATACTTTCTGGTCGAGCCGGCCCATTCTTTTCAGCTTAAAGGACTTGCAGAGGCATGGTTCTAAGCAATTACTCTAAATAAAATAATAATAAATACAATTATTACAGGTATATCCCACAGCGTTGAGGTCTACTGCCGTCGGCGCTTGCAGTGGAGTTGCCAGGCTAGGCGCCATGATCACACCATATGTGGCACAAGTAAATATATTTTTATGACTTCCTCTTTTATTATCAGAAATGGTCATAGCCAAATAACGGGCCAAGTTTCGTGGGTTAAGCAGCTTTAGTCACGGTCAGTCTATGGATGGGTGACCGCAACTTAAAATTAAGTCCCAGTTTAGCAATTTGGTTATAATTTATGATAATATTTTTGCTTGACAAATTCGTTCCGGGATCTCGAAATGCGGCCAACGAGCAGTTACTTCAGAGTTTAAAATTTTCGTTGATTATGGTAGATTATTTGGTGTTACTGCAATTTTGTAATGATCAAGAATACAGAACGAAGTTGATAATAAAAAATTATACGACAATCAATTCATCCAAGTTTGTGTTTGTGCGTACGTACGTGCCGGCTGCAGCACTAGCAGTGCGCAGCAGTGGGCCTCTAGACGAGTGATTCACGGCACTTTAACGCTTTTATAAGTAGGCTCTTTGATTTACAGCACTTTAGCACTCTGATGTTTAGAAAAAGACAATAGATTGGTACTTTGCACAATTTACAGCACTCACGCCGATTTTTGAAAGGAGACGGTACCGGGGATTTTTAAAATCCCTTTACGCTGCCACCAAATGTTACGGGAGTCTCGGATTTAGTCTTTTTAAAAAGGATTCGGTGAATAAAACGCAGAGATTGAATATCGAAACGACCGTCGCTGGTGGATGATGGATGGAGACTGACTGAGTTGGATAGGCGACTGAGGCGTTAGGAGGAGGAAATGATTAGTAGGCGGTAAGGGAGAGGAGTCAGCAATAAGGGATACATGGGACGTCTGTAACAGTGCGTGTCTACGTACGTGCGCATGTGTGTGTGCAAAAATGGGCTAAATTCTGTTTTTCAAAAAGTTAATATTTCACAGGTATTATTAAAAAATTCGATAATAATAGCAACTGCGGTGTACTCGGTGGCTGCACTAGTCGCCGCCGCGGCGTGCCTCGCGCTGCCCATCGAGACCAAGGGGAGAGAGATGAAGGACACCATCACTGCTACTGGATAATAAATTCTTATATTAATTTACAACAGCATGTATACGATTAAAATGCACTCGATAATGATGACGAAAATTATACACATATATAACAAATGTTGTAGAACAATATTATACACGCTGTATAAAGCATAAGAAATATTACTGATAACTGAAGCAATTGTAAGGTCACAAATTTGGTCACCGTTATAACTATAGTATTAATTATTCTGAACACGCTGTAAATCTTTTTTTTTGCACTAATTAATTAATTTATAAAAATAGGTTTAGTTATCTTTAGCACGCTGTATAAAAACTGTTTTTTATACTACTTAATTAATAAAAAAAACTAGGTATTTTATTATTATTTATTTAGAAAAGCTAATCTAATATGGTCACACATTACTATCTACACATATACGTACTGTAGACAAAAAAAATAGTAGATCTTTATTTTAACCGATTTAACAATCTCAGTAAGTTTTACCAGTATGTGGTATCTCCTCAATACTTTTAAAATTAAGCAAAAAATTATATATATGAAATGTCTAGAGGCATTTATGAGTCTTTCATTATTGAGTCGTTGTTTATCTATAAATAGGTACTAAGACTAATTTATTTTATAAAAGGTAAAAGATCTAGAGCCCGCAATAATCAGATCTTGGTTTTAATGAAAGATAAATGGACGCAAATAAGCAATACCATGTCAAACCACACGAATGTCATTTCGAGAAAAACGCGTTTGAAAATGTTGAACAACTTGCTTTATATGATTTTTTTATGTATTGGTAAAGTGTTTGGTAATATCAGATTTATGTAAGTTATTTTACTTATTTTCACAAAAAATAAGTATACAAACTGCATATTTCGTATATAATATAACCCAAAACGTTTAACATAATACATAAATTGCATGATTAAAAAATGGCTTTTTTAGAAGTTTTAAAGCTTAAACCCTACAGATATTAAAGGAAAATGTTCTTCAGCCATTTGCCAACACTTCTGCATATATAACTCAGTTTCTTCAATTGTGTGGGTTGACATGGTATTGCTTATTTGCGTCCAAACGTGACCGACAGAGAATTAAATGAAATTGTAATTATAATTTCCTTATAATATAAAAGGTATTTGTATTGGAGACATACATAGAGAAACAGTCAGCTTTTATAAAAAAATCGAATGTCTGATCATCGCGGGTTCTTGGTGTATATAAATAAGGTGTACAGTGCTTAAATGGGATGCACGCTATTACACAAATATATAAAATGTCTAATATTTTAAATTAAAATATATACAACAAAATAAGAATTAAACTAATATCTGTCGTATATTTACCCGTTCCCGGGTTTTAATATCGTTATAATTAGAAAAACGGGGGCAATAGGAATATAAGTAATGCCTTTGAAAAGTATTGCTAATATTCTTTAAAAAAAAACGAAAAAATATTCAAAAATATATACGTCCCGATTTTTTAGAACACGTTCGATAACTGTCGATGAATATGAACAATTAAAATATGAATATTTGTAAACTTAAAAATACTCGAATTTACAAAACTTCTTTATTTTAAATCTAGTCCAATCTGTACTTATTTAATTGTGTATTTTTAATATATTTTAAAGAAAAACATGGCGTACGAAATGAATTTCTAATATTTGTATTTTAGTATTAACATTTTGTATATCAAAATTTCTATTTAAATCACTGTAATTATAATAAAAAATAATTCAAAACTTTCATACTTATATCTTATATACATTTTTTTGTACCTGATAATATAACGATTGGCCTAATCTTCGTCCGTCAGACAATATGATTGATATTTTAATTTTAAAAATAATAAAAACATGAATCTCCTTCCGGATTAATTTTATCAGTATTAATTATTAGCTTACGCTTAATTGTGATAATAGAAACACGATATATATATAAACTAAACTTCTTACTATTTTGTTTCATACTCAAATAATGTTAATGTAACACGTCGTAACGTACATATGTTGTCGACACCGTTGTGGCTTTGTGGGTAGCTAGTCTGCCTTTAGCCTCGACGGTTGCGGGTTCGATTCCCGCTCGGGCAGATATTTGTTAAAATTTCTGTCTTGGTCTGGGCGTTTGTCCATGAGGGTCTCCCCACCGTGCCTCGGAGAGCATGTTAAGCTGTCGGTCCCGGTTGTTATCACATAACATCCGATAATAATCGTTAACTCTTGATAAGTAAATTGCTCTTATCCAATGAGTTACTGGTTCGCCCCTAGGGTTGCAGGGGTCAGATGGCAATCGCTCCGTGTAAAAACTAGTCCTGTCAAATCCGGATAAGAGTAAAAAGCAGACCCTGGGTAAAATATAAATACCGGGAATAAGGCTTGGACCAAGAAGAATGTTAATGTAAAAGTTTTAGGAACCTAGATTAATAAAGCATCAATTTTCAATATTCTGAATCTTTCAATTAAAATAACTTTTGGGGTTGCAAAAGTCAGAGCAATTTAATTTTGTACCGAAATTTCTTATCGCGGGTTGGCGTAGGAGAGCGTACTGGCAAAAAAACGATAACAAACATTTTAGGGGCTTACTAAGCAAGGGGTGGCAAATTTGGTCCTATAACTTTTATGAGTGTACTTGGATTTAACGTCAGACTACCCTTAAAACCCTTTCTTAGATTTTTCCTAGGAGTTTGAACTTCTACCTCAGGTTACGTCCATGACTATTTGATATATCCAAATCTGATTGCAATTATATATGCATATTAATTTTAATTATGTTCCTAGGCGGTGTTTATATTCTAATGAATTGCGTATTTTATATAATTCTTCTAATGTTAACAAATGATTTAAGTGTTTTTATTTATACATGCATACATGCATATAGTTTCTACTATCACGAATACGTCCATAATCACATTGTGGGACAGTAATAACTAATAACAATTAAAACGTAAAAAACTTATTATAGAAATTAATAGAAATCTATATAATTATGTAATAGATTTCCTTTAACATGTCGTATTAAAACTACTTGACACTGCCGATTTTTATATTACATGACGTAGACCTGGCCTGGCTCCACCACTAAAATATGACATTCACGACGATATCACTAACAACATAATACATTGCTTGTTTTGATTTCGCAAGTTACAGATTTTAAGATTTTATCGATCGTAAAAAGCAATGAATGTCGTTTTTAACATGATGACGTAGTTATGACGATTGTATAATGTGTAAAGTGGGCGGTGTGACTTTCTCGTATCTTTCTGATCACTTCTGTAATGTCAATGTGTAGCTCTGGCTAGTGGTGACAGTCAGTGGCTACGGGCTAGTTCCCTAGAATTTCTCATCGGCAAACATGCGCACGAAAATTTACTTGGCAAGGACATTATTAGGGTACCTATGTACATTTAATTTTCTCATAATATTTTTAATTTTCACTTTTTTGAGTCAAGAAAAGTACTTCCCACAACCATTAGCAAATGACACCGAAACGTGTTGAAAACATTTTATTTATATTTTCCGGCCAACCGGCTTCAGATTTAGATCAGATTTCATATATATAAAAAAAACACGTAGATTTGCAAATATGGACATTATTTTTCAGGCGAAAACTACAGAAATCTTTTGTTTATGTGCGTTCGACATCCTTTACGAAGAGCCAGAATATCAAAATTTAAAAATGTACTAGTAATTTTAATTAAATATAAATTTATGTTTTGCTGATATACCTATAATATTATTATTATTATTATAACTTGCTTTTTTGATGTTTTATTGATGTCCTTTGCCTCCATCTACGCCTATGGCAACAAAACTAAAATTATCTTATTACGTTCTGTGATTATTATTATATAAACTCTAATATGTTTGCATTTTCGTACATTTTTTTATTTTAATTATTTTTCAATCCAACTTATGTTAAGGTTAAAACCAAATACAATAGTTTATAATAGAAAGGATTAAATATTATTTATTAAGTTACTATTATAATCCCTGAATGTAACAATTTTAAATAAAATGCACAGCTTTTTGACTAATTTGGTTTTTCATTTAGTTTTACAATTTTTTTTTTTTTATGTTAGAAGTTGGCAAACAAGCATACGGCCCACCTGATGGTAAGTGGCTGCCGCAGCCTATGAGCTCTTGCAGCACCAGTAGTAGGTGCCACTCGCGCGTTGCCAACCTCGAGATATTAGTTCTTAAATCTCGTTCGCCCAGTAATTTCACTAGCGTACAGTGCCCTTCAAACCGGAACACAGTAGTGCCTAAGCACTACTATTTGGCGGCAGAATATTGGATACTGCGGTGGTACCTACCTAGCCGGCCTCTAGCAACAAAAGACCTACCACCAGTGTGACTGATTGCACTGGTGGAATAATTTAATTATAAACTATGTAATAATATACGTCATAAATTGGATAGTTGATATATTTTTAAATAAAACAAAACTACTATCTAGAATTATTTAATTAACACAGTTAAATGGAAAGTAGTCTCATCCAACAGACAAACCACAATTTCAGAAATTGAACACAAATGTCACTACAAACACAAGTAAACAACTTATGGACTAAAAAACACTATACTAAACTGTTAATGTTAATTGTAATTGAATAAATTGCAACGTCATTCATTATCAGCTGTGTAAAATTCCGGATATAATAAAAGTATATTTTTCATGCTTCAATCAAAAACCGAAAAATTAACTAAATCACAAAACAACCTAAATCACAATAAATTCACTGGTAGTTAACCTGTCAATACTTAAAATTACTTTCTTATAACTGAACTGTTTGGCCAGCTCATTAATGGCATAATTAAATTGATTAATAATACAGAACTGTGTAAAACATATTAATTTACAATAAATAGGAATACTGGCTAAGTTATGAATTATATCCCCATAATATATACATCTCACGATCAGTACTTATAGCCTCCTTTATACTAAAATTAAGGTACTTAGTAATTAACACTAGTCTCAAAAATACATTTTTACTTTAGTGTCTTGCTGTGCTAACTATGTTTTCCTAATCTATAAGTCTTCAAACTATTGTGGTGATAAGCATCGACTTTTGAATATTAATTACAAACTACTCTGCACAGCATCCATTCTTATTAATTAAACACTTCTTAACATTATTCCCGTCTTTAAAATAACCCAAATTGGACTTACTATTATTGAAATAAAGATAATCTTGTGACATCATGGGATCGCAGTATTTTGAAAATATTGAAATTCTTTCAACAAAAAGGAGTTTAATCTATTCTATAAATGGAACTGAGTTTTCTATATTTAGATTTCAATAACAACAAATTTATTGGTTTTGAAATCCCACAATAAATAAATTTTCAGTACCACAAATGAGATCAAATTTATAATTTTTTATCTACTACTATGTTTTCAAAATTAAATACTCGTTTCTTAAATACAAGAGAATATTATTAAACAACGGTGGGATTCTTAAAATTACTTCCAAAGTGCTAATAATTGTTTTAAATATATATTGTTAATGTTTACTTAAATTGTTAAATATTTCATTTATAACTATAATGGTCATCATTATTATAGACAAATATTTTTTTAAACATTATAACCATTTTTCTTTAAGCTGCTCTTAATTGTGATGACATCAAAAAATTAATCATATAGGTAACTTACAAACTAAGGCATCGGATACTTGTTGAAAGGTAGAATTATATAATTGAACTGTACATACAAATTACTAGCATAACACGTATGTATGAAAATACTATATTGTAATAGAATATTGCAATAAAATTAACATGTAACACTTCTAATTTATTTGTGATGATATATTTCTTAAGATACGCTTGTACATAATTGTACCTCTCAACGGTCAGTTTTACTTTTATATAAAATAAATTTTATATTTTGTACTACTAACACCCAATCTTCGTAATTAAGCATTGTTTCAATCATCATCTAATTCAATAACAATTGGTTCTACATTATCTGTAGCCTTTGTATATTCCTCTTTTAGTTGAGTTAATAACGTACACTTTGGTATTTTGAGTTCTTCAGCCTCATCAACAAGAAGTTTTAACTTCTGAAGTCTGCCAATGTCCGGAGCAGTTGGTAACAATATTTTTTTTGTTTCAGTCATCCATTTGTCAAAACTATTTACTCTAAAGTCAATAGTTTGCAACATAATATGCAGTTCATCCATATCATAACGGTAGAACAAAGTTTTTTTATCCAATGGACATGAGCAAAATTCTTTAGAAATCGAGTGCTGTAAACAAGCCATATGCTTGCATTCAGAACATGATATTGATGACAAAAAACAAGTTGTTTTGCATATTTCACATAGCCTTTCATCATCACCAAGTAACTCGAATGCAGTCCTGCGGACATTTTTCAGACCATTTTTTGCAATTAATGCTCTCATGCGCCCTTCCTCTTCTGTTGCATGAACTAATTCCTTCTGAGTCTCCAGAGCTGTTTCTAAATCTAAACGATCACCTTCCAAAGCCATTTTACATATCAGTTCATCATGTGAAAAAACGCAAAACCTCTTTAAATTTTTATAATGTAGTATACAGTCGCGTCCAATTTTAAGCCAATCAGGAGGAGCAAAGTTAACTGCTTCAGCAAAATTGTATCCCTGATTAAATCCAGCATGATATGCTCTAGGGAATGTAACAACAAACTCACCAGCATTTTGATCAGTTCTATAAATTGGGACTCCAGCGGCTATTAATATATTGGGATTCATTATAGTAACCAGCTGATGTAATAAATCTGGTTGAGATTTAAAAAGGTCAGGAGCTGCTGCTTTCATAGCATTCTCCAGAAGCTCTGCCCCACTGCCTGGAACTCCATACCAAGTTTTTGCTTCTCCCCAGTGTAAATAGTTTATGGAATAGCTCCAATGATCTTCATTGTGCCAACAAAATGCAGAGAAACACATACCAACGTACATCCATGGCACGGTCATACCAGATATATCAGCATTAATAAATCTTAAAACAGAACCATCTAAAACTGGCAAATTGTTTAAATTCCACCCTGAATCAACATATTCTTGATCACCTGGATATAAGTTTAATGAAGATTTGGTTGGAAAGCCCGACCCATGATCCATAGAATGTAAGTCGGCACCATATTCAACTGTAACATCCTCTTCGACTGATGATATTATCCTCCAAAACTCTTTCTCTGCTACATTAGTTGGCACTAAATGACCAGACATTCCAAAATAATCAGATTTAAATTTATCTGCCATTTCACCAAACTGCTGCAAGGTATACTCTCTCTCGGCTTGAGCAAAACCGAAAGCTTCAGCTGGCTTATGAACTTCTTCAGCAATGCAACAAGGACAACGCCAGTCACCGTCAGGTACTACGTTAAGTGGGGGCTTCAGGCAAAATGTATGATATGTGTCTGAGCATCCATTGCATATCAACAATAAATCTTCTCTGTTATCTTTCTGACAAATTGCACACATATATATTGCCAATGGATCTAAATCATATCTAGGCCTTTTTCTAGATTTTGTAATATCAAACTCCTCATCATTTAGTCCAGGCATTTTAGGTCCAGGACCATAGCAGGCAAGTCTTCTTAACTCTCTGTTACGCTTAATAGCCTCAAAATCAATTTTAGCATTCAAGCATTCTGTAGCAGGTTTAATGTCTGAGCCTGTTTTAGCTTTTTTTATGCTTGTGTGTGGTTTGTCATCTTTAATAGTTGCATTCCTTAGCTTAGTTATAGACTCTATTGATATTTCCTTAAAAATTTCTTTTCCGTTTTCACCCTCAACTTCATTTTTAATTTCATTTTTCGTTTCAGTCTTCTTCACAGTTTTTAAAATGTCTGCTTTGCTTTTTTCAAATATTTCGTATGGTAAAAGAATCTTTTCATAATTACTTCGTAAAAAATTCATTGTGATTGTGCTTTGGCTGTAACCCATTGTATTAGCGATCTTACGCCATTTTTTAGGACCTTGACAATTTTCAAATCCTCCTTCTTCATCCACCCAAAATTTTAAACAATACAAATCTAATGTTTTGTTTTCAATCATAGGAATCTTCAGTGGCGATCCTTGTAATTCCCAAAATTTTAAAATTTTTTCAAGAAACAAAAGTTTGAGGCGAGTTATGGCTTCCAACTCGTTTACTTTTTGAATCCGTGGAACGAATTTTAATTTATCTACGTCTAATGAAAACGGTGGCTGCCAACGTGCAGGGGGCTTAATTTTACATATTCCGGTTTTTTCAGCGACGGGTCGTATTTTAGCTATATACCCCAAAGGATCCATAAATTCTTCAGGCGTAGGCTCAAATATGGGCGCCTCCGGTGGTGGAGTAAAAGTAAATTCTGCACTTTTCTGCATGGCATTTTTTTGGATATTTTTGCAATCCATTTTGCTGAGAACTACATAAATAATGACCGAAGAAAATTTATCGCTATTAAAAATCTCACTTTTTAAAAATCACTAATGCCTACGTGACCTCTCGCCATGTGTAAATGGCTCCTAATATTATAAAGATCGGGGAACTATACACAGGATTGTCGACATCGATGATTGACGAAAATGTACCATTTTGTCACTCAGTTCAACTAGCACTATAGTAAATTCATAGGAGTATTCCTTTAATTTTATTTTAAGTTTATTAAATCAAGCTACGAGCAAATGTCACGAAAACAATTCGTACCATCTGATCATCACAATACACTAAACACGGCAAATGCAACCGATAGCAAATAGCAATCTGCGACTGTCGCAAGTAATGTAACGCAAGTCGCAACACGGCAACATGAAAACAACAGAATTACAGAACTAGAAGCATTTTTTATATCACAACAGAACAACGACAGCCATCTTACTCTTACTCATTGATTCGGTTATTTGCTACTCACATACGCAGTCGCCCGTCATTTTGATTGGTTGTTATAATTTTGAAGTGAAAATTTTATTTTCATCAGGTTGGTAAAATCAATCAATTAAACTACGCCCTTCCTCGGGCTTTCTAATAAATACTAGCTACAAATAGTAAATGAAAGAAACGATTGTATAACTTAATTATTATTAATATAATTATTAAAAATACAAAAAACCTAAAATGTAATTTATGGTTTTTATTAAATTTTTACTGTCATAAAATAATATTATTTAATTTTTTATCATTTCTATAACAAAAACTATACTATTTCAAAATTAAATTTAATTTTATGAATTATACTCAAAATAGTTTTATTTATTTTACTGATAATGTCTAAAACGGTTACTACTGTAGGTATATTTATATTATATTTTAAATAAATAAGATACTAGCCGAGACCTCGGCCCCGCTCTCGTGGTGTACCGATTTTCGTTATTGCACGGAACCTTAATGATTTTTCTAAAATAAAAGTAGCTTTCCTTATAACATCAGTCTTGTCATTTCTCATCGTCATTGTCTATCTGTCAGTGAAAGCCCCGTTAAAATCGGTCCAGCCGTTTCAGAGATTGACAGAGAAAAAAATAATGATTTTTATATAAGACATTATATAGTTATATAATATGTATTTAGTGAAAAGCTGCTCAATTAAAGAAAAAATGAATATTATTTTTTTTTAAACTAATATTCCTATTGCCCCTCCAAAATAAGCTCGAAGCTTGAGCTAGGAGTGGGTACGACAATAGTCCAATGGGGTCAGGATCGAACCCTAGACTCTCGCGCTAACGGAGCGAAGTCAGCCCTTCTACCGTTGAGCTATTGAGGCTTCCTTTAATTAATACCGATTTAATATTAACTATGGTTAATTCCGGTTATGGCTAGTTACGGTTGCGGATATGAAATTAGTTAGGACTGTCCGATGGTTTCAGATACTACGCAAATGAAAGTCAGTAATATTGCAGAGATAGAAAGATTTTTGTTGAAAATGTCATATTTACAAAATAATAAATTTAACACAATCATTTTTTTGGTCTGTCTGTTTGTTCGGAATAATCTAAGAAACCGTTGGACTGATTTTAAAGTGAGTATGATTGGCAGATAACTGATGTATTTACTAGTAACTTCTTTTTTAAAATGAGGGCTCCACGCGATACAGATTATCTAATAATAATATGTTTATTTACAAGATTTAATGATACATTCAACGAGTGTAAAAACATTATTATAACAACAATAATAATAATAAACGCTGCACAATCAATATAACTTGTATGGCATATGGTTGAAAAGGTAACTTCCTATTAAATATAAAATGCTTTCTACAAATTTTGCCAAGTTTTGATATCTAATTAATCAAAATTAACAAAGCAGTAAAGTTACAGTAAAGCCATCTTAAGCATCTTAGATGTTATAATGCTGATTTATAGAAAAAATGATTTCTTTGTAGTCTATACTCGATGATCTTGATCTAATATTGTGTTCACTCGGTAAAAAGACAATGATTTACAACGATCCTTGCTGGTAGTAACAACCTAGTACTCCAGGCTTGGCTAATTAAGTTTGCGAGCTCGGTTAGTTTAGTCACGCTTTGCCTCATTCACATTAGAAAGGACAAGAATTATCATTCATTCTCTTTTTATTGCATTTTATACATTCATTATACACATCTACATGATAGTCCCAGTAATAATTTACTAGTTACGTTTTTTCCTGTATATCTATGGTGACTGTCTGACAAGTCTGCAGTGACAGAATAATATATAAATTGTCTTTTTCGTATTCGTCTGTATTCATATATTTTATAAGTATACATTTTTCTAACATTGTTGTCTCCCTACTAATCATAGAGATAAATTTTGTATTTGTGTTGTTTTAGTTAAGGATTAACAAAAGAAATCACCCCTATTTTTCCTGAGTGCATTATTAAATCGTGGATGCAAATTCATCATTGTCACCGAACAATCTCCTTCGTGTCTTCTCCATTCTACGTGACATTGGCGAAATAAACTGTGCTCAGTTGGCACAACTGAAAGCCATTAACATAAGAATTGAATTGACAAATGACATTGACAAGGAAGCTGCTCTTGAAGTCTTGACATCTAGCTTTGATAATGTCTAACCTAAATTTAAACGATCATTAATTATTATAATTAATGAATATTATATTTTCTTGTTTAGTAGCTAACTCTAATAAGCAGTTTTAGATATACACAATACGTTACATATTTGGGTATGGTATATTATATCTAACCTTATCTATAGTAAATATTTTTCTTTATTGTTCATTTTAAACACACTAAAGTTGATTCACTTTCAGGGTAAGATATATATAAAATGAATACGTTTCGCTGTTTATGGCGAATAAATCATTTAATTCAGTACCAACAAATACGGTTAGGCCACAGAGTAAGAGGAAAGCCTCCGATATATTGTAGAACAATAAAGGAGAGAATAGATGAATTGAATTATAAAGACGAGCTATACACAACAAGAATCGATATTGGCTTTCCATCTGAAAAGTAAGTATCTTAATATGTTAAGATAATAATAGCAAGGTACCCCAAAACCTTGTGTAGTTTATTTTAATAATTATTGTAATATAAATATCTATCATTTGTGGTGGGGTCATAAGAAAATTAAATAAATTACAATTTCAATAAAGTATTTCCTTAAAATAATAATATAGACTATTGTAATTCTATTTTGTGCTAGTAATTTTAATTTATTTTATGAGATCTTTGAATAGAAGGCTTGCTTTAAACCAAATAAACCTGTCTATATTACCAAATTTCATAGGAAGACACCAAATAAAGCTCGTCAAGAACGTATGGACAGCTCGAAAAATATAAAAAATGATAAAAAATTAGAGGAGTTAGCCAGAAAATGTATGTTAGAAATAGATATGGAACAGTGTAAGAAAGATTGGCTGCAGTCCTCAGGCCCCCTTCAAAAGAAACAAATAGCTGATCACTATGGTGTATTTGAACATCTATATGGCGAAGGCTTTTTCATACCACACTTGAATTTAGATGTGTTATATGATATAAAAGATGGTAATTACTTACCTGTTTATTATGGAAATGTTATAAAACCTGCAGAGGCACTAGAAAGCCCATCTGTTACTTACGAGTCTGATGGCAATAGTTTATGGACTCTTGCATTAACAAATCTTGACGGTCATTTAACTGATAATGAGAAAGAGTACGTACACTGGCTTGTAGCGAATATTCCTGGAAATTCTTTTGAAAAAGGCGATGTTATTGCAGAATATCTACGACCATTTCCTTTGAAAGGGACTGGTTATCATAGATATGTTTTTGTCCTATATAAGCAGGATGGAAGGATATCTTATGACTTGCCTACAAGTAAGTTTCCAAGATATATTAATAATTAGTTCATACATTATAGGTACATGTAGGTTAGCAGGCACTTATGCACAAAGACATACAAATATTGGTACACAGGTTGTCAATACCATGAATTAACATAATAAAATTTATTTTTGAATATTGGGATGTATGTGTATTAGAGTACTATATAATTTTGTAGGCTAGTGCAGTTTCAGTGCTAGTGTTGTTTGAACTTTACTTCCACTTACCATCAAGTGAAGTAGTCATTTGCCTCCCAGAAGAAAATTACCAACTAAGAAGTTGTTATAACTGCATTGTTACCACTAAAAGATATAAGGATTAGATAAAAGAGTTAAC
The DNA here is from genome assembly GCA_023373885.1 of Hestina assimilis. Classification (NCBI taxonomy): domain Eukaryota; kingdom Metazoa; phylum Arthropoda; class Insecta; order Lepidoptera; family Nymphalidae; genus Hestina; species Hestina assimilis. The sequence continues at coordinate 13,957,857 of CM041747.1, read as the reverse complement.
TTATAGTACATGTGTTTACAGGTATTTTCTAACTTAGTTGAATTTAAATTATTATTAGGAAAAGTGGAAAAAATGTTGCTAAGAGCATTCTAGCTAGCCCAAGAAAGGGACAAAAAATGCTTACAGAACTAAATATATTTTTCAGTTACATCATCATCACCACTGGAGGAGAGAACTTTTAATACGAGAGATTGGTACAAAAAATATCAAGATAACATTACACCCATAGGACTTGCATTCTATCAAAGCGATTGGGATATATCTGTGAAAGAATTCTTCCACAAAACACTAAATAGAAAGGAACCAGGTAATATATTACACAATTTTGTATACACTTAAATAATTGTGGTTCTTCAAGGGAATGTTGAAAAAGTTTTAAGGGGTCGGCAACACACATGCAATACCTCTGTAGCAGGTGCAGGTTGTAGGTGTTCATAGGCTACGGAGACTGCTCACCAGCAGGCGGGCAGTACGCTGGCTTGCCACCATCATTGTATAAAAAAAATTGTACTTAAGAAATTTTATGACATCAGACCAGTGTCTAAAATAGATTGCTACAAGTTTTTAAAATAAAGAATTTGTATTTTTGCTGTTGGTAAAATAATAAAAAAATATTTTCATTCTAGTTTACGAGTATGACTTCCCAGAACCGTATATCAGGCCTCAAGAGTGGTACCCAAGAAGAAAACCATTCAACCTATATATGGATAAATACAGAGATCCAAAGCAAATTAACAAGGAGTATTTACTACGTAAACTTAAAAATGAGGATCCATTTAAAACCCCCCCACCTCCTTTGAGGTTCCCAAATGCACATGAATTACCTAAAGAAATGCCATCTTGGTTGAAATTGCATGAGAGGAAAATAAGATTAGGGTGGGGAAGGGTAAATGATGTTTAAAGATTTAGTATAACTTTAATCAATGTTCAATAAACTTTAACTTATAACAAAAGCTTAGTTTCATTTTTTATTATAGTCTCTGGCGGATTTACCTTTTTCAAGGAACTAAAATTCTCATGTCCTAGATTATTTTTACAATACAACCAAAGGCCGATTACTTGTTGGGGGGCGGCAACTAGCTGTTTTACTCTAGAATATCGAAGTTTGCTACTCGGAATGTACAATGACAAATGAAAGGCAAAAGTGACATCGGCAAATAAAAATTCCGCCTTCGGGTGAGAATAATATCAACTAGCGACCCACTCCGCCTTCGCACGTTTGCAATGTAGATACTAATATCGCTACGAATTACACAATGGCGAGGAGCGGCTATTGATGCGCTATTTTAGGAACAGGACACACGTCACACCCGTTTATTTATCTCCTAAGGCTTAGCCAGCGTTTATGATTTAAACATACAAAAATAAGTTTGTTGGGACAACATATTACAAATCTTGGAATTTTTCGGCTTTTCTGTACTTTAATATTATACATAATTATAAACCTTCACTTCAATCGCAATCTATTGCTGAAAATTGCATTATATCCGTTGAAAAATTGTAAAAGATATAAACGAACAGACAGCGGAAGCGATTTTTTTAACTATATAAAGATAAATTAGTCAAGAACAACAGTATTAACTCATTTATTAACAATTTCATCGGCAGAAGTAATTCATAAATTCATATAATATTGAAAATGTCACAGTATTGTTCATTTTTAACTTCAGTCTTTACATTTAACATTTAACTTTTTTATAATCAGGTTCAGCATATACTCGTGGTAAATAAAACAACAATACCGGTATTATATTTTTATTTACTAGCAAATTACAGCACAAAATAAAAAAGTAAGTGTAATACGTATGCGAAAAAAACCCACTCCTTTCGAAAAATAATAAAAATATAATTTTTTTATTAAAATAATAGTCTTCAATAAATGCTTTCGATTCATAATCAGCACGCGGTGTTAACTAAATTACATAAACACAATCGTGAATCCATATTTAAGGACTTAAGAAAAAAATATAAGATATATATTTATATTTTTCATTTAATTAACTACAGGATAGTAATCAAAAGTCTGTCTTTCGCTTATTATTTTTTTAAAATTTATTTGAAAAAACGTCAAATCATTAAAAAAATTAATTTTTGCTTGTTTAAGATTTGAAAATGGAAATAATTTTAACTTTTTTTAATTTCTCCAATTGCAAAAGACTATACACAGATATTATATATAACAATTGCCTTAAAAGAAGCGAATCGTTGGGATAAAGCAGACAATTTTAAACTTAATATATGAATGAAATAGATGCATTTTTGATTTGACAATCTAAAAAGATACTGTTTAGAGTTGATGTACTTTGTTTTGAATTTAATTTTATGATATATTGGTTTGATATAATTAAACAATTATCCATTAAATGGGAACTCCAATTAAATTTTTAATCCAATCCAACATCGTCATCGGCATTCTTGTTTGGAGGTTGTGGTGCACCTCCAAAGCCTAAAAAAAAAGAGTAAAAATATTTTTTTTTTATTTGCAAACAACAATTAATAAATTATAATGTCTTTACCAGCGTCTGCTTGCAGCTTTAGAGAATAAATTTAGCTTATGACTTTACTTAGTTTCATCAATTTCGTTGAATATAAGAAGGAGCACCAGCAGAATTTTAGACAATTTTTCTTTATGGAAGATCTGGATGGATCTGATCCTTTGTATATAAGTTAATGTTTCAAATACAATTTTTAATTATTAGAAATCTATGGCTTACATGAATTTGTTAAGAAAAGATTATAAGGATATTCTTTATTGACTATATTACAAAATTTATTTCACACTAGCGTTAGCCCACGACGACGTCTGCTTGAACTTGAGAATTATGTAGAAATGATTTTTGTGTCACTTCTAGTTATCGGTTCAGTAGTTATGACTTGAAAAACAAACGTTTCACATTTTAATTATCAATTAAGATCTTTACCTGGGAATCCTCCAGGTGCTGGTCCACTCGACGAAATTCCAAATTTATTCTTCAGTAATTCTAAAGCTGCAACGACTTTAGGATTATTCTGATATTTGACGAAGTTGGCCGGATTTGATGACACGTCATAGAATGCTGCCGATATTTGTGGATCCTAAAAATATACGTTTTAAATTTAGAGTAATACTCTTCTTCCTAAAAAGGGTTAATCTTTTAACCCTCAAGATACAGGCCTATCGCCTAGCTTGAGGGTCAGCAGAAATTAGTGTTGTCATTTTCTATTTTTATTTTCTAAGATAGTATTACTAATATGACTATGTTTTGTCAATAAATATTATATTATTATCCGGTATTTTGCCGTACAGTTTTTACACAGAGCGATTGCCATCTGACCTCCACAACCCGAAACCCGAACCAGTAACTCATTGTATAAGAGTGAATTACCTATCAAGAGTTAAGGGCTATTATCAGATGTTATGATAAAAACCGGGACCGACAGCATAACGTGCTCTCCAAAGCACGGTGGGGAGACCCACAAGGACAAACACCCATTTCCGAGAGAGATATTTTTATCACACAGGTCTCTTTTAAAGCCCTGCTAAGACTGGTGGGGAAATAAAATAATTGCTACAAACACTACACACTCAACGGCCCCCATTAGGATAGTGATATCCTGTGTCGGGGGTCCGGAAACATACACAATGACAAGGACAAACAATGACAAAGTCAATACAAACATCTGCTCCCGGAATCGAACTCGCGACCTGTGGATCTTAAGGCACGTTCGCTACCGCTGGGCCACAACGTCGTCATATACTAATTATATATTTTTTTGATAACTTACTTGTATAGCAGCGACTATCTCGGGATCGGAGAGAAGTTTAACAAAATCGGCCGATTCGAAGGATCCCATACCCGGTGGCGGCGCCCCGCGGAAGCCGGCCTGCGGCTGCGACTGAGCTTGCTCTTGCGCAGCTTTCGCGCGAGCTTCCTGAGCTTTACGAGCTCGGCGGAGCTTTTCGCGATGCTGAAAGTATAACATATTATAGCTATTGCCAATACTAAGTTTTTGTTCCGTTGTTAATTATTGGATCTTTATCAATCGCCTAAGCTTGTAATATAAGCTTAGGCGATTGGACGCAAATACCACGGAATACTATGTCAACCCACACGAATGTCATTTTGAGAAAAACGCGTTTGAAAATTTTGAACAACTTGCTTTATATGATTTTTTTATGTATTGGTCAAGGTTTTGGCAATTTCAAGATGTATGTTAGTTATTTTACTTATTTTCACATAAAATAAGTACACAAACTGCATATTTCGTATATAGTATAACCCAAAACGTTTAAAAATACATAAATTGCATGAATGAAAAAATGGCTTTTTTAGAAGTTTTAAAGCTTAAAACCCTACAAATATTAAAGGAAAATGTTGTTCAGCCATTTACCAACACTTCTGCATATATAACTCAGTTTTTTCAATTTTGTGGGTTGACATGGTATTGCTTATTTGCGTCCATATATTTATAAAAAAAAAAGTCACAAGCAATTGCAAAATTGGTCACTTCTGCCATTTTTTCTAGATACAATGTCCTTCAAACCGAAACACAGTATACTGATTTAGGCTGCCTGTCCACTGAAGCGGAGCGAGGCTGCGGAGCGGAGAAATAATAAATAGGGTTGCATGAAATCTCCGCTCAGCTTTAGTGGACAAGGATTTGCGAGCTAGTTTAAACACTTTATACATTTTTGGAAAATGTACGTGGTAGGGAGCGAGGCGGCGAGGAAACGGATAGACCTCGGGGGGATGCGATAGTATGCCTAGCTCCATACAGTCTGCAACTCCGCTCCGCTATACTCGCACAGTCCACTCCGCTACCTCGCTCCGCGTCAATGGACAGACAGTCTGCAACTCCGCTCCGCTATACTCGCACAGTCCACTCCGCTGTCTCGCTCCGCGTCAATGGACAGACAGTCCGCAACTCCGCTCCGCTATACTCGCACAGTCCACTCCGCTGCCTCGCTCCGCGTCAACGGACAGACACAGTCCGCAACTCCGCTCCGTAATACGGTTACTGTAGAACTGACAGTGCACTGGTACCTACCTAGCCAGCCTCTTGCAATAAAAGTCCTACCACCAGTACCTACTAACCATTACATGTACCTCTAATGGATAGGACACTAAAGTGAACATACCTCTTTCTCTTCTTTCTTGCGTTGTACGCTAAGTCTGTGCTGGCGCAGTTTCTCCGCATTGGGTTTCACTGAAGTCAGCCATTCATTAGCTTGATCATCGTAATCGATCTTGAGCGACTCGCATAGATCATGCGATGCCTCCTCGAACTTGCCAAGAAGACTGCAAAAAAAAAAATTTTTTTCGACTTCAAAAAGAAAGTTTTCCATTTAAAATTAATAGTATATTATGTAGTTTATATTGTGTAAGATTTCGACGACCCTTGTGGCGTGTTGGTAGTGACCCTGCCTTTAGCCTTGTCAGTTGCGGGTTCGATTCCCACTCTGTTCGGTCTGGGCGTTTGTCCTAGTCGGTCTCCCCACCGTGCCTCAGAAAGCATGTTAAGCTGTTGGTCTCGGTTGTTGTCACATAACATCTGATAGTAATTGTTGTCTCTTGATAAGTAAATTGCTCTTATCCAATGAGTTAGCTAAGGTTGCGGAGGTCAGATGGCAATCGCTCTGTATAAAAACTAGTAACCCATCAAATCCGGACAGCAGCAATAAGGATACCCTGGGTAAATACTTGTATAATACCAGCAAAAATAGGAAGAAGAATGTAGAGTACTTTATTATAAAGTACGGGTGGCAACCTTAGCTATATATAATTCGGTGGTGAACTTGTAAATAGCTTAACATTAGTTCAACTTCTTACCTGTAAGCGCGTCCTCTGAATTTGTATGCGGCAGCGCTGTCGCAGTTCAATTCCAAGGCGCGAGTACAGTCCTTGATACAAGCATGCAACTTATTCTGTTTTAGAAATACCTGAAATTTTAAAAAATAATATAGTTTTTTGAATTTTTAGGGAACTAACTAAAGTTTAAGTTTTTAGAATTGAATTCTTAAATAAGCACACGTAAGCATGCTGATATGAGAATTGATGCGTTCACATCTTCATTCAAAACCGCTAGAGAGTATGCTGATTGATGCTGATGTATGTAATTCAGGCCTAAAACTGTCAATGTCTAACAAATGTTTGTCATTACAATTATTTCAATTTTTTTTCCACAACAAAGCATTGCCGTGTCTGCTAATATAATAATTTTATTAAGTGTTCAATCAATGTACCTGTCCTCTTTTAGCGAAAAGCAGAGCACTATGAGGATTCAGTTTTATAGCCTCAGTGTAAAGAGCAATAGCTTCATCAAACTGCTGTTCGGAGAAAGCTCTCATCGCTTCAGATCTCTTTTCATCAGACTGATCACGTTCCTCATCCGTCACCTCCTCTTTGGTCTCATCACCCATTTCTTGATTAGCTTCTGAAGTGTCGGATATGACCCCTGGAGAATACAACATTTATAATAATTATCTCACGGTAGAACTGTAGAAGCACCAACTTCGCTCTGTTAATGCCGGAGTCGCAGGTTCGATCCTGACCCCCTGGGCTATTGTCATACCTACTGCTAACGCAAGCTACAAGCTTATTTGGAGGGACAATAGGAATATTAGTAATGCCTTGAAAAACCATTGCAAATATTCTTTAAAAAATATATCAATATATTGATAACCATTAATAATTCTCATATAACTGTTTTAAATTATTCATTTTCAAAACGTTATTTTGTAAAAGATAAATAATGATAATATTGGAACTTTGGTTACAATAATTATGTTGGAAGTTCATTTATCTATTTGTGTCGTGCATTACAGTGCTGTCACTAAAATAAAAATACTGTTTAAAAATTTAACAGAAAGTATTATAAACTGAATATTATATATTAAAATAATTGTAGTATATTATTTACACATAATTATTTTACATAACATAGAAATTTAATTTTGTACTAAATGATTGGATTACCTTCCATGTCGAGTTCCACATCGGATTCTGGTTCAGAATCTTCCTCCGATGATACAGAAGCATTGGCATTGGCTTTAGAACTTGCTGTGTTGCTAAAATTAAATATTTATAAAGAATAGAATCGTTGTGATGTGTCTGTTCAAATAGCATTTTAAAATTCAAAATCAATATATATTTTTATTAACTACATTAACAAATATTGTTAGTATGGTGGTATAGGTTATGTTGTACAAAGGCAACACTTAGGAAGTTCTTTTATAAAGAACTTTATATGTATGAATTTTTGAGTTTTAAAGATCACATACCTAAAAAAGTTAGTAAATGATAACCAGGACTTAAAATGTTATAAAAATGTAGGCAATTTTAACTATAACTGTAAAAAGAAAACTTCTAAAGGCATTTGTTCTTTATTACATGGATGATGGAATGTTGTGGTATTACTGTGAGTTAAACAACATGCAGGTACTTTGTTTGCATTGTGTAATGTATTGTGAGGCCATTGAGAAATACAAAGGACAAAGACGGTTCTAATTATAAGTTCATATATATAAGTTATTAAACTCTAGTCAACCTTTAGAGATGAATATAGCACGTACCTGTCACCAGAAGCTGAGAAATTCTTACTTTCAAAAGTAGCAGCAGGTATAGTAACCCCCAAAGATACTAAATAATCTTTGAAAAAAGATAATTTTGGATGATGCAATATTTGAGGCTGTGCTTTGCATAGCTCGACAAAAGCCTTTAATTGCGCTAATTGTTCGTCACTAAACGGGCAACTCATTTTTCCAACGCAGATTGTCTGCCGGCAAATGTATTCGTTAATTTATTTATATATGCATATTTAATCAGTTTTATAATGAACAAAATAATAAACAAACTTTAAAAATAAAAAAAGCAAAATATATGACAATAAAGTATAAAAATATATACTTACATTTCTTAACAATTGAAATGAACTTCAAGAATCTTCCTGAATTATTCGGTATTCTCGACAATTGTCAAACAATCTTGAATTTACTTGTCATCAGAATGACATTGGAAAACAGTGTTGCGAGTTGTAAATATTCAAAGATAGGACGCTACTACACGAAAACATAAATGGGATAAACAAAATCAATTGATCATAATTTTAATTAATTTTACTCTTCATGTTAAAATTGATTATTTTTTTGAGTGTGTATTTATAAAGCCTCAATAAAAGCAGCAATAGCTCAACGGTAGAAGGGCCGACTTCGCTCCGTTAACGCGAGAGTCAAGAGTTCGATCCAGACCCCCTTGGGCTATTGTCGTACCCACTCCTAGCGCAAGTTTCGAGCTTATTTTAAGGGGCGACAGGAATATTAGTAATGCCTTGAAAAAGCATTTCTAATTTGATATATATATATAAAAAATTGCTCATCATAGTCACCGGCAACTCATGGGCAATAATAAACTGGACTTAATCTAAGCCTTAGACCTTTTAACAACTGGACATGCCTAACAGACCGTTCCCTTCTGGAAATGTAATGGATCAACAAATCTAACAAACTTATAGAAACTGTTTTGCAATCGATTTTATTATGGTCAGTATCGCTCTGATTGTGAACTCCGTGAAAAATGCCGAATTGATGTCTTAATTTGTACAAGAAAATGTATTTAGGATAGAAAATAATAATCTCGCTATGACATAGTGATACAATTTTATTCCTTATAATTATAATAAGAAAGCTTCAGATTGTTTTACTAAACTAAGATATTGACAGCTGTACTGATAGGTCAAAATTTTAGTTAGGTGCCTAAGAATAGCTAGTGCACAGTAAAAACGTTCTTATTTTTATCCAGTTTCACTTAATATAATTTATAAAATATCTAAGATTTGAATGATAGTAAGTAATGCATATTCAAAAATGTTTTCTCGGCATAAGGTTAAATTAAGTTTGTGTTCATTTTTTACAATGCAGTCATGTTTTTTTAATGTTTAAATTATTTTCTTTGTTGTTAAATTAACCACCATTTTAAAATTGGGTTCATGTAATTTTTTACTTTTTATGTAAAAAAATAGAATTAAAGTTGCCGAGGGACGTCAAAAGTTAATCTCATGGAGATTCTTGTTCTTATACTGTGTATATGCTTTAATTTTCTTTTTCATAGTTATATATTTTTATGTGAAAATTACACGACGATTTGTTTAATTGTAATTGATATGATAACGTTCAAGTGACGTGTTTGTGGCGTCTATGAATATAATATGAGAAGTCAAATTGTCGATACAAATTATCGATAGTGGTATTTCCTTATTAGACTTTCTATCTTACTTCAATTCTGTTATGTTGATGTATTTTATGTATTAGTGCGGGTGTATTCGACATGTTTAAAGTTTTGTGTACGTGTTCGATTATAATAATGACAAAAAATATATTTGAGGCTGTGTAATTATTAAATAATGATTACAATTTAATGTAGTGGTTACCTAGCCTCCTCCAAATAATGGCAGAAAAGCTTGTTTATAAATTGACATTCATGGCGTGTCCTTTTTCACAAAAAAATCACATCAGCGTCACTAAAAATCTTATAATAATTATTAAAGAAGGTTTATACAAACTTCTTCGTCCTAGCATTATTCCCGGTATTTTATTCTACCCAGGATCTACTTATTACTCTTATCCGGATTTGACGGGTTACTCGTCTTTACACGGATCGATTGCCATCTGACCTCCGCAACCCCAAGGGCGAACCAGTAACTCACTGGATAAGAGCAATTTACTTATCGAGAGTTAACGATTATTATCAGATGTTTTGTGATAACAACAGGGACCGAAAGCTTAACGTGCTCTCCGAAGCACAGTGGGGAGACCCACAGACAAACGCCCGACCGAGACAGAAATTTAACAAATATCTGCCCGAGCGGGAATCGAACCCGCAACCGTCGAGACTAAAGGCAGACACGCTACCCTTAACGCCACAACGGTATCTGTTTATACAAATGTATATATATAATTTCGTAACCAATTTCAAACGCAATAAGAAGGTATCTCGAGGAGTTTATTAAAAGCGCCAAGCCAAGCGCCGCCTTCATCCGTGTAGTTGCATATTGCATCGCACCGTTGCAATAAATTGGGATCCACTATTACGAGATCTCTTGAAATGTGTAACAATTGCCTTATGTAGTTTGCGTTTTATATCAACTAGCATTGAATAGCTGTTGTTGACAGCACCTTAACATTACGTTTACTGTATATTCGAATATTACAATTTTGAGGGATTTAATTTGAATATACACGTAATAAAATCGTAAGCAAAATTTTTTTACCTATTTGAGTTTGTGCACGCTAATCTTAAGAGGCATTGGACCATTTCGGCACTCACATATATGTCAGATAGTCTTCTTCTTCCTAGCATTATTCCCGGTACTATACGAGTATTTTACCCAGGGTAAAAAGTAATAAGCAGACATTACTTTTGTCCGTATTTAACAGGTTTTCTACACAGAGCGATTGCCATCTGACCTCCGTAACCCTTAGGGCGAACCAGTAACTCATTAGATAAGAGCAATTTACTTATCAAGAGTTAATGATTATTATCAGATAATATGTGATAACAACCGGGACCGACAGCTTAGCGTTCTCACCGAGGCACAGTGGGGAGACCCACAAGTACAAACGCCCAGATCGAAACAGATATTAGTAAGATCAAAGTAAACATCTGCCACTCACTACTACTACACTACACTCACTACTACCACATAAAGGCAGACGTTACCCACAACGCCACAGCTTTGTCAATACTTGTCAGACAGTGCCAGTTTACAATACGACTTCGTAATTCATATCACTATATAGTATAAAACAAAGTCGCTTTCTCTGTCCCTTTGTATGCTTAAATCTTTAAAACTACGCAACGGATTTTGATGCGGTTTTTTAATAGATAGAGTGATTGAAGAGGAAGGTTTATATGTATAAATATAGCGGATAAAAAAAAGAAAATTTTGAGGTTTCTACTGTGATGTCGTAAGTTACATTTAACGCGTGCGGGACACGGGCAGTAATGAATAAATCAAAACTACTGGATCGATTTTAATTATTTTTTCAGTGAAAGACATAGGCTATATATTTTATACCCGTGCAAAGCCGGAGCGGGCCGGTAGTATACCTATATAAAAGGTCGCAATTGAATTCCAAATCACGTGATGCTGCTCTCAATGCGACAGTCCTCAAATGGCTGGCCAGAAACTTTCCCAAGTTTATATCTCTGACGAGAATCAAAGTTAGTTAAGCTTGTTACTGGACCCTTCGGATACCGCTTGATCTTATTTATTATTACATTGAAAATGTTAGGGATATCACGGCTTTGACAAATTACTTGTAATACGTTATAACATTTTACAGTCACCGGCTCCCATTTGGATAGTTACATTCTATACCGGGTCTGTTATACGCACAACCACCGATGCCCACCAACCAATAAATGTGGTTATCTATTATTAATTATATAATAATTATACTTAATATTCAATTATTATTATAATTTTTTTTTTTTGGATTTTATAATGATAAATTCATTCACAATGGATATAAAGTGTTTTGAAAAGTCTTAGAAAAATATTTAGTTATAAATGTATAATAGATGATAAAAACCTAAAAACGCCACAGAATTTGTCTGTGTGTGTCAAGAAAAAACCAACCCACACCAAACCATACTTTACCACCCCTTTTTTTTTTTTTTTTTTTTTTTTTTTTACTTGGAGAAATGCAGTTACGCACTCGAGCACCGGGACGGGTGCAATGGCGCAGGAGGTGTGTGGACTCGGAGCCGAGCCCCCTACCCACTAAAACTCCAAGGTCCCATCTAGCGCCATAGTGGGACGTCGCGGGATCGCCGAAGTATACCACCGCGACGCCCCGGCGCTTGCCCCGAGGGGCCCACCGGTGGCGGCAACCTACTGCCGCCATATATACATACACTACATACTAATACATATATACCAATACATACTTCCGCGCGCGAACGCGCCAGGCCTTTCGGCCTCCACCTTGGGCGGCACCATACTGCCGCCATATATACATACTAATACATACTATACATATATAAAATACTCCACGGCGCTTTCGCGCTCCTCCGACCGGGACCGACAGGCCCCGGCAAACCCAACCAAGGGAGCCCTGGGTCCTAGAGCTCCCCCCGCCGAGACTAACTTTTAATGAGGTTGTTTCCTCTACGACCGACCGTCGTTATTTTTAAAGAGGTTTTCTTCCTCTACCGCCCGACCGGGGCTGAAGGCCCCGGCTAAGCACACCTCCGGTGTCGCAGGAGCCACTCGCAGTCCATTCTGATAAGCAGAAAAGTACCGGAGTGACCCATACGACACCACCCTCCTAGGCGCGGTCTGACGTAAAACGCCCCACGCCCGAACCGTCTGACCCTGTTAGCTTCACCGGGCAGTTTAAGGTGCCACATACACCATAAGTGCTGAACACTGTATAAGTCATTTTGTATAGCGATCGATCATAAACAGTATATTTAAACTAAGATGAATTTCTTATTTCATACTAGAGTTGCCTGTACAAGCTTGTGCTTTATAAAAAAGAGTTCTGTATTAAACGAGTGCAGTACATTAATACATAATAACACTTAATGAAATTGTAGGCAACTTGCCCGTATATTCGTTACTTAAAAGTTACATTGAGGCGAGTACGCTGAACTTTTCTTTTGTTTCGTTTGTTCTTACATATGAATACAAAATGTAATATCATGGGCTTTTCATAACCGATTTAAAATACAAGTTCGTGTTAGGTTAATATTTGATTATACCAATGCGATATTTGTAACAACGATATGACTAAAAATATCTAATTTATATTGTGTGTGTCTGACTTTCCTTAAAGAACTGTTTTTAAAAAATAAAATCCGCCACTGTCTGTAATAACATTTAATAAATACAAAACAAATTATATTCGTCGGAGATACCATTATATATAATGTATGCCGAGAACTAATTGCAGATTTCATTACGAATGCAAAAATCCGGACGAGGATGGAATGTTTTGCGCAGAAAATAAAAAGAGTGTTGACGATGGAAATGAAAACAAATTTTTTATACATATAATAAAATCATTAGCATGTACGCTAATCTACACATTCAGACACAACATTTGCACACAGGTTTTCCATACCCAAGAATAATGTATTGGCTACTTTCTATCAAAATACAGTAAGTTATCGATATCATTGGTGGTAGGTCTTTTGTTGCAAGAGGCCGGCTAGATAGGTACAAATATTCTGCCGCCAAATAGTAGTGCTTAGACATTACTGTGTTACGGTTTGAAGGGCACTGTATGCTAATGAAATTACTGGACAGTGGAGATTTTAGAACCAATATCTCTAGATTGGCACCTAATGGTTCTGCAAGCGCTCATGCTACGGCAACCACTTACCATCAGGTGGGCCGTATGCTTGTTTGCCAAATTATAACATAAAAAAACGTTAAGAAGCAATGGAAGACTTGCGGGTTTGTTAAAGAGAATCAAATAAAGAAGCAAACATGCATAACAATACAGACTGATAAACACGTTACATTTGTGCATCATTGTGTAGCACAATCGGGTATATATATAATAATAAATTAAAAATAAAAGACGATAACAAAACTACAAAACATCATTATGTTTAGAATTTCTTTTTATTTGTACACGAGATTTTCCGTTCAAATCATTCCAGATAATATTTAATGTTTATGACATTTTATTAACGAGACTGATTTAATTAAAAATGCAATTAGTTAAACTGATGGAAACATTTAAATTGTATTAAAGCCAACGATAGCTATCAGTATTTTATTGATCGCCACCGAAAATTGTATCCTTATAAAGTTTTTTACTTACGAATAACTAAACTAAAAAAATGCTTTTAACAAAGTCAGTGTCTATTCTATGCTTGATAATAGGTAAGTTATTTTGTAAATATTTATATTGTCTTTAGGATTCTATTCTTGGAAGTGGAATAATTAAATCCCATCGTTGAATGATTATTTGTTAGTTTTTTGATTTTCAAAAAAAGTAGTATAATTCATATATGGAATGTATGTAGAGAATTGATTGTGATGATGAGTTACTCTATTCGAAAAATTAACTCTTCCTTTTCGATATTTTTTATATTACTTAATAAGTCGGCAATCAAGCATACGACCCCCCTAATGGTAAGCAATTGCCGTGGTCTATAAGCGCTAGCAAAACCAATCACTTCTAGGTGAAATTCGGGCGTTGTCAACCTCGAGACATTAGTTCTTAAACCTCCTTTCTCTGGCTACATTGTCCTTCAAATCGAAACACTTACTTACTTCGTTTGGCGCTACAAACCTATGTGGTCTTGGGCTCCTCAACGATTTTCTTTCTCGCTCCTAATCCACCGCTTCCTGGGTCTTCCTCTGTATCTTTTCTGTTGCGCAGTTCATTTCGTAATAGTCAAAATGAAACACAGTAATGCAAAACGCACTACTGCTTTGCGGTAGAATATCTGACACTGCCTAACTAGCTAGCCTTTTGCAATAAAACCACAATATTAAATTGAAATTATAAAACAACTGTAATTAAAACTTTCATACATTTTTTTTTAGTTGTACTAAACGCTAAACAAATTGAAGCAAGATATATTCGGTCCAATCATGAGGAGGGCGAGCACAGCTTGTTGAACTTGGGTGGAGTTTTAAATGGTCTATTAACAGGCCTCGGTCTTACCCATGATAGCGATAATGAAGAAGTAGATTACAGTGATTACCAAGATTATCCAGGGAATAGACATCAGGTATTGCATAATAAATAATAGTAATAAACGCTACACACTCAATGGCTCCCATTAGGATAGTTATATCCTGTGTCGGGGTCCTGTGGCGTTTAAGGCAGGTTCGCTCCCGCTGCGCCACGATGTCGTCAAATATACTATTTTCTGCCCGTAAAACCTCTCGTGTCAAAACCTCTCTCTGTGATTATAATTAATTATGCCCAATTATGCTTATTTATAGTTTTACAGCAGTAAATTAATTAATGTATAGAGTAGGAGAATATTTAATTTACAAGAAAAAATGAATTCACAATTTAACCATGACATGGTGTTGAGGTAAATATTTAACAGTTAACACGTTCACTATACAGTAAACCAGTTAATGACTGTATAGTCTTTGGACATTATACTAGCCGACAGCCGGCGGTTTCGAACGCGTTTTTGTGACTTACCGGACAGCTTCAAGAAGTTATTTTTCTATTCCATAAGACACTTCTATACCAAATTTTAAGTGCTTATGTGTTTAAGTTCGTTTCTTTGATAATTCAACGATAACATTTCAGCAGGATAATAAGTATCCAATGTGTTAGTCCATATAAACAGTTATCTGCATGCCAAATTTGATCCAAATCGTTCAAGATGTTTTTCAGCCATTAAATAAAAAAACTTTGACATATATTATCTTAAGTAGGATATTTTATGCATCATGATTTTTGCGTCAGTGCATTTTTTTAAAGGGTTTCGTAGCCAAATGGCAAAACCGGAACCCTTATAATTTCGTCATGACCATCCGTTCATCCGTCCGTCCGTCCGTCTATCCGTCCATCTGTCCATACGTATGTCACAGTCATTTTACTCGGAAACTTAATATACAAATATTAGGGTAGCAGTCCAATAGCTCGAATAGGAACTTCAAACTAAGAGAAACACGTTTTAATTTATTCGTATGTTTTGTAATTCCAATTTTAAGGATTTCATAAAACTCCTGTATGCTGTATGTGTTAAAATTTCCATTTCAAAAGAATGTTGATGTCATAAGGACTGTCAATATACGAGGGACAGAATAAATAATCCACACCTCACACTATCCAGAATAAATACACGTATTATAATACCTTTCCTTTACTATAAGAGCAATAGTTGCTAGATTAAAAGTAAGCAATGTAGCCTTATTTTTTTATTACTTTCTAAAAAGTCTTATTCCAAAAAAAAATACGCGGCAAAGTTTGTTTGTGAGTTTTGAGGTACTTGATTTCTTGAGGAAAACCTTGAAGGAATTGAAGTCTATCATGAGAAAGGCATATCTTTGTGGAGACAAAGCAATATATATCTGCTAACCCGCATTTGAACAGTGACCTTCATATCTTAGAGTTTCTAACTTATTCTCGCTGATAGACCTAAAAACCTAGATAACGCTTGTAATTTAATACCACACATTCAAATAACACTAAAACGTTTTAAGGATACACATTAAAGTCTGTCCTACTTAAATACGCAAGTTTTTATGGTTAATTCCATTATGTTCTATTCTTAAATCAATTAACATGATGAGATTTTAATTGAATCCCTAATTGCGTCTAAGATACTCTTTCTAATGATAAGATTACAAAGTTATTGGCTCTTAACAATATACAATATACCTAATGGTGTTAAATTGCTCTTATAAAATAAGTTACTATATAGTAATATAATAGTAGTAGTAGTAATATAAGTTACTTTAAAGTAGTAGTATTATAGTAAGGCACGCTCTTAGGGTTGCGCTCGCAATCGCTCTGTGTAAAAACTAGTAACCCGTCAAATCGAGATAAGAGCAATAAGTTAGTAAGTAATGTTGCCTAACTGTCAACAGCCGGGACCAACTTTTTACGTGCTCTCTGAAGCACGGATACGTTTCGTTGAAATACCACTATGCTGATCCCATCTAGTGACTGACCGCGCCCAAAGTTGCTTAACCTATCGATCGTTTACCGATCAGTGGGTGCACTCGGCTATGAGCGTCTCACCAAAACGGTGTGTCTAATATAGATGTCCCTTCATATATTATATTAGTTACTAGTTAAGTCTATGAATATTTCCGAATCATACCACTCTAGCATTATTAATTGTGTATTCCGATATCATCCATTTAATATGCAAACTTTTATTAAAAAATATACTCGTATCAGTCATGAGTATAATAAACTAAAGTTAGAATCTTGAAACAAATAATCAGGTCTCTTATACAAAAAATGCGCTAAAATCAGGGTCTACCATGACCTATTAATAGCAATTCTTTTGCGATGTAATTCAATTCACGTAGTAAAACGATTCACATTTTATATGAATAGCGATGCAGCTCAGCTTAGGTCGTCATTTGAATCGCAATAAGTGTTCATAGTAGGCCCCCAGGTCATATTATTAAATTTACATAATGGGTCAAAACAAAACATCCAAACATCCAGGCATAAAATTTTTACATTCATTATGTTAAGACGGAATTTTATTATTAATCAATCAAAGACAAGAGTATTTTAATTAATACTTACTAATTCCTAATACATTCAATACTACATTTATAAGATATAAATTTATATATATAATTAGGACGATAGTGATTATTCGTTTAATGATTCGGTAGCTAAGCCGTTAATAATTAAAAATTCTCATATAAAGCCGTTCAGGTTTATCATAATGGCCTTTTTTTTACTTGGGAAATGCATTTACGCACCCCGCGCCGGGACAGATGGTAAAAAGTGGCGCGGGGAGTGTGGGACTCGGGGCCATGTGCAATGGTCTTTATAAGTTTTTTCGGCCTCCGCCTGGGCCGGCTTCGGGAAGTTTATTTTTCAATAAGCTCACGAAGCCGGCGATACCCGATATATACAAATATACACCTGTACACCCCCTAGCGCTAATGCGCTCAGGCCTTGCGGCCTCCACCTGTGCCGACTTCCCGAGTAGCCCCAGGAAGTCGGCAAAACCCCCATATATACATAAAAATACATATATACAAATATACAAACAGCCTTGCGGCTCCCGAGTCCGAGTCGACTATTACTCCCGGCTACTGAGCCCCCCCGGCACAACAAGCCCAGGGTACCGCAGAGTTTTACCTCTGCGGTGGGGGGGTTATCATAATGGCCTAATATGAAACTTCATTACGATAAATATTGAATATTTTTTAAATATTTGAAGTAGTGATTATGATACCGAATGCATTTAGTTGGATATATATATATATATATATATTTCTTTTTAATTATTATTAATTTTTTTTAGGGTAATTATCCACCACAAGGTGATGGAAATTGGAATAACAACAATAACCGGTATCCTGGTGGAAATCCAAATCAGGTATGTTGCTTAGCAATCACAATAAGTATCGAGAAGTTTATACTAATGTCACGTCTATTCCTATGACAAAATATATTCTAATAAATATAATCTAATTATTAAAAGTCAGAATGACAACTGATATAATCCTCTAAATTATCTTATTTGTGGGCTTACCATTAACTCTTATTGCGATTCAAATGATGTCCAATATGTATGACATGTAATTTATACTTCTTCATCCTAGCATTATTCCCGGTATTTTTATGTACCCAGGGTCTGCTTATTACTCTTATCCGGATTTGACAGGTTACTAGTTTTTACACGGAGCGATTGCCATCTGACCTCCGCAACCCAAGGGCGAACCAGTAACTCATTGGATAAGAGCAATTATAATACTTATCAAGAGTTAACGATTATTATTATCAGATGTTATTGATAATAACCGGGACCGACAGCTTAACGTGCTCTCCGAGGCACGGTGAGGAGACCCACACGGACAAACGCCCAGACCGAGACAGAAATTTTAACAAACATCTGCCCGAGCGGGAGTCGAACCCGCAACCGTCGAGACTAAAGGCAGACTCGCTACCTACAACGCCACAACGGTGACATGTAATTTATACGTCATGCTCATATAAAAACTGAATATCAGAATTCAATTGGATTGATTTTGAATCGCTATAAGAGTCAATGGTAACCCCCTGTGATTGGAATTCAATGTAAAGTACAGAAAGAAATACTTTTGTAGATTCTTCATTTTGAATAATTTTAAAAAGTTTTTCTTGAGTGAGATAAACAATAATTTCATTGAAATAAAATCTAAAACAACAATCAGTAACAGTACTCTTTTTTTTCTCAAGAAGAAATAAATATTATTAATTTTACAAGGGCCAGAATCCAGGTTGGAATAACGCTGCCGGTGTACAAAATAATCAAAATTCAAATCAAATTGGCGTGCCCGGAAATCAGCAACAAGGACAAGGGTTTGGACAGCAAAATCCTGCCCTAAATCAAGGCCAGCCAATTCCCGGCAAAGTTTCTCAAAATTACAATCCTGGATTACAAAACAGCGGTGCGGTTGGTGCCGGTCCAGAAAAAGTTGCCATTGCCCATAATTCAGCAACCGTTTCTACTAAACAACCAGCAATTAGGTAATTAATACAGAAATATACTCTTTCAAATGCTAAAATGTATATTTGGAAAATACCTTTCGTTTCTTGTTTTATTCTATAACGGTTAGCAAAAAAGCATACGATCCTCCTGATGGTAAGTAGTCACTGCGATCTAGGAACGTAAGCGATACTTGAAGTATCATATGCGCGGTTTGCGATGTCATTCCAAAGGATACTCCGGAAGGAACGAGAAGGGAAAAAGAGAAGGAAGTGGACCTGAGGGGATGGGAGATTGGGCCTTCGGCGATCTCACCCATCGCACGAAATGCAACAGTACTTTGTTTTTTTTTCGACATGATGGTCGAAGACTTTGTTAGACCTATTTATTATACAGTTATATTGATTTTTTCTTCTATTAATTTCTATGGCTTATATTGGTCTTTAGCACCCAGTGTAAGGACACTGGGCGAAAGATCCTTTCCTTTATCTTCTAATATATTCATTTTCTGCCCATCAACATCCTGCTCGTCCTGTTTTTCCTAAGTCTTGTTTTGTTCTATGATTATCTTAGCTATGTCTGGGCTAAATTCTTAAAATTTTTTGTCTTTTCTTTTCTTCTCACATTATTTCTTGTTATCTTTATTTATTTTCGTGTCAATCTCAATTTCTAACTCGTATCTCTTTTTTTTAAACATCGAACATTCTGTAATTAAATGTATAATATTTTCATCTATGGCAAAGCCTCCATGGCCAGTCAGCACCTGCACCATTATTGGTGTAGTCTTTACTTTCTAATTGAAGCCTCAATAGCTCAACGGTAGAAGGGCCGACTTCGCTCAGTTAACGCGAGAGTCGCAGGTTCGATCCTGACCCCGTTGGGCTATTGTCGTGCCCACTCCTAGCGCAAGCGTCGAGCTTATTTGGAGGGGCAATAGGAATATTAGTAATGCCATTAAAAAAAAAAAGCATTGCTAGTATTCTTTTTAAAAAAAATCTTATAAGCCTCTTTTGTATCAGGTAGGAATATTTTTGTAGTGCTACCTGTCTCACCAGTACTTTGTTACTATACGCCGATTTTCTGTGAGAGCCAGCCCATTTGACCTGGGAGGCATGGCTCTCAATTTCTTCCAAATATGAAATTACAAAATAAAACTGAATTTTTAATATTATTAGCGGAATATCAATTATAATAAATGTCAAATAAATCCTTAATTTTCAATTCTGGTCTATATCTATTTTATTTTATTGATTTCTGATAATCTGGTAATTATGTGTGAAAAATATGGTTTATTACTAATATCTTTTAAAGATCTCAAATATATTTTTTATTTTTTCGTCCACAGCTCAAGTACCAAAGCAAAACAATGAATACGTGGCTGTTGCGAGTGTCCGATAATAATCAAGATTTGAAGCCGCAGAATTATAATCTTTAATAAAGTTTTTTGCAAATATCTTCGTTAATTTATTTGTAGTTAAGAGCAATCTATGTTAGTAACTAGCATTCTATCAAATGGGAATGTGCGATAAGAGCGAATTACCTATCAATTATAATCAACTATTATTATCAGATATGATAACAACCGGGACCGATAGCTTAACGTGGTCTCTAAGGCACGGTCTTGTTCGATCATCCCATCCCATGGAAAGATAAAACCAAATATCTAAGCGTCATACTCGACAACAGACTCACCTTTGAAGCTCATATCCGCAAGGCACGTGATAAAGCAGCGTTCGTTTTGGGAAGATTGTATGCGATGTTGGGCAGGCGGAGTAAACTGTCCCTTAGAAATAAGGTGACATTATACAAAGCCTGTATACGTCCCATACTGACCTACGCGAGCCCTGTTTTTTCGCACGTCCACGCCAGAAGAATTAATCAATTACAAATAATTCAGAACCGTTTCTTACTCATGGCCTCGGGCTGTCCGTGGTACGTTCGCAACGTAGACCTCCATAGAGACTTTGAAATCGATTCGATCCCCAAACATTTGAAGCGCTTATCGCAAAACTATTTCGATCAAACTACTTTCCATCCAAATCCTTTGATTAGACATGCTTGTATCTACACAGACCGATGTAACCAACCGACAAAAGTAAGGCGTCCTAAGCACGTCCTGCAAGTCCCTGACGATAGGATTACATTAGAAAATGCCCTTACACAGCACAGACACGCACACAACACCGTCCTCGCCGGCGAGGACGAGGTCCTTTGTTTCGCACGTCGCGTCGCGCTCACACCGTCGGGTGAGTCTATCGTATAGAATGCGCTCGGAGCGCTGCCTCCATCTCCGATGATGTCCTTAGCCGTGGTTCGGCTTCGCGGGAGGCACCCTAAGAACTTTATCACGGCTGAGTCTCTGTACTCGGCCCCCGCCCGGTGACGCTGTCAAGGCCAGTAGGGCCAACAGCAATACACATTCCGAAAAAATAAAAAAATAAAATAAGGCACGGTGGGAAGACCAACGAGGACAAACTCCCAGACCGAAACAGATATTTATAACACACATCTGCTCCGAGCGGGAATCGAACCCACAATGAGCTCGCTACCAGCACCTCACAGCGGTCATCCTTTTGATAATTACATCAATTAATCATTAATAACGTTGATATTATTTTGTCTATAGACTATACATTCATATATTGTTTCTATGTATATGTTATTTTGTAATAATCATGTAACAATGACAATGGAGTCTGATAGATTAACGTGCTCACTGAAGCGCGCAGAGGATCAATGTTTAATCCACAAACGATCACGGTACACTGTGTTTATGTAATATACAGACTGAATTATATTTGATTTATGTTTATAAATATATAAGACTAGTTTTAGAATCTTTTCGTAAGAGAGTTCCAGTGAAACAAGACCTCAATTATGTACTAGATTTATTATCAACACTCTATTAGACACTTTAGAACTTTTAATCTTTATACACGATCAGCGACCGAATGCCTTCCAAACTCTCGCCTCTGACCGAGATGGTCTTCATTTTCCCGCGAAAATCCGGCTCCCTGATTGGCTCACGACATCGAGTCCATCTATCTTGCGCTCCAATCGTTGAGCTATCCGTCCTATTGTATGTTGCTATTATAAAAAATAACCGTTCTAAATAATAAAATAAAAATAAACTTAGCATTATAAAAAAAATATTCGTTTAAAATTTGAAAATAATTTAATAAAAAAATAAACCTATCACTAGTTGTGCTCGTGGCTTTGCTCCCGTCGGGTGAGACCACCCTGGTCCACCGACTAACCGCATTTTATCACCCGGTAGTACTTTCTTTCTTATAGCTCGTCTTCTAATTGTCGTGATGTTATATAGCCTATAGCCTTCCTCATGAAATTTTCTATCAATATTATAATATTGGTATAGATTGATTGTTGACTGTTAAAATCATTATACTGCAACACAGAGTGTGTAGCGTTTCTAATCTAAATCCCTTCAGCCGTTTTGCTGATTGAGTAACAATCATACAGACATCTAAACATCCAATCATACGTTAGCTATTAACAAAATATTACAGACAAAACCTTAAGAATACGGAATGTATAATGTGGAAGTTTTGATTGTGTATTCAAACAACATCTCTATTAAAATCTGTAATTCTCTCTAGAATAAGCAGAGCAACACATCAGTTTATATTAACTAACTGCCTTAAGGCATGACAATTTCCACTGCTTGTTTGTTATGATGATGATTTGAATACGAAATTGCAAGCAGTGCAAATGAGATACAGTATTTCATACTAGCATATACGTTTGAACGAAATACCTTAATGCGGCTTACGGGTAGTGCTATTTAGTCAATATCGTCACGTAACGAAATTTCGTGTTCTGTGTATTTGTGCATGTGTGTATCGAGCCCTCTGCAAGCTAATGAGCACACGAGTAAATCAGCGGGCAGCCAGGTGCGCAACTCTCTCTCTCTCTCTGTCCCTGACTCTTTTTATCATATGACCCATTGAAATATACAGATTTCATTTCGAAATAAATCCGGATTTGAAGAAATAACGTAAGGAACTTGGTTCCTGAGGGGACTCCTGACACACACAATTTTTTTAATGTCATAAGAGGGTAATACTTCCGCGGTCGAATCGACCCATTTGTGCTGGGAAAAGGCTCTACTACTATTTATAAACTCTTTCCTACACATATATTTAAGTCGTAGCTTTCCTGTTATGAATCAAATTACGTAGTAAAATTTTCTTATCGATCTCAGCAACTCGTCTCATTTCATCTTATCCAAAAAGTAGAAATTTTGGTTTGCAGGGAAATTGCTCAATCTAACATTGTTGCAAATGTTCTTAACGAAATGCTGATTATAAATGAAACGTAAAAACAAAAATTATACGCCTGTCAATTTTTAATCCGCAATATAAAAATGCACTTAATACGTATAGTCAGTTATATTGGAGATTAAACATAACTATGGTATTTTAAAACTATATTCAAGGCGGCCTGAAAATTTAAACACTTTGCAAGTGTAGCTACGAAAGTTAGGTAACAAGAAATAATAATTACATTCTCTTTCACTGAATAAGAACAAATTAAACAGAAGTTTCGTTGTTCTATCCGCAATGCACGAAGTCTTAAGCAAGTAGTATACGAGAAAGTTGCCTACAGTTTCTTTATTAGGTATTAATAACTCGCTATACTTGCTTTATAAAGAATTCTAGTTTTATATTCGAGGCGTGGGTTTTATTTGTTTTGCATGTTTTCTGGTTTTATGGAAACGGTTAAACTACGTCACTCTTGCGTGAGGTACACACAATGCAACAAATTCTAAAGGGTTTTAATTTGGTTTGAACCAAAATTACGAAACCTTCTTCAATACCGCAAGAGCTCTCAAAAGCGGCCTGGAATACATTTTTTTATGTAAGAGGGGCAAACGGGCAGGAGGCACACCTGATGTTGAAGCGATCGCCGCCGCTCATGAACATCTACAACACCAGAATGCATGCAGGCGCGTTGCCGACCTTTAAGGAAAGAATACGCTCTTCTCTTGAAGGTTTCCAAGTCGTATTGGTTCGGAAAGACCACCTGCGGATGTTGATTCCACAGAGTGGTTTTGCGAGGAAGTGTCTTCTAAATCGCACTGTTGTGGATTTCCAAACATCGAGGTGGTATGGATGGAATTTAGAGTTTTGTCGCGATGTCCGAAGGTGAAATTCTACCGGCGGGATCAATCCAAACAATTCCTCAGAACATTCCCCGTGATATATGCGATAGAAGATAATAATATATAATAATATAATACATAATCTATAAGATGTACCACTTATGGCTGCCTGATATAATAAAAGGTTACTAATCAATCACACGATGCAATTCTAAGCATCTTGGGATTTTTAATACAATAATAAATCTAAAATAATGAAACCTATTATTTCTTGTTAACGTTCTTTTTATTTGAAAAGACTCCTTTTGTTTGAATTAAATATAAGATTTATGGTATAATTTTCTACATTTTCTAAGCTTTAAGACGACCTTTTAATATTCTCAGCCGTCTTAAAGTACGTTTTAGTGGCACGAAATGAATCCTTGAATTAAAAGCTTACCTTTTTAAAAATGCTAAATCTTCAATCCAGCTTACATATCAAAATATTTACTTACAAGTTTATATGAAAATAATAATCTTAGAAACCTAGCAGAAGACAATTTGTTTCTTTAGAAATAATTTTTGCTTTTTTGTTGGTCCGTGCTTCTATTATAATAACAGAATAATAATTGAGGACTGTGAAAGCCTGTTGGTAGCCTGCCTTTATCCTCGACGGTCGTAGGCTCGATTCCCGCTCGAGGCAGATGTTTGTGTTATTGTGGGTCTCTCCACCGTGTCTCAGAGAAAACATTAAGTTGTCCGTTCCGGTTATTATCACATAACATCTAACAATAACGGTTAACTCTTGACAGATAATTTGCTCTTATCCAATGATTTACTGAATCGCCCTCAGGATTGCGGAGGTCAGATAGCAGTTGCTCTGTGTAAAAACTAGTAACCCATCAAATCCAGTGTGTAGAGAAAGAAGCGGAACCTGACAGACAAAAAAAATTGGCAATAGAAGAAGAATGACATTCGGCTGATGGCTGGTACAAAATATCGGATATTGTAATAAGAACGCCAGCTGAGTTTAAAAAAAAACATATATATTTCTGGCATAGGCTTAAACATTTATGGAATAAAGAAGCACACAGTATTTAGACCTAGTATCGTTATATACAAGCTCGGTCCTTGCGAAGTGACATGCATACATTTTATAAAGTCTATGGTAATATGTATATAACTCAATAACCTTGAGTGTGATTTAAATGCGATCAAGCGGCAATGGAATTCGGTAATTGAGTAATTCGGTAGCAAACTTCACTAATTTCGTTTCCTCAAAGATACAAGATTAAGTTTAGGGAGAGATTTACATCTGACGCATCAAAGAGCCAAGGGCTGTTTACGAATGTTATGTTCAAATCTGTACAGTTCTAAATAAATTACAAAGTTTTGTTGCCATGCTAGGTTTTAGTTAGTAAACGGTCGTCAACTTTTAGAATACAAATTGAATGCTAAGCTTACATACTTTATTTCTGTAAGTATATGAGAACTAGAATTCTTTTGTTATGTTACAAGTTGGCGAACAAGCATACCGCCACCTGATGGTAAGCGGTTGCCGTAGCCTATGAGCGCTTGCAGCACCATTAGTAGGTGCCACTCACGCTTTGCCAAACTCGAGATATTGGTTCTTAAGTCCCTTTTGCCTAGTAATTTCACTAGCCTACAGTGCTCTTCAAACCTGAACAATTATGCTTAAACACTACTATTTTGTGGTAGAATATATGACACTGCGGTGGTACCTACCTAGCCGGCCTCTTGCAACAAAAGACCTACCACCAGTTTGACTGCTTGCACTGGTGGGATAATCTCTGCTGTGACAGAGGTTATATCAACAGCGGGCCATTGGGGCGTAAAACGTACGGGATTATTGTTGCAACGGATTAAAATTTAAAGAGATTTAAATACAAATATCATCAATTATACTAGAATTATTGACAATAAAATGACAGTCTACTGCATTGCAAATACTACCTTGCTTTGCTCTGACGTTATGTACATAGTGATTTGCTGATAAAAACAAAAATGAATGTGAATGATGTTTCCTATTAGTGGCTAAAGTGACATAGATCTCAATCAAGAATATAATAAAAAAAAATATCTTATGTGAGTAAATTTGCTGGGAATGAAATTTCGCTAAATTGGACGAGTTATAGGTTATAGGAAGGTAGTCGACGAGGGGTCTTTTGGATTTACTCTCGCAGCATATTAACTTTGCAATTTGTTGAGTGAGACCTTCATGTTCGATGTGTGTTCGTTCAAAAACAATGGTCAATAATGTTTAGTACGTAAAGCTGCAATCATATTAATAATATGATATAATATATTCTCCATTCCACGTTGTGTTTGCAACAGTTGAAATATAACAGTCGAAAATATTTGAATCCTCGCTAAGAGTAATATGAAGGTGCTGTCAGTAGCAGCAATTCAAAGGAGTTTCATATAAACCTGGCCTATACAATGCCATTGTTACATTTTCCGAGAGAACTCGTAACACTAGATCCCGATTTTATTGCAGCGCCGTTCTGCGATGCAATATGCAACCGTAAACAGAAGAAGGCGCCTTATTCTCTTTATTAACTTCATAGAAATTTGGACTGAAAGATTTTAATAATACAACCTAATCAAGAATTTGTCACTTTCAGTAAAATTTATCAAAGGGCCTGTTTTTGTTTGTAAATTTTGTATTTAATTTAAAGTTTAATTAAGTCGCTTTTCTATCTAAGAAGTATTATTTTTGACGACGTTGTGGCGCAGCGGTAGCGAACCTGCCTTAAACGCCACAGGTCGCGGGTTTGATTCCCGCTCGGAGCATAATATGTTTATATTGACCATGCAAGCATATTTTCCGGTGTGGGTGTATTTGTCCTTGTCTTTGTATATGTTTCCGGACCCCCGACACAGGATATCACTGTCCTAAAGGGGGCCGTTGAGTGTGTAGCGTTTATTTATTTGTTTATTTTTATTATTTTGTCAGAATTTTAATCTAAATAACATTAATGGCATGTGTTACTGCGAATAAAGTTTATGATAAAAGTTTCCATAAGGAATTTGAGGCAGTCCTGATGAAACGACTTATTAACACACATGTATTTATTTAATAATAGTTTTTTTAATGTAATGTTTTTAGTTTACTATTTTTTTGACAATCTTTAATATTATAATATAGATGTATGTCAGATAAGATACCACTGTGGCATCGTGGGTAGCAAGTCTGCCTTTAGTCCCGTTGTAGGTTCGATTCCCGCTCGGCCAGATGTTTGTACTGATCTTATAAATATCGGTTTCGGTCCGGGCGTTTGTCCTTGTGGGTCTCTCCACCGTGCCTCGGAGAGCATGTTAAGCTGTCGGTCCCGGTTGTTATCACATAGCATCTGATAATAATCGTTAACTCTTCATAAGTAAATTGCTTTATCCAATGAGTTACTGGTTCGTTCATAGGGTTACGGGGGTAAGATGGCAATCGTTCTGTGTAAAGTCTAGTAACCTCTCTAATCCGGACAAGAGTAATAAGTAGATCCTGGGTAAATACTCGTATAATACCGGGAATAATGTTAGGAAGAAGAAGAAGATGTCTCAGATAAAATATGAGTTTCAGAGTTAAGAAAATATTGATATTTTCTGCTGATAATATATATGTATATATATATAAATTTTTTTTTTATGTTACAAGTTGGCACACAAGCTTACGGCCTACCTGATGGTAAGTGGTCATCGTAGCCTATGAGCGCTTGCAGCACCATTAGTAGGTGGCACTCACGCGTTGCCAACCTCGAGATATTAGTTCTTAAATCTCCTCTGCCCAGTAATTTCACTAGCGTACAGTGCCCTTCAAACCGGAACATAGTAATGCCTAAGCACTACTATTTGGCGGCAGAATATTTGACACTGCGGTGGTACCTACCTAGCTGGCCTCTTGCAACAAAAGACCTGCCACCAGTGATATTGCCTTATATTTTTAGTATAAAAGTGATCTCCACGAAAATATCATGAAATCAAAACGAAGTGAGGGTAGGTCGAGTGTATATAGCAGTAATGTAAAATATTTTAACGAAGAGAAAATCGAATGCTCTCCGAATTGTGGTTTTGTTAAGTTCTCCCTGGAATACTCCGCATTAACGTTACGTATTCGCACATCGCAAACTGTAATTTTATTATCACCCTCGTAGAATAATTAATATTTTTGTATAGTAAAGTTCCATGTCAGTTATTTCAATATTTACGATGCAGAAACGAATTTACATTTTTATCTTATTTATTTACTAGCGGCCCGCTTCGGCTTCGCACGGGTATAAAATATATAGCCTGTGTCATTCACTGAAAAATGATTAAAATCGATCCAGTAGATTTGATTCATTTATTACTGCCCATGGCCCGCACGCGTTAAATGTAATTATTTACGACATCACATTAGAAACCTCAAAAATAACAGTTTTTTTTTTCTCCACTATTAAATGGATGTTATTATACGTATAAATCTTCTGCTTCAATCACTCTATCTATTAAAAAAAACGCATCAAAATCCGTTGCTTAGTTTTAAAGATTGAAGCATACATAGGGACAGAGAAAGCGACTTTGTTTTATACTATGTAGTGATGATTGAATAATCCTACTACTGAATGTAAAAATATAATTTATAGCTAGAGTCTTCTACACATAAATTATTTTTTATGTATCTTACCCTTGCCATTAATGGACTTATTCTTTATGTTTCTTGTCTTGCTCTTAATAGGTTCGACCGAGGAAGTACTACCCTAAAACAGAATAAATACATGTAGAAGTATCTAAAATGTTGCGTTTACTGTTGTGACGGTGGTTTTATACCAGCGTTTTCGTACAAGCGTACATCGTTTTTGGAAGCGCATATATGTATATGCCATTTCACATTCGCGTCCCTCATACGAGCTATGACGCGCTCTTATAGGCGTGTAGTATAAATCGCTATAAATATGATACTCACAGTAACCACGAAAGGTTTAAGCGTAAACGCTGGAATAAGCCCATGTATGCGTGTTCGATATTTCAAACGCGAAATACCGCAAAATAAACGCGAAATAAGAGCGTATGCCGAAACGACTCAATAATAGACTTACTATTCTATGAACATGCCCATTCATACAGGCAAAATGACACGGACTCGTTTTGTGTCCCCTGGTAAATTCAACACCATCACGCATGTTCGATAGTTCCACTTGCTAATCTCATTCCGATAATGGGTTATGATTTGCACAACATTATCTAATGGAGTTAGGCTGTGACTACCTTCATTCCATTGGGTTGATTGACGTCTAAGAATCAGTAGAGTGCTTTAAGTTTTTAGGTAAGATCAAAGCGACGGTTAATACATCATTTTCAAACCAATTTAAAAAGAATATTTTATTCAACATCTTTATTAAATGCAATTTTGACTTTACCGCCTCATGTAATGACTTCCCGAATATTGTAGAAAATGTTATTTTAACTTCCAACGTGAACATACTTTTTATTTTACTGTGAACCGTTCCATTCGTTCGGAGTTTTGCATTTTTAATGTAATGTGTAATTAGTTTCCCAGCATTCGTTATATATGACGCGATTTACAATGACTATAATTATGTTATTCGTTTTTATTCGTTATGTGATCAGAATTTACATTTTAATTTTATATTATCGCTTATGACGTTACCAGTTAATTGTTAGTACATTAGTAGAAGTAATTTTATAATTAATAATTAAAATTATACAAAAAGTAATTATGTATTATTATAATCTTATATTGTTTCAATCCGGTGCTCTCACTCATCGCACGAAACGCAAAATTACGCCGATCTGTGAGAGGGTGGAACTAACCCGCTTGAGCCAGCCTGTTTGTGTTGATAGAACCATAGGAGCATGGCTCGACTACTATTAAATGATACTAAATGATAGTAGACCGGTTTCAAATGAGCCTAAATCCATCGCAAAATTTTCAAAGACTTCCATATTATATCATAGAAAATTTTGTTAAATCTGAGGATATTAGGTACTAATCAAAAGAAGAAATAGGTTTTTAGGGTATAAAATAAGTTCAATTAAAATTATGTTAAAATTATTTTAATTTAACGCCGATTAACCATAGTTATGTTTCGCATAAATGACATAATACTATACCTTCCAATTATTGAGCGATTGTTAATTACTGGGCGCTGGAAACCACTCACTACGATAATAAATATTACGTAAATGCATGAGCTCATTTTAAACAACAGTTTATCTTTAATTAGCAGTTAATAGTTATTAAGGATTATATTTACAATGTACTTTAATTTTACTTAAAAATGATTTAATTTTATTTTTTTGCCCCTGTCAAAATAGGAACCCTTATAAGATCACGCTCTTGTCCGTCTGTCCGTCCGTGTATCAATATTAAAGATCTTGAATCAATACGATAAAAAGATATAGGCATATTTAGATTTTTGAGAAGAATTATAAGAAGAGTAGGATTTATTGTAATTTTCAAATATTTTTTCGGATTTTTTAAATTTTGTTTAAAAATTTTCCTTTAATTGTGCTGTAAGCTGCCAAATTTCATAACTCTAGGTCAACAGGAACTACGATATAGGTTTTTGACTCCAATTCCTCTGCATCTTCTATCGCATATATCACGGGGAATGTTCTGAGGAATTGTTTGGATTGATCCCACCGGTAGAATTTCACCATCGGACATCGCGACAAAACTCTAAATTCCACCCATACCACCTCGATGTCTGGAAATCCACAACAGCGCGATTTAGAAGACATTTTCTTCCTCGCACCACTTTGTGGAATCAACTTCCGCCGGTAGTTTTCCCGAACCGATACGACTTGGGAACCTTCAAGAGCAGAGCGTATTCTTTCCTTAAAGGTCGGCAACGCGCCTGCATGCCTTCTGGTGTTGCAGATGTTCATGGGTGGCGGTGATCGCTTAACATCAGGTGAGCCTTCTGCCCGTTTGCCCTCTCACATAAAAAAATTATTTCTTGACGAAATCGGTTGAGGATTGGTCCACTTTATAATTCTGCTATACTACTAACTATTTCTTTTTGTGAACTTATAATATACAAGAGAATTTAATGGTAGAAGAGCCATGCTTCTCTCAGCACAAAAGGACCGGCTTGAGCGGGGAAGTACTACCCTCTCACAGAAAATCGGCGTCAAGTAATAGTATCAGGTACTGATGCGTTTCATGCGATGAGTGGGAGCGCTGGAGGCCCAATCTCCCACCCCCCTCTGTTCCCTTCCTTTTTTTTCTTCTTATCCCGACCCTCCTGTTCCTTGGGTTGGCAACACGCTTGTGATACTTCAAGTATCGCTAGCGTTCATATGTTGCGGTGACTGTTTACCATCACGCGAACCGTATGCTTCTTTGCCAACCGTCATGACATAAAAAAAGAGAATTCAAGACATAAATATGTATGTATTTTATTATTATATTCTTAAAAGTTAACATATATAATGATATAACTACATGATATAAAACATTACTAACGAATTAAATTAGTTTGTAACAATAATACTTTCGAAGCAATTTACATGGACTCCACTGTGGGGTTGTGGGTAGTGACTCTCGATGGTTGGTCGATTCGCGGTCGGGCAGATTTTTGCATCGATCTTACAAATAATTACAAATATGGTTTTGGGTCTAGGCGTTTATTCTTGTGGGTGCCTCGTACCATGCCTCGGAGAGCACGTTAAGCTGTCTGTCCCGGTTGTTATCACGTAACATCTGATAATAATCGTTAACTCTTGACAAGTAAATTACTCTTATCCAATGAGTTACTAGTTCCCCCTTAGGGTTACGGAGATCACATTGCAATCGCTCTGTGTAGAAACTAGTAACCTGTCAAATCCGGACAAGAGTAATAAGCAAACCCCGGATAAATACTTGTATAGTACCGGGAATAATGCTAGGAAGAAGAAGATTTTCGAAACAATAGACAATAGACTAAGTTATTTATATTGGCTAGTATTCGACGAACTATATCACATTACTTTTTATGACGACGTTGTAGCGCAGCTGTAGCGAACCTGCCTTAAACGCCACAGGTCCCGGGTTCGATTCTCGCTTGGAGCATATGTTTGTATTGACCATACAGGAATATTTTCTTGTTTGGATATATTTGTCTTTGTCATTGTATATGTTTCCGGACTCCAGACACAGGATATCATCATCCTAATGGGGATTTAGTGTATAGTGTATATTTATTATTGTTTTTAGATAATTGAAATTTGATCTGCGGTTTTAATAACGAAGGAATCCCAGCGATGATATTGCTGTCAGCAATTATATTACCTTCTTGGTTAAATTAGAAATAGGTATTAAATGCTTCGTCAGCTTTAAATTTCAATTTGTTTGATTGGAAAATTTGTCGTTCCCCCGACTTTCAAAGTATTTCTTTAATTAAAGAGTTCCTTTGATAATGCTTTAACAATTATTATATTGTATGGGGATTTAATTTTAGTTGCAAATTTATAAAAAACTGAAGAACACTTTTTTAATTGTTTAATCTGTGAATACATTTTCTTTTTGAGTTATTTTATTATAAGACTTTGAAAGAAAGTTCGAAATAAACAATAATTAAGGTAAAATTTATTTATCAGGTAGATTTTTTCTCAAAACTGATAGAAATATTTAATAATGATATCTTCTTATAGATACCTACATGTTTTTTTGTGTGTTGTTCAATTATTTTAGTATTTAATTTTTAAAATGTATGAACATTTTAAAATATATATTTAAAAGAAAACAACATTTTATTCTAGCGTAAATGCATGTACTTATGTTAAGTTTATAATAAAAATAGGTACCGACTTTAAAAATAAAACTTAAACCTTAGCTCAGTAAAAACATAAATTATTACCATAAGACAACCGCCATTTTGGTACCAATGCCATAGCCTATAGAAATTACATCCCTATTTTTTTAGGGGTTGTATTTTTGTTTTGTGTAAGGTTTAGGTATACTTCCAAAAAAACGATTTACATATGTCGGAGTTCTGAGGCCACAAACATAAAAATAATAGAAATAAGAACGTCCTTTTGAAGAAGGTTATAAAAAAGAGACAATTTTCGGGTAAAAAAAAACTGAAATTGAACCTTGTTCAATAAATGTAAGCACTCTGCTTCTTTTGATTATAAATAAAGGTAAAAAGAGGTGCTGAAAGACAAAAAAGGTGAAGTGTTGAACGAAAACTGTGTGTCACGGAGGCTGTATGAAAGCCTTTACAAGTGGATCTTGACGTCGGAACGCAATTTTTGTTATCTTGCTTCGAATACACCGAAGGCTATTTATGAGAGTACTTCTACTATCTACGGTATTTTCGTTTTGATGTTTTTTGTTTGAATTAATCGGTTCAACCGGGGAATACAGCCGTTTTACAGAATATCGACGTGACGTCACTACTCTGGTTCGATTAGATTCGAGGGTTCCCTATTGCTAAGCTTCCGCCGTCCGTTCGTCCATGCGTCTGTTAGTGGGCTGTATCTCATCATCTCGTGAACCGTAAAGGGTATAGAGTTGAAATTGTAACAGAATTGTCTTTCTGTTGCCGCTTAATACTAAAAATAAAATAAAATTTGAAAATCATGGAGATCCCTATACAAGAAGTTTTTCCGTAAACATGCAGATGAAATTTATATTTTTAGACTCATTTAGCACGACGACGGTATTTATCTTGCATGTGGAATGTTTGTATGAATATGTATGAGAAAAGGAGGTTCACCTGCAAGTAGGTAATGACAACGTATAGCATCGTAACCCAGAAACGTAATTGGATAAACGGCCATGACATGATTCTCAACATTTCGGTAAATATTCAAAAGCAAATGAAGTCTGGTTTCAGAATACTCTTTATATAAGAAAAATAGTCTGATAGTTATATACCATTGTTTGTTTCTGTGTCATATATATTATTCTTACTAATACTATGAATGCAAAAGTTACACTGTGTGTTTTATTTTGATAAAATTTGGTATAGAGATAGACCTTTTTTCGTGAAGAAGGGTTGAAAATAGGGAATAAAAGTTTGGAATGGGAACTATTAATTTCAATTTCAATCAAGGTGGTTAACTAAAAATGGTTCCTCATGCGGATGTCGCGAGAAATTCCAATATAATCTATAATCTATCTATATATATAAAAGGCTTTGTCCTGAATGACTGACAGATCAACGCACAGCCTAAACCGCTCTTCATAAAAACTTTAAACTTGGACGGTGTGTTCTTTTTATGACGTAGGCATCCGATAAGAAAGGATTTTCTAACTCTAAGAGGGTGAAAAAGGGGGGCAAAGTTTGTATGGGAAAACGTGATTCCTCGGTCCAATCTACTTCAAATTTTGCATAAACCTTTTTTAACATAATTGATGGAAGACGTGTTTCTTATTTTATTAAAATTCATCCCATAACGGGGTTAAAAAGGGGTAGAAATTTATTTTGCTTCGAAGTTTATATCAATACTTCTTAGTGGTTTAGATTTAAATAAAATTTTAATTTGACACATATCTGAAAAGTCAATCCGATTTTATTTCACAAGCAGAAGATCTGACTGGTATATCAACGCCCAGCCTAAACTTGAAATCTGCTAATCTTGAAATGTCGACCATTTTTAAAACTTGAATAGAAACATGAAACTTTGTTTTTCGGTGAATGAATAAATATAAAGAAACACGTGTTGAAACATTTTCTAAAATTCCACCCCTAAAGGGGTAAAATAAGGTTTCAAAACTTTTATTAAAATCGTTATTTACGCGGGCGAAGCCCCTTGCACAAGCTAGTATATAATATAATACAATAACAAATAAATCAAAGAATAGATAAATACAAAGCTCTTTATTTGTTCACTAAACTTTCCTCAAATACAATTAAAATGGGATTGCTCGTGTGTAGGAAATCTACGGGAGATTTAAGATATAATTTCCCACAGGGAATCCTGGCTATAAGGCGGTCTTTCAATATACTCAGTTGCCCAAAGGGAATTTATTATAAAAATATAAATATATAAATTAACGCCACTAAGATGTCTCGTATGAAAGTTGCTTGATATCCTTTTGATGAAATATATCAATCTGGAAGTTAAGTAACGTAACGGAAACGGTTTCCGTTACGTTACACTAAGTGCCTGTTCACACGTGCCGGTTGCCGGGTAGTTAGCGCCGGGTATCCGGTAGCAAAGTGTGTGGGCATGTATGGCAGCTTAATTTTGCTCGGTAAGCGGTCGCCGAGTGCACGCCGGATTCATCACTGTGCGTCCGAGCTAGTTGATTCAAAATTGGGTCGTGTGAAAGCGAAATGAGTAACCAGACAATCGGCGCCAGATACCCGGCAACCGGCACGTGTAAGAAGGCACTAGCAAGCTTAATTTCTTTTCTTGTCCTGTCGTCCGTCTTCAAGATATATTGATATTATAGGGTAATAATATAGGTTTACAGAAAAACCTGTATTATTGACTGTACAGGGTTTTTGCTTCATTTAATAACCTATTTTATTTCACACTGTATAGTTATTTCATTATAAATATAAGAATAGACCATTTGTCAATGTCGTCTGTCTTCACGCGTCTACCTGTTTAGCCAGCTTAATATTGTTATATATCTTAAACTGTCATTTAAAATGAATAATGATGACAGGCACAAAGAAGCAAACGTGCAAACATATACTATTGAACACATTACTAGATCTATAAATGATCTGTTTCGGTCAAGAGGCTTTTGTTTTATGAATATTAGCAATACTTTTTCAAGTCATTACTAATACTTCTTGCGCTAAGAGTGGGAACCCTCAACTCTCACGATAACGGCGTGGATTCGGCCGGTTCCTTTAACCGTTGCGCTATTTGACGCTTCAAAGTCCAAGTCAAGTCGTTTGTCTTTGAGCCTCCCCACCGTGCCTCGGAGAGCACGTTAAGCTGTCAGTTGTCATTACACAACATCTTATAATAATCGTTAGGTGTATATAGGTATTTTAATGTACTCTTATCCAATGGGTTACTGGTTTGTCCTTAGGGTTGCAGAGGTCAGGTGCCAATCGCTTTTTGTAAAAACTAGTAGCCTGTCAAATCCGGATGAGAGTAATAAGCAGATTGGGTAAATACTGAAAATGTTGGGAAGAAGAATCCAATTATTTATCAAAAGAGTAGAAAGATTAAGAGTTAATTTTAGAATCTTTTTTTTAATTTCATTTCGTTTGGCAAACAAGCATACGGTTCGCCTGATGGTAAACAGTCACCGCAACCTATGAACGCTTGCGATACTTGAAGTCTCACAAGCGCGTTGCCAACCCAAGGAACGAAGGACGGGATGAGAAGGGAAAAAAAGGAAGGGAACTGAGGGGGTGGGAAACTGGGTCTCCGGTGCTGTCACTCATCGCACAAAACGCAACAGTACGTAATGATACTGTTACTTGACGTCGATTTTTTGTGAGAGGGTAGTACTTCCCCCGTCGAGCTGCCCCTTTGTGCTGAGAGAAGCGTGGCTCTACTACCGTAAATGACGGTAAATAATTATTTGATCCAAATACCCTTAACGTTCACTGCCCTGAATATGATTTAAACGCGATCAACCGTTATTTGAAGGGTTCAGTAACAAATTTAACCAACTTGGTTTCCCTCAAAGATATAAACTTGACAAAGTTTCTTGGAGATTTGAGGTCTCTTACATCAAAGAGCCGTGTCCCTTCGCGTGTTAACGGATTCGAATATTTCCAGTTCTATATGGAATTCGAAGTTTTATTGAACATAATACATGTATGGGATTGAATGTAAAACGATTGATTATTTATTAACTGTTTGCATGGATTCATGTAAATACTATGTGTATACGAGTATATGGGACATTCCACAGGTAAAAAGGTCAATGTTTCCGAGTTTAGTTATTTTTGATTATGTTATACTTTTCCAATCCATTTTATCAATCAGAAAAATGTTAATCAAGAATAAATGCGACTTCTTTATTTATTTTATTGTTACAGTTTAAAACTGAATAAAGAAATTTGAGGTATTGCATGCCTACGGGTTGGTCAAATTATAAAACAATGTTCTCGTTAACTATACTTCCGACGGTACAAATATCTTGTATCTGCGTCGAAGACATATGTAATAAAAAATAACTAAAATTAGAAATATTGACCTTTCTTCTTTACGAGGAATTCCTCATATGTGATTGAATGAGTGAGAAAGTGTGAGTGAATGAAAGACGGAAATTAAGTTGGTACTGGAGCGTCTGGGGTAGTTCGGTAGAATATAAGATGCACGACGGTTGGCAATTCCTACAGTAAACCTTTTAAAAAATTTAAACTTATTTTAGTTAAAATCGAGAAATCCACTTTCTACTTGTATAAATATCTTGTAGTGTATGTACTTAAAGTTGATAATCTTATTTATATAAATTTGTTAATAAAAGAACTTATGATTTAGATTAGCCATTTCTAAATATTGGAACATGTGTCAAAAATCTTTTTGTAATTTCCGTTGAAAATTCAGTTATTTTTTTGTTACACTATTGTTGTTTTAGAGAATAATGTAATAGAACTATTGCTTAAATAATATTATTGTTTCGTGGAACCCATTGGTTTCGTGGAACCGCTTATCTAGATCTATAGTTTAATTTATTTTCTGTTTAATGACCGTCAAACATGCCAGATGTCACAGATTATTTCAATATAAGGCAGAATATGACTAGTCAATGGAGATTTATATAAAGGTACACTACCGATTCATTCTCCAAGGTACAAAATAATATTAATGCCCAGGGTTTGTTCATATAGTTTACTTAGATTCTGCCCGTGACTTTACCCGGGTATTATTTATCGTATTCTATTATATTATTATTACCCGGGTGTTATGAATTTTTAATGACCTGAAACCTTGATAGGTAATTTGCTCATAAGAGCCCTAACGGTGAACGAGTATTCATTGGTTATCCAATGAGTACTCGTTCACCGTTAGGGTTGCGGAGGTCAGATGGCAATCGCTCTGTGCAAAAACTAGTAACCCGTCAAATCAGGATAAAATTAGAAGCAGACCCTGGGTACCGGGACCTGGACTACCGGGCATAATTATAGGAATAAGAAGATGATTCTGGTATATTGTACTATTGTTAATATATTTCATTATCAAATATTATTTAATTATTAAATATTATTTAACTAGTGGCCCGCTCCAGCTACGCACGGGTATAAAATATATAGTCTATGTCATTCACTGAAAAAATGATTAAAAATGGATCCAGTAGTTTTGATTACTGCCCGTGGCCCGCACGCGGTAAATGTAATTATTTACGACGTCACATTAGATTTTCTTTTCTCCACTATTTAATGGATGTTATTATACATATAAACTTTCCTCTTCAATCACTCTATCTATTAAAAAACCCCATCAAAATCCGTTGCATAGTTTTAAAGATTTAAGCATACATAGGGACAGAGAAAGCGACTTTGTTTTATACTATGTAATAATTATTTTGCTTTCTCCTCTTCTTCAGCGCTTTGCTATAAATTTTGATACAATCCTGCTATACTTTTAATGAATAGTTGATGATGATTCTAATGAGCCGAGGGATTGAGGTTTAAGATAATCTAGTTTAAGAGGAACAAACCTATTGTTACGGGCTGGAGTTCGCTGATTTGGAAACAAACACCTGATGGCTCTAAATAAGACTTTATTAAGATCTAGATCACACAACAGAACTTCACAAATCACAGGTCCAAATCGCAGGTCAATCACAGTCCAAAAGAATAGCCGAGGTCACTAATTATCGCACTTGTTCTCTGGTATCACTTGTAGTTTCTTCGCTTGTTGCTCAGAACTGAATGACTCAGTCGACACGGCGGGCCGCTTATATAACGCGGAACACGGGATCGAGAAAGTTCCATCCGCGAAACTACTACACGTTTCGAGAATACATCTTTCTAGAACCCACGCGACGGTCGAGGAAGTAAACAAAGAGATTAGCATGCGATTTTGAACCTTATACCCTTGTGATAAAGTTCTCCGTTACACTATCATAAGCATCAATTGATTGCGGGTTTGGTTCCCACCCTGGACAGATGTTTCTTAAAATATCTGTGTCAGTCTGGGCGTTTGTCTTTGTGAGACTCCCCACCGTGCCTCGGAGAGCACGTTAAGCGGTCGGTCCCGGCCATTATTTTACATTTGATAGTACTCGTTAATTCGTGATATGTAATTTGCTCTTATCCAATGAGTTGGTTCCTCTTTGGGTTGCGGAAGTCAGATGCCAATTGCTCTGTCACGTCAAATAAGGATAAGAGTAATAAGCAGACCCTAAGAGGTAAATACCGGAAATAATGCTAGGAGCAAAAAGTAATAGACGCTGCACACTCAACGGCTCCCATTAGGATAGTGATATCCGGTGTCGGGGATCCGGAAACATAACAAGGACACACACAAAGGACAAGGACAAATTCAGACTGAAAAATATGCTTATATTTTCAATACAAACATATTATGCTTTGAGCGGGAATCGAAACCGCGACCTGTGGCGTTTAAGGTCCGCTACCGCTGCGCTACAATGTCGTCAAATAATGTGCTATTAATTAAAAGTAGTAAAAGATATCGTCAACAGCTATATTCAGTGGTAGTTTACATAAAGCTACATGTTGCTATTATTATAGTTTTCAAGTGAACTCGTTTCTGTAGATCCCGATTTTATTGCAGTGCCGTTCCGAAATGCAATATGCAACACAGATGAAGGCGGATGGTGCTCTTAATAAACTCTTTATAAATATTTATTGCGTTTTAAGTCGGAAATCGGGAAGGATTTGTTGTGTATGTATGAATTATATATTTAGACCTAACTATCGCGTCTTCAGAGACACTGAATACTTTTTGCTATCAATCTCAAAGCATTTGATGCGCCTATCGCAAACTATTCTGATCAAAATATCTGCCATCCGAATCTACAGATTAGACAGTCTCAGTACTCAGCCACCACCGCCTTGCGACGCTGTGAAGGCCAGTAGGGCCAAAAGCAAAAAACTATCAGAAAAAATGAATACTTTTTATTGAACAATTCGTAGCCGATAACCGCTTGAAACACCATTTATTTTTAGGTGTGTTGCCAACTACGAGATATAGCTATTTAAATCTTCTTTTCTCAGTAATTTCACTAGCTACAGTATCCTTCAAACCGAAAGACAGTAATGCAAAACACACTACTGCTTTGCGGTAGAATATGTGACATTGCGGTACTACCTAACTAGCCACTTGTAATAAACGGTCACTACTGAATACACTAAAATTGAAAAAAAAAAAGTGTTTAAGGTTAGTGTAAACATCTGATTCGAGCACCAATGTAACTACTATTAAATGCTACGTAGTTATCACAAAAAAGTACTAAAAGTCTTGATCTACACTTAATGTGACCCAAAAGCTTGCGCTTACTTAGCGCTACGGTTAAGCCTCACTACACAACGAGGCAGAAGCGCCAGCGTGGTACATTGTCAACGGATAATTTATTGGACGACAAGGATTTTTTTATTTTTATTTTTTTATTTTTATGTTAGAAGTTGGCAAACAAGCATACGGCCCACCTGATGGTAAGTGGCTGCCGCAGCCTATGAGCGCTTGCAGCACCTTTAGTAGGTGCCACTCGCGCGTTGCCAACCTCGAGATATTAGTTCTTAAATCTCGTTCGCCCAGTAATTTCACTAGCGTACAGTGCCCTTCAAACCGGAACACAGTAGTGCCTAAACACTACTATTTGGCGGCAGAATATTGGACACTGCGGTGGTACCTACCTAGCCGGTCTCTTGCAACAAAAGACCTACCACCAGTGTGACTGATTGCACTGGTGGAATAATCTCTGTTGTGACAGAGGTTATCCCAACAGCGGGCGATGGGGTCGTCACATCCCGACGCCTTTAAAATATAGGATAAACTACTTTTTAAGAAGTATATAATTTTAAACTATGAAATAAGTATTCCACTTACCTATTACTTATTTAAATTTTTAACCAACATCATTAATTTTAAAATTAATAAATAGACGCAACATACTCAACGGCCCCCATTACGGTAGTAATATCTTATGTCAGCGGTCCGGAAACACACATAATTACAAGCACAAACATCTGTCACGAACGGAAACCAAACCCCCCGACATGTGATCACGGTCGGCAATAAAATATACAAACATAGGAGTAAGTTCCAGATTAGATATTAAAAAAAAAATATTTTTTAATAAATTATATGAAACTATATTTTTAGTAAATATAATTTATGAAAACTCAAATATAAATACTATTTAAATATCTTTAAGATAGTTATTATAAACACTTTTAAAAAGATCTCACGCTCAAATAATATCATATAACATAAGCCTTATCACATTATTCTATAAAAGCCTCTATAAAAAAGTTTCGTTTCGTATTCTGACACTATCATTAATATCGAGTGTCGAGAAGTCAATAAGAATTTAGAAATCAAAGGTAACAGGTGTCGAACAATCTTTTCATATTTGTCCGCATCGTGCTCACAAACTGCTACTCGTAAAAACTTACCACTTCATCGAGTGGCTTACATAGAATCGCCTTTACTCGGATAACTTCGCCTTCCTTCGGCACCCGTCGTGGCTTTTGGGCGGGCGGAAATTTAGTCTACGAAGTCGACGACGAGCGACCGACGCATCGCACCGTCGAATTTAAAACTGTGTAACATCGTTATAAATATAATTGTTCATAATTAATATACTGAAGTGCTGAGTTTTTTTGTACAAATATATAAATAGAAAAAAAGTTATATCTGTGTTTTCGTGTGTTTTTAAGTGAGTTAATTGATTTGTGAACGAAATAACTTGACTTGAGTAGGCCGGAAATGATGTTGGGGTGGTTTAATACGAGTAAAACATTTAATAAGGTAAGAAGTGGCTTCGGTGTAATAAAATAAAATTTATTGCTAGGATGTATAGCGTTGTATTTTAATTAAAAATGGATTAACAAAGTTCTTCGTATAGAATCCACTTTTCAAAGATTTCCTTGCGTGCATGTAAGTGATAAAATTTGCATGTGACTTTGCATTTTGTATAACAGTGTTATAAGGTCGTGACTGGGATAGTATACGAGGTCTATTTAAACGCAAATAAGCAATACCATGTCAACCCACAAAATTAAAAAAACTGAGTTATATATGGAGAAGTGTTGGTAAATGGCTGAAGAACATTTTTCTTAAACATTTGTAGGGGTTTAAAAGCTTTGAAACATCTAAAAAAGCCATTTTTTAATTTTAATATGTTAAACTATATTAATATAAATTATTTTAAACGTTTTGGGTTATATTATATACGAAATATGCACTTTGTATACTTATTTTTTGTAGAATTTAAGTAAAATAACTTACA
The DNA here is from genome assembly GCA_023373885.1 of Hestina assimilis. Lineage (NCBI taxonomy): Eukaryota > Metazoa > Arthropoda > Insecta > Lepidoptera > Nymphalidae > Hestina > Hestina assimilis. The sequence goes on along the minus strand of CM041747.1, from coordinate 13,915,277 downwards.
TAAATCTGAAATTGCTAAAAACTTGACTAATACATTAAAAAAAATCATATAAAGCAAGATGATCAAATTTTTCAAATGCGTTTTTTTCGAAATGACATGTGTGGGTTGAAATGGTATTGCTTATTTGCGTCCAATTATAAAATATACATACATCGAACGGAGTTGCTTTTGCTCAACTGCCTAAGAAGGAGATTATTGTTTTTGAAAGTCGATCTTGATGAAGTTGGAAATGAGTTTTTAGTCTTTCTTTAACCACGGAAATGACATAGGCATTTAAAAGTTAAGTAACACTGGTTGCGGTTATCATAAGAATGGATGGCAGTCACGTATATTGAGGTGTTTTACAATATATCACTTATTGGTTTGGTTTTTAATATTGTGATATATTTAACGAATATTCATTGTTATTCTATATTAATGATTTAATGGCGGTAGGCCTTTTATTGCGTGAGGCCGGCTTTGCAGGTACCACCGCAGTGTCAGGTATTCTACCGTAAAACAGTATACTGTGCTTCGGTTTGAAGTTAGTCACAAGCTTGCAACATAATATAAAGGCAATAAAGAAGCCTCAATAGCTCAAACCGACCTCGCTCCGTTAACGCGAAAGTCGCGAGTTCGATCCTGACCCCCTTGGGCTATTGTCGTACCCACTCTTAGCGCAAGCTTCAAGCTTATTTGACGGGGCAATAGGGTTATTAGTAATGCCTTGAAAAAGCATTGTTAATATTAATTCGTTTCGTTAGGTTGATGTTGAAGTAACGAAGGACCAGTTAGTCATTTTGTCGGTATGTGAAGGCCGGTCTATGGTATATAGTAAGTGTATGGCTAATAGTTAATTTTCCGTTTAATCTTTTCATTTGTGGTCTCGAGTTAAGTTCGTCAAAGCATGGAAGTATTCCATTGTTGTCGTTCCATTGTCAACAAAACGAGTTCTTATGTATTCATAAATTCAGTACGTTTTTCGCATTTGCACACGATACCGTTTTCATTAAAGCTGGCATATTTATTCAAGGTTGCAAACGTGCCTTGAATGCAGTATTATTTAAATTTATATTGGAAAAGAGATTTGAATGAAATCAATAATTGATTTGCAACGATCGATTCTTCGTGGAAGTGAATATTAATTGTTTTTACTGTACAGTCCTAGAAAGTGGTTGATATTTTGCGGGTGCGTCTATTTCTGTAACAGGCAAAACGACTTCACAGATTTTGAAGTAGTATGCGTTGTTAGATTCGTTATAATTGTGGAAATGAAAGCTTGTTTCTAAGTAAAGTGTCTCAACTCTTTTACCAAATATGTCGATATATCGATATTTTTTACTCAATAAGAAATAATCGACACAATTTAAAAACATCGATTACCGCTTTGTCGATATATTTATTTTTACGTGCCTATCCCTAAATAGTAATAGGTACTTGTATTTCTATTCGTACACTCCGTGTGACCGTGAAGAAGTATTTGATTAATAGTCTAAATTCAATCATAATCACTTTTGAAAATTTATAATTTATATAATAATAAAAATAAAGATCGTCATTGACTATTACATTAAAAATACCAGTTGGCAGATTAACGAGAAAAAGGGACCGAACTGTTGTGAGTTTGTCTATTTATAAATAGATAAAGCATTTTCATACTGATATTTACAGAGTTACATAGCTTTATGTCGATAAAATTAGAGAGTGAGGTGATAAGTTTATAAAATCATCAGTCAAGAACAGTGACAGGTTCGCAGCCCCTACCTTGTCGCGCTGATTGCGCTGAATGCCAAAATTAATGAACTCGAAATTGCAAAAGTTTAATTTGTTCACGTTCAACTCCTTTGATTTTCGTACTGGGTAATTTATTTGATTATACATATCGAATTGATTTTCGAAGACTAACTAATGACTTTATTGACGATTCTTCTCGATAAAATTCAAGATAATAATTTAAAACGCTATAAACTCTACGGCCCCCATTAGGATAGTTATATCCTGTGTCGTGGGTTCGGAAAAATACACAATGACAAACACATCCAGACCGGAAAACAAGCATGTATGGTCAATACAAACATCTACTCCGAGCGGGAATCGAACCTGCGACCTTTGGAGCTTATAATAATAGTCGTCGTAATGTTTTCTTTGAGAAGAACTTTTGACAATGGAAGTAAAAAATGCTTTAAATTAACTAAATTTAAATTTTCTCGGTTTCGCTCCAATAGCGTAACAAGGCCAACTATTTACAACGTGATTAATTGAGTGTAAAGTACTCTTATCCGTAATTGGTTGCAGTTGATTAACTGTGCAAAAATCCAATCAACTGTATTCCGATTGTTTAACTGAGTTTGTTCCGAGTCCCCGGACCGTGGAGGCAATTACAGTAACTAAACAAACAAAAGAAGGTCCCTTGTTTATACAGTCTAAACCCGACTGTTGAAATATTCGTTACTTACTTGCCGTTTGGCGTTGACAAGCGTTCTTTTTATTAAATGAATTCAAAAATGAGCAGGTTATTAATTCCTCGGTTTTTTATGTTAGAGGTAAGCGGGTATGAGTCCACTTGATGTTAACCGATTACCGACACCCATGAACATCTGCAACATTATAGGCTAAGCAAGTGCGTTGCCGATTTCTAGGAAAGATTGTGGCCTTCTCTTAAATATTCTTAGGTTGTCTCGGTTCAGAAAACCACTGGCAGAAGCTGGTAAAACAGATTGGTTTGTCAAGAAGAAAATGTTTTCTAAATCGTGCTGTTGTTCATTCCAGTCATCAAGGTGGTGAGGTTGGAAATTTGTGTTTTCTCATGATCTGATCAAGGTCATCAGTGCTAAAGAATAGAACTTCTTAAAATATAAAACGATAATCGAAGGTATATTACAAGCACTTGAATTTCTTGTTTAAAAAGGGCCCGTAAAATTCTGAGGAAGATAATATTTTGAGGAATTAATGACCTTATGAAAAATATTATTTTTAGCCGCCTTCAAGACGAAGACTTGCATAATATTATATAAGTTTACGAACCAAATATCGTTGGCCTAAGTATAAGCTTAACATTATGACAGTTACCGTCAGCCGAACTCGTTTTTCCTTATTTTTGATGACGTCATTTGACATTAGGAGAGTTTGAGATGAATTTAATGACATGTCATTACTTGTATTCGCGATAGGACAATAATATTCGTAGAAGTATTTTTTATGTTATATTAAACATTATTTTATCTTCATGATTATATTTTTTACTACCATTTTTAATCATCACGTCCGATTATATAACCCCTGGATATTTTTGAATAAATTTCTATTTTAACTATTTCTGTACTTTATGTAATAAGTTATAAATTAAAACCTAATCACAATCAAGACGTTTGATTGGTATATGGAGTATACAATATGAAATCCTGGAGTATTTTATATTCAAACAAAAATATACGGAGTACATTATTCACGCATACGCGCACGCACACATAAGATGCATGACGGCATAAAATAGCGTCATTCCGTTTGACGTTATTTTACATCATAAACACAGACACACACACACACGCACATACTCAATAGGTCTTAATGAAAGTTTTTCACTTAAACATCGTTACTGACAAACAGTACACGTAGCTCACGTTACTTGCATAAGTATAGAATACGTAAGTTTTTCGCATGGAAATTTGTATTCAACGAGGAAGCCTGCAGGAGACGCTGTACAAAGTTACCCGAGTACCTGAACAAGAAACGCATTATAGTCTTAGCTCCGTAGAATAATTAAATAGAGCAATTGTAATTTTACTTGATTGTTGTGGCTTGTTTTCTGCGAGGCTTCTTTAGACGCGACGGATGCACCACGCAATAAATTTTCAACTAATTAAAAGTGTCTGCGTCTCTATATATTCATGCTTTGCATATTTAAATACGGATTTAAGAGGAATAATTTATATTGAATGCATTGCAATTTAAACTACAGTAATTACTTAATGAAACTTTTGATAGCAGAACGTAATCTTTACAACAAAATGAAAACTGCGATTGAACATTTAGTTTTAAAATCAGTATTTTTTTTCTAAAAATTATTTCATTTTATTTACAATAATAGTTCTTCGACTATATTAAGGTACCTAATTGGATCGCAATCCGTAAAATATGTATTAGTAATGTGAAGTTTCGATGACCATCTGTGTTCAGTAGTTTTTTCGGCGTCGGGATGTGACGACCCCATCGCCCGCTGTTGGGATAACCTCTGTCACAGCAGAGATTATTCCACCAGTACAATCAGTCACACTGGTTGTAGGTCTTTTGTTCCAAGAGGCCAGCTAGGTAGGTACAACCGCAGTGTCCAATATTCTGCCGCCAAATAGTAGTGCTTAGGCACTGTGTTCCGGTTTGAAGGGCACTGTACGCTAGTGAAATTACTGGACAGACGAGATTTAAGAACTAATATCTTGAGGTTGGCAACGCGTGAGTGGCACCTACTAATGGTGCTGCAAGCGCTCATAGGCTACGGCAAACACTTACCATCAGGTGGGCCGTATGCTTGTTTGCCTACTTGTAACATAAAAAAATGTTCAACATCACCAAATGGTAATTTGATCCAGAGCTAACGAATATGTTACTTTTAAAAATATCCAAATCGCCCTAAGTGTGCCTGTAAAATTTAAAGGGTTTTCTCGATTTCTTTAAGACCCCGTCATCCACCAACGGCATACTTAAATTTTTAAAAGCTTATGTCATTCTCACGATTAAGACGAATCTAGCGACGCCTCATTCGTCAAAATCAGTCAAAATCCATAAACCCCTCTCACATAAAAAAAAACCCTTTTAGTTCAGCGTTCCAATTAGTATTAAGAAGACATATAATAAATATACTTTTCATTTAATATAAATTATTTTGTACAATACGTGTACAGCGTCAAATAAAAGCGCTCCTATATAATTTAATACAAATTCTATTCTATTCACAACTACATCACCGCAGGCCAATTTAATTGCTAAATTGCCACCATAAAATTATTAGCCGGTCACAAAACGTTGCAGCGAATGCAAATTATCAGAAATTCAATACAATTGCCACGTATGTGTACAACTTGTTCAATTTATCTGTCCACGTATATTAAACATGTCGCTTTGTTCAACGGATTGCGAGTGCTATTTAATTAAGGCGCGAAAAACATTGTTGGTTTAATTTAGCACATATGAATAAGTGTACTAATTAGCAATCAATTTTTCATATTGTTCCGTTTTTAATTTACCGATTAAACCAAATTCTGTTGCGGCAATGTATTCATGATTTATTATTTTATTGAATAACATGAACTTTAAACTTCCATTACAACCCGACAGGGGTGGAATTTTAGAAAATGTTAAAACAAGTGTTTGTTTACCGAATAGAAAAGCTATATGGTTCTAGTTTCAAAAATGACTGACCACTTACACAGAAACTATCAACCCTTTAGGGGTGGAATTTTAGAAAACATGTTTATTCATCCTTAAATTTTTGTGCTTCTAGTTTTAAAAAATGACGGATTTCCATACAAACCTTTAACCCATTTTCCACCCTCTTGAGTGTTGAATTTTGAAAAATCCTACCTTAGTGCGTGTTTACGTTTTAAAAACAACACCAGCAAAAAAACAGCTTTTTGTCTAAGAGCTTAGGCTAGGCGTTTATAAGTCAGTAGGTCTTGTACTTTTATATGTACGAGTAGATAACGAACAAATAGAGATATATATGTATGTGTATTTCGTTTCTAAAATGACTATTTGCTTCTTATTATTTCTAGAAAACATTGTTCGGATTTATGGCTCTGAAGGGGCTTTTGAAATTTTCAATTCGATCGATGTTTATTTTAGTTCTGCGGGCTTACCATTAACTTATAGTAAAAATTCCATTTCGATCCAATTTAATTATGACAGTATACCGGCGTCGGGATGTGACGACTCCATCGCCCGCTGTTGGGATAACCTCTGTCGTACCAGAGATTATTCCACCAGTGCAGTCAGTCACACTGGTGGTAGGTCTTTTGTTGCAAGAGGCCGGCTAGGTAGGTACCACCGCAGTGTCAAATATTCTGCCGCCAAATAGTGCTTAGGCATTAGTGTGTTCCGGTTTGAAGAGCAAAGTACGCTAGTGAAATTACTGGGCAGAGGAGATTTAAGAACTAATATCTCAACGTTGGCAACGCTTGAGTACGCTTGGCACCTATTAAAGGTGCTGCAATCGCTCATAGGCTACGGCGCCCACTTACCGTCTGGTGGGCCGTATGCTTTTTTGACAACTTGTAACATAAAAAAAAAACAAAACAGCGATGTAGCTTAGTTTAGGTTGTCACTTGAATCGCAAAAAGAGTTAATGGTAAGCCCCAGCAAAATTAAAACCATCATGATATGACGTTTTGTTTTGTTCCTACGGACACCAGACAGTTGAAATGCGGTTCGGATACGGAAGTTTTTGAACTAGCTAATTCACGTCTAAAACTGCACGACTCTATTATCGTAAGCCTGAGAAATTCACATTAATATTATCGAGGAAATACGTCGACCTTAAAAGGCAGGAGCATTAAGTTTCACTTAGTTACTTAATATGAATATACGTAAAATGAGAGCTCAATTTAAATTGAATTGTATTGTAATAAAATATGTGGTATCTTCCTGTACATATGAAATAATAATTTTGTTTCAAAATAAAGCAGGTTTAAAAAGCAATTTTAAATCTTTATTATAGTGTATATGATTTATTATATTGATACTAAAATAAATGTACATTTGAATCTATGATAATTATAATAAAATCTTGTATGGTTATTATCGTTTGGTTTTCTTTTTAGGGTTCCGTAGCCAACTGGCAAAAACGGAACCCTTATAGTTTCATCATATCCGTCTGTCCGTATGTCACAGTCATTTTACTCGGAGGCCATTGGCTCTATCTATATGAAATTTACTAAATAGGTGTATTCTGTGAACCGCACAACGATTTTGTAATGAAATCTTATAATATATAAGAATTAAGGGTAGCAATCTATACATGTAACTAACTGCGTGTTGAAAAAAAAAAATTAGCATATGTCAACGTGTGAGATATCTTTGGATATCTCTTTCAAAATGATAAGCAGGTTTGATTTTGACTTTTTTCATTAAGTCAGTAGTTGTTGAGATATTAGCTCCTAAAGCCATAAAAATGTTGTCCCCCCCTAACTTTTGAACTATGAGATTTAAAATTCTGGAAAAATTTGAGCTTGTAGGACATCAAATAAAATTTCAACCACATTTGGTTTGAAGAGGATAGGTCAACGAATTTTAAATTTATATAAGTTGTTTCCATAACTTTGTTTTTCATATAACTTTTAATAATTACTATGAAATTACCAACTTATTTTTGCGGTCGATTTTAATTCATTATTATTTTTAAAGCCCTTTAGATTCTTCATGACAAAGCTGCTGAACCCTTTAGTTTCAACTGTGCGTGGTCCACAACGCACTTGACTGGCAATTTTTCAATTCGAAGTGAGTTTAAAAATTGAAACTATCAGATTGCTATTCAGATTTTGGCTTTAGTAAAGGATAATAACAAAAGTGCTTTTATATAAGAGTAAGTAGTTAGTCATAACAAGAGGGAACGTAGTCCTCGTCAGCGACTATAGACAACAAAGGGTTGAGTGTGGTACTTCTCTAACCCTTCCGTGTAAAAGGATATGATTTATGAAGATAGTGTTGAATTAGGTGTTCATATAGAATTCTTGTTAAATTTTTGCCGAATAACGTTGTTTTTTACCGCCGTTTTTTATACTATATTCATCATAGACTTACTATATATGGACACACCCGCTATTGTTTTTATTAGTAGTAGTGTCATGCTTTTCCTAGCATACACAACTTTATTTCGTTTGGACTTTATTTCCGGGGAACCTTGACCGGGGAAATACTAGATACCCTCTCACAGACAATCAGCGTAAAGTAACAGTATCAGTAGGTACTGTTGCGTTTCGTGTGATAAGTGAGAGTGTCGGAGGCCCAATCTCCCAACCCCTCTGTACCCTTCTCATCTCTTCCTTCCTATCTTTTGGGTTGGCAATGACCAGTCCTTAGTTGGACGCAAATAAGCAATACCATGTCAACCCACACGAATGTCATTTCGAGAGAAACGCGTTTGAAAATTTTGAACAACTTGCTTTATATGTATTTTGCAACAACTTGCTTTTCATGTATTGGTCAAGTATTTGGCAATTTAAGATTTATGTAATTTATTTTACTTATTTTCAAAAAAATAAGTATACAAACTGCATATTTCGTATATAATATAACCCAAAACGTTTAACATAATACATAAATTGCATGGTTAAAAAATGGCTTTTTAGAAGTTTTAAAGCTTAAAACCCTACAAATATTAAAGAAAATTGTTCTGCAGCCATTTACCAACACTTCTGCATATATAAATCAGTTTTTTCAATTTTGTGGGTTGACATGGTATTGTTTATTTGCGTCCAACTTATAGTAGGTAAGTCTGTGATGACCATGATGTTTATCACGTCATCAAAAATCTATTTAAGACCATCAGTGTCAAAATACCTTACAGTAAAAAGAAACGTCTTAAAGTGTATGCAACTTTTAAAAGGAACTAAAAGATCAAACTTTAAAAGTGCCTTTAATATTATATCGTCATGAGCCCCAAGTTTTTATCTTATTTTAAGACGTTGTAAACAATTTTAAAAGTTTTTATGCAAACGTTTATTGAAATAATGTATTTAATTATAATAACAGTAAAGACTTTAAATTATTAAAACGATCGTGACATAAATTATTAAAAGTATCGTAACATTAAGTAAAGACTTTAACTAATATTATAAATGTGAAAGTTTGGATGGACGACGAAGATGTTTTTTACTCTTTCATGCAAAAACTACTGGACAGATTTGGATGAAATTTGGCATACACATACCTATTACCTGGATCAACATAAAGGATAGGATAGTTCTCAAGAGATCATTAAAAAAACTACATAACGCGAGTTGAGACGCGAGCACAACTGGTCATCAATAATTATTGATTTTCAAATTAAATGTTTCCATTTTAAAGAGTTTAGTAGTTATTTCTGCATTTCAGTTGGTTGCTCTCAAACGTTAATAATTCATTTTTAGAGAGAAAGGCAGAAAGAAATAAAATAAAGATAATGACAAAAAAATGACTTTGCTTGGACTATGTTCTGATATTAACATGCACACAAAGAAGTAACACAAAGAAAAAAAAGGATTAACACACATAAATTGAATGAAACCATTTATTTTTATTTTTTAATCTATATCTATACAAATAAATAAAATTGTGCTGTTTGTAATTCTAAATTAACAACTTTCCTCTTACAGTAAATGAAAGGATATACGGAGCTTACATATAAAATATTTTTAATATTTTTGTCTGTCTGTCTGTTTGTTAGGTTAGTCGGTCTGTTTGTTGTAGCTTAGGCTACTTGTAGTTTAGAAAAATAATTATGGTTACGTGCGATAAAGATAAATCGATAAACCAGAACGAGCAGATCCGCAGAAGTCTCGAGTCAATAATATAGTGATAAAAGAACTTCTACCAGAGTGTTCCACGACATCCATTTTTATATCCTGTAATTTATTACAGCTATACAACATTATTAAAGCGTAGCTGACAAGACGCCTGTAAGTAGCGACGCTACGTTGTTGAAAGTTTTAATCAAAGTTTTTCTCAACACAAAACCACTCTCCAGAGTATAATGGTTTTAATGTAGAAATAAACACAGCGCTGTCGTTAAGTACATTATTATCTCGTTCATGTTTTATTTTGTTGTAATTTATTATTTTGGTATTATATAAAACGTTGAGAAATGATTACGTTTAAAATAATCGTAACTCTCCTTTATTCATAGATTCATCTTTCTAGGATTATTCCCGGTATGTATAAAGCCTCAATAGCTCAACGACTTCACTCCGCTAACGCGAGAGTCGCGGCTTCGATCCTGACCCCATTGGGCTATTGTCGTACCCACTCTTAGCGCAAGCTTCGAGCTTATTTGGAGGGGCAATAGGAATATTAGTAATGCCTTGAATAAGCGTTGCTAATATTCTTTATGAAAAAAAAATGTACCCGGTGTCTGCTTATACTCTTATTCTGATTTGAAAGGTTAGTAGTTTTTACAGAGTGATTACCATCTGGCCTCCGGAACAAGGGCGAACCAGTAACTTATTGGATGAGAGCAAATTACCTATCAAGGGTTAACGATTATCATCAGATACTATGACAACAACTACGATCGAGAGCTCTATTGTACTCTCCGAGGCAAGGTAGGCAGACATTCAACGACAAACGCCGAGGCCGAAACAGATATTTAAAAAAATGTCTCATCGTGCTTCGGTGAGCACGTTAAGCTGTCGGTCCCGGTTGTTATCACTTATCATCTGATAGTAATCTTTAACTCTTGATATGTAAATTACTCATATCCAATGAGTTACTGGTTCGCCCTTAGGGTTGCGGAGGTCAAATGGTAATCGTTCCGTGTAAAAACTAGTAACCTTTCACATCCGGATAAAAGTAATAAGCAGACCCTGGGTAAATAAAATATCGGGAATAATCCAAGGACGAAGAAGAAGATTTTTAAATCGTAAATATTTCGTAATATTTAATCTGAAAAAGAATACAACGACAAAATATACGTAGGTTTATTTATCTTTGGGATTTTCATTTCACCTTGGCACTAAGTTACCGTTTCATCTGACAACCCCCAGCGGGGCAGTATTGTGGATTGAGCTTCAAAACATTCCCTTTAACAGTAAAGTAAACCATTTCCCAACGGTGGGATATAGCAGGCAATTATTTTACTGTTAATATTAAACGTATTTTCATTATATTTGTATGAAATCATTTCATATTTCAATCTATCAGCTAATCTTTTAACAGACACAATAAATTCAAATAAATAAAATAACAATGTTTTATTGACGTTCACAAATATAGATCTTATGCTATATATATACACAATAAAACAGTCAAAAATTTGTGGGTGATTTTCAACAAGGGATAACTCGGAGGCAAATGGTCGTACATAAAAGAAAAAAAAACAAATTGTAGCTTTAAGTGTCTTATTTTCAAATCATGACCGTATTTTTTTCAGCGTGGGTCAAGTAATCGTCCGAAAACCAACGAAAGAAATTTTTTCAAAATTTTTGCTTTTCTGTGAAACGTTCCGTGGACTTCAAAACATTTTTTTGTCATGAAACTCCTTTAGATAATTCACAAAGCTTTAATTTGATTTTTTAACGAGCTCAGTACTATGATTTATCAAGGAGTAATCATCGTTTTGGTGTTAGAATCTTCTTTAGGCTATCACTGATGACTGCACTAGAAGTTTCGGCTTTTCTTTATATCTTATTCTAGATCTTTACATATAATACTAATTTACTTTATGTATACAAATCTAGTCAGTGTTATTATAATGTTAGCAGAAACAATGACATGTATTAAACATACATTTGAATTAACCTAAGAGGAATTTATATAGTGTGCATATGCGTGTGTATGTTGAGATTGGTGTGTTCCATACACTTTTGTGTATGAGTGTATTTGTATGTTTGAGTGAAAATGTGTTTTATCACTACATATTATAAAACACAGTCGCTTTCTCTGTCCCTATATCCCTATGTATGCTTAAATCTTTAAAACTACGCAATGGATTTTCATGCAGTTTTTTAATAGATAGAGTGATTGAAGATAAAGGTTTATATGTATAATAAAATCCATTAAATAGTGGAGAAATACTGTTATTTCCAAATTTAACGCGTGCGGGCCACGGGCAGTAATGAATAAATCAAAACTACTGGATCGATTTTAATAATTTTTTCAGTGAATGACATAGGCTATATATTATATACCCGTGCGAAGCCGGAGCGGGCCGCTAGTTTACAATACATGATAATAAATATCAAATGCCTATCCATTATGTCTGGTTTCTACTTGTTTGATGTTAATTGATGAATTAATTGATCTTGTTACACTTGATTTTGATATTCCAATTACCATATTCAAAATCTCTACTTCCCTACTAACATTCTAAATGAGAAAATAACACTTTAGCTGTCTGTTACGCTTTTTTTTACCACTGAACTGATTTTGATGAAATTTTGTACAGTGATAGACTAGAATCTGGGAATGGACATACCTTACCATATTTTTTGTCGCAAAAAGTGCTTCAAGGCAGTTAAATATGGAATGACAATTTGTTTGGGGAAGAGGTACAGGTTCGATCAAGACCCCTTGGGCTATTGTCATACCCACTCCAAGCAGAAGCTATATATATTTGGAGTGGAAATAGGAATATTAGTAATTACTTGAAAAACCTGATAAAAATTGTTACCGGCGTCGGGATGTGACGACCCCATCGCCCGCTGTTGGGATAACAGACGATGTTGTCACAGCAGAGATTATTCCACCAGTGCAATCAGTCACACTGGTGGTAGGTCTTTTGTTGCAAGAGGCCGGCTAGGTAGGTACCACCGCAGTGTCCAATATTCTGCCGCCAAATAGTAGTGCTTAGGCACTACTGTGTTCCGGTTTGAAGGGAAATTGAAAAGGAAGGGTACGCTAGTGAAATTACTGGGCGAACGACATTTAAGAACTAATATCTCGAGGTTGGCAACGCGCGAGTGGCACTTACTAATGGTGCTGCAAGCGCTCATAGGCTGCGGCAGCCACTTACCATCAGGTGGGCCGTATGCTTGTTTGCCAACTTCTAACATAAAAAAATACTACGGAGGTGAAGCCGCGGGCAGAAGCTAGTCTTGAATAAATATTCTTGATATAATATAGTCCCGAAACATTCTGCTTCCAAGTATTCATAAATCCTTGTTTTGTTTAAAGGGTATACTGTAATCCAGTTTGTAGTTCCCACGGTTATAAGCATTTGTGGAGGCTTGAGGCTCTAAAATATACTAGGTCTGTTTCATACATATAGGGCAGAACTTTAGATCGTCCTTTCACTGGATAGACTTAAACTGTTTCATAAAAAAGTGTTATTTGCAGTACACGCAGTAGCAAAATGTATGTAAATTATATTTTAAGGACCGATCAAGTGGAATCGGACATAAAGGATTCTATATCACCGTAGCATAGAAATATTATGTTTCTTAGGTGACTGTATTTTTCGAAAATTTCGACTATGTATCTGTTAAAGTTGAGATACATAGTCGATTTTTTTAAGGTTTTCCCAACACGCTACAGTATGGGTTTCTTCAAGGGAAGGTTGAAAAAGTTTTTAAGGGGTCGGCAACACGCATGCGATACCTCTGGGGTTGCAGGCGTCCATAGGCTACGGTGACCGCTTACCATCAGGCGGGCCGTACGCTTGTTTGCCACCATCGTGGTATAAAAACCGGAAAAAAGTTTTTGTAGAGGCAACAGAAATTGACATTCCGTGAAAAATTTAACTTTGTATCTAATAAGGACGGACTGACGGAAAGACAGACGGATGGACAGCGGCTTAGTTATAGGGTTCCGTTTGCACCCTTAAGTACGGAACCCTAAAAACAGAAATGATATGTAATACTATATCTATTTTTCCTATAACTCATTACAGTAAAAGCATTAGTTTTTTTTATAAATATATTACGCAAGTTAAAGTGCAATGGCTTGTTATCTGACGGTAGCTAGCCAGTTCGTTAGCCAGTAATAGGATTAGGTCGTCTAGTGGACATGTGTGGCATCTACGAGTCTACGTTACATTTGTCTGAATATACATTAGAATATATGCAAAATATGCTGTGTACATCAGTAATGGTTCCAAACCTCCCCAAAATTTGTTAGCTAGGAAGTCGTTTTGTTCAAATAATGCATTATTAGTGTCGAATTATAAAGTATAAATGCGGTCCAGCAAACTAATTTTATTGACCATTAACTTAGCAAATGTTATCATCCTCTCTAAGAAATACGGAACGAACTTAGTCACACACTAATTTGTTTTCATCTAAATTATTATGTATAGTTTTAGTTTTAGAGGATCAATGTTATTTTTGTTTTATTTAGTTTTATTTTGCATCATATTTAACGTTTATACTAGTTTATGGTTTTAAAATTTCATTTTAAGAGTGTGTTCCTTCTTTCTTTTTATTCAAAAGTGCTGTAAATACCTGTAGTGGTGTATCACACTGAAACTGCATGCCTGTGTATTTTATTCCGCTTTGCTGTTGTGAATATGCCGATGGTGTTTCTAATAAATAAAATAAAATAAATAAAAATAAATCCGTTCAATTTGGATGAAATTTGGGAAACATACAAATGATTACCTGGATTAACACATACCAGATAGTTTTACCATGGAATTTTTTAAAAAGTTTGTCATTACAAAGTCTCATTACAAAATAAGTGTGTGACTAAGTTCGTTCCGTATTTCTTAGAGAGGATGCTATAACATTTGCTAAGTTAACAGTCAATGCAATTAGTTAGCTATCGTTTATATGATTGAGTAACAATCATTTATTATAAAAGTAGGATAAACTAATGTGAACAAGTATTACTGTCTGTTCTGTCACAGCGCGTTCTATCTAAACGACGCACGACTCAGAGAAGTGGGACGAGTTCTCAGGCAAACTAACGAGTTAAAAACTAACTTTCCAGCAACTTGCGCCGTCCTTCCCTATGAATATAACTTACATGAATAGGAAAATGTTTTGTGCCATATGCCACCATTATCTTGATATTACATGCTTTTAGACCGAAGCGATTTAGTTTACATTATCGTTTTATGCTAATACTAGCTTTTGCCAGCGGTTTCGCCCGCATTGAAAAACCTTTCAAAACCAGATAAAGACCCTGGGTAAATACCGAGAATAATTTTAGAAGAAGGAAATGCCCAATGGCTACATATACTTTAACCGTAAACCGCCGGTTTCTTTTTTGTACAATGTATTTCTTATTAATACAAACTCATTTTCGTATTTATTATATTATTAGCGGACCCGGCCACGTTCTTGATAGCTGCGCTCCCTAACTGAGTCTAATTGTGAACAGAAGTGACATCGGTGAAAATATCGAATTACTAATATCACTATTAAAAATAGGCGTTGATGGTAGAAGGTGAAGTTTTAGGGTTATATGTATTTTTAATGGCACATCAAAAAATTAAAAAAGGGCGTGGTCTGTCTTTAAGAAATAGATAACAACCATTTCTCAGACCTACTGAATATACTCATAAAATTTCATGAAAATCGATCAAGAAGTTTCGGAGGAGTATGGTAACTAAAACTGACAACGAGAGTTTTATATATTAGATTTAGAATTGTTGATCGTATCTAAACAATTAGTTTAATCATTATGAATCATATTGATATTTCTCAAAGCGTGATACTTCTTAAGAGAAAAGGATTTGTGAAGATGTGTGATAAAAGAGCTTATTGAAATTGCCAATAGAACAAACAAAAGAGAGCAAACTTAATTTTCCACGTTATTTTATTATTCTTAGTACAAAATAAATGAATTCTGTTATCAGCCTTGTTTGTTGTAATATCATATTAAAATGAAGGCAATTACTTTTAATATAATTGAGTTTTCTTAATTTTAAGATCTTTTCATCACATTTATTTCTCCACTCTCTTGTTATAAATTAATTTTCGCCTAAATCTAAAAACATAATGGAAATAAGCTCGTATTGTTTACGTCCAATTCAAATTAAATTTGCTCTCCTAATATAATAAGAAATAAGAATAAAACGCTAGCTTCTGCCAGCAGCGACGCCACAATTATATTTCTTTATTATAAAGCTAAATGACTTATTCAATAATAATTAATTTACTGAGACCATGACCTTTCTAAGAGATTGGTCTACTCTTTTGGTGACGCGAGAGATGGCACTTATGTACCGTAGCGGTTAAACCTCACTGACGGTTTCTTGGGTACGATGTCAAAGGATATTTATACGGCAACGTGTATATATTTTAATTAATTCCACTATCCCACTTCCCACTAATATTATAAATGTGAAACTTTGGATGGACGGATGGATGAGTGCTTGTTACTCCTTCACACAAAAACTACTAATTTGCATGAAATCTGGAACACAGATAGTTTATAACCTGGAGTAACACATGAGATACTTTTTATCTCAAGATTTTGGTGGGATTATCAAAAAACGTACTACAGGGCGTATTCATTCGAAAATTTGTTTGAATGTTGTTACACTGTTGTTATTTTTTTTAAAGAATAATTATAAGTATTGCTTTTTCAAGGCATGACTAATATTTCTATTGCCACTCGAAATAAGCTCATAGCTTGCGCTAGAAGTGGGTGCGACAATAGCGCAAGGAGTTTAGAATCGCACCTACAACTCGCGCATGGACGCAGCGGCGTTCGGTGGTTCTACCGTTGAGCTTGTGGTTTGTGACGCTGTTACGCCATATTCACCTATTTTAAAAACATTTGTTTGTCTGACTTTTTGTCTGTATGATTCGGCTTATATTCGAAACGGCTGGACAGATTTGAATAAACAAATAATAATTCTATAGACTATAGCAGAGCCGGGAGCGTAGCTAGTTTTGAAGAGACTTAGAAAAAATCTTTTAAATTAGTATTTTACGTCTTAATTTCAAATTGTATTACTTTAAATTCGAGTAGGTATATAAAAGCACAATAATCGTGTTCTAATTACCTCGCAGTAATATTAAAATAATTGTTTCACCTTAACACACAGTAATTAACGCTGAAATTTTGTCTTTGAAGATTTTATCGCTACTATGTACAATTACTTTCGGAGTACGCCGTCTGAAATTTTCAACTAATTTCAAGCAATTTTTTTCAAATATTATGTTTGGTTTTAATGAAGGCTTTGAATTTTTGTACTTCGTTTAATCATGAGGTAATTATCAGAAATACAAATGCACAATTGATAATATTATAATGAAACTAGCTTTTTTCTATGAATTCACTTGTGTGGAAGAAGAATGATGTTTGCAAATGATTTTGAGAAGTCTTAATGTTATATTTATCTCACGCTTCCAATCTTCACGTAATTCTACGTCTTCGGCCTTCACGTCGTCAGCCTTCACGTCGTCAGCCTTCACGTCTGTGACAGTATGAATAAACTGTAAGAGTGGCGCCTATGTTGGTACGGGCTCTTTTATTTACGAAAACTGGATAGCTTTGTGGGATTAATGTCTTTCCTGCCGTCTCTGCCAGGTCCCGGTAGAAAGGGTAGGCCCCAGAAGTGCTTGCTGGGCGTGGTTCGTCTTTTTATTAGGGATGCTGAAGACCGTGCGAAGTGGAAACTAAAATATAAGAAAACGGCCCCGGGCTCTGAGGCCAACGTTCCGAAAGCAACCGGGATTTACGCTAAGATAAGAGACCAGTTTTAATTCTAATCATAGGCTTAGAACACAATTTCTTTTTAATCCACAGTACGTCTAAGTAGCTATTTCATGTTTAACGAAAAAGTGAAATAAATGGAACAGAATATAAAATGATTAGTCTTCGATTTTAAGTTAGATAAGCAACGTACATTTTTTTTCATTATAGTTATTTAAAAAAATTACTTATAGTGTTCAGATCATACTAAAAGAATTCTTCGTCTTCTTAAATATTACACTAATTGAAATTTATATCTATTTATTAGAAGGTTTCTATTCTAACAAATTAATAGTAATTTGTATTTAATATATTATATGCTATGACTATTATACGGCCCCGTTTATAATATAGATGTAGATTAGAGAAAGATAATAAAGCCTTGATTTAACAGGATCTAGTAGCCATGAAATCCAGTATAATAATGCACATACATAATCGAAGTTTCTGAATTATTGATATGGGACAAATTTCATGCCAGTTTACGTTAAAGGAATTGGGTTATACACATAGCGCAGGCGTGCACATCAATCAAATTCTTGGCTTATCACAAAATCGTGGCTATGTTTGAAAGTGCGTGGTCGGCTGTGGAGATTTTAAGTCTTCGCATAATTTAATGGTTTGTATCGTTAATATTTACGGCTTCATGTAAATGTAATATAAAGATAAAATTTTATAAATTGCTATTTAAGTGTTTATGTAAATGCCATCCATACTAATTGAATATTTTATTTATTTTAGTAGTAAAAGTATTTTTGGAATAGCGTGCTTATTATAAGTAAATATATTGTTCGCGGATTTGGAAATAAACACCTGATGGCCCTAAATAAGACTTTATTGAGATCTAGATTACACAACAGAATTTCACAAATCATAGGTCTAAATCACATGTTAATCGTAGTCCAAAAGAATAGCCGAGGTCACTAATTATCGCACTTGTTCACTGGTATCACTTGTAGTTTCTTCGCTTCTTGCTCAGAACTGAATGACTCAGTCGACGCTTCGGGTCACTTCTATAGCGCAGGACACGGGTTCGAGAAAGTTCCGTCTGCGGAATGATATACGGCACTTTTCGAGAACACAACTTTGTCGAACGAAGCAAACAGACAGAAAGGGTAGCAAGCGATTTTGAACCTTATACCCCGGTAATAAGGTTCACCGTAACAATATATATAATATACTAACTGCGCCCGTGGTTGTGCTCGCTTGGTGTACCAACTTTTCTTCATAGCAGGAAACCCTAATTCTTCTTCTAAAATAAAAGTATCTTCAATTACTCTTTATAACAACAGCTATGTGCCAGTGAAAAAATATAGAACAAAAGAGACAGACGGGCAAAAAAACGACGACGACGTTGTGGCGCAGCGGTAGCCAACCTGCCTTTAACGCCACAGGTCGCGGGTTCGATTCCCGCTCGGAGCATAATATGTTTGTATTGACCATGCAAGCATATTTTCCGGTCTGGGTGTATTTGTTCTTGTCCTTGTGTATGATTCCGGACCTCCGACACAGGATATCACTATCCTAATGGGGCCGTTGATTGTGTAGCGTTTATGTAAGTATCGTATATACTTTCATATACATTGAGTGAAAAGCTATTAGTTTCGAATTACAAACAGACAATTCAATTTTATTTATTTGTATAGATATAGATAATATAGTTCCCTTATAACCTTGGTAATTGTAATATGTAATCTACATCAGTTATGCTTTATTTTGCCATATCGACTCGTTATATTCAACCAAATTTAAATGTTCATATATGGTTCATGAGACTGATAGTCTATTAAAATATCTTACGATTTCTTGAGAAGATAAAGTGGGTCTTTGTTTTCGTTTTATTTTTCATCTTACATCGTAACACGATTATTTCCCCAAAATGAAGTTATAATTTCTCCCTTGATATAAAAAGTTTTATACAGCGGTAACATTTTCACTCAAAAACAGTAACATTATGGAACATTATAATAACATTTCGAAACTCAGTGTTCTTTTTTATAATCAAGGAAATGGCAACCTTTTTATGCAGTCGAAGGAATATTTCTTTGGAAAAGCTCATTTACAGTTATTGTTTTTCAAAGTTTTAACTTACTTTGAAAAACCTTTAATTTACTTTCACTTTGTGTAAAGAGGAATACAAAGTGATCATTTGCAGTGCATCCAATGTTCTTGTTAACTTTTAAATTGTACGCTTTTGTGGGCGTTTTATTATGGTCTTATATTTTACGAGGAAAGTTTGTTGGGGGAATTGTAAGAGTTAATGTCAAAGTGATTTATGATTAATGAATAAATTGTATAAAACACCATTGTTGTAGATAGCGAGTTTGTTTTCGATTCCATAATTGCGGGTTCTATTCCCGCTCAGGCTGATGTTTGCTTTGATTTTACAAATATCTGTTTCGGTCTGGGCGTTTGTCCGTGTGGGTCCCCCTACCGCGCCTCGGAGAGCACGTTAAGCTGTCGGTCCCAATTGTTATTTCTTAACATCTGATAATAATCGTTAACTCTTAATCAGTATATGCTCTTGTCGAATGAGTTACTGGTTCGCCCTTTGGTTTGCGGAGGTCAGATGGCAATCTCTCTGTGTAAAAAGTACCAACCTGTCAAATCCGGACAAGAGTAATAAGCAGACCGTGGGTAAATACTCGTATAGTATCAGGAATTATGCTAGGCAAAAGAAGAATAAATTGCATAGAAATAAAGGTTTTTTAAAAGGATCGTTTCCTACTAGTAGTAATTCGGCTGTAAAAGATGTTACGTATTTTACTATGTTTTGGAGATTTGTAGTTTACTGGGGCATTTTCGCGTTTCTTTGTTTGTGTTTGTATGTGTGTTTGGTCTAAAATAACTTGTCGATTTAATGATACAGTCGTCACGTGACTTGGTATAGAAATATCTTATTGATCAAAACATTACTTCACATATTGGTACTTATATTTTTGTAGCAAATAAGATAATAATAATAATAATAAGAAAAATACTTTATTGTACACCAAAAACAAAACAAATAGACATACAGACACGGAGAGAAAGAACAAAATTATGTACAAGTGGGCGGTCTTATCGCTAACAAGCGATCTCTTCCAGACATATATTTCATATAATCTATCATTATAAGATATAATTAAATTTGTTTTATAATTTTTGAACAAAAGCTTTGAGTTATTTTTGTACTTTCTACATTATTAAAACAAAAAATTTGAATTCTTTCATGTAATACAGACCGTTTTTTAACGATACCATACCTCGTAAATTATTAAGACCAATACGTATTTGGTATTTCTATCAGTATTCAGCTAAGCTCATATGGTCTATGGAGGAATAATATATCCGTATATATTATATACACATCACATATAGTGTAAGTTATTGAATACCAAATAAATAGCTATGATATCAATTTGCATTTGGATTTGGATGAAATTTGACAATCTATATATGTACTAGCGGGCCCGGCAGACGTTGTCCTGCCTCGAAAAAAATCTGGGACCCGATAGTAGCGCCCTCTACCCGGTGAAAGTTTTTGATTGACTAATAAGGCTATTAAAAAACAGGGGTTGGTGATAAAAAGTGAAAATTTAGGGTCGTATGTATTTTTCAATGCCACATAATAAAAAAATAAAAATAAAAATTTTATCCAAAAAGTAATAAAAATATTTTGGGGTGGACACCACTTATCACTGAGGGGTTTGAAAAATAAATAGTAGCCGATTCTCAAACTTACTGAATATGCATAAAAAACTCATAAGAATCGGTCACGCCGTTTCGGAGGAGTATGGGAACGAACATTGTGACACGAGAATTTTATATATTAGAAATATAGATTGTTAACTGGATTGAAACATAGGATACTTTTGATCCCGGAAAATGTTAAATAATTAACAAAAAACAAACTACAAGATTTGAATTTCTATATAGAAGGCTATACACAATACGCTATACTAAAAAGTTTGTTATTAGTTGTCTAAGAGTAAGCTTGGATGTTATTATTGAAGTATTCTTTGTGTCTTGTGAATTACACTTAAGGAGAACAAACGCCTGTCCAAAGAAACGTCTGTTTTGATAGGACAAAGCGGAAACTGGGACGGGATAGACCATTTTCTTCTCTCGTGTGTATTTGTGTTTATTACTTTCGCTATTGCGGAAAATTTTACGACTGTCTTCGCTGTTTGTGGTTAATGTTGAGATTTATTTTTCCGTTATTATTTAATGTAGCGTTTCTTCATATAACCGCGTCTTATGTTTTAACGAATACAATAAAAGATCTTATTGCCTTCAATAAAGTTTTACTTTTCTTTCATTAGTGATGTATTCTTTTTACGATTAGTGTTTGAAGTTTATTTGTATGTAATAAATAAGAAGTATCTGTTTCTTTTTCGGAGAATTTTCTCCAATTTCCGTACTTATATTTACAACGTTTAATTTTTAAAAGATTGTGAATAGATTTAAAATCTGTAAAGTTAGCAGAGCTAGAAGTGGCAGAGCTATGCTTATTACAGTACAAATGACTCTCACAGATAATTTGCGTAAAGTAACAGAGCACTGTTGCGTTGTGTTTGACGACGTTGTGGCGCAGCGGTAGCGAACCTGCCTTAAACGCCACAGGTCGCGGGTTCGATTCCCGGTCGGAGCATAATATGTTTGTATTGTCCATGCAAGCATATTTTCCGGTCTGGGTGTATTTGTCCTTGTCATTGTGAATGTTTCCGGACCCCCGACACAGGATATTACTATCCTAATGGGGGCCGTTGAGTGTGCAGCGTTTATTTATTTATTTATTATTTATTTATTTGTGCTACGAGTAATAACGCCGGAGGCCCAATCTCTCACACCCACTTTTCCTTTACTTTTTCACTTTCATGCCTCCTCCTATCTTTCGGGTCGGCAACACGCATAGTATCCCTTATACTTCGAGTATACAAGCGCTTGTAGGTTGCATATGGTTTTAGGGACACCAATGCACAAACGAGTCTGAGAAAATTTATCTATGTAGAGGCAACGACGTGTGAAATGCCTCCAACACAACGGGAGGATCCTCGACAAGGCTGGTGATATTGCCTGGCGGGTCGAAGCCAGGGCCGAAGCCCGACGACCTACGTTGGAAAGTTGTATGTGAAGGTTATGAGCGTAGGAAACTGATAGCGCGATTTAGGATTGTGACGCTCATTGGTCGTTCATATCGTTCATATCGTAGTATGCTATATAGTTGTCGCTGTAGCTTGATATGACATGTGACCATCTTGTCTTTCTATCGAGTTACGTTGTGTTGCATGTAGATGTCGCTACAATTTATATGAATAGGTCAGTCCATATAATAAGCTATAATTTCTAATTCCCCGCGGGTAAATTCTTAGGCTTAAGGTGATATCATAACGTAACGAAAAATCTCATTAGGCACATTCCATAGAATACTCTTTCTTTGTTAGTATTTCATTCATCTAGCTACACATGCTGTATATCAAATACAATAAAAAATAAACTGTATAAATTTCACTGTATTCCAATTTTTGCAGAGCGGCCACATGTTGCCAGCAAATACGATTGTATTTTCTGGCAACGCGGACTGTCGCTATTGGGATATCTTTGTAACCGACTTTAAAAAAACAAGAATGCTATATATACATACAATTAACCTCATAATTTTTTTTTTGTTCTTCTTGTACGTAATTCGATAACTTTTTTTACGAACTGTTTTGATGAATATTTATGTTTATAATATCTGTTTCAGTATGGGCATTTATCCTTATGGCACACTGTGTCTAGGCCCCGGTTTTTATGACATAGCATCTAAAAATAATCGTTAGCCTTAATAGGTAATTTACCCTTAAGGTTGCGGAGGTCAGATGGCAATCGCTCTGTTCAAAAATTAGAAACCTGTCATATCCGGATAAGAGTAATAAGTAGATCCTGAGCAAATATCGGAAATAACGTCACGAAAAAGAATTGAGATATGGAAAGACACTATATTCCAGTGTTTATTGTATTAATATTGTTTTAGTGTAAAGGTTGTTGCTGTTCAGTTGGTATTCATTATTTTCGCATGTAAAAACAGAAATATCTTTACAAACGCACTTTTATTACAAAATACTTCAAAAATATTTCACAATTGAATACCGACAGCTATACCGGATTGCGGCTGTTAAAACTTCGGTACTCTTTTGAATTGATGAATTTTACCTTTTTTTTTGTTATATATATTTTAAACGTATGTTGGTGGTTACGTATGTAAACGTATGTAGGACTACCTGAAATAATAAAAAAACAAAAATTCTTCAATTGAATTTATCTATCTACTTGTAATAATAGAATTATGATAATATGCCATCATTATGTAATTCGTATCTAAATAATAATAATTTCCAATAAAATAAATTATTAAATGAAACAAAAAACCCAGCTGCATTAATAATAATTCCTAAAAAGCTAAAATCAAGCTCTATAATGCCTACTATAATATAAATATTACTTTAATGTTTGTAAAGGTACTGCAGACGGGGACAAGCATTGACATAAAACATAATAATTATAATTGTCCGTAATTTAAGCATTTCCCTCTAAACTCCATCATCCATTTACAAATTAATTGATCGGCTTGTTATTAATTATTATTAATGCAGTTGGGTTTTTTGTTTAATTTAATAATTTATTTTATTTCAAACTTTTTAGTTACATAATTAATAATTGATTAAGTAACTATATTTTTTTGATGTTACAAGTTGGCAAGCAAGCATACGGCCCACCTGATGGTAAGCGGTTGTCGTAGCCTTTGAACGCGCGCAAGACCATAAGTATTAGTTATTGGTTCTTGAATACCCTTTGCCCAGTAATTTCACTAGCCTACAGTGCCCCTCAAACCGGAATACAGTAATGCCTATTTGATACTGCGGTCTATACATATGTATACTATATATAAAGGAGAAGATCTATATATGTATATAAAAAGAGCAGACCTGCATTAATTATAAACGCCAAGCCTAAGCTCTTCGACCTGAAAATCGTTTTTTTTTGTTGGTGTTACTTTTAAAACTTAAACTAGCACTAGCAAGATAGTATTTTTGAAATTCAAGGTGTTAAAAGTTTGCTTGGAAGTACAACATTTTTGAAACTAGAAGCCCACATGCTTCTAGTTTGTTTTTTGGGAAACTATTAACATTGAAGAAGCACGTGTTTTAACAATTCCATAAATCCTACCCTGAAGATGTAAAACTTTATATTTTTCTTCTACTACCTAATTAAATTACATGATTAAGAATCGAACAATACTTTTATAATAATATACTGTGCATATTCCTATATTTTAACAAAAAAAAATTGTGTACCTAATTATACAATACATTGAATAGCATTATATATAATAGTTCTGCGCTTTAGAAGTTTAATTATTTCATTAATCTACCTATTTATATAATTATTCCGTATTTTTTATAGAAAATGCTTTAATTATATAATTCAAAAGAAAGAATAACATTATAAGTGGAATTGGCGAACACATGCAAAAAAAAAATCAAACTTCAATCATCGATATCTCGAAAACTAAGCAATATATCGAAAATTTGTATAGCTACTTTTCATCTTATTTTATTGAGTTCTATAAGAAACCATTATCAGATTTTGGCTCTATACAAACTGTGATATTCCACGTTGACTATCTTTGCTCCTACGGAACCCATATTAAAATAATGTACCCTATGTCACTCTCACAACTGAGACGAATATAATGATACCCAATAAGTTGAATTCCGTCCAAGGGTTTAGCCTGTAGAGTGTCACAAAGAAATAGACATACATACATACCCTCGAAAAACAATTACCCTCCGGCAGTCGGGTAACAAACAAAAATTCTTCAATTGAATTTATCTATCTACTTGTAATAATAGAATTATTATAATATCAGGTGAGTCTCCTGGCCGTTTGCCCCCTCTTACATAAAAAAAAAATGACATCATTATGTAATTCGTAGACCCTAAAAAAAAATACCGAGCAAAGCTCGGTCATCCAGGCACTATTATTATAATATAATTTATATTTTACTATAAAATTCCCACTCTTCTCTGTTCCTTCTTGGGTTGCCCTGCTTTTCTTTCATTGATCGGCTATGATGATCGACGACCGTTGTAGCGTGTGGTAGTGAGGCTTTTAGCCTCAACTGTCGCGGGTTCAATTTTAACCTTTGGTCTTAGACAGAGAAAGAACCTTCGGTATACAAAAAACATGAAGGAGAAAAAAGAGTCTTTATTTTTGGTTTATTGTCGTAGGGATGGTGAAAGTCAAATAAAGCTTTTAGTAGGAGCTTAAATTGTTATAAAATTCTATATTATGTTTGAAATTTACTATTCAGAGAGCATTAGGTAGAAAAAATATTTGTTAATTTTGTAGTATTAAAAATTCATTGCCTAAAAGACTATATAAAATACTTGCTTTAAGTTGGTTGTAAAACTAAAAGAACTCCGTAATAAAGTACTTTGTTTATTTTTAGTCCAATAGCAGGTTTTATTAGAGTCGTAAGCTCAATTGATACATTAAGCATTCCCGATGGCCATCTGCTTAGGGTTGGCCGCTAAAGGTCGCCATAGCCGCGTGCCTTCTCAACCATAAAAAATACCTATATAAAATGTTATTACCACCAGTAATGTGTAGTAAATGATAGTATTAAATAATGTTTTTATAAAGCACTAAAGTATATGATTTACATTTATGTATATTAATAGAGCATTTAGTGGCTCAACCGTGGAAGATCCATCTATGCAGAAAATATCGACGTTCTATTTCTTTTCATAACATGGCCCTAATGGCCTCGACAGCGTCACTTCGGTGAGTGTTGAGACCCCATCGTGACTTGTTGAAGTTAAATTCGTCTATCTGATGGCCTGACTCGACGGACTGGCTTAGCGACGTGCCTTAGCGATGTGCGAAACAAGGACCTCGTCTTCGCCGGTGATGGTGTTATGTCTATGCTGTGTATTAGTGATTGTCTAACCCTTTCTTATTGGCAGGATGTTTTTAGGATCCCTATATTATTCGGTTAGTACATACTATTTAGTGTGGTTCAATTAGTATCATTAAATGGCTGGAATATTTAACTTTCAACCAATTTCTCACTTTTTTCTCCTATTTCTGGCATACGACTACTCATCTCTACTTGCAATGTATAGCTATGCTTCTAACAAAACTTGCAAATAGGTTACGGTAAATGATTTTATAAAGCTAGCCTAGCGCTTGTTTCGCTACATTTGTATTATAAAAGAGAGTCTAAATGTAAACAAATCTATTATGCAAGCAGTTAAAATTCTGTTAAAAATGCTAAACGTGAAAGGTACTAAATAACTAGGTTACTTAATACGAGTCGGCGGTTACGATATGCGTACAAAAACATTAGGGAATAAATTCATACATAGCTAATACAGTGGGAATTTAATAACTATTTTTAGTTTATAGGGTTCCGTACCCAAGAGAACCACCAGAACCTCATTACTAAGCCTAAAAATCTATTCAGCATTGAAGATACGGTTTTCCTTACTGATACAAAATTCTAAGCGCACCGATTCCGGGAAAAGGCTAAAAATATATATTTGATGTATAGAAAAAACTGTGTGAATTGTCAGAACAGATCAGTTACCGATGACGTCGTAAGACGAAAAGGAAAACTAATGTCAGCAGAATATCCAAAGGCTATTGAGATGGGTCGAAATGTTTCTGAAGTATTACTTGGTAAAATAAATTTGTACATTTATTTCTAAATATAATAATAAATATATAATAAACGCTACACACTCAATGGCCCCCATTAGGATAGTGATATCCTGTGTCGGGGTCCGGAAACATTCACAATGACAAGGACAAATACACCCAGACCGGAAAATATGCTTGCATGGTCAATACAAACATGTTATGCTCCGAGCAGGAATCGAACCTGCGACCTGTGGCGTTTAAGGCAGGTTCGCTACCGCTGCGCCACAACGTCGTCATCTTGAGTCATATCTTGAGTTTTGAATTGTTTGCTGTTGAAACTTGTATATTTTATGTAACATATATTAATCACAAGTCTAGTGAACAATTGTAGGAGTTTTAGCTTCTTTTCCTTCTGCTTAAGAAGGAAAAAAAGCTTTTGCCTTGCACTGTATATTGTAAACTTTTTCTCATCAATTCTAACGCATATTCTTTAATAACTTTTTGAATATAAACATAGATATGTTAAATTAAAAAATAATACTCGTAACACCCGCTGTTGACGTTAACGCCATAAGTGTTTTCACCACATTTTTTTACCATAACGAGTTGAAGAGAATAAAACGTCATGTTCCTAAAAGCGATTCTTTATTGGTTTAAGTGGTCTCTGGAATGGCTACAGTTTGATTTGTGTTCTCATGTCAAGGCTTTGTTTCAAATATCGGCAAACGAATCACGTTTTTAGTTATACGTGTGCCGAATGGAAATCTAACGTTTTCAATATTTTTTTCTTATAAAGCGAATGAAATATAGTCCGTCCATTGATTCTGGTGACCTGGTTGTTTTGTTTTATCGAGTTTTCTGATTACTTTTAAAGTTATTCTTACTTTTTGCTTTATTAGTCGGACGAATTTCGCTTTTGAAGAGGGAAAAAACGGTTTTTGGTTGAGATATTTTTTAAAATATTTAGAGTTATTATTTTTGGAATAAAATGTAACATAGTTATAAGAGGTGAATTGTAAGAACACGGATATGGTTATTGTCCACTTTTAATAGTGAACATAAAATTAGAAAATGAAAGTGTATATGGGGAAACAATTTATATTGCATTAAAAGTGCCGTAAAATATTTATTAACGTGGGCCAAGCCATTTGCAAAAGCTAGTATTAAACAAATTTACGAGATATAAAATGAAAATGTTCTTCACTTTTTTCAGAAGTAGTCTTGTAAATAGGCCACTGGCCTCGACAGCGTCACAGCGTTCTTGTTTCACTATCTTACGAGCTTCGGAAACTTTACTGTTATAAAACAAATATATATTTAATTTACATAGAAGTAGTTAATTCTTTGTTCTATATTTATTTTAACACTTAATTGTACACCACAAAAAAAAACACACACACACACATATGAACAAATTTAAATTTGCACAAAAGACGGTCTTGTCGCTTAGAAGCGATCTCTTCTAGACAACCTTAGGGATAGGAGATCGCATGAAATGGTGGGCGGTGTTGATATAAAATAAACATACAAACAAATAACTACATTCTATTATTTAAACAAAATACACACGATAAATAATAATAAACTAATATATATTTAATATAAACTAATAAATATAAAAATCATATAACGGAGATCAAATTGTTATCAGTCTATAGTAGAACGATTTGCCTTATCTAGATAAATAAAATTGAAGTGTCTATGATACAAAATTAACAGCATTTCACTAAATGCAAATGAATGTATATACGGTACTTACATAAACAAACGATTTTTAATTTTTTTTTGTTTTTGTAAATAAAAATCGTCTTTTTCTCTGCTTGCTCCGGCTAGTGTCTGACACGACTGGGCTGGTTTGAACGGGTTTTTCACTCACAGATAGCTGGTTTTATTAGGAATAACATATTTTTTTAGAAAAAGAATTAAGGTTTCGTGCAATAAAGACATTTGCTCCACGCGAGCGGAGCCGTAGGCATACCTAGTATATTATAAAAATATTATTATCATAAATTACACACCACTACACAAAGTAACATCAGCCGTTCGATCACGAAGTGTCAGGAACGCATTCATCCGATGGCCACAGAATAATTTATGTGAAAGTATATTTTAATTAGTTCAATATCTGTCCCACACTGTTGTAGGCTTTGTGGAATAAAATAACACAATGATTAATTAAAGAGAAACACGAATGCACAGAGTAAATAATAAAGTCCTGTTTACCCACTAAAGTGATTTCAAAATTCTAAATAGCCATTTAACATTAAATTATACATATATGTATGTACTTATCAATATACTTTTAGTCAAATTAGTGCATTGTTAAAACATTTAACTTTGCTTGTGTTGTGATAAGGTATTTTCTTCTTTTTCCTAGCACTATCAAATGTCAAATGGCAATCGCTCTGTGTAAAAACCAGTCTGATCAGACCAGACCCGGCAAATCTGGATAAGAGTAATAAGTAGACCCTGGGCAAAATACTGGGATAAATGCTAGAAAGAAGATTATAATACGTACATGTATATTCGAAAGTCCATTAAGAGCTGTCGGGTAGTAATAGTTTCAACTAAAATTTTCGACTTGAATAAAGCTAATTGCTAAAAGCCTTATATTCGTTACGAGTCGACTTCGCCCGCGCTCAATTAGTTAGAGTAGTTAGTACATTTTTCACCTTCTAAAGATCGTATCGGCTTAAAATATATCTTGCTACTCGATTATAATTCAACAAGAAACCGGCTTTGTAAGATTATATTTAGATTTAAGTCCCTCGAAAAGTATAATTAATTTTCTTTAAGTACTTTCACGAACTTCTAATATTTTCCAGACGATTACTACTGTGATTATTATTCTAAACCAGACTTTAATTTTACTTAAAGCGTACCTCTTACTGCCGTCGACCTCAACGGCAAATTTAAATAAGTTTTCCAATTAGAGTTACTTGGAGATTACCTAGACCGAGAAGAACTTTCGTTATAAATGGTCATTAAGCCTACAACCTCTGATGTCTTTCATTGTTTTAGATAGATACTACAATATTCATGATATTATGTTTTAGTAAAGTAGGGATTGTAGGGATGTGAGCAATGAGGAGACGACTTGGTTCTTTGACGTCTTTATTATGACTGTTCTTTAATACAATTGTTGGTGGGAAGCATACATACACTACACCTCCCATGGTAATTACACATTACATGGTTATTACAGAAGCATACATACACTACACCTCCCATGGTAATTAAAAAAAATATGGATAACAGTATTTTTTTGAACATTGGATTGTGATTTTTTTCTGCACGAGCATATCTTGTTTTTTTTTTTTTTTTTTTTTTTATTTGGAAAGTAGGGCAGATGACTCTACTCCACCTGATGGTAAGTGGAAATAAAGTCCAAACGCGAGGGCGGCTAACAGAGTTGCGGAATGCAACCGTGTTAGCCACCCTTGCCCTGCCTACCCGCAAGATGCCTCTTCACGCCTCGTTTGAAGGAGCCCAGATTGTAAGAAGGAGGGAACACGTGAGCCGTGAGTTGTTTCAATTCATTTTATACGAGTAAGCTTACATCTTGGAATCCGACGAGCAGCTGACCGTTTTCGGCAGGGTCGTCATGTAGGGAAGCGAGCAATGAGGAGACGACTTGGTTCTTTGACGTCTTTATTATGACTGTTTTCTAATACAATTGTTGGTGGGAGGCATACATACACTACAGGGTTTACACGTGGCTCGATCTAGTAGAATAAAATATTACTTGGGGATAAGTGAGAAATAGTTAAAGTATAATGTTTACAGTAACATTGGCGATATTGAGTTGCCATTTAAAATAAGGTGGGAAGAATGAGGAGGTATAAAAGAAGCAAGGAAATTGGGACTCTTGCTCACTTTTTGTATTGTACCATTATATATATATGTAAGTATGTGTATAATTATATAGTCTGTGTACCGATCTTTATATAATCTTATATCTTTAAACGAGCAATTCTTGTATATATATATAAATGGGATCTCGGAAACGATTATCATGAAATTTTATATGCAGAGGTTTTCGGGGGCGATAAATCGATCTTGCTAGGGTTTATACTTAGAGAATGTGGTTTTATTAGTATTTTCAGGCTGTTGACACGTCATCTATTATCAACAAAATAAATTAGAAATATCAAAACGTGTAGAGAAATAATATGATTAAAAAATATTTAGGTAAGATTAAATAAGTAGATTAAGAAAGCGTTGCTAAAAATTTAAAAACATGTAAAAAAATAATATGCAAAAAAAAATTTGAGCAAAGCTCGGTCATCCAGGTACTACGTGTTTAAACATTTTAGTGTATTGTAAGATAACGTG
The DNA here is from genome assembly GCA_023373885.1 of Hestina assimilis. Classification (NCBI taxonomy): domain Eukaryota; kingdom Metazoa; phylum Arthropoda; class Insecta; order Lepidoptera; family Nymphalidae; genus Hestina; species Hestina assimilis. Next base: position 13,883,966 of record CM041747.1, on the reverse strand, counting down.
CTATATAAGTTGTATGTTGGGTAGGGAAGATCCTTGATTCTTGGTTCAAATGAAGACGAGGTCATTGTTGGTACGATACGGAAAGACTTCAGTCGAACTACTCATAATTAATAAGGTTTAATTTCTAAAGGTCATATCCCCAGTTAATTTGTTGACAATTAGACTAAATAATAAACGAGATATAATGGTTCATGGCTATGTGATAAAGTGTAATTATAGGAGAGTCATAAAATAATGAAATCGGGAAAAACAACTTAATAATGGACACGAAAACAATGCGGATGCTGTTATCGCGAGTAATTATTTCTTATACTTTAACGAGTTCCGTTCTTTATTATCGGGATCCCTAATGAGATTATCACAAAAATCTCTCGGGTCTACTATATCCATCCCAAATTTATCAAGATATCATACATATGAAATATATAAAAATTCAGACAAATTGTTAAAGTCTTCTTTTTGTCAGTTGATTAAAAATAATAACTGTTATTAGTGCGATGAAATTAAATGAAAATGCAGGACTTAGGCTGCGTTTCCACTTGAGATGTGCGAGGGTGTAGCAAGCGATGAGTTTGTTAAGAACCAATAGAATCGCTTCATTCCCCTAGCCTCGCTCCGATAAGCCTTTTTCACAGCAGTTGCGTTGGCGCTACGCATATTCCCACATCTCTGGTGGAATCGTAGCCTTATAGTTTTGTCACTTTAATTAACTTCCAACAATGAATATAATAAATAAATGAAAAATAAAGGTTAATAAAAGACAAAATGAACACAATGACATTAATATTTTTAAAACTAATTTGAACTTAAAACCACACTTCAAATATTGCAGTAGGTATGTTATAAACTATCAAAGTTCAATGGAAGAACCATATAATATTTACGTATGCTTAAAAATGTAGAATATCTATCATGTATGCGATATGATATATCATGCCCTTAGTATATCACATTCATTTGATTAGTTGTTCCGTGTTTAAAGCGAGGGGCAGAAGTGGGTATTTACCGTACTTATGTTTGCTTCGTAATGGACGTTATCCTTGTGGGTATTCCACACATGTTTTGGAGAGCATTTTAAGTCACGGTTAGCATAACTAAACATCATATCACGTGATATACCTCCAACTCAAAGAGGATACTCTCGATCACGCGGGTGTTATAGCCTGACGGGCCGCGGCCCAACGACTTACGTTGGGAAGTTGTATATCTGGAGGCACAGCAGTGCCCACTTAGCAGTTTTACGACACTAAAGTATTTGAATGAGTAGAATATGTTACTGTACAAATGTCAACTTTCAGGCATATATATATATATTTTTTATGTTACAAGTTGGCAAACAAGCATACGGCCCACCTGATGGTAAGTGGTTGCCGTAGCCTATGAGCGCTTGCAGCCCCATTAGTAAGTGCCACTCACGCATTGCCAACTTCGAGATATTAGTTCTTAAATATCGTCCGCCCAGTAATTTCACTAGCGTACAGTGCCCTTCAAACCGGAACACAGTAGTGCCTAAGCACCACTATTTGGCGGCAGAATATTTGACACTGCGGTGGTACCTACCTAGCCGGCCTCTTGCAACAAAAGACCTACCACCAGTGTGACTGATTGCACTGGTGGAATAATCACTGCTGTGACAGAGGTTATCCCAACAGCGGACGATGGGGTCGTCACATCCCGACGCCGGTAATACATGAGATCTCACCACTTTTTGTAGTAGAAGAGCTGTGAGACTTTGTGAGACTTGGATTTTTTACATTTTGTGTTTTTGATGGGATATTACTTTACTAGCATAGAACACTTTGATAGTGCGATTCAGTTTGTGTTGATCTTGCTCGTCAATATTGTTGCGTAGTAAGCCATCTAGATGTCGCTGTAACTAACTGTAGTTTGATGAGGAATTGTGACGATCTTTGTCTTTATATCGCGTCGTGTTGCGTTGCGCTGTGTGTAGATTTCGCTACAGCTAGTCTGTATTTATCTAATAACAAACTGGTTTGCCTTTAAAACATTTTATAATGTTGCGAAAGTCAAATGAATGGATAGATTAGAAAAAAAATGCTAATGAGAAGAAATATAGAAAGTGCACAAACTTTATTACATTACATTATTATTTTCTATATGTTTTTAGTATACGGACGAAGCAACGCATTCAATAGGAGCGCGCTGTCTGTAAACTTTTTCTCCGACTTTATTCTCTAATACTGTTAATGCTCGGCTCCTATAAATAAAAGAACAACTTTTAATGTAGTAACTTGGCTCATTAATCATCTTTGCGCAACGTTGAATGCCTCGTGTATGAGCTTCGGCCGTGCAGGGTTCTTTTCAACGGAAGTTAAATTATATGTAAAATTCTGAACTATGGAAGTAGAGTTGTAAATAAAATGTTACATAAGTTGTGTATATTTAATGTTTATACCTTTTGTGCCATGATGATGACCGTTGTGGCGTGTTGGTAGCGAGGCTACTTAAAGTTTCGTTTGCCACGGGTTTGATTGTCGGTCGGGGCGGATATTTGTATTTGAATTAAAAATATCGGTCTCGGTCTGGGCGTTTGTCCTTGTAGGTCTCCCCACCGTGCCTCGGAGAGCACGTTAAGTTATCTGTCCCGGTTGTTATCATAACATCTGATAAAAATCGTTAATTCTTGATAGGTAGTTTGCTTGGATAAGTCCAATGTATTACTGGTTCACCTTTTAGGTTTCAGATGACAATCGCTCTGTGTAATAACTAGTAACTCGTCAAATCCGGATAAGAGTATAAGCAGACCCTGGGTAAATACCAGGAATAATGTTAGCAAGAAGAAAGCAGGTAGGTTAACTTTGGAAGGCTAAGTTTATATTCGATGACGAAAGGTAAGGTAGGGTATAATTATTTTAATCCTTATAAATTAAGAAATAAATGTAAATAAATTATAGTCTTCTTGAGCGAAGCCATAAGGAGTGTGAGTCTTGTAATAAAGTGAAACAATTTTCAACAAACAAAAACCACAACCGAGAAAAAAGCCATTTTAACACAAAATATATCATAAACGTATAAATAATCATAATCCTTACTTCGTGCCGATCATGAAGTCTCGTTCAATTTTATAGGAAACTGGAAATTATATTGTCAGTTTTAGGCCGTCTTATTTACTTTTCCATGAGGATAAGTTTTATCTTCGCGTACATAATTACAAGGGTTCTTCAACCTTAGGGTAGTTGTGTACAAAAGGGATTTTTTGATAAGACCATTTTTTCATAAGAAGAATTTTAAACATTCATAAAAGATGAATGTTTAAAATTTCATAATCTCGCCTTCTTTTTTTGATGAATTCTGATCTATTTCGATTTAGAAAATTATACTATGAAGTTTTAAAAAATGTTCCGAAATATGTAAGTTGCCATCAAAAGAAATAATGTATGCACCGATGGCCCAATCACCCCCTTCCTTCCCTCTTAGCCCTTGGGTTGGCAACGCGCATGTGATACTTCAAGTATCGTTAGCTTACCATTAGGTGGATACGGTCCGCCTGTTTACCAACCGTCATAAAATAAAAAAATAAAAAGTTATACATTGAATATATTTATGAAAAATATTCAAAAGACCAGCAAAGTGCCTGTCGGGCTCGCAACAACTGATTCTGTAGCACAGTAGTATAAAAATATATTCTCTCTAGGAACCACCTTTAATTTGAAATTAAATTTGTTTTATTTTTTGTTATCATAACGGCTATAGAAATACACAAACTATGCAAATTCCAACTATGTGTCTATTACAGTTCATGAGTTACAGACAGAAACGTCAAAAATATTAAGTATCTTGTATGTTTGGCTCCCTTTATTATTAAATTTTATTTTATTTTAACTTAACAATTTTTTATTTTATTTTATGTTAAGCTATAGGTGACTTTACCACCAAGTCGGCCATGCGTCACTGTACCACCTGAGTATACAAAAGTCTTTTATTTATTAACTGGGCTCATCTTATTTCCAGTAATAAAGTAGGAACCAAACAGTTGCGACAGAATAACTATTTGTCACTGTTATTTTCTAGATAGCACCATTACGAAGCAATTATAAGGAGTTATAAATGAGAGTTTCACGTTCAATTACTGAATTGTGACAGAACTAATGCTGTCGGCGGACTGTCCCCGATGATAAGGGTACAGGCTATTTGTTAAAGCGTTTCCCAACACTAATGTAACTAACGTCCATTTAAACGGCTCTTGCATTTTAATCGAAGAATATAAATTTACATTCTCCTCTAACATATATGTAATGCGTTACATAAAGATGGACGCGCACAGTTACGATTAATTGAGTCAACCGGGCTTGTAAGGCTTCTTTCCACTACCGAATCCGATTCGTCAGGTTGCCACTGAGAGTACAATAAAGGTCGGATGAAGTTATAAAAAAATACGTGTTTAGTTCAGTAGTTATTATTATAGTTTTTTTGCATCGGCAAAACCTTCCGGAAAACTTGAAATCAGATTCATTACATGACAATTTTGTTAAAAATTATGTTTTAATTATTTTTTTTTATATTTCAGAATGTCATTATTTACGATCCCACACTAACATTAATACAAACAAATAATTACAATTATAATGTCCATGGGGAACGGTTGCTAGAAATGAATAAGAAGAAATAAATGCTGGTATAATTTTTCTTCGCTGATACGCAATCCTGATTCTATAGGCGAAAAATTAACCTGTCACCAGTGGAGACTTAATTGTCTGGAGTTTTTAGATCAAAAATTACTCGAAAGCAAAATTTCCTCGTCGAAAAAGTATTTGATCGTCCTTATTATATTTTAATTCCGAATCGTCTATTGACGGATACCGGACTAGAACAATGCGAAACAAGTCAAACTTGTGTACACGATTAATGAAACAAAATAATGGTTTTAGTGTCATTGGCACCATGCGCTTGGGGCTGTGAAAAAACTAAAAATAACTACATGAAAATAAACTAAAAAAATCTTTATATTGTGTTGCTTTTGTAAAAGAGGAGACGTGTATTTTAACGATTTAACTAAGGTATTTTGTATTCGACTATGCTAGTCAGTCATAAGACCCACCAGATTATCGTAAAGTATTAGTAAGTGGTTATCTTAGCCTATAAGCGCTTGCAATACCATTCCTTTGTAGACATCAATGACCCGTTGGTAACCTTGAGATATTGTTCCTGTGTCTTTCAAATTGAAACACAGTGATCCGAGACTTTCCAATAGAATCTGACACTGCGCTGTGACATATCTAGCCGGCCTTGCAATAAAAGCAATACAAGGCCTTCCACCAGTTTAGTAAGATTAAAGAAATAAACAATTTTTGAAAATAAAAAAGTATTAAGTAGTCCAAAATGTCCCCATAGGTAAAGGTCTCCAATTATGTTAGTAGAGCTACAGATTGCCGCATAAACATAATATCGAGTCGTATGCCATAGTAAGTTATAGTCCATAGTTTTTCATTTTTAGACTTTACAGACTTCAGAAATTCGACTCATATCTATTTTTCCATTTCATCTCAAAAAGTGTGGGAACCACTTGACGATTCAAATAATTCAACTTTTCTTCAATAATTCTGTTTAAATAAAATTAAATTTTAGGCTTGTTTCAATAGTGTTAGAATACAAAAGCAAATTGTTTTGTTAATTTCTATAATACTGCCATTAATTACTTTAACGTGCAAACGAATGTATTAGATAAGCTACTTAAAGCCGGCCTTTTAGCTTTTACGAGGTTAAAATGCGGCTAAGTGCTGATGCTAGATTTTATGAAGTATGCAATTAAGTCGCTAAACACCCTACTTCTGTTCTATTATCTTAAAAATCTCAAATTTTTGTTTTATAAATACAAATCAACATTATTATAAAATGCGAAAGCAGCTTTAAGGCTTCGTTCCGGATACATTCCTCTCATTCCATATCTTTAAACACCTCATGGGAATAGAACTGTCACCATATTGCAGTGAATGTGGAGTAATACAAGATGCTTTTCACATAATTACGGAATGTGCACGAAACGAAGCAGACAGGATGTAGGTAAAATTAAATCTGAACCATTGCATATTTGATTTTGAATCATGTTCTAGTATGTAGGATTTTCCTTGTTGGGAAGAAGCCAGGTTGCTGTATAATTTATTTACGGAAGGTATTAAGCGCCGTTTGTAATGTAGTTAAGAGATCACTATGGGGGTGCTATATTCTATAAGAATAAACCCTCTAAAGAATTGTTAAATCGAAATTTTATGTATTACCGGTAGGCCTTTTATTGCAAGAAGCCGCTAGGCACCACCGCAGTGTCAGATATTATGCCGCAAAGCAGTAGTATGTTTTGCGTAACTGTGTTTCGGTTTGACGTACATTTTAGCAAATGAAATTATTGGGTAAAGATTTAAGAATCAATATCTCGAAGTTGGCAATACGTGAGTGACATCTACAAATGTATGGCGTTGCAAGCGCTCATAAGCTAACCATTACCATTAGCTAGTTTCGTATTTTTCCTCGATACTTCTATTTGATTTGTCTTTGAGATGATGTTGCCAAAGTTTGTTGCTTTTCATTTAATTATTTATCTAATCCTGCCTGAAAAGGTTTAAAATTTTAATTTTAGATATATTATATTTAGATAATATATCAAATAATAGTCGCATGAGAAAGGTAGTCTTAACGTATTGGTAAAATATAGGATACTTTTTATTGCAATCAAATGTAGTAGTAAAACATATTGGGGTGAATACAATTTGATTTGTCGCAACCAAGTCGCAACAGTCCAATTATTCAAAACGAAATAAATTCAAAATACAGAAAATCGTTTGATTTGCTAACATATCAGAAAACCAAAACATTATGGACGGTATCCGTGTCAGGGATTAATTTGGCCTGTTATTTATGAAGCTCGAAATATACAAAAAAGTTAACAAAGGGTTCGTATACACGCGTATGTTACCGACATAAAAAAGGAGAGGTTTTCAATTCGTCTATTTTTTATGTTGCTTGAAGGTTTGTTTTATGTTATAACAGGATTAAATTATTAGAATTGGATCCAGATAAAAATTAACAAGTTGTATGTAAATACTAAATAATGTTGCATTAGACACATCTAATTTTATTATTTAAAAAAAATTCCTAATTTCAAGTGGATAAACGAAGCGGAACGTTTTTTTGACAATCCCACAGGAACGTAACATATTTCACAGATAAAAAGTATCCTACATGTTAATCTAGCCGTTTATGCTTGATTGAGTAACAAACATCTAAATATAATTACAGCACGTATATTGATGAGCCCACGAGAACCTAACATTTTTCGGGATAAAAAGTATATAATATATATGTTAATCCAGGTAACATCCAAATATTTAAGCATACAAACTTTCACATTTATCATATTGGTTGTACTATGTACGATAAGATTTTTCATGCAGTATTTTTATCATAGAAAACTTTAATTTTATTAAGTTTACTACAATACGCACATATAAAGTAAAGCAATTAAGCGATGTCTTGTATTTAGTATACCACCATTAGACTCACTAAAATGAATAATAATGGTGGTTCAAAAATATACAGACATAGCCTCGTTATAGTTCTAAAATAGAATAGAATCTAAAATAATAATAGAAATAGAATAGAATCGAAATTACAAAGTCATCTCTTTATATTTGGAAGCCACATTTCATCCCTTCCTTGTTGAATTTTGATAAGTTCATTAGTGCTTGCCCACGTTATAATATAATATTCCTTTGTTCAATATTCAATATTTCTAGACCCTGCGGTGTAGACTTGATTTGGATACGTTATGAAAATGAATAAGTATTAATTTATACATTAGTGACCCCTTTCGGTTTATTCTCAAGAGTACTTTTTTTTTATTTCATGACGTTTGGCATACAGGCATACGATTTGCCTTAGTAAGCAGTCAACGTAACCTATAAACGCTTGCGATACTTGAAGTATCACACGCACGTTGCGACGTTGCGAACCCAAGGAACAAAAAGGAAGGGATGAGAAGGGAAACAGGAAGGGAATAAAGGGGAGGGGGGGAATTTGGGCCTCCGGCGCTGCCACTCATCGCACGAAACGCAACAGTATCTAATGATACTGTTACTTGACGTCGATTTTCTGTGGAAGGGTAGTACTTCGCCGGTCGAGCCGGCCCATTTGTGCTGGATGAAGCGTGGCTTCTACTACCATAAAATAAAAGTGCAAAAGAAACAGAAAAAATTACATAAAAGTTTTTGAAGTCAAACTTCTTTAGAATCGTTGTGATTTGAAATCGTGCAACGGAATAAACGACATGCAAGAGACACAAATACAGAAATGTGTAGGAAGAATGAGACAGAAATATACATACTATTTTATATGATCGGTCTTCTCCTCTTTGCGCCATGCTTTAGTGAGCCAGAGCGAGGGAGCAAATGTCGGTGTGTATGTATGTATATATATATATATATATATATATATATATATATATATAAATGTATGCGGCTGTGTATTACAGCTTTTTAGTAAGAAGCCAGCGGGGTGTGTAATTATTTAACAGTGTTTGTGAATATCTTGTTACATATTATATTCGTCTCTTTCTTTTGTCGATTTACTAAAGTTTCACTTCTATCGTGTGTGAATCACACACACACCTTTTTTAATTTAGTTCTATACAAAGTCAAGCGATGCTGCTAGTATACATATAATAAATACACGAGATTAAATCGCTAAATAGGCTGAAACATGACATAACATAAAATGTAAAATTTATCGCGCAAAGCTTTTGGATAAACCTAATATAACGGACGAAATTTAAGTTATGAAAATTTAAATACGTTAGTAAATACATTTTGAACAATGCTCATTTGTATTAATATTTAAGTTAAAAGGATTTTGAATGGATTAGTAATAACTATAATATTAATGTTTTAGTATTATCCAAATATTATAAGTAATTTGCGGTTAACATTAACTGTAGGTGGCGATTTTTTTCAAACAAGCATAAGGTCTGCCTGAAGGTAAGCAGTGACCACAATCTGTGAACGCGCGTTGCCAACCCGAGGAATAGGAGGGACGGGATGAGGAGATGATGAGTTGGAGAAAAGGGAAGGGAGCAGAGGGGGTGGCAGATTAACCTCCGGCGCTCTCACTCATCGCACGAAACGCAACAGCACCTAATGATACTGTTACTTGACGGCGATTTTCTGTGAGAGGGTAGTACTTCCCCGGTCGAGCCAGCCCCTTTGTCCTGAGAAAAGCATGGCTCTACTACCGTAAAAACATCCAAATATTAATTAATACTTTTCTGGAATTTACGCGTAAAAATTACCTTTATCGGTTCTTGACGTTTCGCTCAGGTTGCACTGACCGTGGTCACAAGCAGACTGGCCCAGCGAATCACTCTGTCTTTGAGGTGGAAGTATTTTCTCTGTCCACCCTCGTTGTTGCATTGTCTGTATAAGGTACGCTACACCCCACAATCACTGTGTTCATACACCCCAACGATTTTATATTTTTCGGTTTTGTTTTCCTAATCACTGAAGCAAGCCGTGGAAAGTTTACAGCCATCCTCCCGACAAAAATTCTTAAATTTCTTAATATCTATTGCTTCTCGCACAATACCCAGGACGGAATCAAATTTGAGCCCCCGTGAGGGTTGCCCCTTTATCACGGCTGAGTCTCTGTACTCGCCCCCCCGCCCGGCGACGCTGTCAAGGCCAGTAGGGCCAACAGCAATACACATTCCGAAAAAAAAAAAACAATTCTTCAAAAGTGGCGGTCTCTGGAGAGGACTTGCGGGCGATGAACTTCAATCCAGTGATTGGTTGAAGGATATGTTCCGGAATTGCTGATTTATTTATTTGGCGCTTTTTACAGCTGTGATGTGTTCTTTAATCCTTTCAGCGATAGTTCGTTTCGTTTGTCCTGTATAAGAACTACCACAGCTGCAATTTATTTTATATACGCCTGGAGTTTGAAGCGGCAAGTTATCTTTAGGAGTACCCTACAACACTATTAACCCTAGTTTTCGGTATATGTATTGTGTCTATGGAATATTTCTTTAATACTGAACTGATAACACCGTTCCGTTATGACGTCACTTAAGCTTATTGCTCTTTGATCTAACGAAATGTGGCAAGCAAGCGGATGACTGGACTGATGGAAAACTGTTAAAGCAGTATTATTTTTACGATACTATACTTGAAGTATCACATGCGTGTTGCCAATCTAAGGGCCAGGAGGGAAGAGATGAGATGGGAACAAGGAAGGGAACAGAGGGGGTGGGAGATTGTGTTCCTTTACATCGATATTAATTGTGAGGCTCGTATTGATGAAGAAGTCAAACCGGCCCATTTATGTGAAAAACATCAAGGTTCTACAATTTATAACTAGACCTACAATATTTTTATATATTACATACAAAAATATATTAATAATAAACATTTTATATACACTTTCATTTATATTATGTGGAACATACACAAGGACAAGGACAAACAACCAGACTAGAACACATGCTTGTATGGTTAATACAAACATCTGCTCCGAGCGAGAATCAGTCCTGTAACGCTTAAGGCAGGTTCGCTACCGTTCAAATCATATCAAATCAAAATCATTTATTTGCAAAGTTGTAGGTACATTATTTAATATTGCAGTATTTAAAATTCCTCCACAACAACCATAAGTTGGCATGCAAGCCGTTGCGGCACGACCTCTTCTATTTATATACTTTCCTTTTAAGACAGGCGGTTAATAAATTGATGATGTTTTCAAAGATATAAACCGTTAATTAACCTTACTTCGGGCCGACTTTTTGCACCTTCTTTTGACTTCAGTCCCCGAAAGTATCTCACATAAAACGTTACTTAGCATAATATTAACATTTTATTTTATTAAAATTACATAACAAACATATTAAAGAGACTAATTAGCGCTTTATGAGCCTATTGGGTAAAATATTAAAAATGTATGTTGGAGTAGAAGGGAGAGAGTATTTAGTATATCCGAACAGTATTTTTGGACTATCATTTTCACCGATTTTCCTCTCATTGACTTGGTTTTATTTCTGCTAAGGTTTAGTTTTTATATGACTAGTTGTTGTTACTACAGTTGGCATGCAAGCTTACGACTCACGTAATGGTAAGCGATTGTCGTAGCCTATAAGCGCTTGCAACACCCTACATTTTTAGGTGTTACTCAAGCGTTGCCAACATCGTGTTATTGGTTTTTAAATCTCCTTTGCCCAGTATTTTATATATTAAAAAGAAGAATATTAGCAATGCTTTTTCAAGGTATTACTAATATTCCTATTGCCCCGTCAAATAAGCTTGAAGTTTGCGCTAAGAGTGGGTACGATAATTATAGCCCAAGGGGGTCAAGATCGAACCCGGACTCGTCGCGTTAACGGAGGGAAGTCGGCCCATCTACCGTTGAGCTTCGAATTAATATAAGCTATTGAGGCTTCGAATTAATATAAGTAATAAAGGATAAATTGTAGGCTGTTACTGGAGGATATGGGCTATGTAACATCAAAAGTATCATGTTTAAATTTCATTTTTTTTCATAAGGCCGGGCACCTCGCTTGGTGATTGTATCAAGGCCAGTAGAGCAATACACAATCAGCAAAAAAGTTTCATATACAAATTACTAACATTATAACTATTATCCTTTTCAATAAAAACTCCTCACTGTTTTTAAACCGTTTCATATCCGGAGTGTTGACTATATATAGTAAAAAATATATAATTTTGGCTCATTTAGATAGATTCGAAAATATTTACTTTAAATAAGTAATGAACAGACAATGTAACTGAAGCCTACAAAGTGAGTAGGTCTTTAATTAGATCGTCCTATATCCCGATGCAAGCCTTCAATGATGATAATCCTTATTAAAATGTTAGTTATTTAAAAAATAAAATAATATGTCATTTTTTAAAACCATACATCCAAAAAAAAAACAATTTTCAAAGACGTGTCAGGAGGAGATATGAAAAAATCACGTGGATGCAGCGATCACGACAAGACATATCAACTTGGACATGGTGTACATGTACATGATGTGTCTATTGCTGAAAAACTGAAAAATAATTTTTAGATGGTCATGAGAAATGAACTGCGAGTAAGCGCCTACGTCGAAACGATCTTAAAAAAAAAGGCCGGAAGCCGCCCTTGTAATAAAAAAAAATAGGCTATAAAAATCTCGTCTCAAACGACGAACGTATCTCATAACATATACAAATAAAAAATAAACAAATGAAATAGTAACATCTACATCGAATATAGTGGGTTTTATAAATAACTTAGTTTATAAACAAAACAAAGATTGAAAACAAACTTTCCGCAGTGAACGCGAGGGAATTTCCCAAATACTAGGTATAGAATTTCACATTCAACTTTCCCGTCATTACAAAGAGGTTTGTTTACGAATTGCTGTGATGTATTTTTCAAAATTAATTTGGGGTCTGTTTAGCTGTTTTTTGGCCTTTTTATATTATGGTAATAAAAACTTCTGCTTAAAAGTTTCAACAGTACGATTAACTAGAGCATAAGAGTATTAATTGTTTTTCTGTTATTAAAATATAATGACAATGATATTAGAATATACGGATAGCACGTTAAGTTCCGGTTGTTATCACATAACTATGATAAGTAATTTGCTTTTATTTAGATGGCAATTGCTCTGTGTAACAATTAGTAATCTATCATATCCGAATAAGATTTATAATAATGGTAGGAATAATAGTTTATCTTCTTTGTTAACTTCTAAATAAGCATTTTCTATTTTCTATCGATTAGGGTGTTCATTTAACGCTATTTTACTTGACGTATGCATGCTCTTGCATAACACCAAAGCCTTTTATTGTTTGCTTTGGTTAAAATACAACTCAGCCGCCTCGAACTTGAATGTTTTTTAAAAGTGCAACGACACGATTATTGTGCCGAAGAATCTGGGTCAGAACGCTTTGTAGGCAGTTTTCTAGTGCAGTAAGCGTATTCGATACTTCACTGTATAAACTTTAATGTATTTTTTTAATGTTACTAAGTTGGAACGGAAGCGTCCGAACTACCTGATGGTAAACGGTTGAAGTATACGCCTTTATGACGCATTCATTTGTACGCGTTACTCACGCGTTGTCAACCTCGAGATACTGATTCTGAACCCCGGTATCTCGTACGTTGATCAAATTCAGGATTGGTTAAAGATAACCGATGGTCACCAGGTAACCAATGTGCGTTCTGTATCCGCTGTATTAAATTAACTATAATTTAATCAACTTACGAGGACCCAGAGGTAAATCTTTCTAGTAATTTTAAAAGCTTCAGTGTTAATCAAACCGAAACACTGTAATGTAAAATACACTACTGTTTTGCGGTAGAATATCTGAAACAGCGGTAGACCTACCTAGTCGGCCTCTTGTAATAACAGGTTACTACAGTTTATTATGATTGAAATAATACGTTTTCGAATCTAACTACCACCGCTCATAAATATTAACAAATGTTTTAAAAACCACTGTGTAGAACATAATTAGTATACAATTATATAAATATTTATGAATGTATAAAATGTATTTAACTACACGAGTTAATTAAAGTTGAAACTGTTAATTTTTCATGAATGCATTTATAAATATTAAATATGATATTAATTTTTAAAAAATTAAATATACTTTTCATATTACGGCAACCCCGATTTGTAGAGTACTATTATTTTCGCTTTTTACCAGTTTTTATCAATATCATATTTTTCCATGTTAAATGGTTTAAGTATTTTTACACTCACTACATAGTATAAAACAAAGTCGCTTTCTCTGTCCCTATGTATGCTTAAATCTTTAAAACTACGCAACGGATTTTGATGCGATTTTTTTAATAGATAGAGTGATTGAAGAGGATGGTTTATATGTATAATAACATCCATTAAATAATGGAGAAAAAAAATATTTTTGAGGTTTCTAATGTGATGTCGTAAATAATTATATTTAACCCGTGCGTGCCACGGGCAGTAATGAATAAATCAAAACTACTGGATCGATTTTAATAATTTTTTCAGTGAATGACATAGGCTATATATTATATACCCGTGCGAAGCCGGAGCGGGCCGCTAGTATGTACGAAAACTAAAAGTAACTTCGCACACTTTTAACTATGTAAAGAAATTGCAACACTAATAGATAGCATCATTAGCCATCAAGCCTCAAAGTTTAATGGTAGAATGGTCTTATAATGTGATCGCCCGCTGTTGGGATAACCTCTGTCACAGCAGAGATTATTCCACCACTGCAATCAGTCACACTGGTGGTAGGTCTTTTGTTGCAAGAGGCCGGCTAGGTAGGTACCACCGCAGTGTCAAATATTCTGCCGCCAAATAGTAGTGCTTAGGCATTACTGTGTTCCGGTTTGAAGGGCACTGTACGCTAGTGAAATTACTGGGCGGACGAGATTTAAGAACTAATATCTCGAGGTTGGCAACGCGTTAGTGGCACCTACTAGTGGTGCTGCAAGTGTTCATAGGCTACGGCAGCCACTTACCATCAGGTGGGCCGTATGCTTGTTTGCCAACTTCTAACATAAAAAAAGTGATAGGTGCAGTATAGCTCCTGAACATCTTGGGCTATGGCTTAGTTCTTAAATCTCTTTTGCCCAGTAATTTCACTAGCGTACAATGCCCTTCAAACCGGAACACACTAATGCCTAAGGCACTACTACTGCTTGGCGGCAGAATATTTGACACTGTGGTGGTACCTACCTAGCCGGCCTCTCGCAACAAAAGACCTACCACCAGTGTCACTGATTGCAGTAGTGGAATAATCTCTGCTGTGACAGAGATTATCCCAACAGCGGGCGAAGGGGTCGTCACGTCCCGACGCCTTTAATGGGTAAAAGAATTAACCTATATAGCTTAAAAAGTAAGACTTTTGGCTATTTTAAAACGAAACATATTGCCTTTAGACTACAATTTAATTATCTTCTGTAACAAAACGGTTACGAAAATTAGAGATCGTGGTCTAAAATCTTCACAAACTTTAGACACGAGAGGCTTTGCGGTATATTACCCCTATTACGGCTTTGGACCCCGAATATATTATCGTTGAATTTGGATGGCGATTAACCTACTCGCAAAAATTCTCCGCTTTTAAGGGTATGGAGTATGTCTAGTATGCATCGTTGTAGCTAAGGTTCCGCTTCCGAAACTGGATAGGTTTGTGTCAGTATGTGAGGACCCATAAAGTATGTAGAAGAACGTCGGAGCTAAGAGTACCCCCTATCCATGAGCGTAGCCAGCATTTGGCCTAGGGGAGGGCAAATTCTTAATTTTGGGTCTTTTGTTTTGTCACTGGTGGCAGGTCTTTTGTTGCGAGAGGCCGGCTAGGTAGGTACCACCACAGTGTCAAATATTCTGCCGCCAAATAGTCGTGCTTAGGCATTACTGTGTTCTGGTTTGAAGGGCACTGTAGGCTAGTGAAAGTACTAGACAGAGGAGATTTAAGAACTAATATCTCGAGGTTGGCAACTCGTGAGTGGCACCTACTAATGGTGTTGCAAGCGATCAAAAGCTACGGCAACCACTTACCATCAGGTGGGCCTTACGCTTGTTTGCTGCAACTTTTAACATGAAAAAAAAAAATGATATTAACAAGGAACCCTTACTGTGTTTTATGGCTGTGGCATGTAACACAGTGCCACGTTGAGCACGCGATTGCGTGTTACAGAAAGGGGCACATTACAATTATTAGAACCGGAATGACCCTTACTTATTTCACAGTTACACGCAAAATTACCCATTAAAAAAAGGATCTAAACGCATTATTTAAAGCACGTGGATTCTGTGAATTACTTAATTACCTTTATAAAAACTTCCTTTTGAAGTTTCAACCTTATGATAAGCTCCTGAGAGAAATAAATAATGTGTATGACATAACACGTTTTGTTATTGGTTGAAAAGTGTCCTGTGTTAATTTAGGTTTTAAGCTATGTGTGCCACGTTTTATTAAAATCCGTTTAGTCGTTTTTGGGTTGTGTTACACATATCTAAATTATCAAATTTACGCATTTACTCACTATTAGTAGGTGAGAAGGGATCATCACGTCAAATTATTACTTCCGAGTAAATAAATAAACGCTACATACTCAACGGCCCCCATTAGGATAATTATATCCTGTGTCAGGGGCTCGGAAACATATACAATAACAAGGACCAACACAACCAGACTGGAAAACATGCTTGTATGGTCAATACAAACATCTGCTTCGAGCGGGAATCGGACCCTTTTTTTTTTCGGAATGTGTAGAATCAGACTCGCGTCCTGTGACACTTAAGGCACAATTTTTGTGTATGCATTTGCGTTTGTGTCTTCTGAATAGCAACGACAAATCTATATATTTGCCAGAATTTTATAATTCTGTTATGTACTAAAAGTATTACTAAGTATTTCTTCGTATTTTTTGATAAAACGATTAATGAAGGCAACAGCTTCTACGAACTAAATATTAAACATCCACTTCCGCCTAAAATCTCAAATAAACCACAAGTGAAACACCCACTTTCATATAAAAAAGATAAATGGTGAAAGAAAAAGTTGGGAAAGCAAACGAAAAATAACGCGAGAACATAAATTTATTAAACTACAAGTCCGAGGCTTATTTGAATGTCGAATAAATGTATCGAAATGTGAGTAAAATAGGTAAACAAATTCTTACAATGTCTTGAAATGTTGAGAGAGATTTAGTCGTAAATCGAATGAAAATCTTTACACGATATCGTTTAACCATCCACTGCCGGTCTGGTGATTGGAATGAAAGAAAATTCTGTATTGGACAGTAAAAAATAAAATAAATCCTCGTAAGCAATAAAAGGGATACCGGTTTAGATCGATGTGGTTTCATATATTTTTAGCCATTGTTTCGAATACAGACATTGATGTAGGACAACTCGGAATTATGGCTTACGGCGTACTACAAATTGGTGTCCATTACACGATTTACAACTCCTCTCTAAAGTGACTTTTTCGTGTCTAATTTTACTAAACCTTTTTGCCACCTTTATGGCGTTGTGGGTAGCCTTTAGCCTCGACGGTTGAGGGTTTGATTCCCACTCGGAGCATATGTTTGTATTGACCGAGAAGGCATATTTTCCGGTCTGGGTGTATTTGTCCTTGCCTTTTATGTTTTTCGGACCCCCGACACAGGACATCACTATCCTAATGGGGGCCGTTGAGTGTGTAGCGTTTTTAATGTTAGCTAAACGATAAAACGGAATTCATAGAATTAAACCCTGTCTGTGTGTCTGTATACCAGTCATTTCCGGTTTAAAAAATGTTTTAAATGTTTTTTTTGAGCTTAGCGACAGCAGATTACAGGTATTCTCAAAATGTATAGATTCGCTAACAATTTGATAGGAGTAACTAAGGCTTGATAATCTTCAATAAATTAACTTTTGTATAAACACAATTTTAATACAAATTTAATCTTTGTATAAAAATAATTTCGGATAAGTCTTTATGAAACGTTAGCATTATGTCTTAAGATAATACGGGGCGAATGTTTATAAATCACATAAATTCCGAACGGGATTTGGAATAATTTCGTTTCAAGGATAAAATAAAAATTTCGCTTAAACGAAAAAATAAAAGTATTTTTGTATAATAATAAATTCATCAGTATTATTCCAATTTTGTTATTATTTACATAAATGTTTTTTGTAACGTTCGAAATTGTATAAATATAATTATTTCCTATTATCAAAATGTTTTCTTATTTCATGGGTTATTATTTGTGAGTGGAGCCGTGAGTTGACACCGTTGTGGCGTTGTGGATAGCGAGTCTGCCTTTAGTCTCGATGGTTGCGGGTTCGATTCCCGCTCGGGCAGATGTTTGTTAAAATTTCTGTCTCGGTCTGGGCGTTTGAAAAGAGTAATAAGCAGACCCTGGGCAAATAAAACACCGGAAATAATGCTAGGATGAAGAAGTTTATTTATAAGTCGAGCATTCATGTTTTGTTTTCGGCATGAGTGGGATGTTTTGATCGGGGAAGTAAAAGAAATGTGACAGATTACACGTGAAGTATCAGTAAGCGTCATAAGCCTTGTTTGCCTATTCATGAAAAGTATATAAGTAATTATTATATAATGTATATAAATAAATCAAATTTATTTGTCTGTTTATAATTCCAAATTACTTAAGGCATTTAAAAAAACCTATTCTTAATTTTTTTTATGTGAGTCTGTCTGTTTGTTCCGGGTAATCTCTGAAATGGCTTGACGGATTTTAACGGGACTTCTACGGGCAGATAGCTGATACTATAAAATTAGAAAATAGAACTGTAGTTCACTATAGTTGGAGTTGGAAATAATATAAAAAGTAATGAAGTCATTTTTCTTTACGCTGCGAAAAACCGTCTATTGATTATACCTACCAAAAAAAAAATTAGGGTATATCTGTTTATACTTTATTTCTGTTCATAACCAGTAATAAATATTTTCTTCTATTTCAGATTATGCTGAGATCTGACGAAGAAACTACTGTGAGAATTTGAGGTAGGTAAGTCAACTTATTATGCCAAAACAAGCCCTGCGATTTTGTTTGCTTTTATTTTATTAAATTATATTCTATACTATTTCGCACGGGTATAAAATATATAGCCTATGTCATTCACTGAAAAAATGATTAAAATCGATCCAGTAGTTTTGATTTATTCATTACTGCCCATGGCCCGCACACGTTAAATGTTATTATTTACGACATCACATTAGATACCTCAAAGAATATTTTTTCTTCACTATTTAATGGATGTTATTATACATATAAACCTTCCTCTTCAATCACTCTATCTATTAAAAACCCCATCAAAATCCGTTGGTTAGTTTTAAAGATTTAAGCATACAATAGGGACAGAGAAAGCAACTTTGTTGTATACTATGTAGTGAGTGTAAAAATACTTAAACCATTTACCATGGAAAAATATGATATTGATAAAAACTGGTAAAAAGCGAAAATAATAGTAGTAGTAGTTAGAAGCATTTTTTAAAGTATTTTGCTAACATTTTTTGTTATATGCCAACGCGCGGATAGTTCCACCTGATGATACCATCAGTCAGTAAGTCAGTCTGATAATAAATTTTGTCTTTGTATTCCGTAAGCATCAGAAGCTAAGGATAACGTTCGAATACTATACAATAATAGACTAGAATATAATTGGTAAAAACTATTAAAATCCAATTTCCATTAAATAGAGCATCTAAAGACTTGAAAATTTGTAATTTGTTAAAATACTAGATAATGTTAAAAGTTTATACGTTCCTAAAATGTCGAAAATACGTATTTAATTATTCGGAACAAAGGCGAGTACACATTTGCGGGTTTAGCGACCTACAAATCCCAGGAATGCGAGTGACGCTGACCGCGTTTAGGAGTCTCTATTACCTCAAAGATTAACCAAAAGCATTTTGTAATAACACCCCAAACAACACGCAGCAAGTAAGACCAAATTTGATACATATAATAAACGGTTTTTTATGTGAAGAAGTTAGCAAGCAACCATCTGATAGCAAGTGGTTATCGTAGCCTATGATCGCTTGCAACACCATTTATTAGACGGTGTGACTCATGCCTTGCCAACTTCGAGTTATTTAACCTCTTTAACCTCTTTTGCCCAGTATTTTCACTTGCTACAGTGTCCTTCAAACCGAAGGCCTGAGGTCTGTCTGTGCTTTAACTTAGTGCTTTGTAAATTATATTAATTCTTTTTTTCAGGAACGTGGTGCCATAGGGAATGACGCTCGGCAGTGAAGACGGCAGGTGTGGCGCGGGCTGAACAGGCGCGTGGCATGTGGGTGTTGCTGATGTTCGCCTTGGCGGTAGCCGTCTCCGCCGAGTGTCCCCGCCATTGTGAATGCAAGTGGCGGAGCGGAAAAGAGTCTGCATTATGTGCTCACGCTGGCCTTAATGCTGTTCCGCCACGCCTGGATCCTACTACACAGCTATTGGACTTATCGGAAAATCGGATAATAAGCCTTCGTGATGATGCTTTTGCTTCAGCAGGCCTACTAAATCTTCAACGTTTATATTTACCTGCCTGTAATTTAAAAAGTATAAGACAGAACGCCTTCCGTGCTCTTGTAAATCTCGTCGAGCTTGATCTTTCTCGAAACCGTCTTGAATCTGTACCATCGCATACATTTGAATCTATTCCTGAACTTCGCGAGCTTCGATTAAGTGGTAACCCCATAGTGAAAATCAAAGACGAAGCGTTCTCATCTTTACCACATCTAGTAAGGCTAACTCTAAGTTCTTGTAAAATATCAGAAATAGAAGTAAGAGGATTCAAAGGCTTGGAAGGCTCTTTAGAGTATTTGGAACTTAGCAAAAATAGGCTACAGGTACTCCATGTTGCAGTATTAGCACCGCTACGATCTTTGAAAGGTTTGGAACTTGCAAATAATCCTTGGGATTGTAATTGTGATCTCAGGCCAATGAGAGACTGGATGATAAGAAAAAACGTTCCTGCAACTGTTGTGCCAGAATGCGCTTTACCTCCTCGTTTAATATCACAATCTTGGGATCGCTTAGACTTAGAAGATTTTGCGTGTCTTCCTGAAGTATCAGGCAGTTCGAATAATGTTATTGGTGTTGAAGGCGAAGAAGTGACATTGGTGTGCAAAGTTAATGGTATACCAGCGGCTAAGGTGCGATGGGTACGTGCTGGACGCCTTCTAGCAAATACCACTATATCATCAAATTTAAATTCGGGTAGGATATTTTTGTTGCGCAGTGAGGGACAAACCAATAATTTAACAATTAAATCTGCAGATATACAAGACTCTGGGTTTTATACATGTAATGCAGAAAATAGAGCTGGTAAAGCAGAAGTAGTATTAAGTTTGGTAATAGAAAAGAAGCCACCAAATAGAGGATTCGGTGGAAAAGCCCTCATGGCAGGTATGGCTGTGTCTGCAGTGATAGTTTTAAGCTCGTGTCTTATAGGTTTGTGTGCATATGAAACTCGTAAAAAGAGACAACTAGATAGGTGGAATGAACAAATGGTTACATCAAACCATAATGATAATAATAGTTATGAAAAAATAGAAGCTAATATAAAAGCTAGTGCTGAAGTTTCCAGAGTTGTTACTTCAGATAATAATAGGAAACGAGGTGATTATCGAAATGTACCTTCCCATGATCCTGAAGAAGAGTATGAAATATATGGCAGAGAAGATAACAGGGATAGAAGAGAGTCATCGATGCCATCTCTGGGAACGCGACGGCGAAGAGCTGACGTGGAGTCGACTGGTACAAATAGCGGAGAGCTAGTACAGGATTTACATATACCGCGATTGAGCGAATATAATATAAGGTAATTTATAACAAAAAATATCAACATTTATTTATCATTTACAAGTAAAAAATGTACAAAACAACATAGTCAACTTTTAAATTATAGCTAAGCTTAGAAACCACTGACAAAAAACTAAATTATTCATTTCTTTTTCGACACATTTGAAAGTATAAAAATTTTGATAATCTCTGTCTGGGAAGACAGGAATAAATATTGTTCTACCATTTATTTTATAAAAATATAAATTTTTATAACCAAAATGTACGACTTCAAGTTTATGCTTTCAATTTTACAGCTTATAATATAATTTTTTTTATAATAAGACAATCTAAGAATATGCATAAAATATTTTATATAAACATTATTTGTATAAAGCCATTTTATTAAATCTATATTGTTCCAGATCTGATGCAACGCCTGAATCAATGCAGAGTTCTAAATCAGCGGGTCTTCTAAGCGGTCACGTAGAGATATTATCTGAAAGTAATCGGTTCAACAATAACCCTCGAACGTGTTCGCGACCTCGGACACGAGATCGTCTGGATAATGATCAATCCGGTAGCGACAGTGAAAAGAATTATCCTGATCTTATAGAAATGAGTGCTTTAGGATCAACATCATATTTTCGAAGTGATATCAAAAACGACCCTTATTACTTTTATACGATACCCCGAAGAAAAGATGGAGATAGTCGCAGTCCGCTTTTAAGTAGTCGTAGAAACAGTTCGGGAGGTGATTCTGTAACGTTTCTTGATAAGAATTATGAGAAAAACAGAAATAGAACAAGTGGACGTCGATCGAATAGTTTTTTAGACCTTTCTGTGGGTGGTACCCGTATGCGCCGAAATCCTAGTTTACCGGCTTCCCCATCCAGGGAGCAGTCGTCCGTTCCGTCCGCTACACCTCTTCTAGACCTATCAGGTCTACGTGATTACTCACGTACGGGTCAACCTTTCGAGGACTTTGATTTTAGAGCTTCACAACTGGAAAAATTTTTAGAAGAGTATAGATCATTAAGGGAACAACTTTCAAGAATGAAAGAGACAAGAGAAAATTTACAAAGAACGAGAGCTGTAGAAAACGATGAGTTAAGGGCAATTTTAAAAGGTAAACCTAGTATAGCGGTTACAGAAACTTCGTCCTCAGTGGCTTTGGCGGATGCTGCATCTCCTCTGGCTATAAGTCCACCAGAATACAAACCACAAGGATCAAGGCCAGAATGGCTAACAACACTACTATACCGTAATTAAGTCTCATTTGTAAATATTTATATTTGAACTGATGTTTAACATAAGCAATTAAATTGTTTGTAAGAAAAGTGATAAATAGTGTCATTCTTTTAAAGTTAAAATAAATTTGGAATCAAAAAAGCCTACGTTATTTTACTTACATAAATAATGTATTAAACAAACTTTTCCAACATGGCCTCAAAAATAATTATATTAACGATTACAAATTATTAAATTTGTAATTTTTTTTAAATCATAGTGATTGCGGGTTTTAATTATCTTTTATATTTTGAGGAGATTTGTTCTTAGTTTTGAGTTAATCGAAAACTACAGAAGTATGCCTTATTCTACTTAAAACGATCACCAAAATTTGATTAATCATATTGGCATATTAGCATAGCATTCACAAAAAAAAAACAATTTAACTCGAATTGAAAATCCCTTTGAAGTATATACAGATTAAATACTAACAAATATAATATAATTCGTTAATTATAATTGTCAATAAATCAATCGAAAAAGGGTATAAAAATCTAAAGCTTTTTAATGGGCAAAAGAGAAAAATGTAATAATTAAGAGTAACAAATTCCTTTCAATATTCAGAATCGTGAAAATCAAAAGGGACATTTAATGATGAAACTGTGCGGGTTTGTACCCAATTAGTGTTTTAAAGAACGCTAGAGTCGGAAAATTTGATCGAAAATAACGATGTCTTTTAATTTATATTCCATTCATTTTTTTTTCGGAATGTGCATTGCTGTTGGCCCAACTGGTCTTGTCAGCGTCACAGGGGGTCGAGTACAGAGACCCAGCCGTGAAAAATAGCAGCCCTCACTGGGGCACAAATTTAATTCCGTCCTTAGGCGCAATCGAACTACAGCTTGGGACGTCATCGGAGATGGAGGCAGCGCTTCGAATGTATTGTTCACGACGGACGGTGTGAGAGAACGGATCGTTTGTAAATTATCTATGTAATGAGTTATAGACGCGATATAAACCGTTTTCTTTACGACTATAAGATATACTAATACTGTGTGATTCTCCACTAAATCATAGTTTGAATCTTGAAAAGGATAATTTTTATATTTATTGCATAAAGTATTTAATTTCTTAGAATGATGCTATGCATTAATTTTTATAACACAAAGCTTGAGGTACAACAGTCGAAACTAAATAAATGGTGAGTAATCATATTATTTTCCAAGTAATAGTTCTTTGCAGACAATCTATGTCTCCACCTCAAAGAAAGATCGCAAATCGCCTTGTGCCGTTTGCATTTTTTAAATATGTCTATCCATACTAAACTTTTCAATGTGCTAAAATAAATTACTAAGCTCTGTAGATTTTTGCTTCATTGTTATCTAAATTAAAATATGCATTTATATGCGTTTAATGATATAAATCATCGATAAAAATTAATGTGTTATTTTCATCTCAAAACAAAATGTTTGTTATTGCAGAGAAATAAAAATCCGAGCCCCTGGTACCAAATGGTGAGTGAAAAATCTGCGTTCAAGACTGCGTCGCGTCCCACTTTTAATTATGTTATCACCTAAAGGTGCTTACATTCGAACTAGCTTCTGCCAGCGGCTTCGCTCGCATGAACGCTGTAAAATACATGCCTATTCATATAGTTTTAAAAATGACGGATTTCTGTACAAATTATTAAGCACTTTTTCACAATTTCGAAAAATTCTTTCTTAGTGCGCGTTTACGTTTCAAAAACAACACCTGTGAAAAAATCAACTTTTTAGATCTAAGGGTTTAGGCTGGGCGTTTATAAAGTCAGCACCTTTTATATATAACTAGCGGCCTGCTCCGGCTTCGCACGGGTATAAAATATATAGCCTATGTCATTCACTGAAAAAATGATTAAAATCGATCCAGTTTTGAATTATTCATTACTGCCCGTGGTCCGCACACGTTAAATGTAATTACTTACGACATCACTTTAGAAACCTTAAAAATAACAGTTTTTTTTCTTCACTATTTAATGGATGTTATTATAAATATAAACCTTCCTCTTCAGTCACTCTATCTATTAAAAACCACATCAAAATCCATTGCATAGTTTTAAAGATTTAAGCATACATAGGGACAGATAAAGCGAGTTTGTTTTATACTATGTAGTGATATATAGACTAATAACACCATATAACCTAAATTACAATTCCGTATCATTACCCAGATTTAAAAATTATTCTGTAAAACACAGTGTTTAAACAGCGCGAGTAAATTGCGGATCCAACAGACTAAACGAGAGTTCACAATTACAGCTGTCCGAACGAATTGTGTTCTCGACAATAAAAGCGATACTTTTATTGAAGCTGTAAATTTCGATGCCATTTTCGAATCGATATTGATGTTTTGCCGTTACCGTTTCTTTGCTTATAAGTTCGCATGAGCGAAGCCAGCATTTGGCCTTGGGCCTCCCCTGATTCTCTCAAAATCTTCATTTAGGGTCCAGAGGGGGTAAAATAATAAATAAACGCTGCACCCTCAACGGCCCCAACACATACAAGGACAAGGACACATCCATCCAGATCGCAAAATATACTTGCATGGTCAACAAACAAACTAACTGTCGTGTTCAATGCAGGATTGCTACCGCTACGTCACAGCGTCGTAAAAAAAAATTGTGTATTCTTCAATAGTTATTACTTGAATAATTCTAAAATGCATTATATACGTGCATTTTTCAATATTTTGCAAGGCTTCATTAGCTGCCCAACC
Organism: Hestina assimilis; assembly: GCA_023373885.1. Taxonomy (NCBI): domain Eukaryota; kingdom Metazoa; phylum Arthropoda; class Insecta; order Lepidoptera; family Nymphalidae; genus Hestina; species Hestina assimilis. The sequence goes on along the minus strand of CM041747.1, from coordinate 13,858,703 downwards.
TGGCCCCTATCTCGCTACGCCCATGTATGTTGGTCTGAATTAATACGCGCAGTACTGGAGAGCTTCTTTCCTGATTACTGATAGACGTTTGTGTGATAATATATAAATTACGTCTCAATTTTCTGTGAAAATCAATAAGTGTGTTAAATGAAGTTTTGAAAAAAATCACACATGAATTAAACTAACACAAGGTATATCGCTGTTTTAGAACGACAACGTCACAATTCAAAAATATCGAAACTTTAGTTATCAGCGTGAAATGACTTAAAACGAAATTATCAATTTTCTCAATTTTGTAGCGTAAAGAACTGACGTAAATAAACAAGAAAATGTAATATACAAAATATTGTGCAGGTGTCAATATTTTAAAAACTTATTTTGTTGATTCTCAAAAAATTGGTTTTTGAGTTACGTTACGTTAGTGGTTTTCGTTCTAAAGGTGCGATATGCTCCCCTGTGACGCGCGTCGTTAATCTGTTAGTTTACAAATGTCATATTCTAGGTATAGCCATAGAATTACTATAAGAACAAGAAAGCTCACTGAAGCAACATTTCTGTGCCAAAAGAGGGGTTCCAAATCGTAGCTTTGTCCCTATCTAATGTAGTGGTATTATAGTAGTGGCATGTAAGTCGGAAAATATAATAAAATTATAATTATTTTTATCCATTGTTTTTTTCTTTCCTTGTCACGAGGAAAACTTAAAATTACATTTTAATACTAAAATAAAGATAACATAACTTTATTTTTAAATTTAAAATTAATTACAATTGATAAAAAATTCAAGTATCGTCTTTGGACTTAACATAGCAGAGTCACCCTAATTCTTATAAAACAAATTTACTTACAGGTGGAAAGATTTACCACAACCTGGATAAGATTCATTCTTACAACCAGGTATAACGCATTTGTTCACCATTTTTCTAAGAAAAATCAATTAAAAAGGCTTTGAAGAGCCCAATCTATGATTTGAAAATTTGACGTAACTATAGTAACCAAAATAACGCCAATTTGTTGGTAAATTTTGAACCGTGTTGTCAAAATAGTATTAACCTATAAAAACATAAAATGTAAAAATTTCCCAAGTCTCATAAAGCTCTTCTTCTACTACAAAAGTGGTGAAATCTCATGTATAACTACGCCTGAAACTTGGCAGTTGTACGGCAACTTATTCTCATCATAAAAATACTTTAGTGTCGTAAAACTGTCAAGTTTCAGGCGTAGTTATACATACATGAGATCTCACCACTTTTTGTAGTAGAAGAAGTGCTTTGTGAGACTTTGGATTTTTTTTACATTTTATGTTTTTAAGGGGATCTCATATCTTTTTTTAGAAATCCCTACTTTTTTCTACACACTTCTTGAATTTAATCGTATATTATCTAGGTACTCACCTACTATTCCACTTATTATTCCATTATTAAATTCAGGCTTATAGCTTTATCCACAAGTTATAGAGCGTCGAAAATGGCCAGAATTGCTTCTAGAAATGGATAGTACGGCCGTGCGGCTTTTTGCTCGACTTGGCGGGGGCACTGCCGTGCCCCCAGATATTTCCTTTATTTAAAGTCATTTAACCGAAAATGGTGTATTTAAAGGCTTATTATATTACAATCAAAACTAGTAATTTAGTAACAATTGTTATTAATTATAAAATACTTTCGCTAAGCCATAAAATTTATAAATATATTCCGAAGTTGTGTAACCACCACCTTATCAAATTATTTATTCGTTTTAGTACGAAGTATTGAAAAATAAACTTAAATATTTAGCTATAAAGTATGAGTTTATTTAACATTAAATTACAAGTTATTGTTCTTGTTCTTATAGTAATTCTATGGGTATAGCATATACATATGTATAGTCTACTGTAACTTGTTCCAATATATCAATAGTTTAGGAAAAAGTTGGACAACTTCCTCAGTATCCATTCTATTTTATCTCCTTCTCTTCACATAATTATGTACTCTTCATCACAGGAGACATCGCTTGCTATCCTCTTTAATGCTACAATTAAACAAATACTTCGGTGATTGTTTACCATCGTTAATCAGGTGGGTTGTTTGCTTTTTGTGAGTCACCCGTAGAACTTGCTTAAAAATCAAAAATGGAATTCTATGGTTCAAATTATAAAATAATACTGATATAAGTAAGAAAGCAGATATATACAAAAGCTTTTAAATTATTCAAAAATAACTTTATTTCAATACATATACATTACAGTATCAATACAGTAATACAGCTTTGTTTCGGTACTATTCACTAAAATTCAAAACCGAATAGAAGCATTAAACGCGCTTTTAACACACGTTAATAGCACATGCTACAAAAGCTATTCATATGTTCAACCAGCAATTGGAAAGGATTTATTTCATGTCGGTTCGCGGCAATGGATACGAAACACAAACTAACTGCAATACGATCAACGCATATACTGTCAGTTGTGGCAACTTGTGATTCATGTGAAAATAAACGTGAACGAAACGTCCGGTCTATTTCATTTGCAACCGGTCATCATTCACCCGTTCATTCAATTCCACTTTTTAACTGAGTTCATGTTATCATTGCACTGCATGCATTAAATTTCGATCTCGATATTGGTTTATTTTGACACACAATTATAATTAATAGTCATTCGATTTAACACACTACTGCTTTAATCACAAGTTAGTATATATAAAAGTTAAGCAGTACCGGTTGCTACTACAATCAGTCGAGTTATATTTTATTTAGATGAAAATTTTTCCAAAATTAGCCTCGCAAAAGAATGTGATAATACGAAAACGAGCTAGCGTATATTTTGATCTTTAGGCGTTGGTTTTTCGTATAGCGATTAATCGGGTCATTGCATGCGGTACCGACGTTCTTTATCTCGGGTTAACAGCCACCAACACGGCTCAGCGGAAGCTCATTTGTACGACGTTTGTGGCAGAGAAAATAACAAAAAATTAGCACGATATTCTTATGAAAGAAGAAGATATTTACTAAGAAAAATAAACAGTCCCACAAAATACACACACATTAACAATTAATATTAGTCGAAATGAACTCTAATCTATATATTAGTCTCACCGCGGCTACAATTACCTATTAGTGACTGGAATTAGACTTAATGCGTTTATAAGCTCGTATACATTTTTATTTATGAATCCTTTAATCTCTACGCTCATTGACACTCTCCAATAGAGATTCGAACATATTATATCCCGGAATAAGCGCTTATACGTGCATTTGGCTTTTTCAAGCGCGCGTGTAAGTGTATATGCGGAAACGACTTTATACGCGCAAAAAAAAAAAACGCTACACTACATCACACAAAATTCTCCTAGCATTCTTTCGTAATAATCAGAATTCCTTTTAACAATACTTCAATAAAAATCTCAAACTATCTCTCCCGTGTCAGTCGAAATTCTGTAAAGAAATTCTATCTTGTTAAAATGTCAATTAATTTAAAGCAATAGTTACAAACGAAACAGATAGGGTGGCTATTAAAATAAAACGCTAAAAGAAGCAATTAATAAAAGTGGTGATATCTGGACCTTTAACTGATTGGTCGATAGTTCGATACGGTGTTTTTAAAAGCTTTCACACTAATAAAAATACATATACTCGTTCTATATACGATATACTATAATGATATAAAACTATTTGAATATGATGAAAGTAATGTTTTCAAAACACAAATCATAGGCTGCTTAATGTGGACGATTTCGAACACGACTATTATTGTCAAAGTCATGAAATATTCTACTAATATTATAAATGTAAAAATTTTTTTTTTTTTTGGTATTACTGAACCACAAAAAACTGGAATGGATGAAATTTTATCATAGGTACATATTATTACCAGTGTTAGCACATAAGATACTTTTTAACCCGAAAAATGTTAGGTTGTGGGATTACCCAAAAAATGTTAGGTTGTGGGATTACCCGAAAAATGTTAGGTTGTGGGATTACCCGAAAAATGTTAGGTTGTGGGATTACCCGAAAAATGTTAGGTTGTGGGATTACCCGAAAAATGTTAGGTTGTGGGATTACCCGAAAAATGTTAGGTTGTGGGATTGAAATAATAAATGAATTACAGTTTAAACATGCAACACAGTGTACATGTACATAATTATGTATTTTATTACATAGAAAAATTGCTTTTAGTTGGTGATTCGGTATAGCAACTACGAAAATGTGAGTGAAGCCACAGGCGTTGCTTGTGTGAAATAATACAAATTGATATTTCATAATAGCAACGGCTGCGATGATACACAGTGATACTCGCTCGTTAATTGTTTGTTTTTTAATTTTTTTATTATTATATTCATACGCTCAAAATTATTAAAGTTTATTTTTTTAATACAAATACTAGGATGTATTTAAACAGACAAAAACACTTAAGTAACTAATTAATTATTTTATCTTTTACAAGAAAAGATCGATTAAGAAGACGAAGACATAATCGTCTGGGAAAGCTACCTCGAATCAATTTAATCAAGTATAAAATAAATATATATCAACGCATTTACCTTGTGTGAGAGAGGCAGTGCCTGGCGAGATAAGACTTTTGACCTATAAGGCTTACTCCTAATCAAAGAAAAAGCGTCTCGAGGCTCACTTTAACTGGGTTCTAACTGGCTTCGCTTGACTACTCTTTAAGTTTCTTATTTATCCAGCACTTAAACCTATTTAATGGCATGCTTAAGATGAAGAATTATAAGAGGTGAATAATATCTTTTATTACAATGGCTAAAAGTCCATTAAATATTGTCTGACGATGTTGTTTTGCAGCGGTAGTAAACCTGCCTTCCACAGGTTGCGGGTTCGATTTCCGCTCGGAGCAGATGTTTGGTATTGACCATACAGGCATGTGTTCCAGTCAGGTGTGTTTGTCCTTGTCATTGTGTATGTTTCCGAACCCCCGACGCAATAAATAACTATCCTAATGGGGCCTTTGAGTGTGTAGCGTAGCGTTTATTTTAGTATTTACATTTATAGTAAAATCTAATTTTCTTATTTAATGTGACGGTATGGAACGTTGAAATTAAGTTTTAAATTGTTTCCTCGTAGGTGGTTAACTGTGGCTTACTCCGAGCGAGTTGCAGGAACTTGAGTTATGAAATCACAACGCTTTCAAATGCTCTTTATTAAAATTTTGCGTCGTACTTATTACATTTTTGCTTTTAGAATTTCTTTGATATATACATAAGAAAATTCTTGTAGCTGTTGATTTTAAAGTATATTTCCACCGATTTATTAGGAATAGATGACCTTAAAGGCGTTTAACATTTGTAAATCTTCAATAATTTTTTTATAAGAGTGGATTTGAGGCTTATAAATATTTTTGTAGTGCTTCGATGCTTTTGGTATAAATGACCTGGTTCTAACGGGTTAGAACAACTATCTCATAGAATTATTTAAGTAATTGGAAAAAATCGCTTGACCTAAATTCTCCATGTTATTATTAGAATACAAAAATACATTTTTATAATCTTTAACTGAGTATATATTAATGTAACACAGTTCGTCCCTTTTTGTGTATAGCTTTAATTATTAAAATAATTTCTATATTGAAAGATTGCCAATTTATCTCGAGTCATGTCTTATAAATATCTCTCATTAACAAATAATGAATTTACCAATGAGTTACTGGTTCGCCTTTTGGAGTGCAGAGGTGAGATTGCAATTGCTCTGTGTAAAAACTAGAAAAAACCCATCAAGTTAGGATAAGAGTATAAGCAGACCCTGGGTCTGCAGACCGGGAATAATGCTAGGAAGAAGAAGAATAAAGAATGAATACAAGACAACTATTGTAAAAGATGAACTTTGAGGATTTTTTTTTTTTTATGTTAGAAGTTGGCAAACAAGCATACGGCCCACCTGATGGTAAGTGGCTGTCGCAGCCTATGAGCGCTTGCAGCACCATTAGTAGGTGCCACTCACGCGTTGCCAACCTAGATATTAGTTCTTAAATCTCGTTCGCCCAGTAATTTCACTAGCGTACAATGCCCTTCAAACCGGAACACAGTAGTGCCTAAACACTACTATTTGGCGGCAGAATATTGGACACTGCGGTGGTACCTACCTAGCCGGCCTCTTGCAACAAAAAGACCTACCACCAGTGTGACTGATTGCACTGGTGGAATAATCTCTGCTGTGACAGAGGTTATCCCAACAGCGGGCGATGGGGTCGTCAATTTACTTAAGACCTACCTTTTCTTATGTGTACAACACAGGGAACTATAGTGATGACCTCCAAATCCATGTAAAAAGGGTTTCTAGTTAAAACTATCCTAAAAAGGAATTGACAGTGGTATCAGTTTTCAAGACATTTCGCTCTGCAGGGATTCAAAGCCCGTGACTATTCTAAGAGTCGGTTACAAATAACGGCCCGATTTTTTTTATCTCCAACCATTTATATGCTATACCTTTGATATGTCTTGTCCATTTTTACTAATTAGTTTCCTTTTGAAATATAAAGACGAATAGACATGAATACGTTATACGAATAGTCTTCTTCTTACGTAAAATTATTCTATAAATGTACGTATACTTACTTAAACTACTGTCTGACGCAATGTATATAAACTGTAAGTGGTGAATGTATATTTAAGATTTACAAGAAACGAGTAAGGCTTTTGCATTTAAATTTCACGGTCTTTTTTATTTTTTTTTATGTCATGACGGTTGACAAACAAGCATACGGTCCGCCTGATGGCAATTAGCCACCGCAACCTATGAACGCTGGTGACACTTGAAGTATCACATGCGTGTTGCCAATCCAAGGGATGGAAGGGATAAGAAGAGAAAAAAGAAAGGAAACGGAAAGGGGTGGGAGTTTGGGTCTCCAGCGCTCTCACTCATTGCACGAAACGCAACAGTACCCTGTTACTTTACGACGATTTTTTGTGAAATGGTAGTACTTCACCGGTCGCTAGGACAAGCATGGCTCTACTATTAAGTTAAAAGAATAATTTTAAACTTGTGCGACTGTTTGTCAGCTTTAGTTCGAGTAATGCGTAAAAATTTTGCTGAACTTTTTGTATATAAAAAAATTAGCTGACTAAGAGTAAGATATATAACAAAATACTCTATTACTCCTTACTATTTCTCTCTACGAAGAATATCCAAGTTTCTATTTCATGTTGTTTCTATTTCAAAGCCACAGGCAGAAACTAGTATTATAATAATTATAGGTGACATTAAAGATTTCTAAGAAAGTTCTGCTCGTGTATTGTGTTTCTTTCCAACAACTGTTGTAACAAGAATCTTTGCAAACTTTTCACAATTCATGTTTCATATTATATTTCAACAAGCAAGTCGATCGAGTTGAGAAAGAAATTGCTGTACGCGAAGAACTTCACTCGAATACTGCGATACAATAAAAGTTCGCTATTGTATTTTTTATTAATTTTTGTCTTTTTGCATTTCGGGAATATTGATTTTTTTTGCGGCGTCGGCAGGCTTCCTACTAGTTGGTCTGTGACATAAAGCGAGTCAATGGGTTTCGCTGGATGCAAGTGGCACAGGATCGCTTCTAGTCCCATCATTTAGGAGAGACCTATGTCCAGAAGTGAACATCTAAAGGTTGCCGACGACGATTTTTTTTAAGAATACAATAATTTCTCTTCTTCTAGATGGGAATATGTTACTGTAGTATTTTTATTAGCAACAACTCATACACGCTCAAAGCCAGGTCCGCTCATTGTAGTCAGTGGGTTAAACAACTTTAGGCGCGGTCAATAGTTAGGTGACGCCATGGTGGTATTTTAACTGAGCGTCTCTTTGCGTCGGAAGTTGGTACCGGCTGTTATCCGGTTATAAGGTGCCTGACCTTGAAACAAGACAGACGAGCAGTAGCTAACCAGGCATTTAAAACCTACCACCAGCAAAGGTCCACAACTAGGATTGGCCACCACATGTCATTGAATTCCTTCTACGATATTCTGGTTTCCGCTTGTTACCGTTAATTACGAGTTAAATCTAGCAACTAAATAACTAAACAAATTAAGCACTTGAAAACTCAGAAGTGCTTGATCAGATTTGAACACTTGACCTTCGGTTAAAGCTTACGTTATACATTTTTATCATTTTGGCCATCTCGGTGTAGTCCATTGAAATGTTACATTTTTTAGGCTTTACCTTGCGTTTTTTAGAGAACGCAATTTTATTTTTTTTATAAGAAACATTTTTTCATTAAGTCAATAGCTAAGGTTTTACAGCGCTCCGAAGTGAGTACTATTTTTCAGTACTCTTAACTATACATATACTATACGTATAATACGTGTGTCTTATAAAAGGCGTTTCTCAAAAAACGATCTACAAAAATGGTCTGATATCATTTTTTCGTAAAATGATAAAAAAAAGTTATATCGAAACATATTTTTTCGAATTTCTGAACATTTTCACTTATAACTTTCTTATTTATAGTTCTACGACAAAAAGTCACAAAACCTAAATTGTAGAGAATTCAATTTGCAACAAAAAATGTTTAAATTTTTTTTTATCAAATCAATAGTTTAAGAGATTAATCGTAAAAACCACTTCAACGTCTATTTTCAAGATGGCGGCCGTGGGACAAGGGTAGCGACCCCACAAACTTAGTTTTAGCTTTACACTTACCCCCCCTACACATACATACAAAAAAATAAAATTGCGTCCTCTAAAAAACGCAACCCCAAATGTAACTTTTCAATGGACTAGTGATAAACTGGTCCTATTGAATTATTTGCAATAAGGTATGTCATATGCTCTCACGCTCGATGGAGGTCAAGAGCTTACCCATTTTGAATTAAAAAAATGTTTATTTTTCTCCTTTGATAATAAACTAACCAGTCTCGTTATAAAGTCTATTACTATAATAATTTTTCTTGGAATAATCATTTGGGAATATAATTGGGGACTATAGTGATATGAAAATTATTGTTAAAATTATATTTGATTGAAGTTGAAAATCCTTACTAATATGATAAATGCGAAAGTAGCTCTGTTAAAAAACTACTGAACCGATTTAAATGACATTTGGTACACAGATAGTCTAGATTTCGAGCAAGGACATGGGCTATTTTGTAATGCGGAAAAGCGTTGTAAGAGGTTTAAAAAGTAGGGGTGAAAAGTTGTACGGAAGTATCATTTTTAGAGCTAGAAGCTTGAAACTTATTTTAAGGCTGTTGATTCAATATAAATAAATATGTCATTCAAAGTTTGGAAATGAGAGGGAGGGGGGCAGTTCAGTGTTTGTATTAAATCTATTTAACTTAACTTATCTATCTATTAATCTATTTAACTTAACTTATCTATCTATTTAACTTAACTTATCGAATTTAACTTATCAATGACTATTTTATGGCAGTTTGCTAAATTACTGTTGATAAAGCTGAAATGAATGTTGCAGTAGCATTTAATTGAAAGCACAAAATAATCTGAGTGAAATATAATTTTGATAGGACATAACTAAATTATGCATGAAAATATGAATTTTATGGTCGATTCTATAATTAAATTTTGGCTGATATGTCAATTTTGAATTACTAAATTTTAGGTCATCATAGTTTTTAAAAGAGATATAATATTATAACAGTATACTAGCATAAGATCTTAGTTGACGATCGATGTGGCGTGTGTTAAATCTCGACAGTCGAAAATTCAATCCCTGCTCGGGCGGATATTTGTAATTTGTATTTGTATCGGTCTTAAAATATGTTTTTTGGTCTGGGCGTTTGTTCTTGTGGGTCTCTCCATCCGTGTCTCGAAGACCACGTTAAGCTTTCGGTCTCGGTTGTTATCATAGCATCTGATAATAATCGTTATCTCTTGATATTTAATTTGCTCTTACCCAATGAATTACTGATTTGTTCTTAGGGTTGTAGAGGTTAGCAGAGCAATTGCTCTGTGGATAAACTAGTAACCTGTCAAATTCGGATAAGAGTAATAACCAAACCCTGCACAAAATACCAATGATTATTGATGAGATATTTTGCAGAACAAATTCAATTTTCCCATGTACTCACTTATACCCCTCAAAAGTTACGACATTGGGCCGGGAGATATTTGGACGCAAATAAGCAATACCATGTCAACCCACAAAATTGAAAAACCTGAGTAATATATGCAGAAGTATAAATAGTAAATGGCTGAAGAACATTTTTCTTTAATATTTGTAGGGTTTTAAGCTTTAAACCTTCTAAAAAGCCATTTTTAATCATGCAATTTATGTATTATGTTAAACGTTTTGGGTTATATTATATACGAAATATGCAGTTTGTATACTTATTTTTGTGAAATTAAGTAAAATAACTTACATAAATCTGAAATTGCCAAAAACTTGTCCAATACATTAAAAAATTTTCATTTATAGCAAGTTGTTCAAAACTTTCAAACGCGTTTTTATCGAAATGACATTCGTGTGGGTTGACATGGTATTGCTTATTTGCGTCCATTTATATAGTATATATTCATATAGTAGCAGCCTCCTAAACGTTATTTACTGTGGGATATTTCAAACGCAAATTTTTGCCATGCCAAAGTCTATAAAAGTAAAAATCTATAAAAAATAATAATAAAAGATTAACCCTCGGGTTCTCGTACGTTGATCAAATTTATGTAAACTTAACATACCAAATATAGAACGCTCATTGGTTAAACATAATCGAAGATCAACAGGCAACCAATGAGCGTTTTGTATTTGCTATGGGAAGTTGATATGAGTTTTGATCAACGTTCGAGAAACCGGGGGTTAAAGCTGTTCATATTTTTAAAAGCAACGCTAAAACTACTTACCGAAGACAAGCCTACGAGGAAACTCATTACCAAACTCCTTGAGGTACTATTTCGGTTGAATAGAAGGGTTGTGCGGCGTAGATAGCGCTCGCTTATGAACGACATCCCGACAAACGAAGTGTCCCGATCTCGATCTCAAAGATTGAAGTTATCCAACAAAAATGACTTTAACAAACTGTGTGCAAAGTTAAAACAATACGTGTATAATGTCCATGAAATATTGTATGAGCTCCAGTTGTTTCTTTAGCTACATTTAATGTAAAGAAAAGGAAGTTCATTAATTCTCTGACACAAGACAAAGCTGTTCCACGCGCCGTTCACTTTCAGATGAATAATCAAGTAACTTTTAGTCAAAGCGAATTTTCTTCGAGCATTCAATTGTCTTTATAATGTATTGGTATAAGTGAAGAAAGAATGTGAGTATAGGAATTATTTTATCTGTTACAATTGTCTTAAAATTGCTAAACAGTCATTATATAGGTACATTCGTAAACAAAATAATTTGTATGAACAAAAACCTGAACGCATGTAAATTATACGGTGATAGAGCCATGCTTTTCCCACGACAAATGGGCCGGCTCGATCGGGCAAATACTACCCTCTCACAGAAAATCGGCTTCAAGTAACAGTATCAGTTGTACTTGCGTTTCGTGCGATTAGTGAGACTGCCGTAGGCCCAATCTCCCACCCCTATGTTCACTTCTCTTTTACCTTCCTTCCTTCTTTCTTGGGTTGGCAACGCACATGTGATACTTCAAATATCGCACGCGTTAATAGGTTACAGTATGCTTGTTTGCCAACCGTAATGAAATAATAAAAAAAGACCATCGGTTGGAAAGTACAATCCACCACGTCAAGCATGGCCTCGGAACAGAGTGTAAACGTCCTAATCGCATCGCAGCAAATGATGCAGTTATTGTAAACGAGTATGTAAAGCTACTAATACAAGTACGATGCATTACTACCACTCTGATTTTATACGCTACGATAAGTTTTGCACAGAGCAAGATAAATCATTTTTTCCGCGACTCTCACGCTTACGGAGCGGAGTCGTCCCTTCTTCTATTGAGGATTATACATAAATAATTTAATTTAATTTAGATAGCTGTGCAAGCACTTGCTCCTTCACTCATACTTCGTCATCTATATTTATATAAAAGGAGAAGACCTAACTGACTTATAAACGCTCAGTTTATATCCTTGGACCTACAATGCTGAATATTTTTACAGATGTTGTTTTTAAAATGTACACGCGCACTTAGAAAGGATTCTTTGAAATTCCACCCGCAAGAGGGTGAAAAATGGATTGAAAGTTTGTATAGAAGTCCGTGATTTAAACTGGAAGTTTGAAATTTTGTAACTTGGCGAAAAATTAAAAATAAATAATGACATGTTTTAGCATTTTCTAATATTCCACCTCAAAGAGTTGAAATGGGGGTTCAAAGTTTGTGTTAAAATCTTTATGCAAGCGAAGCCACTGGCAGAAGCTAGTAAATAAACATTTTTGCTTCGAACTTTTGTTGAAACCTGCAAATTTCAGTAGGCAACAAACGAGCCGTGTCTTGGTTATTTGAACGACTGCGAACTGGGAGTAGTTTAACAAAATGACGGTCCCTTTTTATCTTAGTCGGGTTGTTATTCGTTACTCGCTCTATTTTCTCCAGACCACAGACTGCTGCTTTGAATATTCGTTTTCCGTATAACTAAATAAATACAATTTATTTCCTAGACTTTACATTTTATTTTTCTTTATGTCTACCGTTATTCCAGCATAGCTTGATATTTCTAAATTTACCTTTTTATTACATTTCATATCTCTATCAAACATTTTTTTAACGCAAGATTTAATGGGTTCATCTTTATTATTCATTATATAACATCGTAATTCGACTTTAAAAAGTAGAAAGTTGTTCAACCGATTTTTTTTCATGACGCAATGCTTTACCGGAATTGAACCCGCGATATCCAGTTAACGTCTACATTTCCTATCAACTGGACCATCTAGGCTTTATATGAGTTATTATTATTTTTTTTCAAATCTCATAACGCTTACGGTCCGCCTGATGTTAAGCAGCCACCGCAACCTATGAACGCTTGCGTTATTTGAAGTATCACATGCGCGTTGCCAACCCAAGGAATAGGAGGAAAGAAGTGAGAAGGGAAAAAGAAAGTGAATAGAGGCGTGGGAGATTGGACCTCTGGCGCACCCACTCATCGCGCGAAACGCAACAGTACTCTTTTACTCTACACTGATTTTCTTTGAGAGAGTAGGACTTCCCGTCTAGCCGGACCATTTGTGCTGGGAAAAGTATGGCTCTACTACTCCGAAAACAACAACAGACAATTACAATTTTTAAATTAATATACATAACATAATGTTAAGGCATAATTGTTACACATTTTTATCTTTACATACGTGGGCTTTTCATGTCTAGATAACGCTTACATTAGAACAAGCACTGAGTAATGCTTAACGCAAGGGTGTATTTTTTTACACTTTTGTTTACAAAACACGGCTCCTGATTGTATTACTTTGGTGTAATGGATTATGTAAAATACAACTCAAGAAGTTCCTTCTAAAACAGAGTTGAAAAAGAGATTTCTTTTTTTTTTTATGTTAGAAGTTGGCAAACAAGCATACGGCCCACTTGATGGTAAGTGGTTGCCGTAGCCTATGAGCGCTTGCAGCACCATTAGTAGGTGACACTCACGCGTTGCCAACCTCGAGATATTAGTTCTTAAACCTCGTTCGCCCAGTAATTTCACTAGCGTACAATGCCCTTCAAACCGGAACACAGTAGTGCCTGAGCACTACTATTTGGCGGCAGAATATTGGACACTGCGGTGGTACCTACCTAGCCGGCCTCTTGCAACAAAAGACCTACCACCAGTGTGACTGATTGCACTGGTGGAATAATCTCTGCTGTGACAGAGGTTATCCCAACAGCGGGCGATGGGGTCGTCACATCCCGACGCCTGTGTATATGAGAAGTTTGAATTTGGATCTCGCTGTCCGAGGTCGAGCTCTTTTCGACGAAAACAAAAATATCAACTAATATTATAAATGTGAAAGTTAGTATGGATGGATGAATGGATGAATATTATTTACTCTTTCACTCAAAAACTACCAGACATATTTGGATGATTGTTGTAAACACATAGCTTATTACCTGCATTAGCACATAGGAAACTTTTTATCCCAGAAAAATTTTTTAATCATCAAAAATCTTCATTATGTGAGCGGAGCCGCGGGTACCATTATAATATTTCAAATGTGAAAGTTTGTTTGTTCGGATGTTTGTTACTCTAGCACTCATAAAAGGCTGTACGGATTTGGATGAAATTTGCTACATAGATAGATTGCTACCTGGATTAGCACATATGATACTTTTTATTCCGGCACCGTTGACACCGTTGTGGCGTTGTGGGTAGCGAGTCTGCCTTTAGTCTCGACGGTTGCGGGTTCGATACCCGCTCGGGCAGATGTTTGTTAAAATTTCTGTCTCGGTCTGGGCGTTTGTCCGTGTGGGTCTCCCCACCGTGCCTCGGAGAGCACGTTAAGCTGTCGGTCCCGGTTATTAACAATAACATCTGATAATAATAATCGTTAACTCTTGATAAGTATTATAATTGCTCTTATCCGATGAGTTACTTGTTCGCCCTTAGGGTTGCGGAGGTCAGATGGCAATCGCTCCGTGTAAAAACTAGTAACCTGTCAAATCCGGATAAGAGTAATAAGCAGACCCTGGGTACATAAAAATACCGGGAATAATGCTAGGATGAAGAAGATGAAGATGATTCTTTTTATTCCGGAAATGTTAAATTTAAGTAGCACTGACATATTACGGGATGAAAGTTTGTGTCAGGAATAATTTATTATTATTGCAATAAGGGTGTTTTTGTAATGTTACAAGTTGGCAAACAAGCATACGGCCCACCTGATGGCTAGCTTGATTGATCGCTTGCCGCAGCCTATGAGCGCTTGCAGCACCATTAAGAGGTGCCACTCACGCGTTGCCAACCTCGAGATATTTTAGTTATTAAATCTCCTCTGCCCAGTGATTTCACTAGCCTACAGTGCCCTTCAAACCGGAACACAGTAATGCCTAAGCACTACTGTTTGACGGCAGAATATTCTTTGCTGTGACAGAGGTTATCCCAACAACGGGCGATGGGGTCGAAACATTCCGATGCCAGGAAAAAATTCAGTGTTTCATTAAAAATCGTTATTCACGCGAAGCCGAAGGCAGATTCTAGTAATCATATATTTTTATATTTTTTTAAAATATTCAAAACATTGAAGATACATCAATTTACAGTGTTGATATTTTTACAACGATGTGAACTTGTATAAAAATGCACATGTTTCACTAAGCGAGGCTCAAAATGAAAGGACCTTTCATAGCGCACTTTTTGTCTCCTTTGTTTCTACCTAAATTCATATGTAAGCTGTCACGGGGCTTGATGGCACAGCAATAAAGAACCTTCACTGTTTTGTACCTGCGATCCGCTTTTTATTTTCCTTCGATGTGGATTTTTTTAATAAGTGTTACTATTTGCTTGGTAACTTAATGGTTCCCTATACAAGCTTTCATCTGCTACTGGCGTATTTAATTATATATCTATAATAACTTATGGGTTAAAAGGACCTTTAAGATAATTTTCATCACTTTGAAAACAGGTCAAGTGCTTGTATGACTCAGCATAATGAAGGGTTCTGTAGTTTTTAAGAGCTTCGGGGTTAAAATTCTAATTCCAAGGTCGTAATAAAATATTTATGCTATAATCTTATAAAAAGCAAAAATTATGACGATAAGGACCAAAATTATTTCGGTGTGGGCGTTTATCCTTGTGGGTCCCCAGCCGTGCCTCGGAGAGCACGTTAAGCTGTCGGTCCCGGTTGTTACGGTTGGTACCGGGAATAATAAAAATGATGGTGGATCCTATTTCACAGTGTTTCAGAAAAACACTGTAAAGTGAACTGTAGAGCTAGATTACCGCTAAGGTCATATCTTTAAATTTTGTATTGACCAAAAAGTGAAAGTAAAGCATATTGTATTCCACTCTGGGAAGTTCTTTTTGTGTGTGTGTGTGGGTTTTGATTATATTCTTTATCTTCGGAGTTAATAATTGAGTCTGTTGTGAGTAAACTCACAGATTTAGAATAGGCTTGATGCAACAAACTGGCCGGCATAGCCGAAGTTTTTGCTATTGCTACTGCTTTGCTAACAATGATATATTAAGGAATATCTACGTATCGAAAATTCGATATTTTAAAATGTATCCTCAGACCTAATTTTGTTTACCGATTGAAAGGTTTCTTTTTATGTTGAGCACATCACTAATCACTAAGCGGCTGGGGTGACGTCATCGTAGATTTAAAAAAGAAGACATGCTTGGCTTTTACACTATCTATATCTATCACGACTTTGTGGCGCAGCGGTAGCGAACTTGCCTTAATCGCCACAGGTCACGGGTTTGATTCCCGCTCGGAGCAGAAGTTTGTATTGATCGTACCGGCATGTTTTTCAGTCTGGGTGTGTTTGTCCTCGTCTTTGTGTATGTTTCCGGACCCCCGACACGGTATAACTATCCTAATGGGGGCTGTTGAGTGTGTTGCTTTTACTTTATTAAACTGTACAGCTAGACAACCGATTTTAGATTCAAATAAAAAATGTTTACAGCTGGAAGAGGCTAACCTAACACATTCCATAAAAATACAGCCCAATCAAGACTACCTTCTGGTGATGCTCCTCAAGTAAAAGTACGTAATCTATGTGGAGATTTAACTTGTATACAAGTTAAAACTTATTAACTAAAATATATTATAATTTAATTCTGCAATAAAGTAAATGAGAATTGTACTTGTGAAAGCATTAAGTAATAAGGCTTTAGCTTTAGAATGAAATAGAGACTGCATTCGAGGGCGCGGGAACACTTAGTTTATTTCATTTAAGTAAAAGTAAAATTACGAGTTAAACGTTACTTAGCAAAGCGAAGATAATATATTTCATGTATAATAATAAATAATAACTTTTTTTTTTTATAATAATAAACGCTACACACTCAACGTCCCCATTAGGATAGTGATATCCTGTGTCGGGGTCCGGAAACATACAAGGACAAGGACAAATACTGTGACTTCTTTATTATAAATGGAATAAGATTAATTTTACTTCATGTAATATGTTATTTTTCATTTATTTTTATCTTTATTTTCTAAGCGACTAGAAGGAGTTTCTCTATGCTTTGAAGTGGGTTTTTAATTAAAGAGATTATTTTCTAGAATTATTTATTACTGAATAAGTTTGACTATTAAATAAATTTATTAATATTAAAAGTATGCTTGAATTTTTTTGTAGTATTTAAACTTTTTTTTTCGATTTCTTGCTAGACTTTTTCTTGTCATTTTTTCCTTTATAGAATGTTCATCATTATTGAATAGTCTAGTGTGACCATTGTAGGGCTGTAGGCGTGTTATATGTTTTATAAATTATATAATATTACAATAAGCTTATATTATAAGCTTAATATAAAACCTAGCGTCATATTTCACTCAGCAGCACTTGCAATGTGAAGAAAATAAAACGGTAGGAAATAAAAGAGTCTCTCGGCCTTTTTAAATGTAAATCTTTGTCGTTGTAACGGGTCGGTTCCCCCGAAAAATAAGATGTAGGTCGGCGAGATTGCCGCTTCTTGCTTTCGTTGACTTGGAAAATTTCTAAGAGGACACTTTCAATCTCTCCATCGGATTTGTGACGTGGCTTGGTGAGGGAAAATTTTAAATAATAAAATCGTTAATGGCTGCTTATTATTGGAGTGAGCTGACGCATCACAGAGTATGTTATGTGGCTTTAATAAAAATAAAAACTTATTGTAGTCTAACCAAGGCCATGCAAAGCTGACGCTACGGGGCGATATAGTGGGTGTCACTACAAATATGAAAATCTCACAGTTAGTGTGCAGATAATTACAATTGAATTTCACTTACATGTTTGTTTGATTAATAGTTATTAAATGATATTGATAAATTCATTTAACGCATAGCTTGATAATATTACATTAGCTGACTCTAACTGAGATTTAATTAACGGTTCAAGATTTTTATCGAGAAGGACAATGCTCTTATTTAAATATAAGTCTTGAGCTCTATCATGCTTGGGAACTTCTATGACACGTGGCAAATCACGTGTAACACACGTAGCACGTGTGAAATAGTAAGTTACACAATACAAAGTTAGTCAGCAAACTCGTACACCAAAGTCTTATCGACTTAGCTACAAGTAAAATATACGAGTATTAAAGCGCATATGGAAAGTATAAATTTATGGCGTAAAAGAATGTCTATGAATTAATTTTAAGTCTATCATTTTAATATTTTTTCTATTTAAATATTTAAAATTTTGTATTTGATGTAGTAGTAGAGCCATGGTCTTCCTTTCCATGCGGAGAGTGGGAGCACCGGTGGCCCAATCTCCCACCCCCTCTGTTCTCTTCCTTGTTTCCGTTCTCATCGTTTCCTCCTATCTCTTGGGTTGGCAGCTCATATGTGATACTTCAAGTATAGCAAGCGTTCATAGGTTCAAAAAAAATCAATAGTGATTTCCTGTGTCAGAGATCCAGAAACATACATAAAGACAAGAAAACACGTGCCTGTATATCAAACCTACAACCTGTGGCGCTTAAAGCCACGACTGTGCCACAGCGTCGTCATATACTCGTATTTAGATGTACAAAATACAAAATAAATTACAGAAGCGTCAGTGTTTGTAGTTCCTTATAAAAGTTTTTGCCATGAAGCCGAGTTCCAATTTAGTGCGGTTAAACCTCGGATAACTTGATACTTCAGCTTATTTGTTCCTCGAACCAACTCCTTATTTGAAACAACCTTCAAGCTTTAAGAAAATAGTAAAATATATACTTATTCTACAGTATTTACCTAACATTTTACTGATAGGTTGACTTTTTTATTATGAGGGTTGGCAAAGGAGCAGAGGGGTGGGAGACTGGACCTCCAGGGTTCTTACTCAACACATGAAACGCAACAGTACTCTGTTACTTTACGCCGATTTTTTGTGAAAGGGTAGTACTTCTCCGGGAGAGTCTGCCCATTTTTATCGGAAGGAGCATGCCTGTACTACTACTAAACTTTGGCACTTTTTAACCGATTTCAAAATTGAGGAACTTATCAATTTACATAATTTTATTTTACTTTTTCAAAATAAATAAACAATATACAATAAACCCAAATGGGGGCCCATTAAAATATTAATAACCTGCATAATATGTCGGGGGTCCAAAACATAAACGTGTATGTAACGCGATCATTTATTAGCTTCGTAGTCTTAGTCTTAAAAAGATTTTCAAGATTCTATAATCACAAAATCGTTTGTATGGGCCCCCTGGCGTCGCTTTAATTTTGAAATTAAATTGGTTTCTATTATTTCTTATTATAGCGGCCATAGAAATACACAATCAATGAAAATTCCAACTATTTACTTATTAAAATAATAAACAGCTGTTCTTAGAATACAAATATTTTAATATAAATTTACTAACTACACATAGAATTCTGTCGTAGTAAAATTCAGAAATTACGTTTCTTTATAAACTTTTCAGAAGATTTTAATAGCACTCTGAAACTACTTATGGACGGTGAGCGGAGCCTGCTAAAGAGCTCATTACCAAACTCTTTGAGGTACTGTTTTGTTTGAAAGGAAAGCCGGTGCCGCGTAGATAGCGCTCGCATTTGATTGATATCGCGACAAACAAAGTGAACTATAAAAACTCATTCAAGTAATTGGCAAGTATGATATATACTAGCTTCTACTGGCAGCTTCGCTCGCGTGAATTATGGTTTTAATACAAACTCTGGATAAATACAAAGTTTGAATGTCATATTTATTTATATCGAACCAACAGCCTAAAAAGTTTCAATGCAACCTTTCATCCCCACTTTCAACTCCTTCTAACCCCTTTTTTGCATTACAATGTAGCCTATGTTCTTTCTCAGACTCTAGACTATCTTTGAACCAAATTTCATTTAAATAGGTCCAATAATTTTGGCGTGAAATCGCGAGAGACAGAGTTACTTTCGCATTTATATATTGTAGCGAGCCTATGTTAAGCACCACAGGTCACGGGTTCGATTTTTGGTCTGGGCAGATGTTTGTAACCGTATAAGCAAGTGTTCCGATCTGGGTGTGTTTGTCCTTATCCTTGTCGGTACGAATTTAAGGCACTGTTTGTGAAATGTTGTACTTTTTACAGTTCCGTAGCCAAATGGCAAAAACGAAATCCTTATAATTTATTCCTGTCCGCGTGTCCACCCGTCCGTTTGTATATCACAGTCATTTTATTCGGATATACAAAATTCGGTTAGTAGAAGTATTCTATAAACCTACACAATTTTGTCGTGACATACAAAATATATAAGCAATTTAGGTAGTCCATAAATGTAAATTTGGGTGGAATAAAATCAGTTTATTGCAACACGTGAAGCATTCTTTAAAAATAATAAGAAGAAGTAAAAGGTTTAATTTTTTTTTTGTGTAAGCCAATAGTTTCTGAAATATTGCCTCCTAAAGTCATAAAAATTGTGCACCCCATCTAACTTTTGAACTTACAATTTAAGTTGTTTTGGAAGATTTAAAATTGTAGAAAATTTTCAAGTAGAACAAGAGAAAAACCTTCCACGAAATTTATTGTAAAAGTTTTTCTCATTACTTTAATTTCTTTCATATTTAGGTTGTTCACAGATTCCGGTAATTAATATGTAATATATTTGTTTGCAAATCATGCTGCAATATAAAAAAATATCTCTGAGGTCCAATTCAATCCTTACGTTGCCTTTGTATTATTACTTCTTTTTCCTCACTAACTTCCTCTCATCCAAGGTGACAACATACAATGTTGTTATTGTAAATGTAGGCTTCTTACCACAACCTTCTTAGTATAAGGAAAACCATATTTGTTCTTAGTACATTTGTCTTATAAAAATATTCATTTACATGACAAAAAGCAATCCATTGAAATATGACGAAATGATTTTTTTTTCCAAAGCGACAGCTGTTCGCTGCACTGAGCTTTAGTCGACTTTACGCCATTCCTTGTTATTTCACCGCTGGAATTGGCTTTGACTCAAAATTGTATTTTAGATTCGTCGAAAATCCAGAAAATCCATTTTTCGTTACACTAAAAATGTTACTGAAATCCATTTTTTAAATTTTGGTTGCATATTCGATCTACTTTAACTATTCGGCGAAGAGTAAACAATATTAGCATTATTCAATACCGGATTAATCATAATAGTTTCTATTTACAAATTTTTAATTGTCAGTTTAGAGTTTTCAGTTCTATTGGCAGTCTCCCTAACTCCCTCTTTTCTATATAAACAAAGCATGCTACTTTTTAAATTCTGTTTTACGACAATTAACTTAATTTTTTTAAATTTAAATAGTAACTATTTTGCTAAGCCATATTATGCGAGGGGGAGCGAGGGGAGCGAGGGGGGGGGCGAGTACAGAGACTCTGCCGTCATAAAGGGGCAGCCCTCACGCTCAAAGTTGATTCCGTCCTTAGGGTGCCACTTGTGAAGCCGAATTACGGCTAAGGCCTACATCGGAGATGGAGGCAGCGCTCCGAGCGCATTCTATACGATAGACTCACCCGACGGTGTGAGCGCGACGCGACGTGGGAAACAAAGGACTTCGCCGGCGAGGACGGTGTTGTGTGCGTGTCTGTGCTGCGTAAGGGGCATTTTCTAATGTAATCCTACAGTCAGGGTCTTGCAGGACGTGCTTAGCCTAACTTTTGTCGGTTAGTTACATCGGTCTACTACTAATTACAATTACTACATTCGTAACTAATTATAACAAACTAACTAGCTTTTTGTGCTCCACTTTCATTGACTTTTTAATAGCGATCTTCTAAAAGAGTCAACTCTTCTGATATTTGTTCTTTGTAAGTTACGCGATAGCTGCGATTTTGTGAGCCGATTTAGGAGACTCTATTTTGTTGTATAATTTTGCATTTAAGTCTTACGTTGGGAAATAGAAAAGACTGTTGAAAAGTTTGCCCCTCTTACAAAAAAGAGACATAAATGGTATTTTCTAGGTGTTTGTCGTTCGTCTTTTTATTTGTCTGCTCATAATGATGGAAACTGTCGAGAGAGTGTTGTCTTTTCAAAATGAAAAGATAAGATTTTTTTAACGCTACACACTCAACAGCCATTAGGATAGTGGTTAATAATTAATATTAATTAAATTTAATTAATTATTTAAAAAACTAACTATAAGTAAGGAAATATTTACCAGTCAAGTGCGTTGTGGACCACGCACAGTCGAAACTAAAGGGTTCCGCAACTTTATGATGAAGAATCTTAAGGGCTTTAAAAATAATAACGAATTAAAATCGACCGCCAAAGTAAGTTGGTCATTTCGTAGTAATTATTAAAAGTAATATGAAAAACAAAGTTATGGGAAAAACTTATATATCCCTAAAATTTGTAAACCGATCTTCTTCAAAATAAATGTGGTTGAAATTTCTATTGAAGCTCAACAACCTCAATTTTTTTTCAGATTTTTAAATCCCATAGTTCAAAAGTTAGACGGGGGGTGGGAACACCATTTTTATGACTTTTGGAGCTAATATCTCAACAACTACTGACTTAATGAAAAAAGTGAAAATCAAACTTCAATATAATTTTATAAGACCTACCCAATGATATCTCACACGTTTCCATAAGTTGAAATTTTTTTTTCAACCCGCAGTTACATGTATGGACTGATACCCTTAACTTTTATATATTTTAGAATTTAATTACAAAATTGTGTAGCGGTTTACGGAATACACCCATTTACTAAATTTCGTATAGATAGCGCCAATAGTTTTCGAGTAAAATGATTGTGACATACGGATGGACGGACAGACGGACGGACGGACAGACGGACATGACAAAATTATAAGGGTTCTGTTTTTGCCATTTGACTACGGAAGCCTTATAACAGAAGTGGACATCATATTTCGATAAGTACCTATAACGGTCTTTCTACTAGAGGTCAACTAGCCGTATCAAATCATCATCAGGAAACAAAGCGCAACAAGCCGTCATCCGTTCAGAGCGTGTAACGCGCGATAAGGCCGCACACAACACAACACCGCCTTCGCCAGCGAGGACGACGTCCCCTGTATCGCACGTCACGAAGCGCTCACTCCGTCGGGCGATTCCATCGATTAGAATGCGCCCGGAGCGTTGTCTCCATTCCTGATGACGTCCATAGCTGTAGTTCGGCCTCGCAGCAGGCAACCAATGGACGAAATCAACTTTCATCCTCTGCGAAGGCTGTCCCTTTTTCTCGGCTAAGTCTCTGTACTCAGACACCCCGCCCGGGAACGCTGTCAAGGCCGGTAGGGCCAACAGCAATACACAATCAGAAAAAAAAGTTACTTCGTTACAAAAAAAAATCTAAAAGTAATCGTATTTCTATACCATTATTTTTGTTTTTTTAATGATTAACATTTTAAGTTTACCTTATGTTAAATGTAATTCGTTCTCTTACGCTGAATAGTTGCCAGTAATTAACAATGTAAATAACAATTTTGAAACTCAGTACTTTCAAGTCAAAAAATAGCATTACTTTATAGTGAGGTAAACGAAAAAGTTAACGAAATTCATTAAAACTTACACAGAGTGTACATTTTGAAAGACTTGAATAATATGAAAGTGTATATTGTTGTGCGCTGTGGTTCATAAATTAGATTTTATTTAGTTTCAAGTATACGGAGTATTCAAAATAGTAGTTGTCGGTCTACGGTCTAAAGAAAATGAAGCTAGAGCTCCGAGTGAGATTAAAAGGGCCCATAACTTCGGTAAACAACAGTTAGATCGCTATCTAAACATAGTTTTGTTTCATTCTTTTACTAAATACTTATATTATATAACTTTTTGGAAAAGTTATTAAATAATTATCATAGGCTAATTTTTTTAATTTATGAAACAATGCTTGATGTGGGCGAAATATAAATATAAAAATCTGTATTGGGTCTTAGAGGTGCTTCAATAGAAATCGTTATGAACGCGGATAAAAGCTAATCCATATGCGTAAAAATGAATTGTTGATATGTATGTATGCTTCATAACGACTGAAAATTGGTACATTCTTTTTTGTTGTGTTTGTAATTCTGACAATTAAAATTTTTGTACGGTTCAAGTAAAATTCCCACGGAAACGGAATCAACGGGGTCGGAAAATTTGTATGGAGAAAATTGTATTACCTAAAGTTTGTAAGTAGCATGTAGGCAGGTAGGGAGTTTATACGTAGGAGGCCCAAGAATGGGATTAAAACTCCCACGCTAACGGGATCAACGGAATAACATTATTCGGACGAACTAGGTGCGGACCGAAGGTAAAATATATTTTGCAAAATTTAGTATTATTTTTGCAATTTTATGTACCTTAAATCTGTGTGTGTACCTTAAAAATAAAGTAATGAATATGATATCATGAGCTATTGTGATTGTATGATATAACATTATATTTTTATTAATTTATACGTTTTTGTAATAAGTAATTTCCTTGACTATTCATCCGCCGATTTGTTAGCGACGGACACAAAGGGGCCGATAATCTCTTTAACGTTGAGTTTATTATTTTATCCCTTACTTACATAGCTTAGTCATTAGTAAAGATTTATTGTATTAGAATATAATATTGAAAAGGTATATTATTATTATTCATAGAAAATACTTCTAGTTTTAAAAAAATACTTTTCGGAATGCACTAAACATGACGGTGAGAGAAAGTTTAATATAAACAAATACAATTTAGGTTCTTTTTCATGTATTCTTGCCAATCCTAATTCTGATGTTGCAAAGCTTGTGGTAGAAATGGTTAAGCATCATTGACTTTCTCTCGCGCGCTGTCTTATTATTATAATAGGTTAGGTTACGATGGGGCTGATATGTCCGTGTCGGATAAAAGTCCCTAAATAAAAATTGATGAAAAAAAAAAAAAATACTTATTTTTTTACATAAGTCTGACATCGTTACCAATTTTCTTCTTGTTCTTTATGAAGTTACTAAGTTGGCAAACAAGCATACGGCCAACCTGATGGTAAGCGGTAATCGTAGCCTAATAGCGCTTGCAAGACTAAAGATTTGTAGGTGTCATTCACGCGTTGCCAGCCTCGAGATATTGTTTCTTAAATCTCCTTTGCTAAGTAATTTCACTAGCTTCAGTGTCCTTCAAACCAAAACACAATAACGCAAAACGCAAAACTACTGCTTTACGGTGGAACATCCTAGCCGGCCACTTGTAATAAAAGGCCTACCATCTTCTTGTTGTTTGATTTATATTTCGTGTTAGAGCAACTTTGGTTTTTATAATAATAGGACTGATCGCTGGAGGAACAATGTGAATTAGGAGTATCTCTTTTGTTACATTTCTTTCGATGGCTTTGAGCAAAGAAATCCCAAAATCTTACCAGTCTTTGCCATTTTAAAAAAAGTTTTGTCATATGTAAAACTTTAGCTGATATGCCACTGAAGCTAATAAATACATACAATCTAGTCCCTGATTTTATCACCACACTAAAGGCGTTAGAAGGTTTCATTATAAAGCCACTAATTGTATTTGTCCAGTGCTTATAGCAGCAATTCAAAACATGCCACACCTCAACACTTGGTTTGAGCCTGCGATGCTCCTATTTTCCTTGTAAAAACAAAATAACAGATATTGCTGTATACGTTTTTTTCATGTTGAAATCACCAAGTTTATAGATAATACTCCAAAAATAGCTCTTTAGAAATGCCCAAAAAGTTTGTTTTTAATTTTGTGACTTAAACGAATTAAATATTTCATTATTCATCCGCCTTGACTTTTATAACTAAAAGTCTTTTATTTGTTTACGCTTCAATACATTTTAAATCGATACAGCTCGAGGCCGGTAATTTGTAAAGCAATTTCTGAGAATTATTCTGAGAAAATTACCTTTTAAGTCTATAGAGTTGTAAAGTGATTAAAGTTATGATTGATGAGCTCTGCTTCCCTCTCTCCTCTTCCTCTTTGATCGTTAAGGAGATGCCACAAGTTATTTGAATGATGAACACTCATTGTTTTGCATCTGCATTCCTTTCATGAGCAGATAAATACGCGAATTCCATGTTGGATTCTGAGTTTCTGGAATAATGTTATTATCATGTAGAACGGTTGCTCAAATTCATGTTGCTGACTATTTGGCAAAACCGATATGGTCTGGTGAACAGAAAACGTAGAAGGTCTTGGGCTGAAATCGTTACAGCACCTTAGAGTTACAAGTGCTTGATTGGTTTTTCGAATTTATGTCATGCTTGACGGCGAAAAAAAACATCACGAGTAAACCAGCATGTCAAAGAAAAAATTCTAAGACATATATGTCTAATTGTCTATAAATCCCAGTCATGATCCTTCGCTGGTGGTAGCACTTATATGCTGGCCTCTCTAGCTACTTAGGTACGTAAACTCAAGCGTATAACTAGTTGCATGCCTTCTGGTGTTGCAGATGTTCATGAGCGGCGGTGATCGCTTAACATCAGGTGAGGCTCCTGCCGGTTTGCCCCTCTCACATAAAAAGAAGTTGCATGCGGGTAGGCAGGCCAAAGGTTACTGCAGTTCGCCTTCTGCAATGGTATAAGCCGCTTTTACTTACACCACTATTAAAGGCGTCGGGATGTGACGACGCTGTTGGGATAACCTCTGTCACAACAGAGATTATTCCACCAGTGCAATCAGTCACACTGGTGGTAGGTCTTTTGTTGCAAGAGGCCGGCTAGGTAGGTACCACCGCAGTGTCCAATATTCTGCCGCCAAATAGTAGTGTTTAGGCACTACTGTGTTCAGGTTTGAAGGGCATTATACGCTAGTGAAATAGTAATATCTCGAGGTTGGCAACGCGTGAGTGGCACCTACTAATGGTGCTGCAAACGCTCATAGGCTGCGGCAGCCACTTACCATCAGGTGGGCCGTATGCTTGTTTGCCAACTTCTAACATAAAAAAAAAGGTGGAGTAGAGTCATCTGTTGTATCCCCTGGGTCGGAAAAAACTCAAGAGCTAAAAACATTAACTTCTGTTTCCTTCTCCTTCTTCCTCGCATTATTGAAATTATTAACGAGGGTGTGTTTATACTCTACTCCGGATTTAACGGGTTAGTTTTCACACATAGCGATGATCTCTGTAACCCAAAATGCCAACCAGTAATACTCACTACACACTCAACGGCTCCCATTAGGATATTGATATCCTTCGGGGGTCCGGAAACATACACAATGACAAGAACAAATACACCCAGACCGGAAAATATGCTTGCATGGTCAATACAAACATATTATGCTCCGAGCGGGAATCGAATCCGCGACCTGTGGCGTTTAAGGCAGGTTCGCTACCGCTGCGCCACAACGTCGTCACTACATACATTGGATAAGAGCAAACTACCTATGAAGACTTAACGATTATTATTACATGTTATGATAATAATTGAGACGGACAGTTTAACGTGCTCTCTGAGGCACAGTGAGGAGCCCATAACAACAAACGCCCAGACAGTAACAGATATTTTTTATAACAAAAATCTGTTCCAAGTGGGAATCAAACTCGTGACCGTCAAGGCTCAAAGCAGATTATACCAGCACGCCACAACAGTCGCCTAGCATGAACATGGTTCAACAAACATTTACAAAATGTAAAATGCCTATAAATGTTGCGAAACTTTCTCAGTAGTATTTTTTCTTTTTTATATTTTTAAGTATAAACAGAGATCCAGTTAAAGTGCGGATGAAACTCGGGTAATTTATACCTAAGTTTTTAGTTGTTAGCAGACCCAACTCCAAACTTGATACTAAGTTTAAAAGAAAAAGAGTAAAACTTCAACATTAAGATATTTGAATCCATCTTATCTACCTTTTAAGTTAGAGGTCGGTACACTTTTTATTTTCATGAAAGTTTCATATCATGAATAAGAAATGGATTC
The DNA here is from genome assembly GCA_023373885.1 of Hestina assimilis. Taxonomy (NCBI): domain Eukaryota; kingdom Metazoa; phylum Arthropoda; class Insecta; order Lepidoptera; family Nymphalidae; genus Hestina; species Hestina assimilis. The sequence continues at coordinate 13,830,934 of CM041747.1, read as the reverse complement.
GCGACAAAGAATGAGAGAGCTCAGTGACCATTATTAAATGTTTTATCACAAATGTTTCTGGCATTATTTTATTTTTATGGCAAGTAAGTGACGCTTCCTCGCTTTAAGAAAAGTTATTTTAACAAAATTGAATATATAGTATTTATAGAAAAGTGTACTTTCTTAACTTTGGGAAATTAGAAAGGAGTTTTAAATAAATCAACTGTCATCCTCCTTTAATTAACGAAAAATGTGGAAATATGCAATTCTTTTGCATAAAAGTGATTAACTAGTAAAGATGATATTAACTATACAAAGACTAAGTCATATATATTTTATGGTAGCTGCTTTATTTGTATTAATTCTGAAATTACAAAGTTAGTTAGTAAGTTACAAAAATTATATATTTTTTTCGGAATGTGTATTACTATTCGCCCTACTGGTCTTGACAGGCGTTACACAGTTACACAGGGGTGGGTGCCACTACGACGGCAGACATTCGAAATTTGATTCCGTCCATAGGGTAGGTGGTCGTCATATCTCGGGGCCCTGTGTGTCGATATTTTACTTAGCACCAACTTCTGAAGTAAAAATTATGTAGAAAATATTATTTTTATTTTTTGCTTTTTAGTTTTGGTATTATTTTTAAATTATTTTATTTAAATCACTATTCAAAATCAAAATAAAAAATCAAAATTATTTTAATTCAAGTAGACTTTTAAAAAGTACTTTTGAATAGTTAAGCGCTACCGAGCGACATACTTCTTTACCATAACTCCTTAATGCATTGTGAAAACTATTTATTATTGTAGATTATGAGGACAAGCTTTGATCTCTCAAAGTCATTATTAAACTTCTTGAGGAGCGCACAATTTCGAGTAAAGTGGTCTTTCTGTTGAAGGGTGGTGCAACGAAGCCAGCACTTGCGATATTACAACAAAGTAAGTGCTCCACCCAATCTCAAAGATTTAAGCTAACTCTTCAATGTACACAATTTTGATTCCGTTTGTCAAAAAAAGCTTACTCGTAGCCATTTGTTAAAGAAATACTAATTGATTAAGAGACTGAGCTACATATTTTTATATGACAATTCTATACAAATAAATAAAATTGAAGTGTCTTTTTGTAATTCCAAATTACAAGATTTTCATTAAATGCATAAGAAAGTCTTTAAGGTAGATAAATAAAAACTTTTTTTATCTGTATGTCTTTGTGTTTGTTCTAGCTAATCGACGATTTTATAAGGACTTTCACTGGCTGATGTTATAAGGGGTAACTTAGGCTACTTTTACTTCAGAAAAAAAATTAGTGTTCCGTGCAATAAAGAAAACTTGGTACACCACGCGAGGAGTAACTTATTATTTACTAATTACTTTAACTCAACTTATAGTATTGTAAGCAATATGAAAAATGCTTATGCCCTTAAACGTGATTCAGAATGAACCCTTTCAACGCTTGCGCTTTGTCTATCCCCAAATTCATATCTAAGGTGTCCCGAGGGATGATAGTACAGCAATAAGGGACCTTCACCGTTATATACTCCAAGAGATATAATATAAGTATAAGGTAATAAAATGGACTCAGTCTTATTCTTTTTGTCCTATTTTTTTCATGGCGGTTAGCAAATAAGCATGCGCGTTGCCAACCCAAGGAACAAGAAGGAAGGGAATAGAAAGGTGGGAAATTGGGTCTCCGGCGCTCTCACTCTTCAAAATCAAATCAAATCAAATCAAAATTATTTTTATTCAAGTAGACTTTTAAAAGTACTTTTGAATAGTCAAGCGCTACCGACGGTTCGGAAGGTAGATTCTATCGAGAAGAACCGACAAGAAACTTGACAGTTACTCTTTTCAAATATATGTTTTTACAATTGTATTTTTAATATAAAATTTGGTTCTTGAAAGAGATCCAGCAATATTAAGAGTTCCAAGCATTTTTATCAGAAAAATATTCTTCTAACTTCGCAGGAAACGCAACAGTACATTTACTTTACGCCGATTTTCTGTGGGAGAGTAGTACTTCCCCGGTCGAGCCGGCCCATTTGTGCTGGGAGAAGCATGGCTCTACTACCGTATAAAATATGTATAATTTTTAGTTATTTCAACTGACTTAAAAGGGGGTTATAAATGGTTCTCGTGTATGTTACGTGATATACTTTTACTATAACGATTTTGATAAATCTTTTAATTTCCGATAAGCTTCTGTGTTACTTCATATTATGTTTATTGATAATCTGGTTCTCAGGTCACATGCTGTCGTTAGTTTAAGAACAACAGCCTCTTTTTTATGTTCATTATTCTGTATCGATACTAAGAGATCCAATAAAAGAGCTAATCTTGTTAAGCTTAATAAGCTATTCCATTTCTATTTCATTACTAGTAGCTGCCCGTGACTTCCTCTTCTTTGACTTTTGAATTGGCTCCAGAGAGAAATGGATCATTTGATACTGATTTTTTTCGGTATCCTGTGTTAATTTAGGTAACAATTCATATATGTATGTGAGCAATTTCATCCGATTCCATTTGGCGAGTTTTGCGTGCTTGAGTAACAAACATCCAAACATACAAATTTTCCTATTTATTATTTAACGGCGTCAGGATGTGACGACCCCATCGCCCGCTGTTGGGATAACCTCTGTCACAGCAGAGATTATTCCAACAGTGCAATCAGTCACACTGGTGGTAGGTCTTTTGTTGCAAGAGGCCGGCTAGGTAGGTACCACCGCAGTGTCCAATATTCTGCCGCCAAATAGTAGTGCTTAGGCACTACTGTGTTCCAGTTTGAAGGGCATTGTACGCTAGTGAAATTACTGGGCGGACGAGATTTAAGAACTAATATCTCGAGGTTGGCAACGCGTGAGTGGCACCTACTAATAGTGCTGCAAGCGCTCATAGGCTGCGGCAGCCTCTTACCATCAGGTGGGCCGTATGCTTGTTTGCCAACTTCTAACAATGATGATGATGAATCATTGGTAGAAAAAATCATGCAGAGAACGCTGCATCCGATATTCAACAAAAGTTTTATGACTATTTTTGAAGTAGCTGACAATAGTCGGACACAATAGGACCGGAAGGGATAATCAATTTTACTTATTGGAAACAATTTTATCCCTCTTTGATGTTATCCGGTACGAACACAAGATATTCTTTAGTAAGCATTGTATTCTTTATTATATTACTAGCCACTTTTTTTTGTTATCACAAAATATTATGTGTTTATTTATTAATAAAATTTGATGTAACTGTTTCCTGGAAAGGATTGCTTGCATTAGTGTGTAATAAAACTGATATAGATATTCTAAAAGAAATTATAATATAAGAAATTATTAATTCTCATTGATGAAAAAAGTCTTTGCATAATTAAGTAAGATGACACTGTGAACTCCTGAATAGACCTCGATCTTTGGTTGTAAGCATAATGATTTACAGTATAATATTCAAGATTATTATTTAAAATTGTTACATTAAAGATACATCTCTATCAAAATTCTCTGATGTGATTCTACTATGAATGCACGCTAAGCTCATAAAAATGTGACATTTCAGTCGACTAATTATGGACGAAATTTGTATCTGAACCGATCGTCATCTTAATTGAAGACAAGATTCTTTTGTAACGAGATGCTAAAAATTATATCCAGAAATAATTCTATCCCAGATCTTAAGAAGTTATTCACACTTCTAAAACAGTAACATTATTGATTTACTCACTGACAGACAATATACATGTACCAGTATGATTAAGTCGATTTTTATCGGCGTCGGGATGTGACGACCCCATCTCCCGCTGTTGGGATAACCTCTGTCATAGCAGAGATTATTCCACCAGTGCAATCAGTCACCACCGCAGTCTCAAATATTCTGCCGCCAAATAGTAATGCTTAGGCATTACTGTGTTCCGTTTTGAAGGGCACTGTACGCTAGTGAAATTACTGGGCAGAGGAGATTTAAGAACCAATATCTCAAGGTTGGCAACGCGTGAGTGGCACCTACTAATGGTGCTACAAGCGCTCATAGGCTACGGCAACCCATTACCATCCATGGGCCGTATGCTTGTTTGCCAACTTGTATCATTAAAAAAAAAAGTACTGGAGGGCTGCTCTATGGAAGGACTAGAAAGTCCTTCTAGTAGAACCATGTTCCTCCCAGCACAAATGGGTCGACTCAACCGGGGAACTATTACTCTCTCACAGAAAACCAGCGCAAAGTAACAGTACTGTTGCGTTTTTTGTAATTACGTCTCTCGGGGAAAATCGCTTGTTTGAAGTAAAATTAATTATTACCTTTAAAATCTTTTTTTTTTATGTGAGAGGGGCAAACGGGCAGGAGGCTCACCTGATGTTAAGCGATCACCGCCGCCCATTAACATCTGCAAGACCAGAAGGCATGCAGGCGCGTTGCCGACCTTTAAGGAAAGAATACGCTTTCTCTTGAAGGTTCCCAAGTCGTATCATATCAATCCCTAATGATTTATATAATGAAGTTGATTTATAAAGGAAATACGTATGGCTATTTTTTATAATAATAAATAATAATAATAAATAAACGCTGCACACTCAACGGCCCCCATTAGGATAGTAATATCCTGTGTCGGGGTCCGGAAACATTCACAATGACAAGGACAAATACACCCAGACCGGAAAAATACAAACATATTATGCTCCGAGCGGGAATCGAACCCGGGAACTGTGGGGTTTAAGGCAGGTTCGCTAGCGCTGCGCCACAAATTTTTTAAACCGAAAATTTATAGATAGGGGTAGATAATTCCGAATTTCAAGCGGGCACAGTCATGAGAAGAGCTAGTAAGGTATACTCGTATTATGTATATTGTAGCCGATGAACGAACCTATGGGTGGGTATAGGAATGTAATATGTGGTAGAGCTTATGGTAATTGTATAGCTGGCTCAAATTCCTTTTGAACAATTTCCGCTTACCACTTCTCAAACTAATCTTGTAGGAAATTAGATACTTAGAATTTAATGTAAGTCTGTAATCCGATTTAATAAAAAAGTCATATCGTAATACGTATATTTGTATATTCGTAAAACGAGTATGTTCGAGGTAGCCTCGGAGTACGCGACATTGCCGATACGCTACAAGAAAGTAGGTTCAAGTTGTATGAACACGTAAAAGGAGTCCCACTGATTACATTGGCTGCGCCCACGGGTCCGTTCGCGTAAGCTCCCGCTCGGAGTGGACGCTTGTATTGACCATACATGTTTTCTGGTCTGGGTGTGCTTGTCCTTGTCTAATGGGGGCCGTTGAGTGTATAGCGTTTTTAGGGTTCCGTAGCCAAATCTCAAAAACGGAACCCTTGTAGTTTCGTTATGTCCATCCGTCCGTCCGTCTGTATGTCAGTCATTTTACTCAGAGACCATTGGCTCTATCAACACAAAATTTACTAAATAGGTGTATTTTATGAACCACACAACGATTTTGTAATGAAATCTTTAAATATATAAGAATTAAGGGCAGCAGACCATAATGTAACTGAGTGTTGAAAAAAAAAATTCAATGTATGCCAACGTGTGAAATATCTTTGGATAGGTCTTTTAAAATGATAAGGAGGTTTGATTCCGACTTTTTTCATTAAGCCAGTAGTTGTTGAGATATTAGCTCCTAAAGTCGTAAAAATCGTGTCCTAAATTTTGAACTATGGGATTTAAAATTCTGGAAAAATTTGAGCTTGTAGAATACCAAATTAACTTTCATCCAAATTTGGTTTGAAGAAGATAGGTCAACAAAATTTAGAGATATATAAGTTGTTCCCATAACTTTTTTTTTCATATTACATTTAATAATTACTATGAATTTACCAACTTATTTTGCGGTCGATTTCAATTCGTTATTATTTTTAAAGTCCTTAAGATTCTTCACAATCAAGCTGCGGTACCCTTTAGTTTCAACTGTGCGTGGTGCACAACGCACTTGACTGGTATTTTTTATAATTGTTATCATTATTATTAAAAAAATCTTTTAAATAAGTACTTTGAAAGAGTATTTTAACTAACAAAAGTTTGAATAACTTAAGAAAACTTTCTTTTACTAAACGTTTTAGCTTTGATTATTCATTTGAAATTTAACGGCACGTGGAACAGCTTTGTCCAAGTCAGAAAATTAATGAACTTCCTTTAAGTTAAATACAACACAACAGAACACTGTAGTTGTTACAATATTTCAAAGAAACGGTCAATGTTTTGCTTAAGCTTTGTATGAAGTTTACGAAAGGAAAGCTATTTTAGTTCACTAATTAATATTTTAACCGATTTTCTTACAAAATGATTCGACTGATATTGTATTCTATGGACTTATTTTTGGGGTAAAATAATATAACTGTGACAACCGGATCACCATTGTGACGTATTAGCAAGCCTGTCTTTAGTTTTGACGATTAAGAATCTCTATTGTTTTTGTAGAAGTAGAGCCATGCTCCTTGCAGTACAAAGTAGCCGGCTCGTCCCGGGAAATACCACCCTCTCACAGAAAATCGGCGTAAAGTAACAGTATTAGTAGGTTGTAGTGTGCACCTAAGCTAATAATATGTAAGTCATATTCCAATACCAGGCAGTCATTAAACGTACTTCCAACTGTTCAGATGTTGTTTAATTAATTCGTTCCTGGGCACAACAATACATGGCGACCCTGCCAGTGCGGTGTGCGTGTGGACTGCACTACACGTACACCGCCACTACACTTTTCAAGATTCCAGGATAGCCAAAAAAGTGGTCATTCAAATTATGCAAACTAGATGGAATAATATAATATATTATATTTAATGAAGAAAATTGGAAAATCTATGAAAATGCCGTCAGAAAGTTATATTTATAAAGAGTTTTAAGACGATAAATGAAATTTGGAAAATATATGAAGTTGCGGTAAGAAAATGTTATTCAAGAAAAGGTATAAGAAGAAACTGAGAGAGAGTAAGGTCTACTTCTTCACGAAGGTTTTAGCGAAATAAGGAAGAAAAAAAGAACTCAATTTAATCAGTGAGGTGTGAAGTGCATAGTAAAAATAAAATCAAGTCAGAGTATAGTGAAAAAGTGAGTGATGTGAGTGATCAAAAGTCAGTACCCTTTTCTTTTCTTACTGAATTGGTTAAAAAGACATTACTTAGAGACATTAAGCACATTGTTTATAATATCTTGTAACTTAATATGGTAGGTAGATCGCCGCGTTCCAATGATATTTGAGAGCATGTCGCGTCGGTAAGTATTAAGGCGGCTTCAGACTAGCTTATTATATTTTATTTTTGTGAAATGTCTAGTATTATAAAAAATATATAATGATTAAATTTAATTAAAATATAAAATAAGGTCCTAAAGAAAGAACAGTAAGAATTTAAATTTTAAAATAATAAAATAATTAATTAATGTTAACTTTTGATGTGTGAAAGAATTTTTTTGAAATAAATTAAAAAGAAGGAAAAGAGAGATATTGATACCATTTTGTGTGGTGCTACTTTTTTGTGCTAAAGAGTTCGATAAGAATATAAAGATATTGCTGAAGTATAAATATAAGAAAAAGTGTAAAATGGAGAATTTCGATATAAAAACGGCATGTACATTGTTACCTGTTATGACAGAAAATGAGGAGGTCACGAAACAGTTGATAGACAACATCGAATTTTACGATTCCATGTTAAAAGCTGACTACAAAAAGTTTTTAATTAATTTTGTTTTAAAATGTCGCCTTTCTTCTAGTGCTAAATTAAAATTAGCTCAAAAATATGAGAGTGTAAAGTCATTAGTGAGTGACATGAAAAAATTTTTACTTACTAAAAAATCATCATCATCGATCCTAACGCGTTTACAGTCAATAAAGCAAAACTCTAAATCAATTAATGAATTCGGTAGAGATATTGAACAACTGTTTGTTGATCTTACCATTTCCCAGGCAGATGGAAATGAAAAATGTTTAGAAATTTTACGCCCAATAAATGAGAAATTGGCAATAAATAGATTTTATAACGGTCTGAATAACAAACGTATAAGCACCATTATAGCGGCCCGTGACTACTGCTCTTTGAAAGACGCCATACGTGCTGCAGAAGATGAGGAGGTAGAATCGTCTTTTAGGTCAACGACAAGCTATAGATTTCAAAAAAGACATCAAAGAGGTAAGGCTTTTTATTATAATAATAGATTTCCCTCTAGTCCCATCCAGAATAAAAACAATGGTCGAGGACAAATTAATAATCGTCGTCCCTGGCCCCAAGTACGAACCTCACGGTTATACCATGGTCAACCTACCCACGATACCACATACAGAGGTAAGTACCGTAAAATTAATTGTAAATTTAATAATTATTATAGGGATAATACTAGGGACTCGTTTTATCATTTTTTTGATCCTAATTATATATTTAATTTTGGTTGTATTAATAAAGTAATTTTTTATGTAAACAATAATCCGTTCAACTGGTTATTAGATACGGGTGCGTCTTTATCTGTTATTCAATCAAATTGGTTATGTAAATTTAATATTCCTTTTTACTCCGAGGAAATTGAAATAAACGGTATTGGAGGAAAAATAATATCAAAAGGCTATGTATACTTAGATTTAAAAGTGAAGGATAAAAAGTTTAGGCATAAGTTTTATATTTTTGACAATTTACCGTGCAAAACAAACGGTATTCTAGGGCAAGATTTCTTTAAAAGATATAACTGTATTTTGAATTTTGAGAAAAATTACTTAAGTTTACAAACTAGTAATAATGAAAACGTAACTTTGAATTTTGAATTAACGCGAAATGCGCGAAATAATTTTATTATAATACCAGCGCGAAGTGAGTACATTTATTGGATAAAAACTAGTAAAAAACATGATTGTGTCGTTAATTGTCAAGAATTGTGTGAAGGTGTCTTTATAGCGAATATCATAACGAGACCAGTAAATGGTAAAATGCCTATTAAGATTTTAAACGTTAGAGAGCAGGATGTGTGTTTAAGTTATTTTTCAATAAATACTAGCGAGCTTAAGGACTACACAATTTGTAATTTTAAGAAAGCCGAGATAAATTCTGATAGATTAAAGAAATTATTTTCCGTTATAAATTTAAAAGGGCTTAATCACGAAGAACAGATATCGATAGAAAATATATGTGCTAAATTTCCAGATATTTTTTATTTACAAGGCGATAAACTAACTACAACTAATTTGTATGAACAAAAGATTCAATTAAAAAATAACAGTACTCCAGTTTATACCAAGCCTTATAGGTTACCACATTCGCAGAAACTCGAAATCGATAATCAGATACAAAAAATGCTAAGTGACGATATAATTGAAGAATGTAGTAGTGAGTGGTCGAGTCCACTACTGCTAGTACCTAAAAAAGTCGATAGTAATGGTAATAAAAAATTTAGAGTAGTTATTGATTATCGTAAAGTAAATCAGCAGATTCAAGATGATAAGTTTCCCCTTCCCAACGTAACCGAAATATTGGATTCTTTATCCGGGGCAGTATATTTTTCTCACTTAGATTTATTTTCTGGGTATTATCAAGTAGCATTAAATAAAAACAGTAGGAAGTTAACAGCTTTTACAACTAGCACTGGTCAGTACCAAATGAAAAGACTACCTATGGGTCTTAAAACTAGCCCAAGTGCTTTCAGTCGAGTGATGACGGTAGCTATGTCTGGTCTGACATACGACAAGTGCTTTGTATACTTAGATGATCTTATAGTTTTCGGACGTAATTTAGACACACACAATAAAAATTTACTTGATGTTTTTAGCAGATTGCGTAAAGTTAACTTAAAATTAAATCCGTTAAAATGTGTATTTTTGCAAAAAGAAATATTATATTTAGGACATAAGGTTTCAGATAAGGGTATATTGCCGGACCCTGATAAAGTCAAAGTGTTAAGAAACTTTCCTAAGCCTAATAATATAGATGAAGTACGAAGATTTACAGCATTTGCAAACTATTATCGTAAGTTTATACCAAACTTTGCACAAATAGCATATCCACTAAATTATCTTTGCCGTAAAGATATAGTTTTCATATGGACTGAAGAATGTGAAAGAGCATTTCAAACATTAAAATACGCATTAACGTCCCCGCCAGTTCTTCAATATCCAAATTTTTCAAAGGATAATACTTTTGTATTAAAAACTGATGCATCTGGTATTGCAATTGGCTCAGTTTTATGTAACGGCGATGACAAGCTTGTAGCTTACGCAAGTCGAAGTTTGAATAAGGCAGAAAAGAACTATCCTACTATTGAAAAGGAGTTATTAGCATTAGTCTGGAGTGTTAAGTATTTTCGACCTTATTTATATGGAAGGCATTTTAGAATCCAGACAGACCACAAACCGCTAATTTATTTATTTAATATGCGTGATCCTTCCAGCAGGTTAACGAAATTTAGACTTTGTCTTGAAGAGTATACTTTTACTGTGGAATATGTGAAAGGTTGCAACAATGTGGCTGCAGACGCATTGTCGCGCGTGATTGTATCGTCAGATGAACTGAAAGAGATGTGTGAAAAGGTGATGAATGTAATGACAAGAGGACAATTGAGACGATTACGTGATACAGGACATGGCATGACAAATGACAACACGTTGACTGATAATGACGATAAAGATGATTCGAGGACTGATCACCCACGAATCGTCGAAATTCTTAAAAAACCAAATTATGTTATTGAACTATCTTTAACGACTAAAACTAAACTGAATAAACTTCGGAAAAGCGGTCTTATTCAAGCCGAATTAAATGAATTTGCATATGTACCGAATGATGGTAGTATTTATTTCGTACCTTCTTCTCAATCGCTGTCTACGCGAGCCGTGTTAGTGAGAGATTTAGGGTTATTATGCGAAATGATAAAAATAAATGAAATATGCATTATTAAAAATGAAGAAAATAAGAAATTTATTGAAAGGTTAACCAAAGAAATAATGAAAGCTCCAAAGTGGTCCGGACCACGATTATGTGTTATTAAGGGAGGAAGAAGAATAAGTAATATTGATGACAGACGTGTCATAATTAACGACTTTCACCTATTGCCCACAAGTGGCCACGCGGGTATTAGGCGAATGGTTAATAATATTAAAAAACTTTATTTTTGGCCTTCTATTGAAAAAGATGTTCGTGAATTTGTCAACAAGTGTGAAAAATGTCAAAAGCAAAAATATTCTATTAAAACTAAACAACCGATGGTTGTTACTACAACTGCCAAATCAGCTTTTGAAAAGATATTTCTAGATATAGTCGGTCCTATTGGAAAAGACGACAATGATTATGTTTATATTCTGACATTGCAATGTGAGTTAACGAAATTTACAGAAGCATATCCATTGCAACGTAAAGATTCAGTTACAGTAGCAAGAGCATTTGTAGAGAATTTTGTACTCAGATATGGCATACCAAAAGAAGTGGCAACGGATCGTGGTTCAGAATTTATATCTTCGACGATGACAGAGGTATGTAAATTATTGCAAGTATCTCAGGTAACTTCAACAGCTTATCACCACGGGAGCATCGGTGCGCTCGAGAATTCTCACAAGACTATGGGTGCGTATTTAAGGATTCAGTCAGAGAATAAAGTTGGTTCATGGAGTAGTTGGTTGCCATACTGGTGCTTTGCATATAATAATACAGTGCATTCAGAAACAAAGTACACACCTCATGAATTAGTCTTTGGAAAATTATGTAATATTCCAACTAATTTAAGAGATGAATACATTGAACCACTATATAATACGGATAACTATCCCTTAGAACTTAAGTATAGGTTAAAAATAGCACAAAAGGATGCTAGAGAAAATTTATATAAGAGTAAGTTAGTAAGAAAATGTTATTATGATAAGAATGTTAATCCAGTAAGTTATAATAAGGACGATTTAATTTTAATCAGAAATACCGTAAATGACAAAACTCAGAGCATATATTTAGGACCATATAAAGTAATAGAAGATTTAAATGTTAATGTAAAAATATTAAAAAACGGGAAACAGGAAATTATTCATAAAAACAGAACTAAATTGTTTGTGTCATAATAGAATGTATGAAAAAAAAAATTGTATTATTTTTTTTTTAATTTCTATGGGGAAGGTGTAGTGTGCACCTAAGCTAATAATATGTAAGTCATATTCCAATACCAGGCAGTCATTAAACGTACTTCCAACTGTTCAGATGTTGTTTAATTAATTCGTTCCTGGGCACAACAATACAAGGTACTGTTTCGTGCGATGAGTTAGAGTGCTGGAGGCCCAGTCTCCCAGTCTCCCTTTCTGTTCCTATCCTTTTTCCCTTCTTATAGCTTCCCTTCTATATCTTGGTTTGGCAAAGCGCATGTGATGTGATGGTTTCAAGCCAACCATCGTGAAATAAAAAAAAATTGTCACCGTTCGTCATAACAATGCCTGGCGTTCGGAAAAGTTAGCCTATTGAGCAGCAGCTCATATCATCTTGGTGGCCCCCGGAGGAGATACAGGTTGGTGAAAGCAATTCATATACACTGGAATTTATAGAAATATTAGGCAAAAAATTCACGTTTCACGTTTAAGTTCACTGCCATGGTCTCGACCGCGTCCCCGAGTGGGCGGCCGCTGTGTGTGTGAAAAAGGGACAGCCTTTGCGGGTCCAAAAAGTTGATTTCACCCATAGGGTTGACCGGGATCGGGAACAATTTCAGTTGATTTACAAACATGATATATAGAAAGAGACAGCCTTAATTGAGTAAACCAAGATATATTATTAGCTGTTTTTAACGTTGAACTCGCTAACAAATTAATTTGTGAAGGCAAATATTTCGAGATTACTTAGAAGTTGTTCATTTGCAAAGTTAGTATACTTTTACTTGGGCATTCCAGGAAGTTTACGGCTTCGGAGATTTAAAGAAAGTTAAGTTTTGATTACAAGGTCTGATTGATTTGTCCTTGATTGTACATAATATTAATTAAATATTATTATATGTATCATTACAAAAATTACTTATTTACGACCCATCGATGGAGTATCACACTCCAATAACTGTAAATCGTGAAAGCTGACAAATAGTTCCCTGTTAGCATCCTGGAAAATAATCTTATTTTGCACGTAGAAGATAATAATAATATTATATAATTAATAGTGGGCCCGGCACACGTTGTCTTGCCCCAAAAAGAATCTGGGACCCGATAGCAGCGCCCCTAACTGAATCTAATTGTGAACAGAAGTGTCACTGGTGAAAGTTATTGATTGAATTACTAATATTGCTATTAACAAAATAGGGGTTGATGGTAGAGGGGTAAAAATTGGTGTGGGCCACCTCAATTTTTTTGGGCGATTAAAAATACATACAACCGTTAACATTTAGGGGTATGCAAAATAGATGTTGATGGATTCCAGATCTACGGAATCCAATGATGTATGGAAATGAAATCCAATGAAGCGCAATCATTACTTTTAGACATCAGAAAATGTGGTCGAATACATCCCATTTTATTTCCTTTCATAAAAATAAGGGATCCTAGCAAAAAACCTTTTTCAAATATCAATTTTTTTGTCAGATCCTAATTCATATTATTACATAGAATACATCAGAATAGTAGCTGAATGTTATTTAAATGCGATCACGCGCCATTGAAAGGGTTCAGTAACAAACTTCGGTTTTCCTCAAAGATATAAACTTGACAAAGTTTCTTACCAAAGATTTGAGGTCTCTCCCATCAGAGAGTCGGGTCCCTTGCTTATTTACGAATTCAGATGTGTACGACTTTGTGTAAATTACGAAGTTACATCGTATTCCAGTTTTTGTCTGGGCCTTATGTTGTGTAGTTTGTTAACGATCCCGCAGTAACCTAACATTTTTCCGGGGATAAAAGGTATCCTATATTTTAATCCAGGTAATAAACTGTGAGTGTCAAATTTCATCAATCAAATCTGTACAGTAGTTTTTACCTGAAAGAGTAACCAATACCCATCCATCCATTCATCCATCCAAAACTTTGCATTTATAATATTAATTAGATAGTTAGATTAAAAATTCTTTTCTCTAAACATGTATTGTATCTAAGGTTGCCGACTGATAAGAGAGTCATCATCATGTCGTATGGCTATCCACAGCAGTTCTCACCACTTTTAAATTTCTCAACTAATCCTCAGCTGCAAGTGACTGACTGTGTAGCTCTTTCTTGCCACCTGAAAACCTATAGAGCAGGCATTCATTATCGATATGGGCTAAAGTTAGATCCGAAGCTCCACACTCACAAGCAGGTGATTCTTTAAGCCTTCATTTATAAAGGTGGTGACTAAAACAACATAGATTTAGAATGCTAAAGGAGTAGTCATATATCATAGTAACTATGTAAGATAAAATATTAGCAATCCGACGCGCACTTGGCTGATTTTTATTGTTTCATAAGTAGCTTCAAGCTCTCGGGTCACTTCGTTGGTAGTGATATCGTTCATAAGTGAATTCCGCTCAGCTATAACGATAGTTTTAGGAGTTTGCTAATGAGTTCTCTCGTAGGCTCTTCTCATCAGCTCCTACAAGTTCTAACGATAGTTATGTGTAAGCAGTTTTAACGATGCCTTTACAACAATCTGGAACGTCTTTAAAAACGCAATATCTAGGTTTTAAATTTTTTTTCGCGAAGGCTTGCTAGCTATAAGAGTTTGAATTATTATAACCTCATATTAATAAATAAGTAAACACCACACACCAAACCATTAGGTTAGTGATAATGGGGTCTAAAAATACACACGGCGACAAGTACGTAATAATAACGATCAATCAATACAAACATCTGACCCGTGCGGGAATCGAACCGGCGCCACAATGCAGTCGATCAATTCAAATCTCCCTTTTATTAATAAAACACTGTCATTGATTTGGAATCCAATTCTCATGAAGTTTATGTAAAGTACAACAAAATTGTTGCGAAAGTTGAAAAGATTTGTTGAAAGATTTTCCCAACATGTTGGGACCAGCGGTTGTATTGTTTAACTTTTTCTTCCTCGATTACATGTAAAGTCAACACAAATCCGTTGAAGGGACTGAAAGTGTTGTCTTAGAAATTTTCCAACTGAGCAAATTCAAAGAGCGACAGTTTAGTTGACCTTCGTCTTGTTTTTCTGAAGGATTCCGTTGGGACGAACATTTGAAACAGGCCGAGAGACTCATTTCTTACCGTTTTATTAACATCGCCTTGCCACTGCTACTGACAACTTTCTTTGCTTTGTTGTTTTGAAATAACATTAAAACATATCGAGTGTGTATCGTATACATTATACATTCTGCTCTTGAATAATATATTTTTTACACTTAATTAGCCATTTATGCTTTAGTCGGGTTTTTTGTTTTTACCCGCCTGTATAGTAATATGATCCGCCTGATGTAATACTTGAAGTATCATATGCGTGTTGCCAAGACAAAGGATAGGATGCAAGGGATGAGAAGGAGCACAAGAAAAGGACGAGAGGGAGTGGGATATTGGGTTTCCAGCACTCTCACTCATCGCACGAAACGCAGCAGTACTCTTTTACTTTACGCCGATTTTCTGTGAGAGACTAGTACTTTCCCTGACGAGCCAGCCCATTTGTGCTGGAAAAAGCCTGACTCAACTAATAAACATAACTCTGACTATCATATGTTACGAAAATTACATCACATTGAAAGTAATATTATAGGTAAGAGTAACGATTTGTTCTTAATCAGCAAAATCTGGTTTAAAAAAATATTAAAAGTTGCTCATGATTTCAAGAAAATATTGCTTCATGGGATCATACTGACGTTGTGTATGCTTATAGGATGTAAATCATATTGTGTGCAATAATAAATTGTAGACAATAGTAATAATTATCATATTACAGTGTAAATTTTGCCAAACAACTTGGCAAAGACCAGCGTTCAGCTATTGTTTAAGACAAACCTAATTAATAATGAAGGAATTAATTAAAGCAAGCATCTTTTGTGAATGCGACTGGTTCTAATATAATTTCTTTTCTTTCAAATAATGTTTACGACTGTTTTTCCCGCGAGGTTCCTTTTGTTTCAAAAGATCAAAAAGCATAAATTAGCTACGCTTTTTATCATGCGTGGTCTCGTATGATTGTATTTAATTCAGAAGCCTCGATATACGGTCGGAAGACAATATGTTAAACTGATCTCCTCAACTTTTTTTTTTTTTTTTATAAGTTGGCAAACAAGCATACGGCCCACCTGATGGTAAGTGGCTGCCGCAGCCTATGAGCGCTTGCAGCACCATTAGTAGGTGCCACTCACGCGTTGCCAACCTCGAGATATTAGTTCTTAAATCTCGTTCGCCCAGTAATTTCACTAGCGTACAATGCCCTTCAAACCGGAACACAGTAGTGCCTAAACACTAGTATTTGGCGGGAGAATATTGGACACTGCGATGGTACCTACCTAGCCGGCCTCTTGCAACAAAAGACCTACCACCAGTGTGACTGATTGCACTGGTGGAATAATCTCTGTTGTGACAGAGGTTATCCCAACAGCGGGCGATGGGGTCGTCACATCCCGACGCCTTTAATGAGAGAAACTTGACTGAGAAATGGAGGTACTGTCTTTTTAAGTAACATTTGTACGAGTATGTTTGGATGTTGACATGCTTGGATGTTTGTTACTGTATCATGCAAAAACGGGTGAATAGATTTGGATTTAAATTTAGCACAAAAAGTTTAAGTTTTATGGATCATTATTTACTTAAAATAAAATGAGACCCTCATAGCCGAGTGCATCCACTGATCGGTAAACGATCGGTAGTTTAAGGTAGACAACTTTAGGTAGACTAGATGAGTGATCGCATTGTGGTGTACAACCGAGCGTCTCCATGCAGGAGGACACGTAAAAAGTCGGTCCCGGTTGTTGACAATTTGACAACAGTCGATGGGTCAAGTCAGAGGCCTACGGGCCTGAAAAACTTTGCTGCTCAGATGCTAGTAAATAATATGAAGGAGGTGAAATAGTAAGTGTATTAAGTATAATAACTAAGCGACAAAGCCTTAGTTTTGAAATGCACTCACTGGATAATATCGCATCGTTTCCTACACAGCTTTCCAGCTGGCGCCTTGACGTCTACACATTGCCTTCCTCTATGCATGAAAACCGTTTTATATTTGCATAAATTCAGAAGATTTTGTTTTTTTTTATGATGTTTAAAGCTTTATACGACGATGCGATTTCATTTCAGATAGTAAAACGACTGAGGCCGTTGAGTGTGTAGCGTTTATTTATTTATTTTATATAAATTAGTAAAACTACAAGTGTATAGCGTTTATATATAAATAATAATAAATTATATTATATATGAGTGTAATACACTACACACTCAACTGCCCCATCAGGATATTAATATCATGTGTCGTGGGTCTGCGAAAATACAGAAGGACAAGCACAAACACACCCAGACCGGAACACATGCCTGTATGAACAATACATACATATATCACGAGCTAGAATTGAACCCGCGACCTGTGGTGCACCACAACGTCATTATATCTGGGCATGACGTATAAATATTTATGTCAATGTACGAAATAGC
Organism: Hestina assimilis; assembly: GCA_023373885.1. Lineage (NCBI taxonomy): Eukaryota > Metazoa > Arthropoda > Insecta > Lepidoptera > Nymphalidae > Hestina > Hestina assimilis. The sequence goes on along the minus strand of CM041747.1, from coordinate 13,813,450 downwards.
GAAGTAACAAGTTTAGATTGTCATTCGCAATAAGACTTCATAGTTAGTACGAAATCACTTAGCGTATTGTGTAGCACTGCTATTAATAGCTTTATTCAAAAATGTGAATATCAAAAACAGAAGCGTTGGCAATGTGCCAGCTTAATCGTCGTGGATTAGTACCAGCCCATGAGAATATTATGTGTTATGCCATCTGTTAATAATATTTAGGTATTGTGAGAACTGGTTTTAGGAAGGGTAATGATATTTTAAACCAAGATATGTAATATTTTTATGTGACTAAGTTGACAAGCATTCGATCTACCTCGTGGTAAGCGGTTATCGTAGCCTGTGAACGCTTGCGACACCATATACTTGAGGGTGTCGCTCACGCGCTGCCAACCTAGAGATATTGGTTCTTAAATCGTCTTTTTCCAGTAATTTCATAAGCTTTTGAAGTCCTTAAAACTGAAATACAGTATCGGTAGTATAAACTGTGTGATGTAAAAAAAAGAATTACAATATATTGTTTTATATATAATGTGTATTTCAAATAATATTGTAAAACTTTCTACAAAAAGATATGAGATCCCATTAAAAACATAAAATGTAAAAAAATCCAAGTCTCGCAAAGCAGTTCTTCCTCTACAAAAAGTGGTAAGATGAAAAGTGGACATACTCTACTCATTCAAATATTTTAGTGTCGTAAAACTGCCAAGTTTCAGGCGTGCCTTAGAGTTTTGATGATCGGTCACTCAGTGAGTGACAAAATTAAGAATTTTGACTAGTTATAATTCTTTAACTACTGGCTTAAATTGAATTAAATTTGAAATATACCGTGTCTATACAATGCCTGCTTGGTTACTGAAAATTCAGGCTTTTAGTTTTATCCACAACGAAGTTATAGGGGGTCGAAAATGGCCTGAATTTCTTCGAGAAAAGGATAGTATGGCCGTGCCACTTTTTGCTCGACTTGGTGGCACTGCCGTGCCCCCAGATATCATTTTAAAATGTAGTTTAGTTTAGTAATAAATATTTTAATGTAATCATTACAAAATAATATTTGGCGTGTTTACAAAACAAGGTTAAGCAGGTGTGATATGAATAATACAACATTTTTTCTTATTTATAGTGTTTGGTTGTATTAATTGTATCCACTTAGTTTTATTAAAATGTAAAAGCTTTTAAAATGTGTTAGTACACGTATATTAGAATACATAAAAACTGTAAAATTGTAGGATAGTGCTTTAATGAAATATTAAGAGTGAGTGCTTCATGTTGCGTGCCATATTTTTTTTAGCATCTGTTTTACTTAATCTTCATACAGACTTGTAACTAATGAGATGAAAGACCAACTTATATTTATAATCTGAAACGAAAAACAAGTTTTAGAGATAAACTTCAAAAATTTAAAATACCATTAACAGTAGACACTCTTCCACAAAAAAAAAAACAAAAAAAAATTGACTTGCCTATTATTAGAACTTTTTTATATATAATATACTAGCTTCTGCCAGCGGCTTCACTCGCGTGCAAAACAATTAACACATTCCATATAAACTTTCATACCCTATTCCCTATTATAATTTTACATCCTCTAGGGTAAAACTTTTACAAACTTTAATTGTCATATTTATTTATATCGAAGCAACAGCCTAAAAAATAAGTTTCAAGATTCTAGCTCTAAAAATTATGATACTTCCATACAACTTTTCAGCCCCCTTTCAACATTATGCCACAATTTTTTGCAATAACACAAGTACACTTGTCCTTTCTCAATCTCTAGAATATCTGTGTACCAAATTTCATTAAAATAGTTTTGGCGTGAAAGCGTGACAGATAGACAGACAGACATAGTTACTTTCGCATTTACAATATTAGGTAAGACTAGTAAGGATTGATAATAATTACGAAAACATAATATATATTTAGTCAAAGCCTCTCTTTACCTAGATGTTATCCATTTATTTCGTACGATCTTTAAATTACATTCAACCGGTACTGTGCATGGTTTATTTTTTATATAAAACTTTTTTTATGTACATACATAATATACCATATTAATGCAGGTAAATTATACGTAAAATTTCATATCATTACGAGTCGTATTCACTTACTTTTATAAAAGTCTCTGAAGATATTTCAGTGATATTCATAGAGCGAATGTAAGAAGCTTGTTGTGACCTGAAAAATTAACGTGTGAGAAATTAAAAGCCTGCTTATGCAACCTTCAAGAGAGCCTTTTGCTCATAAGCTACATTTTGATGCAAAAAACGGATCCTTTTTTACTTGCAGTTTTGAAATGTATGAGTAAAATCTTAATGTACATATCTACTACCTTTCTGTTACTTTGGTGATATATTTGCATAAAAATTATTTAAGACCTTGTATCTTAGTTTATTATTATTATAAATGCAACATATACTTCGTAACTTCACAACAATTAGTTTACCCATCACGGTTTAAGTTATGAGTAGTAGACCTTGTCGAAACAAATTGACTGTATCGATCGGAGTACTACTATCCACTCGCAATATATCAATATATCAACGGGAAGTAGCAGCTCCTATACTGCTTCATTTTATTCGAAGAGTAATAGACATTTTTTTTCATGACGGTTGGCGATACTTGAAGTATCACATGAGCGTTGCTAACTCAAGGAACAGGACGGAAAGGATGAGAAGGAAAAAATGAAGGGAACTGAGGGGGAATACGGGTAATAGTATTTCAGTGAAAATTTCGTATCAGTAGGTACGTTTGGTACCCTTCCTTTTATCTTTTATCATCCCTTTCCTCCTATATCTTGGGTTGGCAACGCGCATGTGATAATATAAGTATCGTAGGCGTTAATAGGTTGACGGCGACTACTTAACATCAGGTGGACCGTATGCTTGCTTGAGAACCGTTATGACGTAACAAAAAAGTAAATATCTTACTGTTACTTACCTTAACATAATAAATAGGATTATTTTCTTATTCTTACGCGACAGATCCTCCCAGGGACTATTGTATATTATAGTTGAGATATCCAATGCCTTAAAATATTGTGATTGAATGTATATTATTAAAGTAAGCTTAAGAATAAAGTAAGGGTAATTTATAATTGCTGGACAAAGGTTTTCTCTTCTTAAGGAAAAGATTAAAGAGCTCAATATAGTATGAACCATACTATATTGAGCTCCTATGGTTTAGTGGATGGTTCACATGGTTCTGAATTTCTTGCATGTCGTGGTATGCCTCAATAGCTCTACGTTTGAAGGGCCGTCTCCGCTCCGTTAACGCGAGAGTCGCGAGGTTCGATCCTGACCCCCTTGCGCTATTGTCGTTCCCACTCCTAGCGCAAGCTTCGAGCTTATTTGGAGGGGTAATAGGAATATTAGTAATGACTAGAAAAAAGCATTGCTTATACATTGCAATGCATTGCAATATTTTTAAAAACAAATAAAAAAAAACTTAACGATGTTTGAATTAACGTTAAAAATTAATAAATCCTAAATAAAAATGAACACTTGAATACTGAAATCTTTAGGAGTTTGAGCCCTGAATTTCCGCTGAGCTATTTAGCATATGTAAGTTTTACGGACTGGAATAATTGCACTTACTGAATCAGTTAACAATTGGCCATGTTTACAGCAATGGTAAATATTGACTATTAATATAACCGACGCCATAAAATTCTTCAAATCTTCCAATCTACAATAAATCTGAAAAATTAAAAGGATACAGAGCATATAAATTTTCTGTTGAAGAAACGAATGGTATTTATAACTTACTTTCGCTGCGATTCCGTAAAAACAAACATGTACTGAACAAAAGATCATGTGGATGGCGAAAACAGAACCAAAAGCGTCGCTCAGCTCGCTTAAAAGGCTGAAAATATATTTTATTAAGGGATACTTTTCTTAAAAAATAAAAAGAAAAAATTACCTAGATTCCGCTTCAATTATATTAAGAAAACAAACAATTATAATTCAACAAGTAGAAAATAAATGAATAATTCATTCAATTATTAAAATAAATGAAAATGACACACTCTCCATTTCACATTTGGATAGTAATAGGTAAATTATAATGAGGTTCTAGAAACACACACACACCCACGCATCCACACACACACGTGTATGGGACACGCATAAAAACAAACACCAAACAGTGGTTTGTTTGGTGTTTTTCACAAAAAAAAAAAAACTTGATTATGGTCAATAAAGACATTTGTTGTAGATGTTGTAGATAACAATGTAGAATCTGACTTTCAACAAATAAGTGTAATGCTTTTTGTGTTAAATAAAAATATTTGAAATGATTTGATTTGAATAATCGTCTTTAAAGGCAGCTAAACTACTACACTGACATTGTGATACTAAAAACTTTGTATACTGGTTGGAGCTTACTTTGATAAAGTTGAATGTCTTTGAATAGTTTCTTTTAATTTGTTGTCAACGTCTTCTGATATTATTGCCTCTTTGAAATCTTCCTGCAGCATTAAAAAGAGGGTGCGTAGCTGACTCATGGTTACAACGATAAAAAATATGCAGCAATTTACTAAATACGATAGACCCCAACCTGAAAGAATTACTAAGCCGATAGTTAAGGTGGTAGGCCCCTATTGCAAGAGGCCGGCTAGGTAGATGCCACCACAGTATCAGATATTCTACCACAAAGCAGTAGTATGTTTTGCATGCCTGTGTTTTGGTTTGAAGGACACTTTAGATCGTGAGTTTGCTGAGCAAAGAAGATTTAAAAACCAATATCTCGAGGTAGGCAACGCGTGAGTGACGTTAGGTAGGTTGCAAGCGCTCACAGGCTACGACAGCCGCTTACCATCAGGTTAGTCGTATATTCGCTTGCCAACTTAGTAACAATAAAACAATTAATTAAAGCTAAGCTTAATATAAAGTATAGAATAGTGAATACGAGCTAAGTTCTGCAGTAGCAGCTGCTTCGCAACAAATTGGGAAATAATTATGTCTGAATTTTTCAAGACGTGCAGGTCGTTCACCAAATATTTTACGTTTATATTCACCAAAGATGCAACAAAAAAATTAAAACACAAATTCATAAAATTTTAGAGATATATAATTATATACTCTATAATTATAGAGTATATAATTATATACTCTATAATTATAGAGAGATATATAATTATATACTCTATAATTATAGAGTATATAATTATATACTATACTAGCTTCTGCCCGCGGCGTCACCCGCGTCAATATCGTTTTGCTTTCATTCCTTATTCCCTATGGTTATTTTACATCTTTGGGGGTAAGCATTTCAAAAACTTTGAATGTTATATTTATTAATATCGAATCAACAGCTTCAAAAATAAGTTTCAAGCTTCTAGCTCTATACAACTTTTCATCCCTCTTTTTAAGCCCTTACAACCCTCTTACGTATTAAAACGTTCTATATCTTTTCTCAGGCTGTAGACTATCTGTATATCAAATTTCATTTAAATTGGTTCAGTAGTTTTGGCGTGAAAGTGCGACAGAGAGACAAAGTTACTTTCGCATTTATAACATTAATAAGGAAGGATTATATACATAATTTAGATTTAAGTTTGTCTTACCGATTACATATTCGCATAGGTAAATAAATATAAAGATTACCAAATTGTTTTTATAATCAAATGGCAGTGTAAAACTAAGCGGCGTAGCATATGCTACTTCCATTTTTAGTATTTTCTTGACCAATACTACTATCAATGGAAATGCAAAGTACGAATGAATAAAAAATCCCAAAATGGCGCAGTAAACTGAAAGAAAACAATATAAATACTGATGACAGGATTTCACAAAACAGTAAATTGACGTGATCAAAAATCCTGGGTGTGTAGAACGTTTATTTTTAAGAGTTTGCGTTGATATGGTTTTGTACTTAGTTCTATTTTGTTCGGCTATTACAGTTACAAATGGTGAATTCTACCAGTCGCCCTTACTGTGTCTAACCGGAAGATGCAACAGCTTACACCCTGGCTGACCTCGAAACTCTGCTGACAAGCAGTCACTACGCCAACGTTGCCAACGTTCACCAACGTTCTGTGGTAGGTACTTTCAGCACTGCTAGGATTGTCGAATATACAATATACATACCTGTCTGAGAATTTCTTCTACGACATGCAGGTTTCATTTTTTATATTATGACGGTTGGCAAACAAGCATACGGTCAGCCTGCAGACACCACATACCTGTAAACGCTGACGATACTTGAAGTATCACATGCGTGTTGCCAACCCAAAGGATAGGAGGGAAGCAATGAAAAGGGAAAAAGGAAGGGAACAGAGGAAATAGTAGATTGGGCCTTCGGCGCTCTCAATTGTCGCACGAAATACACCAGTACTCTTGTTACTTTACGCCGTTTTTTTTTTGTGAGAGGATAGTACTGCCGCGGTCGAACAGGCCCATTTGTAATACTAAGAATTTGTAGTAATCATACTACTGATAAAGTTTATAGAATATGTTTTATTACCTACCAATAGTGTATTTGTCAATCTGTTTAACTTCGTTTTGTTTCAATAAAATGGCATTCACTGTTAAGCTGTCATCACTGCGCCATTGTTTTTCAAGCATCATCACATAGTTTTTAATCCGGTTTTTAATCGTACAAATATTAAAGTATATTAAGCAACCTTGAATATAAGCTATGTAATTAAAACACAATCGTCATTTAGATGACTTACTTGATGATAAATCAGCGGGCTTACCATTAACTTTTTGTAAAATTTTGTTTCGATCCAATTGAATTCTGACATGAAATCGATTTAGATTTTAAATGAGCATGAGGTATAAATATATATGTCATGGTACGAAATAGCGATGTAGCTCAATTTAGATCGTCATTCGAATCGCAATTGGAGTTAATGTTAAGCCCCCTATTGATGCGGCTCTATGGAACCGCCGGTGACGTCACGTACTAATAATAAAAAACCGGCCAAGTTTGGATCGGACTCATTTATAAAGGTCGGCAATGCACCTGTATGCCTTCTAGTGTTGCAGATGTTCATTGGCGTCGGTGATCGCTTAACATCAGGTGAGCCTCCTGCCCTTTAGCCCCCTCTCACATAAAAAAAAGGATTCCGTAAAATTTTCGTATAGGTACTTAATTTTACCTTAATTCTATGTAAATATATTCATCTTACCAGCTACACACAAAATATTGATATTGTTAGCTTCTGAACTGCTTTAAATTAGTTTACAATTTACCGTTGAAATATAATCTATCGATGAAACATTTGCTTTATGTAAAATCCAGAAAATATTGTGATAATTTTATATGTTAGTCTCAGGAACTTGGATATAAGCTTCGTATTTCCGAACTTCATCAGGCTAATTTTAGAACTAATATTAGTTATTGATTGTTATTTTAATCTCTATTTGAAAAAAAAAATCACATGTCATTTTACTTTTGTAGATTATAAACTACAAAATATAAAGTTTAAGATCCATAATATCCAGGTTCCCGAGACTTATATATAAAATTAAACATAAAATACATGAGAACTATAGAAGAAGTTATGATAATGTTTTACTAACCTTCAATGATATTGGTACTATAAGATAAATCAACAGCCAGTTCTAGTAAATCTGTCCCGCCGCTAAGTGTTATCAATACATAGTGCCAATGACTTATTGAGTGACAAATGTAAAGCAAAAATACAATATAATGAGTGTATTTTAGTTTTGTAAGAATTGAATTTTTGTCACCAAAAATATTTATTCCTGTTATTCTGAAATATCTGAGTATCGTGAGATACGGTTTGAAAAATTCTGCATTAAGCTGATTTAAGTCTGTCATCCTGTTATTCGGTTTGCAACTCTATAATGGCGGACAGAAGCGAGCGTCATTTCTTTTATTGAATTAAAACAAGGAGCTATAAAATAAATACGAATAGCAATAAACATGTTTAAGTAAGTTTTATTTCTTTTTATTTTAACTGCTTAGTTACTTAGTTATAAGTCTAATAATGTATAATATTTTTGTGACAATTTTTTTCTAGAACTCGGTTTAATAAAGCCAAAATGTATTTAATGAAGTTATTTTTAGATATTTGCCTGTTAAATGTTCATGAAACATAAAACAGCAGTTCTATTAAAATTATTACATACTCAATTAATTTACCAAAAACACGAAAAACTTTTTTGGGTTCAGTATGACTTATTCTGGACCTATAAAATTAGTAACTTTTTTATTAAAAATACCTCCTCCATTTACTGTCAACGTTGCTTAAGAATACGATTACATAAATCTAAATAATTTGTTGGTAGCGACAGTTTCTATGATTACATGATATTCAACATGTGTTGATGCTCATGACAGTATCAATTATTTTAAGCGTTACTGAACCAAAAAATTATATGTTTATTTACAAAGAATTCTATACTCCATAATAAAAAAAACGTTTTAGGTGTATACTTATCTTTTACTTTTTTGCAAGGAAGAAATTGCATACTACTTATCTATAACAATTTTATAAAGAATGAAAACTTTGTTTGTTCAACTGAACGCCCTAATACTAACTACTGTTTGGATTTGAAAAATTATTTTTGCATTTGATAGCACATTGTTTTAAGGAATATTATAAGCTACATAATATCACGAAAAGATACTTTGAAGCCAAGCAATAAGACTGGAAGTACGGGGGCGATAAGATATTGTTATTGTATTATTAAAACTATCGTGAGACATTATAAACTTAATGTAAAAATCTAAACGGCTCACACTCACGTATAATCGGTGTAAGTACCGACTAGTTTCGGACTCATCGGAGGTCCTTCTTCAGGGTGAGTGGGTAACGTTCGCGGTCGCGACCCGTCTCGCACTGTCAGTGTCAGTGAAGAAGGACCTCCGATGAGTCCGAAACTAGTCGGTACTTACACCGATTATACGTGAGTGTGAGCCGTTTAGATTTTTACATTAAGATATTGTTAGTTGGCGGAATTGGGCGGTCTCACCCGACGGGAGGAAATCCGCGAGCATAGCTAGTGCTATAAGTAGCTTTTGCCTATGGTTTGCTTGTTGTCGGTCAACTGGCAGATAGCGCTATAGAGATTGAACACAGTCCCAGTACTTGGTTGCTCTGATCTTGACACTGTCGAAGCCATCAAGGCCAAGAGTTAATACAATAATATGATGGAAACGCTGCAAAGCATGTTTTATTGAGCGATAAATTGATCATAATAAAGATTGCGAAAATTTGCTTACGAGGTCAATAAGGTATACCTCGTATAACTCGGGAGTCTGTTATATATAAAAGTGACGAGCTAATTTGTGTAAGTCAAAATATTTGAGATATAATATATTTTCTGGTAGTAGGCCTTTTATTGCAAAAGGTAGGTCTAGGTAGATACCACTGCAGTGTCAGTTATTCTACTGTAAAGTAGTTTACCGTGTTTCGGTTTGAAGAACACTGTAGTTAGTAAAGTTACTGGGCAGAGGAGATTTAAGAACCAATATCTCGAGGTTAGCAACGCGTGAGTGAGAGCACCCTCTAATGGTGTTGCATGCGCTCATAGGCTATTGCAAGCGCTTACCGCCGGTATACAAGCGGAAATATTTGGAATCTTCTTTCATAATAAAATCCATTAATACAAACTTGTACAATGACGTATTTTCAATCTCGAAACAAATTATACGCGTAACATTGTTAGGTATTGCTCAGGTGTGTTTTTGCCCTTCGGCTTCGCAATCATATTTCGAGTGCAGAAAGAAGAAATTCTACGCCACACTCACGTAGCTCATTTCCTTAGTAATGGGTCTATATTCCACGGCAAAATTTTCAATTTCCTAAGCTTTTACTTTATATCCGTTGACGCGTGAAAAGTTCGTTCTCCAAATTCCCTCTCGAATGTAATTTTATTTAACTGATATAAATTTATAATAATTGAAAATTTATCATCATTTTTATTTTTGTGATCGTCGAGTGTTATTATGAATATTACCAGTCAAGTGCGTGCTGGACCATGCAAAGTGGAAACTAAGGGTTCCACAGCTTGATGGTGGTGATTATATATATACACGAAAAAAAATAAAAAGACCGCAAAAAGAAGTTACTAATTTTATACTAATTGGTACAAACAACATGAAAAATAAAGCTATGGGAAAAACTAATGTATTCCTTAAATTTTTAGACCTATCTTCTTTTTAAATCAAAAGTTAAAATACTGACACAATTGCTGAAACTTAAAAAAAAGCTAATGTCTCAACAACTATTGGCGTAATCAAAAAAGTTAAAATCAAACCTCTTTATTATTTTTGTCCGGTCCAAAGATACCTCACGCGTTGCCATACTTTTATTTTTTTTTCAACCCTTAGGCTCATGTAGGGACTGCTACCCTTAATTTTTTTATGACAAAATGGACGGACTGACGGGCGTGACGAAATTAAGGGTTCCGTTTTTGCCATTTGGCTATGGTACCCTAAGAATATTTATATTAAAATTGAAAATTTTCTGTTTGGCAAGAAGCCGGTAAGAACTGTATGATATTATTTAAAATCAATCGTTTATTTTATTTCGCTTGTATTTAGACGATCAAAATTTGGCCCCAGAACCACATCGAGTTGTTACTTATGTAACGCATAAATATTACGTTAGTACAATATAAGTCGATGCCCAGCGAAAATGACTTGTAATGCGTTCAAATCGAACAAGGATGATTACAGATACAAAGAACAAAGGCGCCTGCAATTGCTACAGAAGATCTTTCCGAATTAGTAATGTCAATACCTGTAGGCCGATTTAATTACAGTTGGATATTCTATGTGGCCAATCTCATTTTACATTCTTCTTCTTTCTAGCATTAATCTAAAGTAACTCATTGGATATGAAAAAAAACGCTCAAAACTTAACAATTATTATCTGATGTTATGACAGTAATAGTTATGACAAGAAAGCTCAACGTGCTCTCCGAGGCACGGTAGGGATCCCCACAAACACCCAGACTGAGACAGATATTTATAAGACCAAGACAGATATCCACCCCGAGCAGAAATTGAATCCGCAACCGTCGAGACTAAAGGCTAGCTACCAACACGCCACAACGGTGGTCTAATCTCATTTTACAGTATAAATAAAAAAACATTACATATCACAAAAATCTCGAATTTTGAATTGTGACTGACCTTCAAAAGCTGTTGGTACCATGTCCTCCAGCGTAAAAGCGTCTTCCTCTGTAATTATAAAACGATTTTATTTTATCACAGAGGTGGCAAACAATTTTGCATGAAGGTAAAAAAAAGTTGGAAAATGAAGAAAATGTGTCACCACCAAAATTTGATTCATAAGCTTACAGTCTGAAATGAAATAGTAGTTATCAAAAGATTTCATGTGATATTCCAAAATAATATCATTGTTATTTTTTTTTTTATTTCATGACGGTTCTCAAACAACCATACGGTCCGTCTGATGGTTAAGCAGTCACCGCAATCTATTAAAGCTTGTGCTACTTTAAATATCAGATTCTGTGGGACGGTAGTACTTCCGCGGTCGAGCCAGCACATTTATGCTGGAAGAAGCACGGGTCAACTGCTACTAAAAATGCGGGTGATGCCGCGGACAGAAGCTTGTTTTAGCTAAAGTCGCAAAGTAAATATACTTTTATATTGTATTTATATAACCCATAATAGCCATAAAATATTGAATCTGATATTTCATTTATTTTTAGTGACGCTATTAAACATTGTTATCACTGTGATAAATGGAAGTTATTATTGTGATGGAAATTTCTCTGGCGCGTCACGATCCAAGTTGCTGATAACTTTGATATTGTAAAGCTTCGCGCTTAACTTGCTTCAAACATCGTTATAATAAATATCTTAAATTAAATTAAGACTCAGTGTATTCATAAATAAAACTGACGGGGTAATGGATAGAAAACGGAGACTTTAAGTGAATCTGTAAGTTTTCGAGTGCTCTGTTTTTCGAATGAATCTCGTCCTTAGCGGTGAAGGAAAACATGTTGATCTAATTGCGCAGAAACTAGTCGAGCGACAGGTGTGTAATTTACTGATATCATCTTAATATCATTTAATCCATCACCTAGTTGTAAATATTAAGCATCTGGATGACCGAGAAAATAATCGGACTGGAGACATCTGGACTCGAACCACGACTCGCATTGCCTGAAAACACGGATAAAACGACATTTTCTAAAAAATAAATCCTAGCTAGATCGATATATAAATTAATAAATAAATGTTGCACACTCAACGGCCCTCATTAGGATAGTAATATCCTGTGTCGGGGGTCCGGAAACGTTCACAATGATAAGGACAAATACACCCAGACCGGAAAATATGCTTGCATGGTCAATACAAACATATTATGCTCCGAGCGGGAATCGAACCCGAGACCTGTGGCGTTTAAGGCAGGTTCGCTACCGCTGCGCCACAACGTCGTCAAATATATTAGATTATGTGAAAAGGATATCATAATATTGTTAATTTGATCTTAGATATGAGGTTTAATAGGATAAAGAAGAATGAGAATGAGGTTTAATTAATAATGGTTTTAAAAATTTCGTGGATTTGTATTATACTTCAAAATTGTATGTTCGTGTAAAAGATTGACGTGCGGAAATATATTGTATGCAATCAAGTTCGCTTCAAACAGTTCGCCTGAATAGAACGACCGGAATTTTTCAATATAAATAAAATGTTATCCAGATATGATTTTGATGTATAATTTTAATGATAACCCTCGAACCAGTTGATGTACAAGTACGGGAGTTTTGCTTTTCGTTACAAAAAAGATTATCAAACACATATTTACCAATAATGTCTACAGATATAAGTGCACTTGGTTTATTTTATTTTAGAAAAAAGGTAAAAAATATAGTGTCACAAATCACACTTTTACTTACACTACACTTGCCCAACCCTAAGGCATAAACTCGTACAAACTCAAACTCAAAATATTCTTTATTCAAATAGGCTTTTAAGAACTTTTGAATCGTCAAATATACAGTCTGTTATGTCCGTTTAAGTGAAGCTACCGCCGATTCGGAAGGTACAGAAAATGAAAGTGGATGATTGCCGGTAATTTTATATTTTTAAGGAGATCCTTTATCACATTATCACTTAACTATACGGACCTAAAACTGAATTATTTCCTATGCAACATAAATTCCTCAAAATCAATCACCGGTCGGGTGAGGACATTATGTAGAATGCCCTAGCTACGCTGCCGCCTACTCCGATGAAGTCCTTAGCTGTGGTGCGGCTTCACAGGAGGCCTGGACGAGGGTGGATGGAATGAAATTTGAGCCCCCGCGAGGTCTGTCCCTTTTTCACAGCTGGGTCTCTGTACTCGGGACTCCACTGGGTAACACAGTCAAGGCCAGTAGGGTAAAAACAAATACACATTCCGAAAAAAAATAGCAGACAACTATGTTATAACCTAAAATTTAAAAAAATGTTGCTATATTTTTATTTCATTATGTCATGACTTCGACATGATCATAATATGATTGACTACTTTGCAAATACAATTTAATCTTGTAAAGACTGAAATATGCTTTCAAAGCTGATATCAAATTACGAATTGTGTTATAAAAGATTTAGTTTAGGATATAATGTATTTTAATACAGAGTCAAATTAATATTTACGTTTTTCTTTTTCACCATATTATAGACCTCTAACTTATTGACTATTATCTAATTGATAACAGCTGGGACCGTTCATACATCTTTTAAATACCTACGGACACCCATCCATAGCCTGACTGTGCCTAAAGCTGCTTGATTAATTGATTGTTTAGTAACTAATAAGTGGACTTGACTATGAGCGACAACAAAATATGTAGTATATTTTTGGACTTTTCTTTTCTTAAATCTGGTTCTGATAAGAATTAATTTTGCAAAAGTCATTGCAGTCTATTTCCACTCAAATGACAAGTTCGTCCCGTAGTGAGCATCATCTCCGATGATGACGTCCTTAGCCGTGGTTCGGCTTCGCAGGAGGCACCCTAAGGACGGAATCAATTTGAGCCCCCGTGAGGGCTGCCCCTTTATCACGGCTGAGTCTCTGTACTCGGCCCCCCACCCGGTGACGCTGTCAAGGCCAGTAGGGCCAACAGCAATACACATTCCGAAAAAAAAAGAAAAAGTAGTGAGCATAATATATTTTTACAGCACATTTTTATCACACCTGTGTATTATACAGAAGCGCGCTAGAGAGCTATCGACACAAAGATCGCTATCTTTTGTCATTTGCAAATGGTGATGGATAAAATCGCTTCACACTCAGAACAAAAGTTAGAAATGGCATCGAATTGTGTATTACTCTCGCCTGGTGGCAAGCGGTCACCTTAGCATATAGATGCTTTGAACACCTCCATCTGCCATCCCTGTCCCCCGGGACTGAGCTCCGCTAACCAGCGAGGCACGCTGGTCGTGTCAGGCGTTGGTTCGTTCTCTAAGAGTACCCTGACAAACGCACTGAGGTCGGCCACGGTTCTCTTCCCCAGGAAGCAGGGTACCTGCTGCTTCGAACACCAGGGCTATTATTTGCGAGTTGTCGTTATTTTACATCCTCGTTACGTCTTCATCTCCTTCCGTGATGAAGCGTTCGTCGGAAGAAATTCCTGTAAAACCATACAATAAGTGACCAACTTGCTTCTAATGTTTGAAGGTGAAGACCTATATACAGCTAATTATATAATAATTCCATATTATATTTTTATGATTATAGTCCGTTACTAATTTACTCTACGGTGACGCTGTCAAGGCCAGTAGGGCCAACAGCAATACACAATCAAAAAAAAACAAAATTACTCTAGTACTTATACTATAAATAAAACACTTCTTCACTAGAACTACAGCAACAGTATTAAGGGTGTTTTATTTAGAAGAAACTCCACATTTTACTCCACAATATAAGTTACATAATAAAAAATTAACATTATATTACGACGTCGTGGCGGAGAGGTAGCAAACCTCCCTTAAGCACCACAGGTCGCGGGCTCGATTCCCGCTCGGAGAAGATGTTTGTATTGACCATACAGGCATGTTTTCCAGTCTAGTTGTGTTATTACTTGTCATTGTGAATGTTTCCGGACCTCTGAGACAGGATACCACTATCTTAATGGGAGCCATTAAGTGTGTAGCGTTTAGTTATTATTATTAATTATTATATTATGTATGTTTAACTTTATCCACACATTATTAAGTTAGACAATTTCAAATTCATCCAGGCAAAACCACGAATAGAATCTAATATTTATTAAAGCATTTATCACTTTACTCTTAGTGATATAATCTTTTCCCCGGTAATCACTACATAGTATAAAACAAAGTCGCTTTCTCTGTCCCTATGTGTATTTAAATCTTTAAAACTACGCAAAGGATTTTGATGCGGTTTTTTTAATAGGTAGAGTGATTGAAGAGGAAGGTTTATATGTATAATAGCATCCATTAAATTATGGAGAAAAAAAAATATAATTTTTGAGGTTTCTAATGTGATGTCGTAAATAATTACATTTAACGCGTGCAGGCCACGGGCAGTAATAAATACATAAAAACTACTGGATCGATTTTAATCATTTTTCCAGTGAATGACATAGGTTATATATTTTATACCCGTGCGAAGCCGGAGCGGGCCGCTAGTAATCGATAAGCAACAATGATACAACCAGTTATCTTGATTTATGATGTAATATTTACAACGCTGTGTTGACAATATAAAGTTTCTGTTCATTATTTGTTTCACGTTGTTTGAAAGAAAAGCCCTTTGTATAGTTCGAGTTTTAATGATCGGATAGTTGTTATTCACTTTTAAAGACAATTATTTAAATCATTTTGTAGAGGCTAGCATAAAATTTACTATTCCAGCTTTTATATTTACACAGATCTAAAATAAACGTTATTTATTTTTCGTTACTAGTGGTTCGTATGGATTATATACGTGTCCGGGGGTCCGAAAACATATAATGACAAAAATAAATACACCCTGACCAGAACACATTTCTTTACAAATATTAAAGAAAAATGTTCTTCAGCCATTTACCAACACTTCTGCATATATAACTCAGTTTTTTCAATTTTGTGGGGTGACATGGTATAGCTTATTTGCGTCCAATTATAATTTTATTAAATTTAAAATTCATTTTATTTAATTTTCATGAATTACTAAAATTATTTATTTTATTTCAAATTTTTAATATGTTAGAGTTTTTATTTTAATTTATATTTTATTAACAGTAAATATTATTCTAATAGTGTCATTGGTACTTGAAATAAATCATTTTTATTTCATTTTTATTTATTTATATCGTCAAAATAAACATGTCCCGAGCAGGAATCGAACCTCCGGCGCTTAAGGCAGGTTCGCTACCGCTACGTCACAATGACTTCATCACTTTTTAACTCCAAAATGAAGGATGTTACCATGTGCTATCTCCAAGTGATCCTGGTTAAAATAGGCATGTTTACATTTCCATGTTATTAGGAAAATAATATCATTTAGCCAGCTTTATCTCAGTGACGAGCACTTTTGGTCCTCTTTTTATTTACCTACCGCTTTTAATTTTTTCATTTCATTTGGAGGAATGATAATTTTTTGACGCGGCTTTTTATGTTAAAATTATATGACATTTGTGACCCTCGTCTACCCTTTTTAGCTGACTTGAAAAAAGGAAGAGGCTTTGTAGCGAATTTACATGCACATATCTAATTTTTTATATGTATGACATGCGTTTGCTCACAATGACTACTAATGGTAAAACGATTTTGGTGGTGTGTCGAAAGCGTATGTTGCTGTGAACATTCTATGTACATTTTTTATTTTAAAGTATGATGAAAATATTTTTTTATAATTCTAAACAAATAAATTAAAATCTGTTTGCTTGAAATATTAAAATAACTAGTGCCATGAAGGCATATACGATGCCTACTTAAAACAAAATTCCATGCTTTAACATTTTCGTCTGGGTGTTTATTCAGGCGACGAATCGGCTGGACCGATTTTGACGTCACTTTCACTAGCAGATAGCTGATTTTTAACGGAGTAAAATTAATTATTTTCAAACAGTTACAAATTGTAACTATGGAGATTCCCGCCCGCGCTCATTAATAAGACTCAACCATTAAAGGACTCCGAACAAGCACGCGCAAAAATTATATACAAATATATTATAATACATATAAAATCAGAATATCCAGGGGAGAATGTAACTCAGAAAAACCCCTATTTGCATTGGAGCGAAAATATTTAATCAGGCGTGTAATCTTACCGTCTCCCTGCGCCTTTGTGGTATGAACGTACACTTTTTCGTCAAAACTCTGCGAATTTATGTTGGTTTTATGTGCGAAACATTTACATACGTGCTTATGGAACGTTTATAGTTCGTTCGTTTGTAGTTTGACCTCCGAAGTCTATATAACATGTCACGTGGCTTGTTGGTAGCGAGCCGCAAATTTCCGCCATATTTGTATTCTGATCTTATCTTTCAATTACTTATCTTGGTCTGGGAGTTTCTCCTAGTGGGTCTCCCCACCGTGCCCTGGAGAGCACGTTAAGCTGTCAGCCTCGGTTTTAATCACACAACATCTGATTCGGTTCACTCTTATGGTTGCGGATGTCAGATGGTAATCGCTCTGTGTTAAAACTAGTAACTTCTCAACACCGGATACGAGTAATCAGCAGACCCTGGACAAAATACTGGTCATGCAAATGCTAGGCAGAAGAAGGTGTAGTTAGGAAGTTCATTTGAGAACATATTTTCGTTCTCGAGAATTCCCGATATTTATAATTTTTCAAAATTATAGTGCGCATACAAAGATAAGTCTTTTATTTTTTATTTATTTTATTTATTTATTTATGCACCAAATAGACAATACAGTTAAACACGAGGGACACACATAATAATACAGGAGTACAAAGGATGACTTATCTCTCATAAGAGATCTCTGCCAGAAATCCTGAGACAATTTGAGATTATTAAAAATGTAAAATGTGGTGTAGGTGCAATAAAAACAAATGAAATATAAATATCTTACATATATATCAATGATATAAAATTACTTATATATTTATAAATATATATAAATTACATATATAAAGAATTGATTGGTTGATTGGTTGAGAAATATATGTTTTAGCACTTGATCCGAAATATTAAGTATTGGGAATTTTATAATATATGCAAACGCCGTCCTAAAGATTTTCTACGGACTTTATGTCAGTTCGGTTCAGTTTAAAAATATGATACGTTTACACAATTCTTTTTCATTACTTAGCAGTAAAGCACGAGTTTTCCGATTTTCCGCACCATTAGTGATGTGACAAACGTCGCTTTGTGTTCTAAATGTCATTTTCATTTATTCCGTGATTTGAGAGATCGAACATTTTTACATGCTCTTTTAACTTTCATTTTGTTCGATATTGAAACTAGATTACATTTATGGGATAGCACCGGAATATTAATTTTATCTTCATTTTACATGTTACATAAACTTCGTTACAGTTTTACAAGTTTTTTTTTGTTGAATGAATATTAGCAATGCCTTTTTCAAGGCATAACTGATATTATCTATAGCATCTCTTAATAAGCTCGAAGCTTGTGTTAGGCGTGGGTACGACAATAGCCCAAGGGGTCAGGATCGAACCTGCAACTCTCGCGTTAACGGAGCGGAGTCGGCCCTGCTACCGTTGTACTGTTCAATAGGTAATAGCTATTCAAGTGTGTGTTTCATTATATTTATTTCTTTTTTTCCATTATGTGTGTCCAAATCATATTCTATACATTTTAATTAAATGTATTGCATTTTGATTTCGTTACGAAAGAAATTAAATGAAATAGTTTTTTATTAATTATTTTTTTGTAGTTATAAGTTTGTTTATTTTATGTCGTAATAAAATAAATAAATAATAAATAACTACACACTTAACGACTTCCATTAGGATAGTAATATTGTTTATCGGGAGTCCGGAAACACACACAGTAACAAGCATAAACACAATCAAACCGGAACACATGCAAGTATGGTCAATACAATTATCTACCCCAAACGGAATCTGTGGCACTTAAGGCAAATTCTCTGGCACTGCACCACAATGTCGTCGTCGTGGTTTATGTATGTTTGTGTGATTGTATGTATTTGTGTATTTTCTATATAATTTGTATTTATACACAATCGTACTTTAAGAAATAAACTCCTGCCGGGCGTCGTTGTGACATGTCGTAACTTTTGATACATTATCTTTAATTCTTTGTCCGATTTAAAATGAATATAATTTTAATGGTCTCCATTCGAATTAATAATAAATCTCGTCCTCATCATATTCACTACCAATTAGATGTGAACTCTGATATAATATTACAATACGCAGATACAAAATTCATAATGAAGGCGTAATGATCATCAATGCTCATATCGTATTTTAATAACTCAGTTGCGGTAATTTAATATTTAGTTGCGATCCCATTAAAACGTTATCCCTTACGTAAGTTATAGTGATTACGGACATGTTGTATATGTACTTACATATGCTTGCTATTATTTTAAACTAGCGGCCCGCTCCGGCTTCGCACAGTTATAAAATGTATAGCCTATATTTTTATTTATTCATTACGGCCCCTTGGCCCGCACGCGTTAAATCTAATTATTTACGACATCACATTAGAATTTTTTTTTCTCCACTATTTAATGGATTTTATTATACATATAAATCTTCCTCTTCAATCACACTATCTATTAAAAAAACCGCATCAAAATCCGTTGCGGAGTTTTAAAAATTTAAGCATACATAGGGACAGAGAAAGCGACTTTGTTTTATACTATAAATAAATAAATAAACGCTGCACACTCAACGATAATGAGAAGTGTAAATTATTAAGCGTTTAATAATAGTTGATTGGAACATATTGAATCCCAAAAAGGCTCAAGGCAGGCAAGGCAGGGCGTGAGGCTTTTAACGTCAGTCCACACCAGGTTGCCTCACGGGTCGGTCCTTGTACTTCTCTGAGTTGAAGAGAGGACCTAGGAGCGTCTCTATGGGAAGGCGGGTCGTGCTCCACTGGGAAGTCGAGGAAGAAAACCTCGTAAAAAATGTATCCTCGTTTAGGCCTGCAGGGGCTTGAGATCTGGTGAACGGTGCTGTCTCCTTCGACTGTGGTGGTCTTGAGGGGGACGGCCCCTTAGTGGTGAAGTGAAACGGCGTGAGGAAATATGCTTGTAGTAAAAGATACGGAGACATGCACATATATACCGATCTGAGAGGTGATCCCTTCCTAGTGGTGGGGCTTAATCTGCTGTTGCTCTCCTTTTTAGCTACCGACGTACGTTAGTGAATACTCGAGATGTATTTGTTCTTCAGCTGCTATTTGGACATAAATAAGCAATCCCATGTCAACCCACACGAATGTCATTTCGAGAAAAACGCGTTGAAAATTTTGAACAACTTGCTTTATATAATTTTTTTATGTATTGGTCAAGTTTTTGGCAATTTCAGATTTATGCAAGTTATTTTACTTATTTTCACAAGAAATAAGTATACAAACTGCATATTTCGTGTAAAATATAACCCGAAACGCTTAACATAATACATAAACTGCAGGATTAAAAATGGCTTTTTTAGAAGTTTTAAAGCTTAAAGCCCTACAAATACTAAAGAAAAATGTTCTTTAGCCATTTACCAACACTCTGCATTTATAACTTAGTTTTCTCAATTTTGTGGGTTGACATGGTATTGCTTATTTGCGTCCATTTAAGGTCCGCCAGCCTACGCACAGTGGCGTCTTGCCGGCAGGCGGGACAAGGCCGGCTCGTGCAGTTCGCTTTTTGCAACGGTATTAGCTACTCTTCCCTTTGGAATCTACCTCCACTTACCATCAGATGGCGAAGAATCATGTGCACCCTGGGCGAGATAAAAGAAGGTTAACAACCATGGACTTATTATATATGGGCAGGTCCTCTTATACTACACTTATCTATTACTTATAAGTCACTTATTTCTATTACACAGTGTAATTATAATATTTATTATTATTTAAATTAAAAGTGTAAATTAAATCTGTCACCCGAAGCAGCATTGCCAGGGTATCACAAAAAAAATGTCCAAAGATTCGCTGAAGATGCGTTTGCGTAAATTCGCATTTACCTAACGAGATGAAGTTAGTCACACACATATATTAGAATGAAGTTAGCGTCACATTCCTGTAACATAATCGAATAAAGTTAGCGTGTGTTTAACTTCGGTTCGTTGAGGCACTGCGAATATACGAAGGAGCACCAGTGAATTTTTGAGCAGTTTTTTTTATATGGAAGGGTTAATCCCTAATTTATAAAATCAAACGACAGCATAGTATAACTCCTAAGTTAACTAATTTCCAAATGAAAACATGAAAATAAAATAAAGCTAATAAATAAGATGAATGTGTCACTATACACATTCATCAAGATAAGCGGACCATCAATCTTATCTTTTTCTTAGTTTCGCGATACTCAGCGACTTGATATCCGATATTATACTGATATTACTTTAGATCTTATAAAATATACTTTTAAATATATGTTATTACACACTTTAGAATGATGACGTTTTTTACATCAATACATAGTATAAAACAAAGTCGCTTTCTCTGTCCCTATGTATGCTTAAATCTTTAAAACTACGCAACGGATGTTGATGCGGTTTTCTTTAATAGATAGAGTGATTGAAGAGGAAGGTTTATATGTATAATAACATCTATTAAATAGTGGAGAAAAAAAATTTTTGAGGTTTCTAATGTGATGTCGTAAATAATTAAATTTAACGCGTGCAGGCCACGGGCAGTAATGAATAAATCAAAACTACTGGATCAATTTTAATCATTTTTTCAGTGAATGATATATATTTAAAATATAAAAAAAATCTCTTTCGCGTTAATCTCTTTCTAACGCTTTTGATCACTAAATTTTACTCTTATTTTTTTCATAGCGGACGCCTTATGAAAATCGATTCTTAAGAAGTAAACTTAAAAAAGGAAAAATATATTTTTGAGATTCAAAGAAAACTAAGACCAATGTCACTCAGCCAATGGTTGAGAATTCGATTACAATTGAGAATGATATATTATATCACTTATATAGTAGTAGTTATATATCATTGAAATAGAACAGTTTTATTCGACCGTAGTGTGAACTGTTTTTGGGCAGTTAATGTATTTGTCGCAAAATTACTCGCCGCTCGACTAAATTGCAAACGTAGTGCGAACTCAGCTTTAGTACTTACTAAGATAAAAGCGGCTATTACATGTATACAATAGCTATTGAACAAAACAAAGATCTCGACAACCTATCGAAACAGTTCGATCACACGGGCGAGGAAATAATTATAGGAACTAGCTCGTTCAGCGGAAGATAAACGCTAGATTAAGAGTGATTTACATTTTTACTGATTTTTTCGTAATTATACGCTGTAGATAGTGAAATCACTGGGAGTTTTAAGAACCAATATCTCGAGGTTAGCAACGCGAGAGTTACTCTTACAAATGTATGGTACACGCCTTTGCAAATGCTCATAGGCTACGACAACCGCTTACCCTCAGACAGCTTGCTAGCCAATTTAGTCACATAAAAAAGTACCAAGCTATGACGCAAATATATTTTTTTACAATTTATTCATTCTAAATGAATAATTGTAATTTACAAACGAGGCAACAACTCTTAACATTGGTAGTCTATCTTTTGAAATACAACTGTAATAAAAAGTCAATATAGCTTTCTTCTGGAAAACACGAATGCTGATAAAATCACTTGGTTCCGTGTCAAAGAAAAAAAGAACTCGCCCGAGGCTGCAAGTCTTTACAATGTCTTTCACGGTGCGATTACGAACGCCATGTGATGTGGTAATTTAAATGGTGTGAGTGTTAATAGTAAGCCTTATTCTGTGACTGATTTCTACAGAAAAATAAAACATAAGGATCTTATTTTTAGAGAAAAGAAATGCTTGAATTGCATGATTAACGAGTAGTTCAAGGACCTCAAATGTCGTGATACAAGGGTTTTTGTTTTGAATATTTTAAATATCTATTAAAGTTCAAAGTTATTAAAAAGTCAATTATATGAAATTTAAAGTATAGGGCCTTTATTTTTTAAATAGCTATATTCTTAGTATTATTGTTATTTATTATTGTAGCCGCGACAAACATAAATATTATGTAAAAATTTCAACTCTCTAGCTATAACTATCCGTGAATTACAGCATGCTGACAGACGGACGGACAATGGAGGCTTTGTAATATAATATAATAGGGTGGTTCCTGGGGCACCATTTTGGAATGAAGCCTTAAAAATTGGAGTTTCATTAACTGTTTTTTTTTTGTTATAATGATTCTTCGTCCTAGCATTAATCCCGGTATTTTTCCCAGGGTCTGCTTACTACTCTCATCCGGATTTGATAGATTACAAGTTTTTGCATAGAACGGTAGCCATCTGACCTCCGCAACCCTAAGGGTGAAGCAGTAACTCATTAGATATGACCAAATTACCTATTATGAGTTAACCATTATTATCACATGTGATGATAACAACCGCTTAACGTGGATTTGCGAGGCATGGTGGGGTGGTATTTGATAGATAAAAACAAATATTCGAGCGGGAACACGCTGCAACGGTCATGTTTTGTTATAATGTTTATTTTAGTAATATCACATCATCTCCTAGAATAGTGACACCCACGCATTTATATCTTGTTTATTCACCCAGAAAGAGATGTTCGCGAGTCGATTCAGAGGCACCCTTAAAGGTGCGTTTATTTACATTTCTTTCTACGTAGGTGACGCGTCGTTTTTTTCCTTGTTGGTTTCTACATAACTCTTTTGCAGTATTTTAAAACGACTTCAAAAAAAAAAAGAAGTTATCAATTCGACTATATGTTTTTTTTTTGTTTGTAATTTGCCTACTCGAAAATGGCACGACGGATTTTTTAAAATTATTTTTCTTACCACCAGGTGATCTCTTGTAATCAAGTCAGAGAGAACAAAAAACCCTCTTAAACCTATTGTGACTTTGGTATTTTTTGAAGTAATTGATGATGACCTCATTTACATATTTCTTACTTAAAAGTGTAAAATTAAAAAAACTGACTTCAAAACTAAAAATTTTCAATAACAGAAGTCTGTGCTTTCCGGGCGTTGATCTGCGCGGGGCTCATGGAGGATAATAGAAAGAATTGTGTTTCTTCCTTCACTAAAATCAAATTAGTCCTGACACAAACTGCTTTAGTCTACAGAGATTTAAAACTTCCTCTGGTAGAAGAACTTATTACTCGAGTGGTTAGCTACCACCGCTATTGAGTCACAGTCAAACATCTGTTCCGAGAGGCAATCGAACCGGCGACCGTCAAGGCTTAAAGCAGGCTCACTACCAGCACACCTCAGCAATCGTGTGGTTATAAATTACTAGTATGTAAAATATGCCTTTCATAAAATCTAAAGATGATTTAAATTTGAATCTGCGAATTGCGATAAATTCTGTATCGGGAGAGTAATGATGTAATTAGTTAAAGTGGTGTCTTATTAATAAGGCAATTAAAGCAAATGAGGTTTTAACATCCAAGAGTAAAGAAACTTTGCTTTTCAACGAGAAAATTTCCATAATTATAATATCTATTATGTATCATTCCCAAACACATTTCGACAAAGTTTATTGCAATTATTCGTAATATACTGCTTCTACTCATAGAGTTATTATATATGGACCGGCTCTTCTTTACTGAAAAAATGACCGAAGATTCGCTGGTGCGCCTTCTTAAATTTAACACTAACGCAAAATAAAGTTAGTCACACACTAACTTGCTACTTGTGACTAGCTTTACTTCGTTGCGTCGACAATAATACGAAGGAGAACTTTGATATTCTATTTGTATTGAAGAGCCGGTCTTTATTTTATAGTAAGTCAATACTTCTACTCTAATTTACAACACCCACACACACACACACACACACACACACACACACACACACACACACACACACAAAATCGGCTGGATCGATTTCAATTAAATAAATATATATTTTATCTAGCAATGAAAAGAGTTGGATACTAAACTCGTACATTGTTCAGTTATTTATTTAATACATCATAAAAATGTTTACAATTTTTAGATAATAGTCTCACTAAACTAAGGCTTGACTGCAAGATCATAATTAATCAAAATTATCACGGGAATGAAGACGGGGGCAGTCACCAGTCAATATTAAATCTATTTATTTATCTATTCAAGTATCTTCTCCAGGGGTTTGTTAATTTTTGAAGATGTAGATAAAGCAGCTTCGGCTTTGCTAGTAATTTTATAAGACCTTTTATAATTTACCTTTTATGTTTTATAATAAATTAAAAATATTTTTAATCATTATTAACAGTCGGTTAGCAAAATATTGCAACAAACTCAACGGTTTATTACGAAACTAATATTCAAATAAAAATTTAGTTTAACAAAAAATTTACGTGGATAGATTTAGATTGAAAGGTTCTTAAAGTATATACAGCTGCAAAGAAAATACAATTTAGATACAGTCTGGTGCCTAAATTAAGATTTTCTGACCTATAGTCACTTATATATAATTCTAATACTATAAAACACAAACCATTAGAAAATGGTAATATAATTAAACCCGGAACACATAATATAGTCTTCGGGTGACACCTGCTTCGGAAAAAACTGAATTCAGTAAATGGCGTAAGTATTCGTCACGTATTCAAAATTACATCTTTATGTCCTTTGCACTTTTCAGTCGACACTTTTGACATGGAGCGTTATAGCTAAGATATTTTTAAGAGATATTATACCCCGATTCATTGTCTGCACGTGACAGGATGGTTCACCGGGGAAATGCGGTATTTTTGCCACCATTGCCCTTGAAGTAATTATTTGTAAATATAGTTAGTATTGGAATCTAAATCATGTTGTAATATTAGCTGTAAAGAAAACAATTAGAGAATAACAACATATATCTTAATGTAAAATTATGTCTACTGTTCTGAATCGATTTATGAAGTAGAAAATGTCTTCGGAGAGATGCAAGAAAAGAATAAATTGTACTCCATCAGACCAACCACTATCCAATATTCTTAAGTCGTATGCGATGCCGCCATTTATCATCGTTTTCGATCAGAAAAGCTTCGAACATACGGATTTCTATATAAAATCGTTCGTAATAAAACTATCATAATATCATATTTCTTAAAATAAAATTTCAAAGGAAATATTACATTTTATTCATCTTATAGAAGTCTATTCCATTTTTATTGTTTGTTTGTAATGATTATGAAGTTATGTATAATAGGTCTTTCCGATACGACTTAAGAACCTTGAAGATAATATCTTATTCTTTCCTTAAACGTCGACAACGCACCTGCATGTCCTCTGGTGATACAGATATTCATGGGCGGCGGTGATCGCTTAACATCAGATTAGCCCCCTGCCTGTTTGCCTCCACTTACATAAAAAACTCCCCATATAGCGTAAATAATTATATGGTTGGATAGGCTCAGTCTAGGGCTCTTCTAACTAAGCTGGTGTCATCCTCACCCAGGAAATTCTGCCTCTTACTGGCCAACAGCACAGACGTCAGCGCAACCACGCCTACTAATTTCCTCCAGGCCATTTTGCACCCCTACTAAGCCTAAATGTGAACATAAGAGACACTGATGAAAATTATTGCTTATGCCAAAAAAAAATTGGGGTGGACCATCCTTATCACTTAGTGGTATAAAAATGGATAACAACCTATTCTCAAACCTACTGAATGTTCATAAAATTTTATCAAAACCGATCGATTGGCTTCGGAAGAGTATGGTAACTAAAAACTGTGACACGAGAATTTAATATTTTAGATAATTATAGTATAAGTTTGAAATATTAGCTTAAAAAACTATCCGCTTAAATTCTCTTTAATAATTCTTTGAAACTTCTTTTAAATTTAATTTTAATTAAAGTTGAAAGTAGTCTTAATGGTACTCCAGTTTATATTACAAGTCTGAAATAAAATTAAATTAAGTAAAATCACTGTATATCAGTGTTGAGGCATAGACGCACTAGACGTCTCATCGATCACAAAGCGAGGCTCCGTTTGGTGGCATTTACACTGCTGCACCGTGTGATTATTTATTTAGTATTATTTTGTTTTGTAGTTTAGAATTATTACAATGTTATTTTGTTAGTAACTTGGTACGTTTGCTCTTTTGGTACGCTTTCTTTTTCTTTTGTTCTCTTTTGTTAACAGTTTAAATAATTTTCTGGTGGTCATTTGAGATCATCATAAGTTTCACTTCATCAATTCATTTGATGCCACAAATGGCCACCATCATTTATGAGCAAATGCACAATCTACTTTAAATAATATTGAAATCGCAATAGCTGTCCTTATAAGATTTGAATTGTTCCCTTTATTTCTCTAGGATCCCATCATCAGATACGGACGAGGTTCAGAAGTAAGACCTCAGAAGTACAAGCCTTTCAAAATAAAAAATTAATCATCTAAATCGGTCCAATCGTCTTTGAGTAACAGGTAACAAACATACAACAAAAAAGATCAATGGAATTCCTTCTCTGTGATGTCATTTGAACATTAAATATTTTTCTTTAAGTTGAATTATAATATTCTATTAATTTCAAATTTCCAACCAAAACCAAGTTTTACGCGGTCAACTATTAAGAAAAAACCCATTCCATACTTTTCGTTTTATTTCAATACACAGTTTTCGGAAAAAGTCCCTTTCTTAATTTTCAATAACGTATTTTGTCTTATATTTTGAAATATATAAAAACTGACATTGACTCTTTTCAAAATAACCCTTCAATTGCGACCAATAATATACAAATAATAATAATAATTATTATTAAAATGTATCAAAGATTTTATAGAAAAAAGTTGAGTACACAATAATAAATACATATGTACTCGCGTTCGGTCTCTGTTACGCATTATATCGAACGACGCCGCGGCAATAAAACCTAATTGAGTGTGTGTCCGTTGGGGTGAATCGTCGCAACGATTGATAAAAGTTTATGTCGTGTAAAGTCGTACAACAAATAGACGCAAATAAGCAATACCATGTTAACCCATAAAATTGAAAAAACTGAGTTAAATATGCAGAAGTGTTGGTAAATGGCTGAAGAACATTTTCCTTTAATATTTGTAGGTTTTAAGCTTTAAAACTTCTAAAAAGCCATTTTTTAATCATGCCATTTATGTATTATTTTAAATGTTTTGGGTTATATTATATACGAAATATGCAGTTTGTATGCTTATTTTATGTGAAAATAAGTAAAATAACTTATACATATCTTGAAATTGCCAAAAACTTGACCAATATATAAAAAAATCACATAAAGCAAGTTGTTCAAAATTTTCAAACTCGTTTTTCTCGATATGACATTCGTGTGGGTTGACACGGTGTTACTTATTTGCGTCCAAATAGGATACATCCTACTAATATAATAAATGTGGATGTTTGTATGTTTCTTACTCAGCGCCACAGGTCGGGGGTTCAATTTCCGCTCGGTGCAGATGTTTGTATTGACCATACACGCATTTGTTCCAGTCTGAATGTGTTGATCCTTGCTTCGTCTTATCATCTGGTTTGCCACTACCGTATATAAATGTGGTATACCGTATCGCGCCTCGCTCAACCGATTTTGATGTATTGTGGTAGAGAAATAGATGGTATTTTGGACAAGAGGCCAAATCTCATCTATTTTTGTCTTTTGTCACAAAAACAAAGTGCAGAGTGGTTAAATATTTGTATCGGGAACAATTTGCAGTTACTAATAACAAAACAAAACAAAGTCAGGCTTAAATATTTTATATGCAACAAAAGGGATTTTTTTTATCACAAACAAATAAAGCCTTTTCCTAATATTTTATGCATATGTATACAAATTAATTTAAAGCTGATTATTATATATTAAGCTAAATGCTGATTATTTATTTTTTGAATTATATCAAGATATCATAGAAAGATTTTCCAAAAGTAACCCGTTCGTTTTTGTACTGGAAATATATCTGAAACTGTGCGGCGATTGAGTTGAAGTCATGAAATCCGCACCGTACTAACTTTGTTTGAATTTCAAACTTTGTCATCAGATGAGTATCAGCGTATTCCCAAAAGGGATTTTAGTTGTAAGCTCTGACGAGGTTTAGGATGGTCTATGATATTAAATCAACATTTGAGTTCCAATAATATTATAAATATAAATGGACGCAAATAAGCAATACCATGTCAACCCACAAAATTGAAAAAACTGAGTTATATACGCAGAAGTGTTGGTAAATGGCTGAATAAGATTTTCCTTTAATATTTGTTGGGTTTTAAGCTTTAAAACTTCTAAAAAGCCATTTTTTAATCATGCCATTTATGTATTATTTTAAACGTTTTGGCTTATATTATATACGAAATATACAGTTTCTATGCTCATTTTATGTGAAAATAAGTAAAATAACTTACATACATCTTAAAATTGCCAAAAACTTGACCCACATATAAAAAAAATCATATAAAGCAAGTTGTTCAAAATTTTCAAACGTGTTTTTCTCGAAATGACATTCGTGTGGGTTGACATGGTATTGCTTATTTGCGTCCAAATGTATATACGCTACACACTCAACGGCTCTCATTAGCATAGTTATATCCTGTATCGGGGGTCCGAAAATATACACATGGACGAACCCATCCAGACCGGAAAAAATGCTTGTATGGTCAATACAAACATATACTCAGAGCGGGAATCGAACCCGCGACCTGTGACGCTTAAGGCGGGTTTGCAACAGCTGCGCCACAAAGTCGTCATATAATATAATGATGATATTAATTAGGTTGCCTTTCATTCTCCAGTACTTCTTTTTTCTGATTTTGTATAGATGTTGGCTGAGACCGAGCCGCGAAAAAGAGACAGCCTTCGCGTAGGCTCAAAGTTGATTTTGTCCATAGGTGACGTCATCGGGATCCCAATTCTTTTCAGATTTGAAGTATGGTATGAACATGTTGAGTTACATTTTGAGTACGAGATCTACGCCATAGAATTTTTAATTGGATTATTATAAATATGTATTATATTCTCGTTAACATTATTCGTTTTCAAAAATTGTTACTAATGATAGGAATGGAACACACGGTTCAGCTATTCAGGTAATTGCATCTGCAACGTATATAAATGTAAAATCAATCACTCGTCCAGCTGCGGTGAGTGTAATCACGTCCTAATTTTAACTCATCCATGATCCATGCACCACTGACCCATGAAAATTTCGACTGCTCGCCTACGTTCTACCTTTTAAATTAAATTTTCAATTACTGTGGTATTTTAAAATATAAGTTTTTTTTTAACTATCATTAAATTAGATCATGAGACAACCTTTCTAACGTGCTAGTAGAAAACCTGCTTTGAGCCTCGATGGTCTGGGGTTCGACTCCCGCTCAGAACAGATGTTTGTTATAATAAACACTAAACGATACACACTCAACCGCCTCCATTAGAATTGTTAATATCTTGTGTCGGGGGTCCGGAAACATACACAATTATTTTTTTATAAAGTATGTTATCAATACTTTTTCAAGGCATTTATTACCAATATTGCTATTGCCCCGCCAAATAAGCTCGAAGCTTGCACTTGGAGTGGCACGACAATAGCCATGGGTGTCAGGGTCGAACCCGTGACTCTCGCGTTAAGGAAGTGGAGTTGGCCCTTCTACCATTGAGCTATTAAAGCTTTAAACAATGACACGGACAAACATACCCAGACCGGAAAACTTGCCTGTATGGTCAATACAAATATCTGCTCCGAGTGGGAATCAAACCCGCGACCTGTGGCGCTTAAGGCAGGTTTGCTACCGCTGCGCCATAGCATCGTCAAAATATCTGTTTCGATCTAGGCATTTGTCCACTGTGCCTCGGAGAGCGCGATAACAATCGTCAACTCCTCATAGAAATTTACTCTTATCCAATGAGTTGCTTAAGGTTGCGGACCTCCATCTCCGATGACGTCCTTAGCCGTGGTTCGGCTTCGCAGGAGGCACCCTAAGGACGGAATCAAATTTGAGCCCCCGTGAGGGCTGTCCCTTTATCACGGCTGGGTCTCAGTACTCGGCCCCGCCGCCCGGTGACGCTGTCAAGGCCAGTAGGGCCAATAGCAATACACATTCCGAAAAAAAAAAAAAAAAAAAAAAGGTTGCGGATATCAGATGGCAATCGCTCTGTATACTATAAAACTACTAGTCAAATCAAAATGAAAGTACAAGCAGACCCTGGGTATTGGAATAATGCTAGTAAGAACAAGATTAAAATAGGTCATGAATATCAAGATGCAGTTTCAAACGAGATTCCGTTTCAGTTGTTTACAATCCAGTATGCGGTTAACTGTACGAGAAAATAGTTTTTATATACATAGCGTCTGGTCGCATGTCGCAGATGGTGCACCAGCAGTTTTGTGTACTGTAGTGACAACTTAAGCATCCACCGCAAATTTCCGCACTTGTAGCTTTCACAGAGAATTAATTTGATAAGTTTATGTTCTTTTTATTTAGAATAATATTTTTTTATAATGTTGAGCCGCAGTCCTAGCGTATCTGTCTCAAGTGCCATAGGTTGCGGGATCAATGTTTGTAATGGCCATACGGGCATGTCTTCCAGTCTGGGTGTGTTTGTATTTGTCCCTGTGTTTGTTTCCGGACCCCGACACATTTATAAAAAGAAACATGTCTCGGGACACGCGGTACGAACGAAGTTCATTTCGCTATCTACTGAATAATATTAATAATTAATATGAGTTATTTAAAAAAATAATTAACCCTATGGAAAGGAAAACATCATGTATCTCAGTATGACGGTCTTTCTACGAGAGATCAACTTAAACTGGAACCAAGCAAAATATGAATGAAGCTGTCGATTGATATAATTTTAGAGATCTTTGATGTTAGTAAAAAGTATTATTAGTACACTTTTTCGGTCTAGCTCCCATCAGCTCATAGCGTCAAACGCGCAATGAAGACCTTCGTTCAAAAATTTATTTGGTTATTTTGAAATAAATATTAAAGTATTGAGTGTAATTTTATGACCGGTATATCGTTACGTTCAAAAAGTGTATCAATATTTAGTTCAATATTATTTATACACGCCAATTCGAATCAACAAATATAAGAGCGATAGTATTTATACCGTCATCTTTTTTAATAAATCCAATACGCTTCAAAATTCCAATTTGCTTTTAAATCATTCATATTTTAGACATGTTTGGTTGGAAATATTTGCAATTCATGATACTTTTAATTTGTTTTTACATTAAGCACTTCCATTTGCGTATGTTTTAAAAACTTTTTAAAACATTGTATACTAATTATTCACTGGGAAAACCTGAACAAAGTTGATAATAAAATCAAGTTAAAATGATAAACAAAATACTTTAAATTCTGTAGGTATCGGGACGTGACGACGAGATCACCCGCTGTTGAGATAATCTCTGTCACAGCAGAGATTATTCCATCAGTGCAATCAGTCACACTGGTCTTTTGTTGCAAGAGGCCGGATAGGTAGGTACCACCGCAGTGCCAATATTCTACCGCCAAAGAGTAGTGCTTAGGCATTACTGTGTTCCGGTTTAAAGGGCACTGTAGGCTAGTGAAATTACTGGGCAAAGAAGATTCAAGAACCAATATCTCGAGGTTGGCAACGCGTCAGTGGCACCTACTATTGGTGTTGCGCGCGCTTCTAGACTACAGCAACCGTTTACCATCAGGTTGGGCTTATGCTTGCTTGCGAACTTGTAACATAATTAAAAAGTTCAACTAGGATCTTTGTCAATCTATTCAGATTATATACATATATATATATATATATACCACTCTGTGGGAACTTGGGAACCTTCAAGAGAAGAGCGTATTCTTTCCTTAAAGGTCGGCAACGCACCTGCATGCCTTCTGGTGTTGCAGATGTTCATGGGCGCTGGTGATCGCTTAACATCAGGTAGGCCTCCTGCCCGTTTGCCCCCTCTTACATAAAAAAAATGCAAGAATAGCTCATGTAAAGGTATTAGATTAATGTTCTACTACACCATTTCAAAATTGAGGCCTTACAAGGGCAGAACAACGGCTAAATTTTACTATGAAATAACATTTTTACTGATGAGATCAGAATAGTGATCATATTTGATAATAATTTGAATTTAATAAAACATATTATTTCAATAGACCACAATGTTATCCTAAATTCTCATATTTATGTAGTACGATATTATAATTATAATATTAGAAAAGTAATTACGAAACTAAATGAAGCTTTTTCATATTAAAAGGGTAATCAAAGTTAATGAGATTATTAGCAGCCGAGGTCAAGAAAGCTTCGCATCTAAACACGACTCCTTATCAATATTATATATGCGAAAGTAACTCTGTCTGTCTGTCTGTCTGTGTTCACGCCAAAAGTACCTATTTAAATTAAATTTGGTATAAAGACTGTCTAGAGCCTGAGAAAGAACATAGGCTACTTTTTAATGCGAAAAAAGGGCTGTAAAGGGTTGAAAGGAGTGTGAAAAGTTGTATGGAAGTCTCGTCATTTTAAAGCTAGAAGTTTGAAACTTATTTTTAGGCTGTTGATTCAACATAAATAAATATGTCATTCAAGGTTTGGAAAAAGGGGGCGGTTCAGAGTTTGTATTAAATCGTTTATTATTGTTATCCACGCGGGCGAAGTCGCTGGCAGAAGTTAGTATTCATAAGTAGAAGTAAACTTATCTATGACTATTTTATGGCAGTTTGCTAAATTACTGTTGATAAAGCTGAAATGAATGTTGCAGTAGCATTTAATTGAAAGCACTAAATAGTCTGACTGAAATATAATTTTGATAGGACATAACTAAATTATGCATTAAAATATGAATTTTATGGTCGATTGTATAGTTAAATTTTGTTTTCTGTTGATTCAACATAAATAAATATGGCTTTCAATATCAATAAAAAGAGGGGACGACGGTGGTGTTCAGAGTATGTATTAAAATCGGTTTTCACGCGGCCGAAGCCACTGGCAGAAGCTAGTACGTATATATTCTTCGTGAATATCTTTCAAATCTTTCATTATATTTCAAATTACAAACATAATATGAAACTATAAAATTACCACCGTCCCCGTAATAAGATTATTTAAATAAATTAAAACGTGAAACAATTATACCTTCACAAAAATATTCAGAGAAAGTTTCGACAGTTTTTGTTATTCAAAGATCGTCCTCGACGTCATTGAGACCGATTCCGCCTGAAAATTGAATTATCATTAAAACATTCTCAAACTCGGAAGTGCTTTTCTCGAATAACTTAGCCTCTTTTAATATTCCAACTGAAGATTTTCATAGTGAAAGTAAACCTTTTCAATTTCTGAGTTGTACACTTGTTCATATAAATATCAAACGGAATATTTTTAAATAAAAGGACAGCTCTATGTCAAATTACCTATTATTTATTTATAAATGCACTTACATTATACACCTTTCAGGGTTTCATAGATCTTGAACGATACCTTGAAACCAAAATATCAGCTTCGAAAATATGACGTAGGCCCTCCTACGCAAACATGCAGGAGGCTCCCTTAATGTTAAGCGATCACCGTCGCCCATGAACATCTGTAACCCAGGGTCCAAACAGTTCCTCAGTACATTCCCCGTGATAGATGCAATTGAAGATGCAGAGTGATCATATCATAAACGAATATAAAAACAAATAAAAGTGTCACAGTCGTTTTCCATATAGGCCTCTGACTTGACATCGACTATTATCAAATTGATACCGGGACCAACTTTTTACGTTGAAATACCACTATGCGGTCACCCATCTATTGACTGACTACGCCAATAGGTCACCGAAAAGTTTTAAACACAAAAAAGAAAGAACCATAATTATTCGGACAATATGAATAAATTTCCGGTTTTAAATTGATCAAAAAAATATGAATATAAATTAAGTATTGTTTATATTTTAAGTTTTGAATAAACTTTAAATCAACTTCCAAGCTTATTTAATAACAACAAAACTCCTGAGGACAGGTACAAACAAAAAAATACCTGAGCATTGTCAAAAGGCGGCAGGTGCGGAACGACTAACAAAGTAATTACGAAAACAAACACGCCTCTAAGTTATATCTTTTGCTAAACAAAGTCCCCTAACACTCAAGAACATAAGAGGAAAAAATTACTACTAAAATATATAAAACGTGGAACTGGTGTATTTAAAAACGGAAATTTAGGGAGCAAACTACATTTGACGGATAGAATGGCCATACAAACGGATATAATTGAAAAATGAAGTAAAAGAAATGAATACTCAAA
Organism: Hestina assimilis; assembly: GCA_023373885.1. Taxonomy (NCBI): domain Eukaryota; kingdom Metazoa; phylum Arthropoda; class Insecta; order Lepidoptera; family Nymphalidae; genus Hestina; species Hestina assimilis. The sequence continues at coordinate 13,778,180 of CM041747.1, read as the reverse complement.
ATGGATATTTGTAAAATCAAAAATCGAAATCCATTAATCTGTTTAAATAGATATAGTATTTGTACAGTGATAATATTAGTTACACCATTCCTTGATGTTAGGCGTACAATTTTTTTCTTACAATTACCTTTAAATTGGTTGACAGACTAATTTTATTTTTCAAAAATTGATAATACTTGGTGAAATCTATTTTTATAAACAGAATATTAGAAATGCTTTTTCAAGATATTGCTAATATTCCTATTTCCTATTGCTCCTCTAAATAAGCTCGAAACTTGCGCTAGGAGTGGGTACAACAATAATCCATGGGTGCGAATCGAACCGGCGACTTTCCCGTTAACGGAGTGAAGTCACCTCTTCTACCGTTGAGCTATTGAGGCTTAAAAATACTATATACCAGGTGGTAGTGAATACTCAAAAAGTGTATAGGTGATTTTACTATGATTGAACTATTTAGTATGACATGACACCCAATAAAGAAAAGGCGAATACAATAAGTTGAAATAGGTCGACAAAGTTAAAAAGGAACCCTCATTTCGATAAATTACTTTAGGTTCACGTTCGGACACGATCTCTATCAACACGGAGTAATAACCTATAAATCAGACTCTCTTCATATTCCCTTAGTATTCTGGATTATGCAAAGTAGCCATATTATTCAGATATTGCTCTCATAGTAACTCTGGTTTTCAATGGATGATTGAATTATCTAATCGGTTCAATAGTTTTGGCATGAAAGCGTGACAAAAAACAGACATACAGAGTGACAGAGTTGCTTACGAATTCATAAAATTAGTAAAGAAGGAAGTAAGGATTGGTAGACTAAATTTAGCTCATGCAATCAAAACTCAAAGTAGTAAATTTCTTTATGAACAAAGGTCTAGTGTTTCAAAATAGTTTAATGCTCAGTCGCGGTGTCCGTTTCGGTAAGTTTCTATTGAGAAGAACTAGAGATCTAAACAAGAAACTTATTTTATTTATTTATACACTTTATTGTACACCACATAAAAATACACAATCTCAAGAAGAGGAGAAAAAATACACACAATATGGGAGTACAAATGGCGGCCTTATCGCTTAAAAGCGATCTCTCCCAGGCAACCTTTGGGAAAGGAGAATTGTCGTTACATAATAAAAAAGTGTAACTTAGCAGTTACACTTTTTTAAATTAATTGTTTTAGTCAAGGTGTAGTTACCTAAACGACAAACACTTATTCTGCGATGCTTTTGATTAATTGTCGTTTATAAAAGAGCTACTTTTTGCCTTAATTTTAATGCTAAATTTATGCGACATTTCTAAACCTCGTTTACCCTTTTTGGGATTATGTCACTTATTAAATAATTGGGTTATGTTTGGTTATATAATTTTTTAGGGTTCAAAAGTCAAATTAAATGGAAGCCTAAATAGAATATCTGACATTCTAAACAACGCTTGGTAGAAGAAATTAATTTTTGAGTTTTTAAGTGCTTAATTTGTGTTTAAATTTTTTCTCGTGCTTAGCGGTAAAAGAAAACGTCGTGCAGGTTTCCTCATGTCGTAGAGGAAATTCTATGACATGTATATGCTGGTGGTAGGAATTAAAAGGCCCGCCTGGCTAGCTACCACGGCACGTTGTTGAAAAACTTGTAATGTGACTGATCGTCAACCGCGTTTCGAGGTTAACTAGCGTATAACCAGTTGTATCAACAAACCTGCATGCTCTGGTGTTACAGATGTTTAAAGGCGGTGGTAAGCACTTGACATCAGATGAGTGTCCTACTCGTTAGACATAAAAAAAATTGTCAAAAATTTGTATTGACAAATTTTGGGAAATCTATTTTCGCGCCACGTAAAAAAATTTCATTTATATCAACTCTGTTACCAGAACGTTTTCATCCTCCCTGTTTTACTTTGTTAACAAAACACGTGAATTAAACAACCATTTCGAAGTAAATTTGTTTCCAACAGCCTGAAGCTAACACGAAAACGATCTCAAGAAGTAAACAAAAGATTAATGCTCTTTGTATCTTTTTCTTACCTACTGTTGAGTTAAATAAAATTAATATCATCACTACATAGTATAAAACAAAGTCGCTTTCTCTGTCCTTATGAATGCTTAAATTTTTAAAACGGAACGGATTTTGATGCGTTTTTTTTATAGGTAGAGTGATTGAAGAAGAAGCTTTATATGTATAAAAATAGTGGAGAAAAAAAAAAAAAAATTTTTGAGAATAAATAAATAAATAATTACATTTAATGCGTGTGGGCCACGGGCAGTAATGAATAAATCAAAACTACTGGATCGATTTTAATAACATATGCTATATATTTTATACCCGTGCGAAGCCGGAGCGGGCCGCTAGTAAGTTATAAAGTCTGATCCGATTATGGCTTTCAACCTATACTACAGTCACCAATTACTGCTACCAATTCAAAAAGGGTCTGTCTTACAACACGAAGTAATTAGTAAAGGATTCGCTCCTTTCAGACTTCACGGGGTAAAATCGTATTTTATCTTTAGTAAAGGGATTGGGGTATTTTAACAAGTACAAATTTACTTAAATTAATTAAAATAAAGATATCTATATTATTCTAAAACTAACGGGGTTATTATTGTCCATAAAATATTATTGAAATGCTTATTTGGATCGAGTCTTTTGAAGTCACGGAAAACTTTTTGTAGAATTTTTAGTTGTTGTTTGATTGTATCACTAATTTATTGGACGATTTATTGTGGGATATCAGATCGATGCGAACAGGCACGCCCAAAATACACACAGAGACTTCCTAGCTAGGTAAGGTATTAAACCTTGCATTACTAGTAGTAATAGTAATATTAGTACTAGTAATACTGTTTCACGAAACATTGTACTATATGTATTTTATCGTTTTATTTCATTGTTTTCATTCATTTTCGATTATTATATTATAGTTCTTCTTCCTAACAATTTTGCGGAATTTTTGTTTACCCATGGTGTGCTTATTACTCTTATCCGGATTTGATAGGTAACAGTTTTTACGCAGAACGATTGCCATCTGGGCGAACCAGTAACTCGTTGGATGAGAACAATTTACTTATAAAAAGTTTAAGTTTAAGAGATTATTATTTTATGTTATTTGATAACAACCGAGATCGACAGCTTAGCTGCTCTCCGAAGCACGATGAGGAGACGCACAAGAACAAACGTTTAGACCGTAACAAATATTTGTAAGATCAACGTAAACAGCCCGAGCGGGAATGAAACCCACAACCGTGGAGAGTAAGGGCAGACTTGCTACGCACAACGTCACAACGGTGTCAGATTATCATATCAAGTATACGATAGTCTTCTTCTTATCGATTGGTTAGTGGTCAACCTAGTGTCAGAGTTGTTCAGGTCGCCCGTAGGCCTCTGACTTGACGTATCGACTGTTGTCTAATTGTCAACAGCCGGGACCGACTTTTACGTGCCCTCCGAAGCACGATGAGGAGACCCATAAGAACAAACGTTTAGACAGTAACAAATATTTGTAAGATCAACGCAAACAGCCCGAGCGGGAATCAAACCCACAACCGTTGAGGCTAAAAGCAGACTCGCTACCCACAACGTCGCAACGGTGTCAGATTATCAAATCAAGTATACGATAGTAACCAGTATTTACATATTTCTTTAAAACAATTCTAAATATAAAACAACAGTTACATAATTCTATTAATTCTCTATTAAATATTTGCAACACGCAAAAGTAGTTTAGTAGATTAAAAAGAACCGGTCAGTGAATATTCTTTAATGGAAACACCGGAATTTTAGCCGCACAATTTATTCTGGTGAAAGCAGATGCTTGCGGCCGGGAAGCAGTAATTTACAAAACAAAGCCTTTTCACATTAATAGGGCTCGAAGTACGTAATTAAAAAAGAGGGCTAAGTTACTTGTACCTGTTTAATATCTAGAATTTTTTCACTTATCCGCTATTAAAATTAAGGAAGGGAAACAAAGAAGGGAAGTGGAGAAATCCTAGATTTGTTTTGTAAATATAAACACTAAACGCTACACACTCAGTGAACATATTTATATAGTCAGTACAAACCTCCGCTCCGAGTCAAGTTCGTTACCGCTGCGCCACAATGTCATCAATATATTCGTGTAGATTTCGCGTAATGACATCAGTTTGTTTTGCAGTTTCTTTTTAAGAATATAATTTGATTTGATCTGGCTTTTAATCATAATATTTATCATTAGATTGCATTTCAACATTTCATGTCACTTCAATGGTATTACGTTTCGTATGCATGAACCACAGAAACCTTAATAAGACGCTTATTGCTTGCTAATAGGGTATGATAGACGCTTATTATTAAGGTATGTGTTTCACATACCATATTTTGTCACTACAACATAAGCAGGACGCTTGGACCATACCGAATATTGAATAGCTTTTACGGCAATGGTAAGCAAAGTGAATAACTTACATTAATTCATGCTTGTCCCGCTAGTGGCTCATAAGTCACAATTGAGGTGAACCCACGCGACCTCACCATCCAATGTGACAACGCGCCGCCACAGAGAGCTTAAGCCGTCGCCAGGTTCGCTCATCGTCCCCTGCTGGGCCTGCCTCGGGTAACCGAGGGTCTCACCCGGTAAGGACTGATCGCACGGGCGACGAAGAAGCTCTCGGGCGGCACTACAGCGACACCACTCCCCACAGACATGACCGCGGCAGTTCGCTGCCGCCCCCATCGGATTTTTATACACACAACGAATACCACTACAAGGTAAACAACTTACCTTCCCAAGAACACGCCCGTCTTCACGTGCGTCGATCAGATACCCCACGAAATGGGTTCAAGCCCAGAACGTGGCTCCCCACGCCCCTCAATAGAGGGTGTGTGCGATGACCTTCACTATAATTGAGGCGACATGGTGAGGTGGGTATGTGACTTTAAATATTTTATTATTAAGATTTGTAGGGCTTGGACTTAATCTATTCGAATATATTTTTTTCAATAACATTAAAAACTTTTTAATACTCGAAGAAATGTATTGTGAAGGTACATGGAAATTGTCAGTTAATAGATATATATTTGTAAATTATTCCATTAAGGGGTTAGTTTTGTTTTGAAGATGAAATAAACGGAAACGCTCAACGCTTTTATTACGTTGTAAATCCAAATATTTATGGTTTCGTTGGAATGGCAATCGGTTTAGCGGTTGAATTCATCGCAATTACGTTTCCGTTTTGTATTCGTAAAATAGCATTCCAGATAAAATAATGTTAAAGATTTTTATCTTTATTTTTCAATTTCTTAGAAACTCGGTTCCTCAAAAAAAAAAAAACCGTTTACGAAACGAAAATATTTACGAAGCTATTTTCGACCTTTTTGCTGCTTTTTTTTTATTTCAATATTCAATGGCCTTTTTACAAAAAAAAAACAAAATGTTTAAAATGATCTGTTTTCATGTTCTAGCAATCACGATCTCTGCACTGAGTATGAGTATAGAATTAAATTTCGTAAGTCAATTGAATGTCAACCCTCTGTCTAAAAATTGTAATTTCGTAGCTATGCTCCCACCAACACAAATTAGGCCGGCTTTATCGGGCAGTACTACCTTCTAAGAGAAAATCGGAGTAAAATAACAGTATCAGTATCGTTGCGTTTCGTGCGATGAGTGAGAGACGACCAACGTCCCACCCACGGATTTACCCATATTATTTCACTCCTCCTATCTTCGCTCCTATGCCTTGGGCTGGCAACATGCCTGTGATACTTCAAGTATCGTAAGCGTTCATGGTTTTTTTTCATAATAATAATCTTTTGCATATTGCATACTTAGTTGATACAGTTAATGTTAAAAAAATGCGGTCATAGCTTTTCATGAGCCGGACCATAAGCTTGTTTTTTATGTTAGAAGTTGGCAAACAAGCATACGGGCCACCTGATGGTAAGTGGTTGCCGTAGCCTATGAGCGCTTACAGCACCATTAGCAGGTGCCACTCACGCGTTGCCAATCTCGAGACATTAGTTCTTAAATCTCGACCGCCCAGTAATTTCACTAGCGTACAGTGCCCTTCAAACCGGAACACAGTAGTGCCTAAGCACTACTATTTGGCGGCAGAATATTTAACACTGTGGTGGTACCTACCTAGCCGGTCTCTTGCAACAAAAGACCTACCACCAGTGTGACTGACACTGGTGGAATAATGTTTGCTGTGACAGAGGTTATCCCAACAGCGAGCGATGGGGTCGTCACATCCCGACGCCGGTAAAAAATTGTTTCCAAATCGCTTGTTTTCTATTCTATTTTATAGGAGAAAACAGGTCTTTGGCAAGTAATGGGAGATTTCATTAGAGAACTTCACTAGCCGACTATAATGTATTAGTAAGTTACTTTGTTTTACTTAATTGAGTAAGCAGTTCGTTTCTCGATGCAATGTATGTAAAATTAGCTCTCATATCTAGTTGTCAAGAAGTAACTGCTATACGTTGTAAATACATGGAAAATTCCTGTGTAAATGTAACCAATACTACAAAGAATAGCTGTTTTATAATTTCTGACTTTCCTGATGTGGTTTGCCAATCGAGTGGACTAACCATTCCAAATTCCGTACTAAACTAACTTTGTTTAAAACTATGTTAACAAATGAGAGAGTTGCAATACGTTTCAAAATAAAGCTTTGCTTTTTAAGCAGCGACAAATTTTAGCTTTCATAATAGTTTTACCGGCGTCGGGATGTGACGACCCCATCGCCCGCTGTTGGGATAACCTCTGTCACAGCAGAGATTATTCCACCAGTGCAATCAGTCATACTGGTGGTAGGTCTTTTTGTTGCAAGAGGCCGGCTAGGTAGGTACCACCGCAGTGTCCAATATTCTGCCGCCAAATAGTAGTGCTTAGGCACTACTGTGTTCCGGTTTGAAGGGCATTGTACGCTAGTGAAATTACTGGGCGAACGAGATTTAAGAACTAATATCTCGAGGTTGGCAACGCGCGAGTGGCACCTACTAATGGTGCTGCAAGCGCTCATAGGCTACGGCATCCACTTACCATCAGGTGGGCCGTATGCTTGTTTGCCAACTTCTAACATAAAAAAAAAAAAAGTTTTATTAGGTTTGGCTGGCATACATTAGTCTCTATTTTTTATATGGGTATATTTCCTTTTACAAAACGCAACTCTGTTTTTAAGTTAAAGTATCTGCAAAATAGAAATGTTTAGTGCGACCGCATAGAGTTCTGTGACATTTTAAGTTTTTTTTTTATGGTTTGGTAAGTCTTTTATTTTGTTTTATGGTAAGTAGACCCTTGTTTTATATATATGGTTTGACAAGCATACGGTCCACCTGATGATAAGCAGTTACCGTAACCTATGAACGCTTGCAATACTTGAAGGAGCATATGTGCGTTGCCAACCAAAAGGATGGAAGAGAAGTGAAGAAAACAGGAGAAAAATGGAGATAAGAGAGTGGGAAGGTGGGAAAACTCAGCGGTACTGATACTGTTAGTTTACGCCAATAGTGCTGGTAGGAGAATGGCTCTACTATCTCACAGAATATTGAAGTAAATAGCATATCTGTATTGTTATGTTTATTTAAATAATTGAGAACATCGGAAACCTAATCTGTCATTTCTTCACACCTCTTCATAGGCTGGCAGCATGTATGTGCTACTATTGTTATCAGACGTCAATAAGTTACTGTTCACTCTTATTATAAGACAGGACAAAAACTGGCCATATTTCCATGCCGTCATCGCGATATAAAATAAATATATTCAATGTAATTAGATACACGCTATTGTGACGATCTCAACATTACACTTTATTTAAATCTCTAAAACAATGTATTTTCTATAATATGAACCTATTTTTGGACGGTCACCCATCCATTTACTGACCGCACCCAAAGTTGCTTAACCTAAAATTCGTTTGCCGACCACGTGACTATGTGCAACGTAATACTAAGTATGGACATACCCCGAAAATAATATTTTAACAAAATCAAAAATTTATAAAATTTTGTATGAAAATTTCCATAGAAAAAGGAAAATGGAATGGAAATCACGGATTCAGGTGCCGAATGTCATTGCAGCTGTTTCACATATATAAGGGGTGTGGTGTCGGCGAAGGTGTCTCCGAGCGTGTGCTTGGTGAGTGCCCGTCAGACGTCTCTACCCCCGCGTATATGTGGACGGTTTACCAAGGCGGTGCGTTCGGGCGGCCCTGCTGCTAGAATGCTGGTTAAGGTTTCCGATCTTCGTATATGGTTTTTATACATATTGTTAATGGTGATTGGTGATGCATGGCAAAGAATATGTGTAAGGTATATATTAAATATATATACAATAATTAATAAATAATGACGGTATAATTGGTCCGTCTATGATTACTGGCAAAGAGATCTAATATGAATGATGTGATCTATACATGTTAAAAACAAATTTATATTGTTGAAATATATTGAATATAATTTATTATTATACATTAAATATTTAATGACGGTTTGTGGGTCCGTCAATTATGAATGTATATATGTTTGATATATATTAAGAAACGAAGTTTACTTCGTTTCTGTAATATTATGTGATATTGTAATTGTGAATATGAAAGCGAAAGTAATGCTTCGGCGCAAATATTGTTTATGTTTCAGAATCTAATGGATTATTTGAAACCTAAGAAGAAGCGAATTCAATGAAGATTTAAAAGTATGCGTTGGGAAGAATTTATGCGTCATAACTAATAAATAATTATATTTCAGCTGTATACGTGTATAATGTTTGTGGTTGTAGTTGACCCGATACTTGAGTTTGAGGCTCTGATGTGACCTGAGTCATGTCTATAGTGTCCTTAAGCGAGGCCCGAGGATTTTTAATCTTAGTTGACCCGATGCTTAAGTATGAGGCTCCGATATGATTTTGGTCATGTCTATAGTGTCCTCGAGTGAGGTCCTTTGGCTTTGCTGATGTGATGTTGACATGGGGTTGACTCTGTGGTGCGATTTATATCGATGCAGTAGTTTCCTCAGGTCCATTGCTGAAGCGGCCCCAGTGATACAGATTAAAATTGCTGCGGTGGTGCGACTTAGGTCGATGCCGTGATGTAATTCGGTTTGTTGCTGAGGCGCTGGAATGTTATATATCGTTTGTAGCAAAATGACTCGTCTTCTTATTAGAGACGCCCCCTTAGCTTAGCAATAGGGATTTTTATAATTGACATTGTAGCATGTCATACTATTAGGGCAACTGGTTGCTTCTCACTTCGAGATAGCTAACTAGTATTAGACAGTGTGGCCTGCTTAACTCTTATCATGCGTGTTTATCACGTATTAAATAATGAACTGGATTCGGATGTATGTTTGAGTATTGAGCCAAAGGGTATCTTGCGTGAGCAAGTGCTATGGTTTTAATGATGCAAAACTATAATAAGAAAACGACATAAATCAAAGAATATTGGATTGTAAAAGACAATGCGATTACGAATACGATATGAGCCCACGAATATTAATTATAAGACAATGCGATAATTTAAATAACAATTAGGTAGGGTTAGGTAGGACTTAGTTTTAAGGAATTGCGGTTGTGATATTATAAAGAATTGAATATTATCAATACTATATGACCCATATATAGTGATAATAGAAATATACGTTATAAATATAATTATTAATGAATTTGCCTACACTTCGGTGAGGTTATTATAAATACTATATTACACATATATAGTGATAAAAGAAATATACGTTATAAATAGCATTATTGATGAAAATACCTTAACAAAGGTGAAGTTTATGATAAATATAAACTCTATATTAACCACATATAGTGGTATGAGAAATATACGTTATAAATGATATTATTTATTATTATTGATGAATTTTACTTCACTAAGGTGAGGTTGACGATTGTAGCATTGTGCTTACGGAATGCCGCCTGGCGGTTTAATGTTCGAATACATATCTGAACCAGGGATTTATTCCCTTATATATAATGACCAGGGCTTGTCCCTCAATTATTATGGCGTTTAGCCTTCTCATACAAAAATGAATATGAAATATTATGTGACTTCGGTCTTGATTGATACCATTACAAAATATCAGGGCTTGATCCTTTCTATGCTTGAAAATAAGAACAATATGAAATAAATAAAGATTAGACTGATGTCTTAATAACGAAATTATTATAAATATAATTAATCAAATTGTGTGTCGCAGGCGCACTATAAATAGCCTATCCCTTACCCGGGAGGGCTCAGCTCGTAGCTATGGTTGGAGCCCACAGTCGGTGGCGTGTGCGGGGCCAACGATCTCCCCCTCTTCTTTATATTTTTACTATAGAGTTTAAGTATATAAGAATTGGAGGAGCGGATTACTTTCAGCTACTCGTAAGAGGTGTTGAAAGTATAGGGATATATTTATTATCTCACCATTTAGCCTTTACGGGCTTATATAAATATTTTTATTTTGATAATAATATTACACTAATATAATTAAACTATATAATAAATAAGATATTATTGTTTTCCATTGTCGAATTGAACCTGTTGCCTCTGATGCTCTAAAAGAACACGGTTTATTACGATCACAACGTAACAAGGGTCTTGGCCGCTAGACAATACACGTGCCAATTTAGTAGTTTTATGCTAATTATTTTCGTGCATTTAATTAGTATTTATTTAAATGTATTTTATATCTATATTATATTTATAAAGTAAGGTAGGTTTAGTCACACTATCCCGTAGCACTCGTAAGTGCGTAGACCCGTCGTAGCTATAGCGTAGCAATATTGCGTTATCTATTACGCCGCAGGCCAATGAAATGCTCATTACCAGTACATAATTGCAATTACAGTTACACGCAAGTATAGGCTATTTGAAAAATATTATGCTTACATTAACATTGCACATTGGTAAAAAAATTTGACTGTTTTAAAAATTATGAATTGACCACTCAGGCTTTTTACTAAAAAATGTGGTTGGAAAGATCCTGGGAGGTCTAATACTTTGAGAAATTCTAAAAAATCATAAAATTAAACAATGGAAATAATGAAGTTCACAGATATTACTTTTACACGGCGGTCTTTCTGAACCGATACGACCTGGGGACCTTCAAGAAAAGAGTCTATTCTTTCCTCAAAGGTCGGCAAAGTACCTGCTTGCCCTCTGGAAATAGATGTTCATGGGCACAAGTGATCGCGTAATATCATATAAGCCTCCTGCCCATTTGCCTCTACTAAAATAAAAAGAAAAAATATAAAAAATGTATAGCAAAAATGAGATTCGAATAAATGCATAACCGCCATTTTTTAAAGTCAGTTAAACTTGTAATTCATGGTAAATAAATACTCTTTATAATAAAATGCCTGTATTTATCTCGTTATTCTGAATGTCTTTAAAGGATTTTCAGCATGCAAAAAGCGAAAGTTTGTACCTCGCTGTGACCTAAAAAATCGAGGTGCATTAAATTAACATTTTAATAAAATCTTTCTAGAGAAAGCTTCAGGTTAAACATGTCAGTTTTTAATGAGAATTTAATAAATTCTGAGTGCATTCTAAAAAAAATATTTCCAATTTTCTACCTGTATAGTAGAATTTAATTTGATTTTAAAACAGTTTAGTTTTTTTACCTATATATCAGAAATTGAGTAATAATTTTCTAATAGAGTAAAAATCATTTTTTTATTAATTTGTCGTGAAAACGAAAGCATAAGAGGGACTAATCGTTAGTGATGAAACTGAAATTTAAATTTTTCACAAACATAGTTTTTAAGTACTTGAAGTATTTTTTTAAAGTTCCATTTTTCCCCAATCATTTTTATTTTAATGAAATTATGTTTCTATTTTTATTATTCTTCTAATTTCATACTTCACACAGCACTAGAATGTTCGTAATTCACGGAACAATATTTTCACCAAAGACGCTAATACAGGGCTCTTATTTATTATAAACTCTTTTATATTTTTAATACAAAACCATACTTTTAAGATTAAGCGGCAAGATTAATAGTGATCCCTACTCTTGCGAGCGGAACAGAACACAATTTTGCTTCTTAAAGTTGATCCTGGCTAAAGCGTTGGATTAAAAGTCGCCAGAATCTTACGTTCATATTTTGTATCACTTTTGCACAATTTATTTTGCGAGTAAATTAATTTTTTTTAAAATCTATTTCAGTTATAAATAGTATTTCACTAGTTTTACTGGATGGTGGTCACAATTTTTATAAGAAATCCATATCGAATAGTAGCCGATTCAATTTAAAAGCGAGCTCTTAAAGTTTCAACTTGTAATAAAGCTTCTTTCATGCTTAAAAGTAGGTAATACTGATCGCGGCACCAAGTAAAATAAATGAATACCAGCAAAATCGTGAACCTTCATACATTGTCGTTTATGTTTTATATAAGATTTTATATTTATTTATTATTATATAAGCTTTGATACTTATTTATTAGATTTTACGTATATTTATCTTTAAGATTTTAATTCTCAGTCTACGACTCACGGCAGGCTGTAAAAAAGTAAGTCATAGCCGTGTCATAGCAGTTAATTAGGTTGTCATTAGCTGCAAGACGTATGAAAACTCTGCAGTTCAAAGGACGTTGTTTTATAATTTTTATTAGGTTATTATAAGATATAATAATTAAATAACGTTATAAAAATTTGGTAATATAAATATGGTCATAATGTGGCATAAGTTTTGAATTAAAAAAAAAGAACTGCTTCGAACACTACACGATAACCATCGTGATAACAAAAATCAAAGAATTTTAAAAGTTGAAGAGACCCTTTTTCTTGATCGCTTGAGATAAACTTTACAGGACGCGAAAAAAGAGGATTTTACTCTTTTGAACTTGCAGTGCTGTAAATGTATAAGATAGAATATCAGGTTATCATTATTTAGTTATGGTTATACTTCTATAAGATCGGTAAGCTACCGCAACAATTATGGACAATACAGGAATTATTACTGGAATGAATAAGCGGTCAATAATTCAAAGTTAATTTACCATTGTACAAAGTCAGGTTATTATTAAATTTAATTGGATTCGTATAAGTTCTTGTAATATACATATTAAAATGATCTAAACTAAGCTGTATTTTCAAAGTGTTTGCACTTTTTCTTATATTTTGGACATGGTGTTTTTTTTTTAAAGAATATTAGCAATGCTTTTTCAAGGTATTACTAATATTCCTATTGCCCTCCAAATAAGCTCGAAGCTTGCGCTAGGAGTGGGTACGACAATAGCCCAAGGGGTCAGGATCGAACCCTCGACTCTCGCGTTAACGGAGCGAAGTCGGCCCTTCTACCGTTGAGCTATTGAGGCTTCAAATACAAGTATTGTTACACAATACTTGTTTCAATCTCCCAACCCCTATGCGGCCTTCCTTTTTTCCCATGCTATCCGTTCTCTTCTATCCCTTGGTTTAGCAACGTGCATATAATATTTCAAGTATGGGGCGACCGTATGCTTGTTTGTCAACCGTCGTGAAATAAAAAAAAGCCTATAATCTGTGCAAGTATATCTGTATTTAGGGCCAACTTGGCTTATTCATGCTGGAAATATTAAGACTTTCTTATTTGCATTTGATCTTAACAAAAAATATTTTGTGGATTTAATACATATTTAGATAACACTAAGCTTGTTTGCTACTACTAATGTTTACAAGAGTTTTTTTAAGCCATATTACAAGGTAATTATGATTTAAACAATTTATTCGCAATTTTTTTACCTTTAGCGTTGGTATTGTTTCCTTAAATTTAAATAGAACGTAACGGGAAGGAACCCTTTCAAAACAAAAAAAAATACAACCCAGAGGAAGTTCTATTTTTGAAGCGAGTTAAAAACCTCTGTTTTCAGCATTTATGTAAATTCTCTGCAACGACATCCGTCTTGGGAATATGCTAGTTTCATGGTTCGTATCATGCGTCTCAAAAACAACACTGGTAATTTCCTTTAAGTGCATATTTTATTTAGCAATTGTATAATTAAAGTACTGGTCTTGTATTGCAAGAGGCCGGCCGGTTGTATTTTAATTATTGGGCAAAGAAGATTTAATCGCCAATATCTCGAGGTTGGCAACGCGTGAGTGACATCTACAAATGTATGTTGTTGCAAGCTGTCATTGACTACGACAACCGCTTGCCATCACGTGGATCGTATGCTTGCTTGCCAACATAGTCATATAAAAAAATTAAGTTATTGATATAGATAATATTTACACTACCTTGTTATATAAGACAGTAATAACTATACAAAGTGTAAAGAATAAATATTTTCACGATAAAAACAATCGACGTAAAATTCGACGACTTTGTGGCGCAGGGGTAGCGAACCTGCCTTAAACGCCACAGGTCGTGGGTTCGATTCCCGCTCGGAGCATAATATGTTTGTATTGACCATGCAAGCATATTTTCCGGTTTGGGTGTATTTGTCCTTGTCATTGTGAATGTTGCCGGATACAGGATATTACTATCCTAATGGGGGCCGTTCAGTGTGCAGCGTTTATTTATTATTTATTTAAAATATTTTGAAAAACAATGCGAACATCCAAGCATGCTTGCATTCAGAATTAGTTTAAACATTTAAAAAAATCAATTTAAAAAATATGCGAACTAACCAAAATTACTTCCTTTTGTACATCTCTCCGATAAAAATCGTAAACATTTTATTCAATTACATTTGAAAGAAAAATTCTTTGTAAATGCGATTGATCCTAAAAGCTTTGTCTTTACAAATTGTATTAGGGAAGATCGTAAATTCTTTTGTCATTGATTACAGCCAGTGTTTTGCGAATGTGTCAATGGATATTGGATCAAGATGAAAAAACTACTGTTAGATATCAATTGGCAGTGCGAGACGGGTCGCGACCGCGAACGTTACTCACTCACCCTGAAGAAGTATGTCCGATGAGTCCGAAACTAGTCGGTACTTACACCGATTATACGTGAGTGAGCCGTTTAGATTTTTACATTTAGTTAATAATGTCTTACGATAGTTTTAATAATACAATTGGGGGTACCCTAAAAATCTAAAATATCTTAAAATAGAAAGTTCCTTGCTGATTTGGTATGTTTCAAAGATTTTGTTTTAATTTAATATCTTATGAGTAGAGTTTATTAAAATTTTACTTTTAAACTAGCTTTCTCACTTTGATTTTTAATCCACTATATTTTACATTTGTAAACAATATTACAACAGATCTGTAATTCAAAATGAAATGAAAATCCGAACTCTATTACAAAGAACTTTTGGTTCTTCACATTTTTACCAAAGCTGGAAATGGAAGTCATGGAAATGCTGCGTTTATTAGCTTTAGCTTTGTGTTATTATAGGAAGATTGCTGTGAAATAATATTCATAATAGACACGCACGTTTTCATAAGCTATTTTGTTTCACCAGTCAGAGTGGTACCTACTCTTTTGAGGTGCATTTATTTATGTTTCTTTAGTGTTAGGTTACGCGTCGTCTTTACGCTTCCGGGTAGTTAAAATAAACCCCTCTCTTTCATGACTTCCCCGTAATATCTGTGTCTTTGAAATAGCACGCAAAGCTATGTTTTTATTTATATAATAACGATTTTTTTTTTTAATGTTAGAAGTTGGCAAACAAGCATACGGCCCACCTGATGGTAAGTGGCTGCCGCAGCCTATGACCGCTTGCGGCACCATTAGTAGGTGCCACTCACGCGTTGCCAACCTCGAGATATTAGTTCTTAAATCTCGTTCGCCCAGTAATTTCACTAGCGTACAATGCCCTTCAAACCGGAACACAGTAGTGCCTAAACACTACTATTTGGCGGCAGAATATTGGACACTGCGGTGGTACCTACCTAGCCGGCCTCTTGCAACAAAAGACCTACCACCAGTGTGACTGATTGCACTGGTGGAATAATCTCTGTTGTGACAGAGATTATCCCAACAGCGGGCGATGGGGTCGTCACATCCCGACGCCGATAAATTTCATAGCTATATGAGGAGAATATAAAAACTCGTTCACTCTTGAGAGTTTGCAAAAGTTAATTTAATAAGCTTGGCATCATCGTGGATGTTGGGCGAAATAAGCATTTCCATTTATTTATTGAAATGAATTTCAAATTCAAAAACTCAAATTCAAATTTCATATATTTAATACTGCACAAGAAAATAAATATTTGCTTATTGCTTATGGCAAAGCTAGTTGCTATAATATTTTTATGTAATTTAAAAGAAAAAGTGTGAAAGATTGAAAGTTATATTTTTAAGGCTCTTAAAGTCTCTTGACATGAACAAAAGGTTCATTACATTTGATAACTTTATCTCGGCTCGGCTTCCATCTTGTAGGCGATTTAAGTGTTTGATTCCCGTAAAAGTCCCTAAATAAAGAGGAAAAAAGCGTTTGATTTTCCTGTCTCAAAATAAAAATCACAAACATCGTAGAAACAGTAAACACATAATATCTTGGGAATGCTATTATGTAATATTATAGGAAAATAATGTTTAGTTAGTCAGTTAGTTTGTTCAGTGCTTGTTTTTCCCATTATCTATGTATTGTGAAATTTGTGAGTCTACACCATAATCGTAAGAAGAATAAGTACTTACAAAATTAATAAAACAGGGACACCTAATAAGTTTTCAATAAAAGTGCCAAGTTAAGCAAATATATCTTTAGTATATAAATGACTAGCGTCTGTCTGGTGCCACAACCGCATTTATAATGATTTTAATGCAGTACCAATATGAAATAAAAAGTAGCCTACGTCCTTTCGCAAGGTTTATCTTTGTACCACCGTGAAAGATTGAAAGACAGACAAACAGATCTACTTTCGCATTTATAATATTACTAGGGAATGGTTTAAAGCAAAGGTGGACAATTCAGTAAAAAATCGTCAATTATGCCAGCAATAATGGCAATGTAAGCGAATTAACAGACTTCGGCTTGAGTGAGATCTGACCCGGCTTGAAACTGTCAATGTAAAACTTAGTTAACGATAACGATGGCCTTGTCATAAAGTAAATCAATTACTGCCAATCCATTTTCAAGAATTCGGGTGGAATGAAAAGAAAAATAAAGTTTCGTTGTTAGGTACAAATTGTATAACTATCCGGTGTTGAAAAATCGTCAATTGTTGTGTTGTTTCTCATGAGTGCCACCTGCAGTAAAATAATTTGGAAGACCGTCTTGAGATATAGCAACCAAATCCTGCCTTTGGGCAGAATTTTTATTCACCATACTAACGTTTCTTTCCGTATGAGTTGTGTTAATATATGGTTCCCTTAGTAAAATCAAAGTTTGGATGTGAGAGATCATGGGATGCAGTGCAAGTATTTTGTGAAATCGTCATCTCTGGGAAAGAGGCTACTGAGAGGGAAAGAGAAAAGCTTAGCAATGATACGAGGCGCAGCAGGAGGACTGGGCGTCCCCCAAAAGCGGTGGTACAACTCTGCGGTACTAATGACTTAAGTGATGGGTTCGGGAGACTTCGTCATCGAAGACAATAGTCCCGGACTGAGGCGAATATAACCTCAAAACCCAATAAAAAATAAATATAATTATCGTTCCCTTTCACTGACGAAGAAGCTAAGCTAATTTCTTAAGGCGGTATCAAAGAAGTTAGAAAATTACGAAGGAATATAATTATGCATATTAAATAATAAATTTTGTATAAAGAGATTAGATTTTTTTAGAATAAATGTTGATGGCTTATTACCATTAAAAATAAACTTTAAAAAGGTCAAATATAATGTTAGGAAAAAACAAATACTGCTACCTGAGATAGATATATCTCGAATTGTATGTATATTTCATTCCGGTCCTGCTTCTTATTTTTGCTGCTTTTCATTTCTAACTGTCATGAAATAATTATTTTAAGAAACTGTATTAATGGTAAGATTATATTCGTTAAATAAAATTAAGAAATTATGGGAAAAGCTTTTCCAATTAGATTAACTTATAGATTGAACAATATTGAAAAGTTAGTTTTTTATCGCTGTTTATTGGATCACACGGTAACTGCATTAGAATATAATTTTTAAAATGAATTTACAAACTAGCAACACCGAATTTTTCAACATATTATAAAAAGTCTATGGAAAAAGATATCAGACAGTTAGTAGCCCGATTATCGGATAATCGGAACACCCGCTCATTCCTAAAGATTATTGCTGCCTGTTGGTGGCTAACGTCAACTCGGACATACTCCATAAACAGGCCGCCACACACACAGTCATCGTACTAAATAAAAGTCACCTAATAGGTGCCGCTGTGGGCCTCTGACTTGTCTTTTCGACTATTATAAAAATTTATATAAGCCGGGACTTTTTACGTGCCCTCCGAAGCACGGACACGCTCAGTTGAAATACTAGTAGTATTTCAATGCGATCATCAATCTAATGACTGCGGCAAGACCTGAAAAGTGGGCATCCTTATCATGGCAATAATATAGGGTTATTTTAGAAGAGTAATAATTTCTAAATAAATACGTTTCGTTATTGTAAAAGTAATAAAACGTGAAAACAATCAACGCTTTTATTGCGTTGTAAATCTGAACATTTATTGTTTTGTTGGTATCGCAATCGGTTTAGCGGTCGTATTCTTCGTAATTACAGTTTTATATTTGTTAAATAGCACCCAAATTTTAACGCCTTATTTTGATTATACCTAGACCTTATGTTGATTATTTTTCAGACTTGAATAAATCCAGTCAAATTTTACAAAGGTTTTTTGTTGTTATAAGTTGGCAAAAAGGTTACGAACCACCTTATGGTAAGCCGTTGACGCTTATGAGCTCGTGCAACATCATTAGTAGGTGCCACTCATGCGTTGCCAACCTCGACATATTGGTTCTTGAATCTACTTTGCCCAGTAATTTCACTAGCCTACAGTGCTCTTCAAAGGGTTCAACACAGCAATGCCTTAGCACTACTGTTTGGCGGCAAAATATTAGACATCGCGGTAGTACCGACCTAGCTGGCCTCTGCTCTGACCGAGATTATCGCAGCAGTGGGTGATGAGGTCATGAAATGTTTGTTTCGGGATGAAAATATTATAAAAAACTATTACCTGTATGTTTTCATTGGCTTCGAGCTTGGTTTTCAATTTCCTGGTAATAGCTATAAAAATCATATTTATTTTATGATGTATTTTACGTCACATTGTCTCCGATTCCGATGTCGCTCAATATTTTGTTTTATACGCTATATTAAATATTAAAATTGGTATATTAAAATAATAAATTTATTTGTAATGCTACTTTTTATGCAAGTATTTCCTGCTATTTATTACCTTGTAATTACTTATTATAATGACAACATTTAAAAAAATAAAAAAACCTTTTTGTGCTTAAAATTACTAAAATTTTACTAGGCAATATTCATATCTATGAATAATTGAAGCTGTACACAAGTTTCATATTATTATATTTTAAGTTATACCGTCACATATAAGATAACTTTTCTTCAAGTCTAATAAATATATTGAATTTAAGGTGTTTTTTTTTTTCAAACTATCTATAATATTATTAGGAATCATTGAGTTGCAATAAACATACATAAGATTTTATACCAATTATATAATATTACGTTTAAATTAAGCAATAATGCTACATATGTTCTTCGCAATAAGGTCGAAAGCTGAATGATGATGTTTTGATACCGCTCTATCTTCGAATTATAAACAGGTTATTCATAAACATATCTAGATAGTATATAAATAAGGCTTTAATCGAGATATTCTCGAGAGAATTTTCCACCGAGAATCCTTTATTTGTATTCGAGATAAAATATTTAATCAGACGAATCATCTTGTTTTTCATGTGTTTTTTGGTATGAAAGTATTCGTTTTTGCTTTGATTACAAATATACTTGACGACGTTGTGGCGCAGCGGTAGCGAACCTGCCTTAAGCGCGGCAGGTCGTGGGTTCAATTCCCGCTAGGAACAGAAGTTTGTATTGACCATACATTATTTATTACTCCATAAAAATGTTTACAATTTTTTAGAAAATAGTCTCACAAAACCAAAGATAATAAGTTTGAGTGTAAGATCATAATAATATTAATGATTAATTATATGAAAAACTAGCATTTTTTTTTTATTTCAAGACGGTTTGCAAACAGGCATACGGTCCGCCTAATGGTAACCGTAACCTATGAACGCTTGCGATACTTAAAGTATCACATGTGCGTTGCCAACCCAAGGAACGAAAGGAAGGGGTGAGGAGGGAAAAAATTAAGGAAATGGACAGCGCAGGAGGCCCAATCTACCACCCCGGTAGATTGGGCCTCCAGCGCTCTCACTCATCGCACGAAACGCAACAGTACCTACTGATACTGTTACTTGACGCTGATTTTGTGTGAGAGGGTAGTACTTCCCCGGTCTTGCCAGCCCCTTTGTACTGGGAAAAGCATGGCTCTGATACCGATACCGTAAGCTGTACCTACGGCACCGCTACCGTCGTCTACAGAGTTACTGTTTAGTTTTTTTAAGGCCGCCGTGTTGCAAAAAGACTAGGCCGTTAATTGAACGGATAATTAGCTTCGCTGCAATAGACACACTGTGTTCCCATTTCCCCTATTAATTATCGGCGATTTGATCATTGGGAATTCAATTTTCCTGTGTACTGTACTTCTCAAAAGCGACAGCATGGGGCTGAAAGCTATTTTCAGATATAGTAGCAGCCTCCTAAACGAAATTCATAGTGGGTCAATTCACACGTCAATTTTTGCCATTTACCCGTAGACCTATTCTGTAAATGAATCCGAGAGAAATATTATCCATTCTATGAATACCTGTGAAGCCTCAAGAACAACATCTCTTCTGGCTACTTCCGTTTGTGCCACTCTCCTCTTTTTCCTCATCAGGTAGCGTACGACTATGATTCTTTTTTTTTTGGTTACGGTGAGAAAATCTGCAACCAGATACCCGGCCTCCTGGGGAAGAGAACTGGGTTATGTGGGGTTCGATGTTTAACCATGGCGTCCCACTAAAACCTCCTCGGTGGCCGACCTCAGTGCGTGCGCGAGGCTCCGGGAAATCCTGTGGAATGCACTTCGGGGCCTCCTCTCAAGCTCTTCGCACAACTGAGCCCTTCTCGGGGAGAGCTGATGGTGTTGCCGTCACCCTGGGGGAACGGATGGCATTGTCCTCCGCGCCGCCTCGTGCTGGCGAGCAGAACGGCAGTCGGTGCCACCCCGACCGCCGTCTACGGTTAGGTCTATTTAACGGACAAGGGAGAGCTTAAATATAGAGAGTACCAATTAGAGAAATTTGTTTTAGGTAAATTGTTTGTATAGCCTCACCTCTGATATCTGTATAATTGTGTATGCATTTAAGGTGGCTGGGGCACAATAATTACCAACATTATAGCGTCGACCTGGCCGTTAAAATGGGTAAAGGTTTCTCAGCGGGTATATTATTGTATCCTGGCGTAGCGTTTATTACTTCATCACTTAAACTAAAAAAATAATATTTAAACAATTTGAATTTAGTTTTTATAATTGGTATTTAAGCTGTGTGTTTGTTTTGTATTTATAGTTTGTGTAATATATTTAAATTAATAAATAAAATTAAACCATACAACCTGAACCAGTCACTCGCTGGAAAAGAGAAGTTAAGCTATAATCGAAAATCAATATTTATTGAACTTAATTATAGCTGTAAGTTTTTGTAACAAACAAAACATTTTTTTGTATAGCTACCATCAGCCCGCTTCGCCTGCGTGAATAACGTTTTGTTAACCTTTATCGACCCTTATCACATTACAACTACATGGCTCCCGATACAAACCTCTTCATGATTGAGTAACAAACATTTAGATATCGAAACATACAAACTTCGATATTTATTATATTAGTAGGATAATATTAAGAAATAAAATTGAAATCTTATAATACTCTACGAGGCATGGTAAGTACTGCCACAAGTTTTAGTGGATATTGCCGCTAGACTAACAGGCAGCCCGGTCCCACACTACCACTGCCTAGTGTAAAAAAGAACCCCTGGTAGAAGGGGAGTTCTTATATATATTAGACTGGTTCAAAAATTCGACAATTTCATATATACATATTATTGTTTAATTATTGGTTTTGGCTACTAAGTATTTAACAAGCAATTTGGTATCCTAATTTACTTACTCTTTTTTTTTATTTGTTTTATTTCCATTGTATATTTTATATTTAATTTTAATATTTACATTCAAATATTGTCATAAATGGTTAGAGAGTTTTGACTATCCCGTTAGTAGTGACGATGCACAAAAGAATATATACATTTTCATCTTTCTGTTATATTTGTATAACCATTGTTATTAACTGTTTTCACTGTCAGTGGTGTCACTCGAAATAAACGGTACTCGCTGAAAATCAGTGTTCTGGCGGCCATGTCACAACTTATACTGAGCGAGCAACCGATTGATAGATTTACACTGCTGCATGTGTCCTTTATATTATTATACTTGGTTCGTTTCTTATGATTTAAGTTAAGTTTCACCATTTTACTTATTTTAAAATCATTATTTTTAAACTTTGTTTGCATTAAGTTAATTTTAAGTTGTGAGAGTAGTGTATTTTATAATCTGCCAAAAAAATTATTCTTATTCTTCTTCTTACAATATAATAGCTACCACCGTCCACCAACTCTAATAGACCTCTATACCTACACTACTAAGGTGCGACGGTAGTGTAGTAGTGAGTTTTATTGCTCCCAACGTAGAAGCGCATTTATGTAAATTATCTGCAGCGTTGCCCGCTGAGTGAATATTCTTGTTTTATAGCTCGGAAGCTCCGTTTAATTTTTATAAATTAAATTTTGAATTAAAATTATATTATTTTACATTGCTACTAACAATCTTTCTTCCTAGCATTATTTCGTGTATTTATCCTTCTTGTTCTTCATCATAGCATCATTCCTGGTGTTTTATTTACACAAGGTCAGCTTATTACTCTTATCCGGATTTGCCAGCAAACCGGTACCGACAGCTTAACGTGTTCTCCGAGGCACGTTGAGGAGACCCACAAGGACAAACCCCCAGATCGAAACAAATATTTATAACAAACATCTGCCCGAGCGGGATTCTAACCCGCAACCGTCGAGACTAAAGGCAGACTCGCTACCCACAACATCAAAATGTACTGCATGTTATAAATTATATTAATAAATAGGGAAGTATCTTAATACGTTGTACATTATGGAACAAAAAACACTTATCAATAAGATGAATGGTCAGCGGGTCATTGTGGCCATACATTCATCACGACCAGCACATCATCGATCTTTTCTTATACATTATATCTCAGCTTGACGTCGCCTCAAGAACTCATATCTCATACCTTTTCACTATTATATTTCTATGTATAAAATTTTCTATAAATAAGCTTCACTACACAGTATAAAACAAAGACGCTTTCTCTGTCCCTATGTATGCTTAAATCTTTAAAACTATGCAACGGATTTTGATGCGGTTTTTAAATAGATAGAGTGATTGAAGAGGAAGGTTTATATGTATAATAACATCCATTAAATAGTGGAGAAAAAAATTTTTTGAGGTATCTAATGTGATGTTGTAAATAATTACATTTAATGCGTGCCGGCCACGGGCAATAATGAATAAATCAAAACTACTGGATCGTTTTTAATCATTTTTGCAGTGAATGACATAGGCTATATATTTTGTACCCGTGCGAAACCGGAGCGGGTCGCTAGTATATTTATAAATTCTTTTTTTGCTTTTATTGAACGTGTCGGTAGCATATATTTATTTTAAGTATTGTTCGTCTCAATAAATGCCGCATGGGTCAAATGACGTGGCACCGTCCTTATAGTTAGATGTTATATTTATTTATTATAACACGATTATATGACAAAAACATGAATGGTATATTGAAATATAAACTATTTTGTTGAAATTCACGAGAAGATGTAGCACAAAAATTACTTGTTTCGAAATAATCGAACGCTAAACTTGTAAATGGGTCAAAAGATCCCCATCCGTCTTTCTAGTGTTAAAAACCAGAACTCGCAATAAGTGTCAGCAGAGCGTGATTGAAAATTGAAAAAAGTAATAATATTTTTGTTATAAGTTGATTCCACAGAGTGGTTGTGCGAGTAAGAAAATGTCTTCTAAATCGTGCTGTTGTGGATTTCCAGACATCGAGGTGACATAGATGAAATTTAATAATAATAATAATAATATACTTTATTGTACACCAGGATTTAAATTTTAAAAACATTTAATAAACACAGAAAATAAGGGGTGGTACAAACAGGCGGCCTTATTGCTAGTAAGCGATTTCTGCCAATTTAGAGTTTTGTCGCGATGTCCGATGGTGAAATTGTATGGAGAACCAAACATTTTTATATTGCATTAAAGGTGCCTTAATGAAATAGTTATTCACGCGTGGAAAGCAGCGGGCAGAAGCTAGTAATAAATAAAACTACTATTACGACTATTATATTTGCAGATCTTGTATTATTCCCTTACGAGCTTAACATCCGTCTTCACTAATTGGAATATTCATTTTTATCCTTATAACTAAATATTATTGCTTTCTTAGAAAAAGTAATATTATATTATTAAGAGTGAAATGATAAAAATATTAGCCTTTTATTACATACAATTATAGCTGTTTATTATAAATATACATTGGGAAGCCTCAAAGGCTCAACGTTAGAAGGACCGACGCGATTCCGCTCCGCTAACGCGAGAGTTTCGGGTTTCCTCCTGACCCCTTGGCCTATTGTTGTACCCACTCCAAGCGCAAGCTTCAAGCTTATTTGGAGGGGCTAGTGGAATATTAGTAGTACCTTGAAAAAAGCATTGCTAAAATTCTTTACATATTAATAGTTTTTACAAAGAGCGATTGTCATCGGACCTCTACAACCCAACCAAACAGTGAACCAGTAACTCATTGGTTATGAGCAAATTACCTATCAAGAGTTAACGATTATTATCAGATGTTATTATAACAACCAGGACCATAATCATAATAACGTGCTCTCCAAGGCACTGTGGGGAAGCCCACAAAGACAAACGTTCAGACCGCAACAGATTCTTATAACAATTATTTGAGCCGAGCGGAAATCGAACCCGCGGTCATCGAGGGTGAAAGCAGGCTCGCTACCAATCCCCCAATCCCCAACCGCAGAGGTCAAACTCTGCGGTACCCTGGGCTTGTCGTGCCGGGGGCTCAGTAGCCGGGAGTCGAGTGTGCAGGTGGCACCTTCGACTGCCCGGTGAAGCTAACAGGGTCAGACGGTTTGGGCGTGGGGCGTTTTACGTCAGACCGCGCCTAGGAGGGTGGTGTCGCATGGGTCGCTCCGGTACTTTTCTGCTTATCAGAATGGACTGCGAGCGGCTCCTGCGACACCGGAGGTGTACTTAGCCGGGGCCTTCAGCCCCGGTCGGGCGGTAGAGGAAGAAAACCTCTTTAAAAATAACGACGGTCGGTCGTAGAGGGAAACAACCTCATTAAAAAGTTAGTCTCGGCGGGGAGCCCTAAGACCCAGGGCTTCCTTGGTTGGGTTTGCCGGGGCCTTCCGGTCTCGGTCGGTGGCGAGGATGACAACCTCGTTAAAAAATCACGTATTTGTATATAAGTATTATATGTATTAGTATGTATATATGGCGGCAGTATGGTAAAAAAAAAAAGGCTCGCTACCAACACCCCCACAACGATTACTAAAACTGTAACATGGATATTAGTAAGATTGCCACGTTCTATACATTAATATTGCTAACTTGATTTGGGTAAACTTTCGACCGTTACCGAGTCGAGCTGATCACAAATCACATACATTTCGTATCTTTTGATAGTTTAATCCATACGATTACTATTAATGGGATAGCTAAACCAAAATAGCGATAATATTTAAATTAAAACTTACTAATTATTACTAATTATATATTATTTAATAAAGAACTATTAGGCATTTTTTGGATTGCGTATTGCTGTCGGCCCTACTGGCCTTGACAGCGTGACCGGGCGAGAGTGGCCGAGTGGGCGAGAATGACCCGCCCGTGAGAAAGAGACATACCTCATTGGGGCTCAAAGTTGATTCCGTCTATAGGTTGCCTTATGCGAGGCGAAACCATGGCCAAGGACGTCATTAGGAACTGTGGCAGTGCTCCAAGGACATTCTAATTGATAGAACGTCGGGTAACTTTTGAGCAAGTCGCGACGTGCGAGGGTGTTGTGTGACTGTCTGTGCTGTGTATGGGACATTGTCTAACGTCAGTGAGATCGTCAGAGCTGTCAGTCTTGCAGGACTTTGACTTTAGACTTTGTTCTAAATTATATTGAAGATAAATTTTGTGACTTTAAACATCTTATTTCATATCATAAAGGTGGCAAAAAGGAATAAACCCGTAACCCGTCTAGTAATAATAATTAGCCACAGAAGCACATTTTCATTTACAACACCAACATACGAAGACCGTTGTCGTCTAAGACGTAAGCAGGTGGCAGGTTATATAAGAAGGATGTCAAACTTATCCAACTAAGCGATGCAGTACAAGTTTTATTATCTTACTTGTACTCAAAACAATTTGGTTTAGAATGTAACAATATATTTTAAATATACACACAATTATATTTCATTTTTACCGGTATTTTGAGCCGACTTGAGGATAGAGTATTATTTATTTACGATTTCATACGACAAAACGAGGTTGCAAATCATCGTTTTTATTATTCCTCTTGAGAGCTTGACAAAGTTAATTAAACTTGCGTATTTCAAAAGGGAAATGCATGCCTAAGTAAGCTGCTTGTTTTGATTGTATTTGAAATTTATATTTACGTAATAAGTAAAAGAAATTTAACAGACACCGTTGTGGCGTTTTGGATAGCGAGTCTGCCTTTAGTCTCGACGGTTGCGAGTTCGATTCCTGCTCGGGCAGATGTTTGTTAAAATTTCTGTCTCGGTCTGGGCGTTTGTCCGTGTGGGAGACCCTCCCCACCGTGCCTCGGAGAGCACGTTAAGCTGTCGGTCCCGGTTATTATCAATAACATCTGATAATAATCGTTAACTCTTGATAAGTAAATTGCTCTTATCCAATGAGTTACTGGTTCGCCCTTAGGGTTGCGGAGGTGAGATGGCAATCGCTCCGTGTAAAAACTAGTAACCTGTCAGATCCGGATAAGAGTAATAAGCAGACCCTGGGTACACAAAATACCGGGAAAAATGCTGGGATGAAGAAGAAGTAAAAGAAATTTAACACATTATTAATCTAGTCTTGTCTGAAACGGCTGATTGACATTTGGGACACAGGTAGATCGTTACCAGGATTGTCACATAGGAAGGTTTTTTTACAAAAGGGGGAGGGGGTTCGAGATCGCTTTTTTATATAGACGATAATTTACATTCTATTAAAATAAGGTTTTTCAGTGAATATTGTTTAATATAACCATCGCATAGTATTTAAGTTCTAAATAAAAATACTGGAAATATCTTAGAGTATTTCTGACATATAATTGAATATATCTACAATGGTAAATATGAAATTGCGATCGTGAGTGTGGATTATTGAAGGTTTATTCAAAATATCCTTTCAAAGCGTCCCTTCTGTCTCTACGTAAGTCGTCAATATGACGGACGATGTTCGGGTCGATTAGGGCATTCGGCCATTCATCGCAGGCCTAACTCGTAAAGGAAATATATCAAAGTATTCTACAAAATTATTCCACTTTTAGATTTTTTTATTATATGCGTAAGTCTGGTTTTATCTCAAGATGATTACAATATCGCAAGTTATATTAGTACAAACCAAACGAAAATTGTGGCTCGTTCGAATCAATACTAAGCGTTTGTGTGGTTTTATCTTATGTGGGGTTAGCCTATGTGTGTGGTTTTATTTTTTCATTTAACGCAATGCGAATAAAAACATGAAAATATGTAAGTTTGAAATGTGAACAAATCCAAATCAAAATTATTTTTATTCAAGTAGACTTTTAAAAATTACTTTTGAATAGTCAAGCGCTACCGACGGTTCGGAAGGTTGATTCTATCGAGAACAAACGACAAGAAACTCGACAGTTACTCTTTTCAAATATATGTTTTTACAATTGTATTTTTAATATAAAATTTGGTTCTTGAATGAGATCCAGCAATATTAAGAGTCCCAAGCATTTTTATCAGGCAAATATTCCTCTAACGAATAATATGCTTTATTGGTAAGTTTATTTTTTATGTACATTTGGAACTTGCTTACTGGCAGTTCCAATAAACTATCTGGAATTTTGTTAAAAATGCAAATACCTAGCCCCTTAAAAGAATTACTGACTTTACTCAGATAAAAATGCGCGATAATATTACACATAAGATAACTTTTATATAGGTATATATATGTTGGTGCATGACATAGAACCTATTTAAAAATTGATTGATCAGCGTAAAAAGATGTCATTGTAACGGAGTGTCACAGTGATGATTACTTCAATATTTTATGATAGAGAAAATTATTGTGGTACCGCATATAAAGAGACGAAATTGTTGTGCAATTTATTGTGTTATCTAGTAAAGGGATTAAAAGCATTGTTGATTACAATAAGCTGCTCATAATGTTAACCTACTTGGAAGAAATTCATAAAGGCTCCAGGCTATCCTCAACTTAGTTTGATACAAAATGAATACTAATAAAACCACAGGAGTGGTTATATATATATCTACAAGTCTGGTATAATACTATATAAGTACATATACAAGTTAAAATGAGGATCACAGTTAAATATCGCTTATTTTTTTATTTTTGTAGAGTATTAGTTTTTATAAGAAAGTCTTTACGTATTAGTTTTTATAAGTTTAAGAGTATTAGTTTTTATAAGAAAGTCTTTAGTCTTAAAGAAAGTTTTTACTGAAAGTCGACTCAAGACAAGAATACAGTAGCGTTTTAATTCATTTGTTATTAGTTAATGTAATCTTATCTGCGTGTTAATTATTAACGTTGTAAATGAGATTTATTGTTAAAATACTGGCTTAATATTAACATGTCAAATTTCATTACATGTAGCGAAGTAAACAAAGGGTGGATCTCTGTTCATCTAGAGCTTTAGATAATGTATGTTTTGACATCTGAAATCTGTTTCATTATGATTACCTATCGCTTTTCAATATATTATACAACTCAGCCACATCTCCCAGTCTTTTCACGATAAACAAAAAACTACTGAACGGATTTTCCTGCGGGTATTATCAATAGAAATATGATTGAATGACGAGGAAGGTTTAGATTGTCGGTTTTTTTCAATAGAATCAACCTTCCGAAGCGTCAGTAGCGTTTGATAATTCAAAAGTACTTTTTAAAAGTCTACTTCTAAGTCTAGTTCTAAGTCTATAAAAATAATGTTGGTTTTGATTTTGATACCTACCCTAAATTATGACTAAAATTCTTGAAAATGACGGAAAAACCTTCAAAACTGCAGTGCATAATACTGTTATTTTAATTATTTTTTCTTTTAGTTATTAATATATTATGTATTTATTTTATGTTTAAATTATTGGGAATGAAAAGATACAACGGTCTTTTTCACTGGGAATGAGCCTTTTTGTGGATGTGCATTGCCACTTCACAATGTAGAAGCCGCTGCCTCTCAAGAGAAGATCTAACTATCGAATATTGAACCCAGGCAATGTGACATTATTTTAACATACACACAAACACTGGTGTGTCGTACTGGTGGTAGGTCTTTTGTTCCAAGAGGCCAGGTACGTTACCTACCTAACCGCAAAGTAGTGTTTTTGGCATTACTTTGATCCGGTTTGAAGAGCACTGTAGGGCGTAGGCTAGTGAAATTAGTGGGCAAAGGGATTCAAAAACTAATATCTCGAGGTTTGTAACGCGTGTGTGGCACCTACTAATGGTGTTGTGCGCGCTCATAGGCTACGGAAACCGCCTACCATCAGATGGGCTGTATACCTGCTTATCAACTTAGTGACATAAAAAAGCATTTGTTACGAAAATAGCCCAAAGGGATCAGGATCGAACCCTCGACTCTCGCGTTAACGGAGCGAAGTCGGCCCTTCTACCGTTGAGCTATTGATGCTTCAAAATTTTACATTTTGCTCTTCCTCAAACACTAAGTGACCGGCTATGAGAAATCATTACGTAGCTTTAGTTATTATTTTAGCTGAACTGGTAACGGAGACTCTGCTAACGACAAGTTGGTCATTTTAGCAAAATTATCGCTCTTCGACTTATACCACGTAATAGAGGTACAGCTTTAAGTACTGTAAGAAAAAATAATATTATTGAAAGATATTCTTCTACTTGTTTTTTTCCGTAATTTTTGGCTAAGAAGTTGTAGTAAATAATGCGTGAATTTAAAAAAAAAAACTTTCCGTAAAATACATACATCAATGGATGCAGGGACATCGTTTTTATAATATAACATACAAGTAGACAAGTTTAGTTGGTAGGTTGGTGGTTAGCAGTCACCGTAACTTATCAATGCTTGCGATACTTAAAGTATCACATGCGAGTCACGCCGCCCAAATACAGGAACATTATTTTAAAAGGAATATAAATAACAGTATTTCCACGAAAGAGAATCAAGTTGACGATATAATGTTAACACCTTGGACTTCGAGGAATGATCATAAAAATCGTAATCTGAAATTCAAAACAAACAAGTAATTATAAGACAATGGAATATTTCAGGGAATCACAAACATACTGCGCCCCCGTCGTGGTCACTAGCTGCCTATATAAACCCATGTTCAGCAGAAGACAAGACATTCACCATTCACTATTTACTCAGTTCACTAGTTTAGTTTTGTAAAATTAGTTTAAGTTAATTTTATTAAAATATTTTAATAAAATTATATTTTTTAAAAATCTATTTATTTCAAATATTTTGACTTGCGTGTTGCCAACCCAAGGGATGAGAAGAGATATTGTATTTACCCAGTCAGTGCATTCATTGCTAATATTATAAAAACAGTAGCGACGATTATATTGTTTTGGTTAAGGGGCGCCTTAATAGCTAGAAGGGTCAATATAATGCGAGAGTTGTAATATCGATCACGAATCCTTTGGCATATGCGACACTATAGCGAAATAGGAATAAATAATGCTACACACAATAACACTACAATTAGATCATAGTCAAACAAATACAGATGTCAATGAAAGTCAAACCACACATCATACAACACACACCTTATTCATTATATACATAGAGTCATTATTTTATGTATTTTCCTACTACATATATAATATGAAAAACATTTATATAACTTTCTTTGATTATATAATAACGTCACCAGCATGTAGGACTGTTGAAATGAAAATAAAATTAATTTTTACAACGAAAAGGAAATGAAGAAATTTAATTCTATTTTCATATTTTGGCAGAAATTTAGCTTAAAGGAGATTTGGGGAAGGAAATGTGTAAAAGCCACCAAGATTTAGTACTGTGCGATGACAAAGCCAGGGAGCGCGAGGCGAAGTGGGCGGGACGCGGTTGGAATTACTCGTACGCTTACCAAAAGAAGACAAAAAGTAAAATATTATCATAAAATAATTGTAGTATGTAACGAAACGCTAAAGGGTTGCAGCCGCTTGCGGTATAGATAGATCGTCGATTCTTGACACATTTCAATAACAAATGTTGCATATCTCCTATTTTTTTACATACTGTTACGGAGAACCTTATCATCGGGGCATAAGGATCAAATTTGCTCGCTACCCTCTCTGTCTATTTGCTTCGTTACGCGTAGGTTCTAGAAAGATGTGTTCGTGAAAGTGCTGTATAACGTTCCGTGGAAACTTCTTCACTGGAACTTTCTCGAACTTGTGTTTCCTTGTCCTGTGATTTGTGAAGTTCTGTTTTGTGATCTTGGAGATTTAATTAAATTCTCATTCAGAGCCATGAGGTATTTTAATCCAAATCTTCAAGCCCCAGCACTTATCAATATCATCCATATTGGCGAAAAATAAGGTTTAGTAGCCTCCATCTTAGTGTACAAAAATCAACTATATATTAATAGTACCGCCCGCGGCTTTGGTTCCTTTATTGTAGTTGCTAAGCCGGACGAATATTTAAAATATTTTTTTTATTATTCAGTAATATAAATTAAAAATATACATATATACATATATATATATATATATATATACATCTAAACAAAGTTCCAAGTAACCTTACAATTATCCGGGGATAAAAACTATCCTATATGAAACCACGCCGGTGTTTTTAACAGTATTCATTTCGAGTAAAACTAAGCTAAGTATAGCCTAGAGCATTTATGAATTTCGTCGAAGTAGGTTAATAACGAACAACTTATTGTAACCAACAATGCTTTTAATCCTTTCACTAGGTAACACAATAAATTTCACAGCACTGTAACTACATCACATCTTTTTCAAATATTGTCTGTCTAATCCAACGTATTAAATAGGTTCTATTCTTCGTCATGTGCCAGCATATATATAAATCCTGATCTCTATTTCAAATTTGACTCAAATCCGTATTTGCGTGATCGAGTTACAAACATAGAAACATCCAAATATACATTTTTATATATATTATGATTGATAATATTATGAATATCGTATTGTACGATAAATAAAAATACATTTATGAAGGAAAATACACACTCTGAGTATTAAATCTTCATCCCTCAATTACGCTCACGTGCTGCATATCAATGAAGTTCGTTCGTTACAGCGCATCTGAAACATACGTCACAAGCAGCGTGCTTGTGCATTTCGGAAAAGATTCGCATTTAAAATCGTAGGATCGCGATCAATCTATTGTAAAATTGCCTACAAAAAAAAATTGAGATGGGTTAAGGAACTTTAGGCGTGGTCAGTCGCTAGATGGGTGACCGCATAGTGGTATTTCAACTGAGCGTTTCCGTGCTTCGGAGGGCACGTTAAAAGTCGTTCCCGGTTGTTGACAATTTGACAACAGTCGAAAAGTCAAGTAACAGGCCTACGGGCGACCTGAACAACTCTGACACTAGGTTGACAACGAAACACTCGATAAGAAGAAGAAGAATTGCCTACAAAGAATAACTAAATAAACGTATATTAAGTAACTATACCCAAGTTTTTACTGTACTAGAATCTATATGATTTTATTTTCAGGGAACCTTGTTTAGTTTTATATTCTTTTAGCGACAGTCAACTGGCAGAGATAGTACCATTAGAAATAGTCCAACCGTTTTTGAGATTATTCAGAATAAACAGACGGACTTACAAAATATACAAAAAATAATCGTCATTTTTGGAACTAGAAGCGTGAAGCTTTGTTTTTTAGCAAACAAATATAAAGAAACACGCGCTTTAACTTTTCTTCAAATACCACCCCTGAAAGGTTGAAATACGGATTCTAAATTATGTTTACTTTATTTAAAAGTAAGTCAACCATTTTCTTCTTCGAATTATTATTAGACTTTAAGAAATATTGTGTAACAAGATCCCCATGTCGTCATCAATGTAAACGTAAAAGCCTCGGTAAACATATCATTTTACGGATTACTCACTGTCGCTGTACAAACAACTTCGGAGCTCTTGTGCCACACATCTATAAATCTTTCAAAATAACAGTGCTATTATGCATAGACATATATATATATATATATAAACTATGGACCGGCGCATTGAACGGACAAAATGCCGCCCACTCGTTTTGGTGCAACCTCGCAAATTCAAATATAACGCTATGGAACTTTATAGTGATTATTTAATGTTTATAAATACAACTTACTTAATAACTAATATACATGTCGAGATATTAGATGTTAACTAGACCAAGATGGCGGTACTTGGTTATTATTCATTATCACTATTGCGTGTAGTAAGATATTACGTGTTTTCGTCAACGCGCGATTTCTAAACCGAAAAGCGGCTTGATGAAACCAACTTTGATCTTCAACGAAGCACGGTGCCAACAACTGAGATGCAAGATGCCTATTCAGTTATCAATGTTGAAGAAAGTCTTTCCAATCCATGGTCCAAGAACTTCATTGTAGGTTATAAAAAATACAAGTGATTTTGTGTGGGAGGCTTAAATCTTAAACCTCACCGCGTATCACTAAGGGAGAGGGGGATTTAAAAATGCTATTAAAAACATCACATGATTAATGGACGGCCCATACATGTAGTTCTAAGAGTACGCTATAGTATTTGCTAAGTTAACAGAATAGAAATTAGTTCAATTCCTAATATTATAAAGTCGAATGTGAGTTTGTTTATTATAATGAATTTTGGTATAGATATAAATAGGACATAGAAATGGTTATACAACTATTTGTCACGAAATTAAAAGTCGAAGGGGGTGAAGTAGAGAATGCAAATTGGTCTGGGAAATCAATTATTTCTAAGCCTTATTAGAAATCGTTATTAACGCGGGAAAAGCTATAATTATATTACTAGCGGGCACGGCAGACGTTGTTTTGCCTGGAAAAAAATCTGGGACCCGATAACAGCGCCTCACTGAGTCTAACTGTGAACAGAAGTGACACCGGTGAAAATTATTGAATTACTAATGTAGCTATTAAAAATAGGGGTTGATGAAAGAGGGACAAAAATTTTAGGTTGTATGTATTTCTCAATGTTGAATCATAAAAAACATCTCCCTTAACATTTTTTTATTATTTCATGACGGTTGGTAAACATGCATACGGTCCCCCTGATGGTAATCAGTCACCGCAATCCAACCCAACCCAAGGAACAAGAAGGAAGGGATGAGTGAGAAGGGAAAAAAAGGATGGGAATTGAGAGTCTCACTCATAGTACGAAACGCAAAAGTACACTTTACGCAGATTTTGTGAGAGAGTAATACCCGGTCGAGCCAGCATTTTGTGTTGGGAAAAGCATAGCTCTACTACCTTTGAAACATTTATGGGTATGAAATAGATGTTGACCAATTCTCAGACCTACCCGATATGCACACAAAATTGCATAAAAATCGATCGATCCGTTTCGGAGGAGTTTGGTAACAAACACCGCGACACGAGTATTTTATATATTACAGATTCAATTTTATTATTTGTATGTGACACATCACATTTTACATATCATATTCATCTGTGAGGCTTCTGTAAGATGGCCCCAGAGGGCTAAGATCTCTCCTTTCTATAATACCGCATAGATACTACCCCTCATCTCAGGAAGAACAAAGGCTACTAACTGCTTTCTATCAAATATTATAATGTCTGCTTTTTTGGCACTTTTGGTGTTATAAAAATGAATATATTATTAAATTTTGTGTGTATATGTTTTAAGGAAAATATGTTTATTTACTGTAATAACAAATTATAATAATATTTCATTAAAGTTTGTTTATAATAAGAATTAAGTAGATTTACTTTGATTTCTACGGTAAAAGGAAACTTTGGTTCGACAAGATGATTTCGGGGAAACGTGATCGTTTGAAGTCAGCAAAAATATAATATATAGTTATATTTATTTTATAGGCTTCAACCTTTTTGAAGGGCTTCTTAATTTTATATTTTTAATTATGTTCGCGTTAATATTAAAAATAAAAATGAGAAGCCTCAATAGCTCAACGGTAGAAGGACCGTTAACGCGAGGGTCGCTGATTCGATCCTGACCCCCTTGGGCTATTGTCATACTCCTAGCGCAACCTTCGAGCTTATTAGAGGGGCAATAGAAATATTAGTAAAACGTAATGCCTTGAAAAAGCATTACTACTTTTTTAAAATAATATTACGAAACCTTACGAAATTATTTTAATCAGATTACCTTAATTTAGAATTAATTTTTTTTAAGTTATATATACATACATATTTTTATAATTCCTTTTGCTATGATTTAAATACCACCAATATATGTATTAGTTTCTAGAAGAGATCAAAATGATTACTATCAATGACCGAGGCATTTTTAGGAGAGCAAAGGATTTTAAAAATATATTACGTCCGTAGATAATTATTAAATTTCATTTTCAGAGAATCTGGAATCTGGATATATTTTTATGAAAGTCTGCAGTAATATTCTAGACACTTTTAATTTACTTTCAGCTTCCGGATAAGCACCGGCTTGAGTCTTATAGCTAGGTCAAAAAAAATAACAGACAAAAATTAGTTTTCATGTTATTGGAAAATAAATGTCGTTTAATAAACCTAAATATTAACGGTTCCCTAAAAATTTTGGTTATATTTATAATCTGTGTTGGAGGTCTGGAAAGTATCTAATACGCCGTAGCAAATATCATATACATCTACCTGGCCACTCCAAATATATTACTTATATAGGAATTGATTCTAACTATTAAAATTGTGGTCGTAAAGTACAACACACAGATTTTAAAATTTGTGATTACAAAAATTTGTATTAAACTCAATATGCTGACATCCAATGCAAGACTCAAAGGTTCAATTGTAAACGTAACAATAGAATATTATATTATTATAATTATATTGTAAAACTTCAATTTAAATAGCCAGATGGGCACTTCATTAACAAACACCTATTTTAATGTAAAAAAATTACCAGTCAAGTGCGTTGTGGACCACGCACAGTTGAATCTAAAGGGTTCCGCAGCATGGTTATATAATAATATATATAATAATAACTTTATTTCGACCAACAATGCATCATATGTTGTTAGTAATACAAGTATCTTACGCCTATTTGTTAGTAATTTCTAAAACTTATTTAACCTAAGACAGGATTAATTTGTTAGCACGTGAATCCGATAGCAGTGGTTCACATACAAACAACTTCTATTAACAAATGCTCTCAGGACGCCACTTGAGCTGGAAAGAATCCTGCGCAACAACGATGTGCACCGCTTTCGCATAATGGTATAAAAACAGTCCACATACGCCTCGGCAAACATCCCCGATGCACTACAAAAACGAGGCATACCCATTAGCATCCTGAAAGCATTGTTATATTGTATACGCAGGGCGTTGTACTGTTTCCGCTTATAGTCTGCCCACAGGCTGCTAGGGTAAAATGTGGTGCCCTACGTTCTCTCTCAATATCTGCATTGTCTTTCAAGTCATAGAATACTACATGGCCAAGATATTTAAAGCATTCAACTCTCTTTAGTGGAACTCCGTGTAACTTGATAGCAGGTACAATAGATGGAATCGATTTTCCCCTGGCCTGAAAGACCATGCATTCGCTTTTCTTACAGTTATAGACTAAGCCATGACGTTTGAAATAGTTCTCACAAAGAAAGCAGTTTTGCTAACCCACAGGCAGATGCACTCAGCAGAGCCATGTCGTTTGGGTAACTAATGTTATTAAGACAGACTTCGTCAATATGACATCAGACACGAGTGCTACTGAGCATCTGTATTAGGGCATTCACATACAGATTAAACAACTTGGGTGAGGTCAGGCCACCCTGCCTCACCCCACATTCCAACCTGTAAGACCTTGAGTAGCTCTCTGACCAGCGCACAACAGTAACCTGATTTTTATACCAAAACTTAAAAATCCTGTTGATCTCTTCAGGCATGCCAGTGAGTTTTAATTTCTGCCATAAGATATCGTAATTGACCAGGTCAAATGCCTTGGATAAATCGAGAAAACAGGCGTAAATGGGTGATGGTAAGATTAGAATCTTAACGGTTTTAAAAATAATAACGAATTAAAACCGACCGCAAAAATAAGTTGGTAATTTCATAGTAATTATTAAAAGTAATATGAAAAACAAAGTTATGGGAAAAACTTATATATCTCTTAAATTTCTAGACCTATCTTCTTCAAACTAAATGTGGATGAAAGTTCATATGGTATTCTATAAGCTCAAATTTTTCCAGAATTTTAAATCCCATAGTTCAAAAGTTAGAGGGGGACACGATTTTTACGACTTTAGGAGCTAATATCTCAACAACTACTGGGTTAATGAAAAAACTCAAAATCAAACCTCCTTATCATTTTAAAAGAACTATCCAAAGATATCTCACACGTTGCCTTACGTTGAAATTTTTTTTTCAATCGTCAGTTACATGTATGGACTGCTACCCTTAATTCATATATATAGGTTTACACTGTTTTTTTTAGTGAATGTAACGATAAACCTAATAAATAAATAAATTTGAAACGCGAAGGCTGCTTATACAGTTGCAGAAGGAAAACTGCGGTCACCATAATTATGTATATCTTCTAATATATAAAATTCTCGTGTCACAATGTTCGTTCCCATACTCCTCCGAAACGGCTTGACCGATTCTTATGAATTTTTATGCATATTCAGTAAGTCTGAGAATCGGCTACTATCTATTTTTCAAACCCCTAAGTGATAAGGGGTGTCCACTTCAAAAATTTTTTTTTATTTTTTGTGTAAAATTTTAATTTTTAATTTTGTTTATTATGTGGCATTGAAAAATACATACGACCCTAAATTTTCACTTTGTTATCACCAAGCGCTGCCTTTTGATAGCCATATTAATCAATCAAAATCTTTCACCGGCTAGAGGGCGCTGATTTTTTTCGGGGCAGGACAACGTCTGCCGGGCCCGCTAGTAAATATATATATTTTTTTGTTATATAAATTCTCGGTAGTGAAACTGCCTTAATCGTTATAGTACTCGGAGCATATGTTTGTATTGATCATACAGGTATGGGTTCCGGTCTGGATGTGTTTTTACAGATACAGGACATCACTATCCTAATGGCGTTGAGAGTGTAGCGTTTATCACTACATAGTATAAAACAAAGTCGCTTTCTCTGTCCCTATGTACGCTTAAATCTTTAAAACTGATTTTGATGCGGTTTTTTTTAATAGATACAGTGAAGAGGAAGGTTTATATGTATAGTAACATCCATGAAATAGTGGAAAATTTTTTTTTTTGAGGTTTCTAATGCGATGTCGTAAATAATTACATTTAACGCGTGCGGGCCACGGACAGTAATGAATAAATCAAAACTACTGGATCGATTTTAATCATTTTTTCACTGAATGATATAGGCTATATATTTTAGACCCGTGCGAAGCCAGAGCGGGCCGCTAGTAATTGTATATATTGCTTATAACATTATTTATATTTCTAAATCCTCAACTGTATTCTCTTTTGATATATTTATTTTAAATTTAAAAAATCCAAATATCTGTTTAAAATTTTTAAACAGATATTTGGATTTTTTTAATGCAAATAAAAATAAATGCTGATGGATGAAACAGCTCTACAGGCGAACTCAAACTTACTTGAAACTGTCGGTTGTGTCCACTGAACCATAATCGCATTGACGGGCTAATCTGCAGCAGGTTCGTCAATACTGAAATCTCTTTCATTAGGAGCCTTTGCTCAAAGCTTTAAATTAAGCTTTTGAGCTACCTTTCTAACGATATACAAACGCTTTAAAGCAATGCTTGAGGCTTTACAATTTGCAACTCTAATTAATAATTATGGTCTCAACAACAAAAAACAATATTTATTATCGACAATGAAAACATTACGCTACATATTCAACGGATTAGAATAGTGATATCCTATCTCGGAAATCGAAAACATACACAAAAACAAGGAAAAATATACCCAGAGCGGAAAACAGGCATAGTCATTAAACATCTGCTCCGAGCAGGAATCGAACCCGTGACCTGTGACGCTTAATTAAGGCATGTTCGCTACTTCGACGTCACAACGTCGTCAACTCAATATCTGACAATGCTTTTGTCCATGGCGTCAAAATTATTAACAATGTATATTTATTTAATTAAAAAAAATACATTGTTTGCCTCTAATCTCTAACGCTGTCAAACTGTGACTGTGACTTTGTCGACAGTACGTGCGCTTCTTATAATCGTTCACACAGTCATGTATACAATATCCTATATATCCGGCGTCGGGATATGACAACCCGTCGCCCGCTGTTGGGATAACCTCTGTCACAACAGAGATTATTCCACCAGTGCAATCAGTCACACTGGTGGTAGGTCTTTTGTTGCAAGAGGCCGGCTAGG
The DNA here is from genome assembly GCA_023373885.1 of Hestina assimilis. Classification (NCBI taxonomy): domain Eukaryota; kingdom Metazoa; phylum Arthropoda; class Insecta; order Lepidoptera; family Nymphalidae; genus Hestina; species Hestina assimilis. Next base: position 13,738,377 of record CM041747.1, on the reverse strand, counting down.
TACCACCGCAGTGTCAAATATTCTGCCGCCAAATAGTAGTGCTTAGGCACTACTGTGTTCCGGTTTGAAGTGCACTGTACGCTAGTGAAATTACTGGGCGGACGAGATTTAAGAACTAATATCTCGAGGTTGGCAACGCCTGAGTGGCACCTACTAATGGTGGTGCAAGCGCTCATAGGCTACGGCAACCACTCACCATCAGGTGGGCCGTATGCTTGTCTGCCAACTTCTAACATAAAAAATATATATATATATATTATTTTCAAATCCTTAGCTCTAAGTAGCAAATCAAAATCTTAATATGTAATTATTATACTATGTGGTTAAGCTATGTGATGAAAGCCTTATGTCAAAGTAGTTGTTGAGTTGATATGTTTGAACAACTACAATTTATGATGACGTAAGACTTTTTACCATCCGCCAGGGAGGTTCGCTAGCCACGAGTGGAGCACAATGCTTGGTTGGTCGCTTGTTGGCTCATTCGGCGAGATATCTCGTAACCTTCAATCAAATTAATCAACTTCCGCCGGCGGTCTTGCCGAACCGTTACGACTTGGAACCTTAAAGAGAAGAGCGTATTCTTTCCTTAAAGGTCGGCAACGCACCTGCATGCCTTCTGGTGTTGCAGATGTTCATGGGGGCCGGTGATCGCTTAACATCAGGTAGCCCACCTGCCAATTTGCCCCCTCTCACATAAAAAAAAAAAACCTGTTACACGCACTACATTCGTTCACTCGGGAGGATTTAATGGGTTCACGATGCCGTGTATCTTGTAGCCGAAGTCCTCCTCGCTAAGCAGAACTTAACTATTTGTGATAGTTTGGTGTAGTAGAGCTGAAGAATTACTGTCCTCAGACAAAATATTTGGGTACATAGAAAAGAAAAGAACTTTTTTTAAATCTTTGTGTATTAATTTCGTTTTTCTGTCTTCGATAAATAGACAAAATAAATACACGCTACACACTCAACGGCCCCCATTAGGATAGTGATATTCTGTGTCGGGACAAAGACAAATACACCCAGACCGGAAAATATGCTTGCATGGTCAATACAAACATATTATGCTCCGAGCGGGAATCGAACCCGCGACCTGTGGCGTTTAAGGCAGGTTCGCTACCACTGCGCCACACAGTCGTCAAAATTTCGCCAAAATTTCGATATATCTAGTATAGCAAATAATAAAAAATATGATCATTTATAAAACATTTCAATAAAGTCAAAGGTTATTTACGCGGCAAACCAGTGTATTGTCTAAGGACGTAGTAACGTTAAGTACTTGTACTCAAGAGCGTTGAGGCGCGTGCAGTATCAGGCTGGAGGCGAAGGGCGCTAAGTGCGAAGCCTCAGACACCCTAATCAAACTACCCAGTTAGGAGCACTTCACGAACAAAAAGGATTGTAGCGAACTATAGTTCGCAATTGTTCAATGTTTCTTTCGTTTTTTTATACAAAAGTTTTGACACGAGATTTGCGTTGCGAGATTTTAAAATTAAGCACTTAACTTTTTATTCGTCCTTGTATTTTATTAGCATCATTGTTACGAAGTTTTTATTTAATGACGGTTGGACAAACAAACGTACGGTCCGCCTGATGGTAAGCAGTCACCACAACCTATGATAGCTTGCGATATGCGATATAATTTCACTGGTGGTAGGTCTTTTGTTGCAAGAGGCCGGCTAGGTAGGTACCACCGCAGTGTCCAATATTCTGCCGCCAAATAGTAGTGTTTAGGCACTACTGTGTTCCGGTTTGAAGGGCATTGTACGCTAGTGAAATGACTGGGCGAACGAGATTTAAGAACTAATGTCTCGAGGTTGGCAACGCGTGAGTGGCACCTACTAATTGTGCTGCAAGCGCTCATAGGCTGCGGCAGCCACTTACCATCAGGTGGGCCGTATGCTTGTTTGCCAACTTCTAACATAAAAAAAAAAAAAAGTGTCTGATGCGCATTGCTAACCGAAGGGATAGGAGGAAAGAGATAAGAAGGGGTCGGACATTGGGCTTCCGGCGCTCTTACTCCTCGCACGAAATGCAACGGAGTCGTTACTATATGCCGATTTTCTGTGAGATGTGTGTTTACTTAGTAGTAAGGCCGCTGAGAGGACCATTGCTCTACCACTTTCATTTTCACTACCGTGAAAATTTTACGGATTGCAAAACAAAGAACCTAATTCAAATATCGTATGAAGTAAAGATTTACGAGATATGTAATAAAAGGACCTAGCTTTTTTTCATAAAAAAATAATCAATCTGATAAAAGTATCAGTTAACAAGTAGACACAAAAAGAAGAATAAAAAAACCGTAGAAATTAGTAACAAGTCGAGAAAATGAAGCATGTTTTTATTTTAACTATATAACACTAAATATTCAAAATATCGATCTTCGGGTCTGCGGCTTGGAGAAAATAGAGCGAGTAACATATAACGGCCCGACTAAGATAAAAAGGCCTCGTCATTTTGTTAAATGACTTTGGGACCACATTCGAATAAATAAGCTAGACATAGTCTCTGCGTCAATACTGACTACCTTCAGCCCAAAAAAGCTACTTGCTTTACTTTTTTTTTCTTTAAGATTATGTCAAATTCAGATTGCAAAAAAACTAATTCTATTAATTGAGCAACTAAGTTTGAATATGCAATCAATTATATATTATAAACTATTGAAACACAATTTTCATATTTTTGTTTTACTTAATTTTTGAGAGTGTATAATTCAAAATTATATATACTACATATAATTTCATAGTAGTATATTAGGCATGTTACAGAAATGGATCTACTTAATTTAATTGCTCACCACCTCGATGTCTGGAAATCCACTACACCGCGAATTAGAAGGCATTTTCTTCCTCGAACAACCATTCTGTGAAATAAGCCTCCGGTGGCGGTCTTTCCGAACCGACACGATTTGGGAACTTTCAAGAGAATTCCTTTCTTAAAGATTGGCAACGCACTTGCAGTCCATGCATGGTCTTTGGCATTGCAGATGGTTCATGGGCTGGTTCATGGGCAGATGGTTCATGGGATGGTTCATCGCTTAAGATCAGGTGAGTCTCCTTCTCGCCCCTCCTTGCCCCCTCTTTTATAAAAAAAAACTGATATACAAATATTTATAATGAGATCCTTGTTTTGCTGCGGAAATAATATTTTTTTAAAGCACTTTGTGTGTTTGCAAAAACAAGGGCCGATGAAAAGTAATAACCGTAGCATAGTACAATCAGGCACTAATAGCCACTTCAAACACGCAAGGTCTAGACTAGTTAACTTAAAAATGTATTCTTCGAAATAAATTTAAAAATGAAAAATGTCCAATTCTTTGTAATGCATTTACCATCCCTGAAAGATATATTCTGAAATTTTAATAAGCTTATATTATAAAACATGTTTAAATTTGTAAAATTCTTTTCAAATCTCTAGTAAGCATACGAGTACATTTTAAATAAATAAGAATTTTATATGCAGTGAACATAGAAATATTTAACAATAAGATACTTGAAGTCGCTAAACCGCATGTCCTTGTCGTCGCAATTGTGACTTATGAGCCTCGAGCGGTGCGAGCATGCATTAGTGCTTATTAACTTTGCTCATCATTGCTGTAAATGCTATATAATATCCGGAGCAGTACAAGCGCACATAGCAATGTATTGTGAAACTTACGATATCGTCGTGGTCTGCATATGTAGTATTGACAGAATGAATAGGAGACATCTAGAAGTAAGGCGGCGACGCGTGGTTCGTAACTAATAAGCGACATATACTATTTCTAGTTCATTATTATTAACGTTCCCGTGGCAATGTAAGTCTATATTTAAATAAAAGAATGTTAGTAAAATTAAAAGCATTTAATACTCAGTTTTCAATATTTCTCACGTCACGAATCTCTTATAATACGAACCTAGTAACAACCAAAACTAATACGGGTCACTTTAAAATCTTCAAAGTGATCCTCATTTACAGCATAAAGACCTTTTTAGACTTTATTACTCTTGAAATAAAACATAAGCCGTATTTTTGCTCCTTTATATACACTAAGCGAGGCTAGGGTGGTTTCAGACTAGACACTGTTACATGCGCGCTATATTGTACTCTTCTAAAAGCCAAACGTGCGTACACGTGCGTACACGGGCTTATTCTAGGGTGTATGTTAAAACCGGTGGTAGCGAGTATCCGTGGTATATTTATAGTGATTTGCGCTTCTTCTTCTTCCTAGCATTATTTCTGGTATTTTATTTTGCCCAGGGTCTGCTCATTACTCTTATCTGGATTTGACAGGTTACTAGTTTTAGACAGAGCGATAGCCATCTGACCCCCGCAACCCTAAGAGCTAACCAGTAACCAATAAAGAAAGAGCTAAGGATTGCTATCAGATGTTACGTGATAACAACCAGGACCGACATCATAACGTATTTATATTACGCGCTTATAAGGGCTTATGAGCGCGTCAACCCTCGTCCAAGTTTTGCATGTGCGCAACTACACTCCCTTCAAAAAGCGAGCTTATACACTCGTATAAAACGCTGGTATAAAGCCGCCCTTAAAGACTCTTTTGATATTTCGACAATATTAAATAAAAAGCACTAACAACTGGAAGCCATGTGAATCAATCCCATCTTTATTTTATTCAACTTGAGAAGGATATTTGTCTACTAAAAGGAGTACAATTTATTTGATGATATGAGTGGTAGAGATTTTGTGTATTCAGTGTGAAAAGGATTACGTTCGTGGGAATCATAACTTTTCAAAGAATAAAATTAGTAGCAAAGTTTTGTTTTCATTTGCTCAAGAAGTCAGTATATTCCATTCTCTCTTTGTACAGTTATGGTGTCAAACGTTCAGCATTTATCAAGTTGGTCTATTAGTTTTTTTGTATGTCAGATGGGGCAAACGGACAGGAGACCCACCTGATGCTAAGCGATTACCACCGCCCACGAACATCTACAATACCAAAGGGCATCCAGGTGCGTTGCCGCACTTTATTAGGATACAACTGGTTATACTGTTACAGAGAACCTTATCACAGGGGCATAAGGTTCAAAATCTACTCCTTTTGTTTATTTCTACGACCGCCGCGCGGGTTCTTGAAAGATGTATTCTCGAAACATGTAGAATAGCGTTCCGCGGACGGAGCTCTCTCGAACCCGTGTCCGCGTATATAAGCGGCCCGCCGTGTCGACTGATTCATTCAGTTCTGAGCAACAAGCGAAGAAACTACAAGTGATACCAGTGAACAAGTGCGATAACTAGTAACCTCGGCTATTCTTTTGGACTGTGAATGACCCTGCGTTTTGGACCTGTGATTTGTGAAGTTCTGTATATTGTGCCATAAGGCGTTTGTTTCCAAATCACCGAACCCCAGCCCGTAACAATACACTGGCTGACCTCGCAACGCGGTAAAACAGTAACTTGACCAGTTTTCCACGGTGGTAGCTAGCCAAGCGGGCCTTTTTCAAGACCTACCACCAGCATATACATGTCTCAAAATTTCTTCCATGACATGCAGTTTTCCTCATGATATTTTCCTTCACCGTTAAGCACGAGATACATTTGAAACACAAATTAAGCAATTGCATGCAAACTCAGAGGTACCTAGATTTGAACCTAAAGTTAATTAATCAAAAAGACTTTCGAAAACGTATATCGAAATAATTTCTTTGATTCATCAATACAGATCACATAAAATAAGAATATAGAAATAAAATCCCATTTATTTTATTTATATCGATAAAAATATTCAAAAATTGTCGTCGAAAAGAATTAACTAAAAAATGAATGTGAAATGTAATCATAAATTGTATAAAAACATTATAATGTAGGTTTTTCTCAATAGCGCTCGTCTCTTTGTAACGCTAACCACGTCCATAGATTTGACGTGTGTTCCATTTGTTTCATACGAATTCTATAGAGCCTTTTGTAAAATTTTGATGGCATCGTAAAGCTTATGAATAAAACCAATGTGTATTAGGTTATTTAATATAACGTTACTGCTTGTTAACCAATTTTGACAATTATTTCCTTGTTAGATAGGGTATAATTTCAAAGTGATTACCTTTAAATATCTTGACGATCTCGTTAATAAATTCAGAGATAAAAATCACTCATCAAAGTATGAAAGCTTACCCAATAATTATATCCTGAAGCAGTTGAGATCGGATATCTCTTTGTAGTGTTCGATTTCGTATTTACTGATGTGACAAATGATCGTTAATTAAAAGTGTATTGTAATCATATTATATTTACTACCACCTTCTGCCAGCGGCTTCGCCCGCGTGAATACAGATTTTAATAAAATCATTTAACCCTCATTTCACCCCATCAGGGCGTGGAATTTAAGAAAATGTTAAAAAGGTGGGCGTTGATATGTCAGTCAGGTCTTCTGCTTTTATATGTACAGATAAAATCGGATTGAATTTTCAAGAAAACATATGTCAAAATAAAACGTCATTTTAATTAAAAGCAATAAAAAGTATTGATATCAACTTCGAAGCAAATCACAGCTAAAATAGCTTTCTACCCCTTTTTAAGCTCATTAGGGGATGAATTTCAATAAAATACGAAACACGTCTTCCAACAATTCTGCTAAAAAAGGTTTATTTAAAACTTGAAGTAGATTGGACCCAGAAATCGCGTTGTCCCATAAAAACTTTGCCCTCACTTCTCACCCCTTTAGGGGTAGAATTTCGGAAAATCCTTTCTTATCGGATACCTACGTCATACAAAGAACCCACCATCCAAGTTTCAGGTCTCTTCGATAAGCGGTTTAGGATGTGCGTTCATCCGTCAGTCATTCAGGACACAGAATTATATATATATGAAGATATACACAGATATACACAGGCCCTTCCATATAAAATGTCAAAGACTCTCTATTGTTCCGAAAATCCAATAAATACTGCTAAGGGTAGCTATTTCATAGATATCTGATACACTTGCCTACAGCGGTTTGCCGATCGAGTGGCTAGTCGTGTCTAAAGCCCACACCAAACTAACTTTGCTTAAATTTCAGTTTGAGCAAACAACTGTAGCAGTAACAGCTAGGTTAGAAATGGTTTTGCCTTTTAAGCAGTAATAACTTTCAGAATTATTCACTTATACATTTATAAATTTATACTTTACGGCGAGTCTGCCTTTAGTCTCGACGGTTGCGGGTTCGATTCCCACTCGGGCAGATGTTTGTTAAAATTTCTGTCTCGGTCTGGGCGTTTGTCCGTGTGGGTCTCCTCACCGTGCCTCGGAGAGCACGTTAAGCTGTCGGCCCCGGTTATTATCAATAACATCTGATAATAATCGTTAACTCTTGATAAGTAAATTGCTCTTATCCTATGAGTTACTGGTTCGCCCTTAGGGTTGCGGAGGTCATATGGCAATCGCTCCGTGTAAAAACTAGTAACCTGTCAAATCCGGATAAGAGTAATAAGCAGACCCTGGGTACATAAAATACCGGGAATAATGCTAGGATGAAGAAGACATTTATAAATTTATAATAAATTCAATATAGAATTTATTATAAAGTTAAATAACACACATATATATATATATATATATATATATATATAGGGCATTAATTATATTAATCCAACGTGTATCACAGTAGTGTGAGATATTCTACCGCAATACAGTAGTGTGTTTTGCATTACTGTGTTTCGGTTTGAAGGATACTAGTTAGTGAAATTAGTAGGCATAGAATATTTAAAAATCGAGATTGGCAACGAGTGAGTGACACCTACAAATCAAAGGTGATGCAAGCGCTCATAGGCTACGACAACCGCTTACCATCAGGTGGGTCGTATGCTCGCTTCCCTAATTAGTCGCTTGTAAAAAAAAATAGGATAAACATTTATTACCAAAATATATGCACTGAGTGTGTAAAATGTTTTACTTAAAGTATGATTTTCCTTAGTGGAGATATTGTATTTTACGTTGAATGATATTTTATTTATATTCCTGCCTTTACAGATTTGAAGAACTTGCCTTAGCCGCCACAGGATGCTTGTATACACACGAAATACAAAAAAAGACTAAAGTGCTAAAATTTGGTATTTGCTGCATAAAGAAATCTTCTGAAATATGTCAAGATGGCTGACTTTGGCTGTATGCCAGCCTAAGCGTCGGTAAATTGTATCCGTGCTTGAGATTTAAATATGATTGTATTGTTAATAGTTACCGTCTTTTAATAATAAATGTTTTTTAATGTTTTGATGTTTGCATTCTTGGTTGTTTGTTACTTAATCACGCAAAATTGGCTGAAATTGAATTGAATGAAATTTAGCATACAGATAGGTTATTACCAGGATTAACTCATAGAATACTTTTTATCTTTATCTTATCTTATGTTCTATGTATAAAAAAATTATTACACTTAAAAATATAATATAATTTTCAAATGAAAAGGAAATTTCCATTCAAAAGCAACATTTTTTGTCTTAGCTATATTCGTCCAAACTCGTAAAAACAAGGTCACGTTCTGCATTGAAACCTATTCAAAGCTTGATTAATAGGCACTTGGTGGGACGGAAGACTAAAAAGTCAAAAATCACGCGGCAAATTTTTTAATGAATAATAAAGTGTCATTAATCACACAGAAATAAGCGGAAAAAGTATAGAACGGAACGGAACTTTCAAGTTTTCTTTTACGACAAAAATTAGCCCATAATCATCTCCATTTTTTAAGGCCTGGCCTAGCCTGGCTGGTCCCGACGTCCTCGACGGCGAAGCCGTCTCTGTGGTCACATTTGTATTTATACAAAAATTCATAATACTTGGTTCAAAAATTTAGGTGTCAAAGTGTCACAAATATACACTGTCATATTTGGACGCAAATAAGCAATACCATGTCAGCCCACAATAAATGTCATTTCGAGAAAAACGTGTTTGAAAATTTTGAACAACTTGCTTTATATGAATTTTTTTATGTATTGGTCAAGGTTTTGGCAATTTCAGATTTATGTAAGTTATTTTACTTATTATCACAAAAATAAGTATACAAACTGCATCTTTCGTATATAATATAACCCAAAGCGTTTAAAAACACGTAAATTGCATGATTCATAAAATGGCTTTTTTTGAAGTTTTAGAGCTTAAAACCCTACAAATATTAAAGAAAAATGTTCTTCAGCCATTTACCAACATTTCTGCATATATAACTCAGTTTTTATTTTTGTGGGTTGACATGGTATTGCTTATTTTCGTCTATTTATAATATTAATTAACAATCATTTTTATTATACTATTAAAGTAAATAAGCTTCAAAAGCTCGTTATATTGCGCTACTGTACACCCTGGTGTCGTTTGATAGTGACCGAACGAATGGTACAAAATAAACTACATTTACTAAGACCTTATTTGCTTGCGACTCGCTTTATAGCGGGTCATTGTACTTTTTACGATGTCGGGGCTGTCTTTAGTTTCCTTTATTAAATTTGACATTTCTTCTCATTTGGTTTCCTTTCTCCTCCCTCATGTATTGCCTGTTTAATTATTTAAATAAATGTCTTATATCATCAAAACACTTCTTCAAAACCTGTTCTTCCTAGCATTGTTCCTCGTATTTACCTAGGGTCTGCTTATATTCTTATCCGAATTTCAGAGGCTACTAGTTTTTGCACAGAGCGATTGACATCTGACCTCCGCAATAGGGCGATACAGTAACTCATTGGATAATAGCAAATTACCTATCAAAAATTAACGATTATTATCAGATGTTGTGATAACAAACGAGACCGCTTAGTGATCTCCGAGACACGGTGAAGCTACCTACAAACAAACACCCAGAACGAATATGATATTTATAACAAACATCTGTTCCAAGCGGGAATCTAAACCGCGATAGTCATAACTAAACATAGGATAATAATAGGACGAAAAAAAATTAAATAGACAATTAAAATCATTATTAAAAATGTATATTTGATGAAAGAACGAGATGATAAAAGATGCGTAATTAAAAGTTAAATTACATTACACCGCTAACATTAGTAAGGTTGTCAAGAAATAAAACTATGTAGCAAACCTGTAAAACTAGATTGCACTAAGCTTGTATGATAACAGTTATTCGACATCGCATACTATATAATAATTTATATTGCGAATTTTGTTGTTTAATTAATTATTATTATTATAACAATAAATAATCAAATATATATAAATAGTAAGAAAAATAAACAACAAGTTCTATGGATTGGGGAATAACGCATAATATCGGCATGTACCTCAAAGCATTAGGTAGTATGATGACTGGGTTTCGGTTTGAAGTTTGTAAGTAATTTTACCAAATTACTTCTTCTTATCTTCTTATCGATTGGTTAGTGGTCAACCTAGTGTCAGAGTTGTTCAGGTCGCCCGTAGGCCTCTGACTTGACTTATCGACTGTTGTCTAATTGTCAACAGCCGGGACCGACTTTTACGTGCCCTCCGAAGCTCGGAGACGCTCGGTTGAAATACCATTATGCGATCACCCATCTAGTGACTGACCGCGCCTAAAGTTGCTTAACCTACCGATCGTTTACCGATCAGCGGGTGCAATTACTTGGCAAAGGATATTTAAGAACCAATATCTCGAGATTGGCAGCACGTGAGTGACACCTATAAATGAATGGTGTTGCAAGCGTTCATATGTTATAGCTAAGCTTTTATCTGGAGGTTAAGGTTTTCCATTTTTACGTCGCTAAAATCGTAACGTGAACGTATCGCTATAATAAACATGAAAAGTTTGTAAGAAAGTTCTTCAATGTTTGAATGTACATTTGTGACAACTATCTTTCATACAAAAAATCCTTTTATTTATGTTACAACATGGCAAACAAGCATACGGCACACCTGATTGTAAGTCGTTGCCGTAGCCTATGAGCGCTTGCAGAACCATTAGTAGCTGCCACTTACGCGTTGCCAACCTAGAGATATTGGTTCTAAAATCTCCTCTGCCCAGTAATTTCACTAGTCTACAGTGCCCTTCAAACCGGAACACAGTAATGCCTAAACACTACTATTTGGCGGCAGAATATTTGACACTGCGGTGGTACCTATCTAGCCGGCCTTTTGCAACAAAAGACCTACCACCAGTGTGACCGATTGCACTGGTGGATTAATCTCTGTTGTGACAGAGGATCCCGACACCGGGAAAAGTCCTTAACGGATTCGGATGAAATGGGGCACATACATAGCTTATTCTCGTGGGATGATAAAAAAATTACGCCTTACTTGACGACGTTGTGGCGCAGCGGTAGCAAACCTGCCTTAAGCCTACAGATCGCGGGTTGGATTCCCGCTCGGAGCAGACGTTTGTATTGACCATACAGACATGTTTTCCGGTCCGGGTGTCTTTGTCCTTGTCATTGTGAATGTTTCCGGACCCTCGACTCAGGATATCACTATCCTAATGGAGGCCGTTGACTGTGTAGCGTATTTATTTACTTATTTACACGGGTGGAGTCGCGGTCAAAGCTAGTTTACTCACAGTTGCTGCTGAGCTTAAAGTAGGTCACTAAGTGTACAACAGTAACAGGACAAAAAACAAGTTTGTTTTCAGCGTACGATTAATGCTATTTCAGGAGCGATTTACAACACTGTCTGACCTTTTTCTATATACTTAGGGAGCTTGGGAGGAAAATTACTATATCATTAGCACACGTACCAGACGGTCCCAAAAAATAAAGAAAGACAGAAATAAATAAATTAAATTAAACAGATATATAGATTGATAGATAAAAAAAAATAAACAAATAAACGGTACACCCTCAACGGCCCCAATTAGGATAGTTATATGCTGTTAGGCGAAAAACACACCCAGATTGGAAAACATGCCTGTATGGTCAATACAAAAATCTGTTTTTATTCACCATAACAAAAAACATGTTTTTTTAAAGCCCCATCCATATCGTTGTGAAATAAATAAATAAATAATAAATAAATAAACGCTGCACACTCAACGACCTCCTTCAGGATAGTAATATCCTGTGTTGGGGGTTCGGAAACACATACAAGGACATGGACACAAACACCCAGATCGGAAAATATGCTTGCATGGTCAATACAAACATACTATGCTCCGAGCGGGAATCATATACGAAAATGCTCGCGGGCTCCCTAATTTTACGCCATTTGATTTATGTATACTAATTTTATTTGTTTGTCCCGCCGTCCTAAATAACGGCCATCGTCCATCTTCTTCGATTGTTTTACCCATTTACGGCGTAAAATAGTAATATACAAACCTTTATATAATAGGTAATTCGTCTATTGATTATTAAGAAAAGTAAAATGTTGTATCATCTTATATACATCACAAAATTCTTATTTTGGGAAGAACGGAACCTTTGTTAACTGACTTCAAAATGAGGAGATTTTATGGACGCAAATAAGCAATACCATATCAACCCACAAAATTGAAAAAACTGAGTTATATATTATGCAGAAGTGTTGGTAAATGGCTGAAGAACATTTTTCTTTAATATTTGTAGGGTTTTAAGCCTTAAAACTTCTAAAAAAGCTATTTTTAATCATGCAATTTATGTATTATGTTAAACGTTTTGGTTTATATTATATACGAAATATGCAGTTTGTATACTTATTTTTTGTGAAAATAAGTAAAATAACTTACATAAATCTGAAATTGCCAAAAACTTGACCAATACATAAAAAAATTCATATAAAGCAAGTTGTTCAAAATTTTCAAACGCGTTTTTCTTGAAATGACATTCGTGTGGGTTGACATGGTATTGCTTATTTGCGTTCTTATGTCGTTTGTTTTTAGTATGTTCACCGATTTCTGGGTCAGCTATGAACTGATTTTTAAAATTCTTTTTTTAATATTTGAAGCGTGTACTTTGTTGTTAGTTTAAATTTAGATTTGGGATTTTGTCTAAATCTAAAGGAATGTTGAAGAAATCAAGGGAACTCTTCATATATTATGAGAACACCTATATTGATTGATTGTATGTATATATTTTTAAGTAACTTGTCTATTTACTGCATAGAATGTAGAATAGAACTCCTGATGATGATAAAGGTGGCCACTAAAAGTACAAAATACTTACAACTATACATACATATACGCCTTGCCAATTAATATAAGGAAAGCTCCAAATTTGACCACCTTTAAAGTTCTTTTGAAAGATTTTTACCGTGGTAAGGAATGTTAGACGATAAATAAATAATTATGACATGTGTATGTATTATATATTTATGTATGTATATGTATTATAAATAATATTTGTATATATTATATTTGTATAAATATCTTGTTAATTTAATGTATATATGTAGCATGGTATTAGTAATGTATTTATATTTTTAACTGTGTGAAATAGCACCACCTACCCTCTCTTTGCTCATTTCATCTGAAGCCAGGTTGTCTGTCTGGAAGAGATCGCTACATAGCGATAAGACCGCCTACCTGTACATACGTACTTATAATAAGTTATTGTAGCTCATGCTGTATCTAAAGTGGTGTACAATAAAGACTATTCTAAATTCTAGTATTTCAGGAATATTTAAATATAGTTGTCTAACTATTATTTGTAACTAAAAGTATAAAATAAATATTTTCTACAAAATAAAATATAAAATTTATAACTCAACAGAGACTACAATGCTACAGTGTTGCTGTTAGTAATTTTAGAGCTGTAAAAACTGTAAAAATATAAGAAATATAGAATTATAAAGGTTTGAAAATTCACATTTTGCAAACAATTAAAACTCCTATTGCATATGTAATAAGGTTCATAGGCTTTTTATATGTAGGTTTGTAATGAATTTCGCGGTTTGAATTCAATACTAAAATCAAAGACTAAAGACAAATGAAGCAAAGACTTAATAATTTGTTTTCTTGTCCGTTTCAATTTAGTACATTTTAATTTTTTAATTTACTCAAGGGCTTAGATAAAGTGTGAGAAAGGTGTATTCTTTTATGCGACTAAGTTAGGAAGCAAGCGTACGGCCCACATGATGGTAAGCGTTTGTCGTAGCCTATGAGCACTATGCTTAAGGCCTGTTAAGCTTTTTAATACCAAAAATGGTGACTTTAGAAGAAATATTTAACTGATCCGTCCTTAACTTTAAAAGAGCAAAAAAGAAAGGGATCGAATATAAAAACTACATTAACGTAACTTGATTCGATTCCGTAGTCTGCTCCATTTTATCCTGTTGTAGAAATGATTAATGGAGTCAGCTTCGGATCAAAATAATACAGCTACCGTCAGTAATAGTAACATGAGACAATTACTTTTTTTATTGATCAGTAAACTGTCGGTGGGTTAGCCAACTTTAGTCGTGGTCAGTCAATAGATGGGTGACCGCATGTTGGTTTTTTTTTATATTACAAGTTGGAAAACAAGCATACGGCCCACCTGATGGTAAGTGGCTGCCGTAGCCTATAAGCGCTTGCAGCCCATTAGTAGGTGCCACTCACGCGTTGCCAACCTCGAGATATTGGTTCTTAAATCTCCCCTGCCCAGTAATTTCACTAGCGTTCAGTGCCCTTCAAACCGGAACACAGTAATGCCTAAGCACTACTATTTGGCGGCAGAATATTTGACACTGCGGTGGTACGTACCTAGCCGGCCTCTTGCAACAAAAGACCTACCAACAGTGTGACTGATTGCACTGGTGGAATAATCTCTGCTGTGACAGAGGTTATCCCAACAGCGGGCGATGGGGTCGTCACATCCCGATGCCGGTAAATGTTTGTATTGCAATCAAGGTGACACGTAAAAAAGCGGCCCCGCCTATTATCTATTTGATAATAATCGAAAAGTTAAATCAGAGCATATACGAGCAACCAGAAGAAGTCTGACACTAGTTTGAACACTAACAACTTTATAAAAAGAAGAATTATCAGACAGTAACGAGAAACACAACATTTCATATAGTTATATGAATATAAAATACCATTTTCTGCGTTTCCTGATTTAAATATATCTGAATCAAAAAAGAATATATTTTTTTAAAATTATTGGAATAATGAGTTTATTTATTATATTATTAATTATTTTTCCGTTTCCTTTCAAATTTCTTTGATTCATTTTGCTTTTATATTGATTTAGGATTATAACTTAACGATCGTACTACGTCTTTATATATTGGATGTTGGAAGTTATCTTAGATTAAGGAAGTTTTTATATCGTTCAAATAAAAAAGAATTCTTTGTAATTGAAAAGAGAAAAAAATGTTAAAATATATTATTCCAATTTTGGTTGCACTTTTATTTTTTATCTGAATTCTAAAACGAGGCTATGAATTTGATTTTTTGTTTCTATGTTAAGTCATAATCATCTGTTTAGTGGTTGCGATGATTTTTTTAGTTCCTTTGGGTTTTTCAAATCATCAAAATATAAATATGTTGGCATGGCGAAGTGTCGTGTGATTACAGCTATAGAATATTTTTAATAGGTTGGATTAAAACGACAATATTTGAAGCTGTATTAACGAAGCATCACATGGTTGGTAGCGTGATGGTTTCTTCAATATTCATCATGCAGAAAATCATCGTCGTATCACATAAAAGACGAATCGTTGAAATCCGACTCAGTAGTTAAAGTGCTGTGCCATTGTTAGTTATAATAATTTATTCACTTAGTTAACCTACTTAAAACTACAGAAACGTTGGATGAAATTGATAAAGGCTCTAGGCTAACCTTAGCTTAGTTTGAAATAATTTATTGACACACTATTCATGATTTCTGTTATTAAATACAACATACACTATTAAATAATACTAGGATACGTAGAAGTAATAAATTCCCATTTCTATTAACTTCAGTGTCTTCAAAAAACACCCAGGACGACATTGGAAATTCATTTCAAAGACACCGCTACGTTCCAATTATACTCAGACGAAGCAGAAGCAATTACGCGCGATCTGGCTTCTACATACCTAGAATCGGAGTTCAGACGAGTAATTATAGTATTACAACCTTGATTATAACATCATATAATTATAATTATATGTTATGAGGAGGCTCGAGAAAGTATGACAAAGACAGTCCTCCACATCAACCTGAGACCTAAGAAGCGAAGTAGAACTTTCACTTAGCTGTCTGTTGTCAACAGCGACCTTAAACAAGCCCAAGTGAATGACTAGAAGACCTAGAACAGAAACTTCTGAGGAAGAATGACGAGATGAGCCAACCGCAATTGAAATGGCAAAGCGCTGGGCATAGAGAGAGAGAGAGAGAGTTGATTATAACATCACTTATAGTATATTTCATCTTCTTCTTCCTAGCAGTAGTCCTAGTAGTAGTCCTAGTATTTGCCTAGGCTCTGCTTAATACTCTTGTCCGGATATTTCAGGTTACTAGTTTTAAACAGAGCGATTGCCATCTGACCTCCGAAACCCTAAGGGTGAACCAATAACTCATAGCATTGTCTATAAAGAATTAATGTTTACCTTCAGATGCTATGATAACATCCGGCATCGACAGTTTAACGTGCTCTCTCATGGGAGACCTACAAGGTATAACGTCGAGACTGAAACAGATATTTATAACAAACATCTGCTCCGAGCGGAAATCGAACTCACGGCCATCGAGGTTCAAAGCAGTCTCGCTACCAGCACGCCCTAACGATCGTCTATATCGTAGTTTCATACCGTCGAGTGAAATACAAAATTGGATACTTTATGTTGCTATAAAACTTTCCATTTTGTGTTCCCGTCATATAAAGAGGTTGTGGTTCTCATATCGCAATATTCTTATAGGACGCGCAAGTTTCAATGGGTTTTCTTATTGCTATTGAAAGTGTTTATTGCATATTTCAACTTTCACTTTTATACCCCGCCATAAAGTTGGACCGTAAATGAAACTTATCATTGAAAATATATTAAGATATATTCGTATATATTGCTCTTTTTTAGCAACCAATATTACAACATATTTGCAATTCAATATTATAGTTTTTCTTTTTACATGCACACTCAACGGCCCCCATTATGATAGTAATATCCTGTGTCGGGGTCCGGAAACATTCAAAATGACAAGGACAAATACACCCAGACCGGAAAATATGCTTGCATGGTCAATACAAACATATTATGCTCCGAGCGGGAATCGAACCCGCGACCTGTGGCGTTTAAGGCAGGTTCGCTACCGCTGCGCCACAACGTCGTCCATAGTATATCTTTATATATATTACACTACTGTACGTGTTTATGTCTCTGAACTCCTCCTAAACGGTTGGCGCGATTTTGATGAAATTTTTGTGTGTTCCAGTGCATTCGAGAATGGTTTAGATTCACAATTGGACCTAGTAGAGGGCGCTGCTATTGGAAAATGCCTGCCGGTTCCGCTAGTTAACTATATAATTAAAACTGTACAAATCATATCGACGGGGAATGGTGACAAGAATGCTAGCTACATTTTTTTGAATGAATTGCAATCCCGATTCTTTAGGCGAAAAATGTACCAGCCTTCCCGTCACCTGTAGAAGAAATTCGTCGGGGTGTAATGTCTTTTCGAAATTGTTTTGCATTAACGATCCATGGCTCTAGATTTATTTATTAGAAAGATATAATATTATACATAGCTACTTTTTAATAGAATTATAGTCTTCCTGTTTTCAGCGTGAATAGGGTGATTCGTAGTGGCTACTAGTGCGTTTGTTAAAATCTAATGTTTTGTAAATACATTGTATAAAAATAAAGGCGTCGGGATGTGACGACCCCATCGCCCGCTGTTGGGATAACCTCTGTCAGAACAGAGATTATTCCACCAGTGCAATCAGTCACACTGGTGGTAGGTCTTTTGTTGCAAGAGGCCGGCTAGGTAGGTACCACCGCAGTGTCCAATATTCTGCCGCCAAATAGTAGTGCTTAGGCACTACTGTGTTCCGGTTTGAAGGGCATTGTATGCTAGTGAAATTACTGGGCGAACGAGATTTAAGAACTAATATCTCGAGGTTGGCAACGCGTGAGTGGCACCTACTAATGGTGCTGCAAGCGCTCATAGGCTGCGGCAGCCACTTACCATCAGGTGGGCCGTATGCTTGTTTGCCAACTTCTAACTTAAAAAAATAAAAATAAAAATAAAAATAAAAATAAAAATAAAATAAAATAGGTTCTAGGTAAAATAGTTCCGACTTCAAAACTAGAAAGTAAAAAATAAAAATAACGTGTGCCGATGTTTTACTTAACACCGACTTTTGAAGAAAATATTTTGTAGAAAGGATTATTCTTATTTTATTGCTTTTTAGATTTGAAGCTGGTGTTTTTTTCTCCTTCTCTCTCTCGTTAACATTAAAATGTAACTAACTGTGTTAGAGGAAAGAATTTAAACCAATAAAATCTGAACGAAGTACGAAGTCAAATAAATCTCTGATTTTCACCTCTTGACAACGTCAATAATTGCCGGTACAAATGTTTACCCAATCTGCTATCGAATGATTATTCAGCTTTCATTCGAAAATTAGGCCGGCGCTGCCAGACGACCCCTCGAGGGTTTCGCAAATAAATACTAAGACCCTAGAGCACACACTACCTGTGATTGCAAGAATTTATACCATAAACCTTTTACCGTCTTCATTTACATTTACTACGTTCAATATTTGAACTTCAAATTGTATATTGAACATATAATATGGTTTGCAATAATTTAAAGTTGCTTCTAAAAAGGGCCGGTTCGACTCAGGAAGTACTACCGTCTCAGAAAACGATCATAAATTAACAGTGCGATGAGTGGGAGTGCCGAAGGCCCAATCTCCCACCCCATCTGTTCCCTTAAATTTTCGTTTCTCATCGCTTACCTCTCATCGGTTGGGTTGGCAACGCACATGTGATCCTTCAATTATTACCAGCGTTTATGTATAGGTGACAGTGATTGTTTACCATCATGACTTTCATGACATCTTTTTAGACCCTATACTTGTATTTGTGCTAATGAAAATGGATAACCATAATTGTAGGGTTTGCATTATTAATTTATTTTATTTTTATTTTTATTTTATTTTATTTTATTTTTATTTATTTATTAAGTCAATATAATGTTCACAATATGTTTTATACTAAAGTCTTACAAAACCTGACAATTGGTTTGACTGTTAGATCAGAGTTATACTACTAAGTCAAATAAATATACTAATAACAACATTTAACATAACAATAAAATATAACGTACCTATATCTAAGAAAAAACGAGAAAATAATTAGAATTGTAATAATAAATATACATACAAATAACTGTAACATAACTATGACAGTAAGAATGATAATAATATTAATAATTAGTAGTCAAGTGCGTTGTGGACCACGCACAGTAGAAACTAAAGGGTTCCGCAGCTTGGTTATAAAGATTCTTAAGGCCTTTAAAAAGAATAACGAATTAATATCGACTGCAAAAATAAGTTGGTAATTTCATAGTAATTAATAAAAGTTATATGAAGACAAAGTTATGGGAAAAACTTATATATCTCTTAAATTTGAAGACCTATCTTCTTCAAACCAAATGTGGATGAAATTTTATTTTATGTCCTACAAGCTCAAATTTTTCCAAAATTTTAAATCCCATAGTTCAAAAGTTAGAGGGGACACAATTTTTATGACTTTAGGAGCTAATATCTCAACAACTACTGACTTAATGAAAAAGTCAAAATCAAACCTCCTTATCATTTTGAAAGACCTATCCAAAGATATCTCATACGTTGGCATACGTTGAATTTTTTTTTTCCAACACTCAGTTACATGTATGAACTGCTACCCTTAACTCATTTATATTTTAAGATTTAATTGCAGAATCGTTGTGCGGTTCAAAGTATACACCTATTTAGTAAATTTCGTATAGGTAGAGCCAATAGTCTCCGAGTAAAATGACTGTGACATACGGACGGACGGACGGACAGACGGACAGACGGACAGACAGACAGACGGACGGACGGACAGACGGACATGACGAAACTATAAGGGTTCCGTTTTTGCCATTTGGCTACGGAACCCTAATAGAAAGAGTTATAATGTTTTTTTAACCGTTTTTTTACGTTATGCCAGTATTCTTTAGATGGACGTGACTGCCTCAGCTTTAGGATGATCTTTATGATTAACTGGACAAATGCTTTTATACATAATATTTAATATTTATCAAATGACAGAAATATAATTGATAAATGGACGCAAATAAGCAATACCGTGTCAACCCACACGAATGTCATTTCGAGAAAAATGCGTTTGAAAATTTTGAACAACTTGCTTTTATGATTTTTTTATTGGTCAAATTTTTGGCAATTTCAAGATGTATGTAAGTTATTTTACTTATTTTCACATAAAATAAGCATACAAACTGCATATTGCATATATAATATAACCCAAAACTTTTAACATAATACATAAATTGCATAATTAAAAAATGGCTTATTTAGAAGTTTTAAAGCTTAAAACCCGAGGAAAAATGTTCTTCAGCCATTTACCAACACTTCTGCATATATAACTCAGTTTTTTCAATTTTGTGGGTTTACATGGTATTGCTTATTTGCGTCCAACTAATCTTATATATTTGACGACGCTTTGGTGCAGCGGTAGCGAACCTGCCTTAAAGCCACAGGTCGCGGGTTCGATTCCCTCTCGAAGTATAATATGTTTGTATTGACCATGCAAGCGTATTCTCCGGTCTGTCCTCGTCCTTGTATATGTTTCCGGACCCCCGATAAACGATATCACTATCCTAATGGGGGCCGTTGAGTGTGCAGCGTTTATTTATTTATAATTTATAAATGTGTAAGTTTGTATGTTTGAACGTTTATTACTAATTCAAAAAAAACTGCTGAACGAATTTGCATGAAATTAGAAAAATAACAAGACTATTAACACAGTTTACTTCTTTTCCGGAATATTGTTTAATGTACTGCAATAAAGGAGCCTTACAAGACGTGATCTACGCGGGTGAAGTGGCAGGCAGATACTAGTTAAAAATATAATGAAAGGTAAATCAAAACGAATCAATAACATTCAGTAAGGTAGATAATTAATTGGGTTTTCCTTTTGAATTTATTGAATAGGGTTCGGTAACTAATTGGCTTCGAATCCACAAGATTTTTTGCGTTTGACTATTGATCGGCCAATTTCTTTTCAGGTAACGTAAGCCTATTTTAACGAATACCTACTATTCTAAACCGGTTCTGCTAATAAATAGCGTGTAAGCTAATGTAGTTGAATTAGGGACGGCAGTGGGTCCGGGCTTTACCATCTCGCCAAATGATAGTGAGAAGACTTTTTTAAAGGTAACAATATTAATAAACCTTCGTTACCTCACGTTTCGTAACTTAAACTCTACTTCAGGGAGTGTGCTGACGAGATCCAATATCTTACACTACCATCGTCTTTTTTCTACCGGGATACCAGGTGCACTGCGGGGTACCACTCAGGCACCCATATCTGATCGATATGCCGAATATTCGAAAAACGCGCTTTCGTGCTTCATTCATAATGCGCACGGCCAGGGATGAAATGATGAAATGTTCTATCGTCCGTTCGTCGTACGTCTGTATTTCCGAACGCATACAACCTGAACTTCTTCAAGGTGCGAGTACATAGGCTTCTCACGTATAAGCTCGCTCCACCGTAGACCTCATCTATGCCTTTGCGCACGATGGAGATCAAGAACTTACCCATTATTTAATTTTAATTAATTTCCCGGGTTACTTCTTTTTACACAGAACGATTGCCATTTGACCTCCACAACTAAAAGGGCGAACCAGTAACTCATTGGCTAAGAGAAAGAGATAATTACCTATCGATAGTTAACGATTATAATCAGATGCTCCGATACAAACCGGGAGCGACAGCATAACGTGCTCTGCGAGGCCCCCAAGGACAAACACACAGACCGAAATAGATATTTATAACAAACATGATGTTAGTAATAAAGAAAACGAGAAAAACGTTAAAATGTTTTTTTTTATGTTAGAAGTTGGCAAACAAGCATACGGCCCACCTGATGGTAAGTGGTTGCCGTAGCCTATGAGCGCTTGCAGCACCATTAGTAGGTGTCACTCACGCGTTGCCAACCTCGAGATATTAGTTCTTAAATCTCGTCCGCCCAGTAATTTCACTAGCGTACAGTGCCCTTCAAACTGGAACACAGTCGTGCCTAAGCACTACTATTTGGCGGCAGAATATTTGACACTGCGGTGATACCTACCTAGCCGGCCTCTTGCAACAAAAGACCTACCACCAGTGAATTAAAAAATGTTTTGTTAATTATTAAAAAAAATCGCTACTGTAGTTATTCCTAAAAACGTTTGATAAAGTTGAAATTTTGAAATGAAACACGAGACAAGACTACTGTCTCGGGAACATAATCACTTTAAGTACTCAAGTGTCGAGACGCGTGCCCTATCAGACCGCAGGGCTAAGTACGGAGCTCCAACGCTCTATCAAACCGCCTAGTTAAAAACCCTTCAAGGACAAAAGGGACTATACTTTGTCTTTGTCTCACGACTCAATTAGTGCCATTCTCCTTTTCATTTTACGTTTCGGATTTAACTAAGAAAATTATTGTGATAAAATAAACTAGTCTTTTAATTTTAGTTTCATTTAATGATAATTAATTTTTTGTTAGAAATAATTTTGGCGGCCGATGAAGCCTGACCTGAAAAGACAGATCATAATTTTGAATATTTAAGAGGTAAGGAGCCTTGGGCCTCGACGTTCGTGGGTTCGATTCCCGCTCGGAGCAGATGTTTGTTTTAAATATCTGTTTCGGTCTGGGTGTTTGTCCTTGTGGGTCTCCCCACTGTTCCTCGGGAAGCAAATTAAGTTGCCAGTACCGGTCGCTATCATAACATCAGATATTAATCGTTAACTCTTAATATGTAATTCTTATCCAATGAGTTACTGGTTCGCCCTTCGGGTTACCAAGGTCAGATGGCAATCGCTCTGTGTAAAAACTAGTAACCGTAAAAGTAAAAGTAGATAAGAGTAATAAGCAGACCCTGGGTAAAATAAAATACCGAGAATAATGCTAGGACGAAGTAAGTACTGATCTCTTTTACTAAGGTGCAGATAATAACTTATATAAGGAGAAAGTAAAAATAGACCAATGAATATTTTTAAATTGAAATACGGGACAAGTCACAAAATTTATTCTGACGCGGTAAAACCAGACGCGGGTCGGACCCTCTAATTAACAAAACAAAGCCTTTTCATATTGCCACGATTCGATGTTGCCGCTTGCATTATTGTTAGTATAAAGCCAACTTGTTTGAGTCCATTTTGTCGATGACATCTTTCACTCTACCGCTTAAAACGCTTAGAAATAGTATGTACTCCGTACGTACGTACGTACTCGGATCAAGCTAACTTCTTTGATCCTATTATGACAATGAAATCTTTCAGTAGCCTTTTAAAACATATAATTAATCGTACTATTATAGTACATACCATTATTGGTTGTATAAACTTTACTTGTTTGAGTCTAATTTGGCGAAAACTTCTTTCACTCTACCGATTAAAAAGGATAGAATTAGTATGTTATATCGTACTTTGGATCTCTCTATTTTTTTATTTTGTAGATGAAATCCTTCAGTGGCGCTTCAAAACATAGAACTATTTGTACTCTGTACTGTACACACACTCTAAAGGCGTCGGGACTTGACGACCCCATCGCACGCTGTTGGGATATTTTCTCTCACAGCAGAGATTATTCCACCAGTGCAATTTGTTCCTGAATATATGAATACTGGTGGTATGTCTTTTGATGCAAAGGACTAGCTAGGTAGGTAATACCGCAGAGTCAGTTCTGCCGCAAAGCAGTAGTGTCTTTGACATTACTTTGTTTCGGTTTGAAGGGCATTGTAGGCTAGTGTAATTACTGAGTAAAGGAGATTTAAGAAACGATATCTCGAGGTTGGCGATGCAGTAATGGCACTTTAAAATGGTGCTGCAAGCGCTCATAGGCTACGGTATCCGCTTACCATCAGGTGGGCCGTATGCTTACTTGCCAACATAGTAACAAAAAAAAACACTATTATTCTTAGGATCAAGCCAACTTCCTTGAGTTTATTTTTTCAATTATGTTTTTCAGTATCGCTTCTAAACATATAATTAGTTGTGCTTTAGTTCATACTAATTCAAAAATTAAAATTTGTTAGATATGGACGTTTAATATTATAATTAGACGGACAAAGAAAAACACGCAACTCAATTGTGGTTTTATGCAAACAAGCAAAATCAGTGTCCCATAACGCTCGCTTTAACATAAAAGATACACAAATACTAGGACATCGCACAAACAGCCCGTAAAAATGGCAATTTAGGAAAACATTTACATTTAAAGTGCATTATTTCGTTTACATATGTATATATTAATAAAGCAAATAAACACAAGAAGGGTTAATTTACAGTCTGTTTCTGTGTACAGAAACAATACAAGTGTTGTATGTAAACATGTGTTATGCATAAGCCAACATTGGTTTGAACAGTTTAGGGCTCTTCTACATGGACACAACTACTGATTTTTGTTTTTCAATAATAGTGACAAACTATAATATATGTACATATTGTATTGTAATGTATTGCTATTGTCTAGTATTCTTCTTGTTATCGGGTGGTAATTGGTCATCCTAGTGTGAGAGTTATTTCAGATCGCCCATTAAAAATGTCTTATCGATTATCGAATAATAGCTACGGCAGACTTTTTAAGTGCCCTAAGAAACAACGAGACGAGACCCACAATGATGGCAAACGATTAGTAGGTGGCAAAGGCTAAGGACAGAAGAGGTGGAGATCTGAGTAACCGGCCTTACTAATCATTGACAAAAATAAAACTTTAAGGATTCTGCTACATCATGTCTATATTCTAAGATTGAGTAGACATTCATAATCGAGCCTGGAAGCATCAGGCTATACTATTCTTTTGATACAAGTATATATGTATGGTGTATATGTCATTAATTCGCTTTACATATTAAATCCATCCATAACTGGATACAAAAATTTTAATACCAACCTACTAGAAATATTAATAGTCGGTCATTATTTACGAAGCACGTCACCGCCTTGCCGCTAAAGTTAAAAATGTAAAATTTTCAATTACAGTGTCTTATTAATTAATCGATGTAATATTTAGCGATTATTGGGCAGCCTGGTTAGCTCTCAGAGAAAGTTGGTAAACTCTAGCTGCTTTTCTGCCGCTTTTCGAGGACCGCCAGCGTCTTCTTCATCCTAGCATTATTCCCAGTATTTTATGTACCCAGAGTCTGCTTATTACTCTTATCCGGATTTGACAGGTTACTAGTTTTTACACGGAGCGATTGCCATCTGACCCCGCAACCCTAAGGGCGAACCAGTAACTCATTGGATAAGAGCAATTTACTTATCAAGAGTTAACGACTATTATCAGATTTTTATTGAAAATAACCGGGACCGACAGCTTAACGTGCTCTCCGAGGCATGGTGGGGAGACCCACACGGACAAACGCCCAGACCGAGACAGAAAGTTTTAAAAAACATCTGCCCGAGCGGGAATCGAACCCGCAACCGTCGAGACTAAAGGCAGACTCGCTACCCACAACGCCACAACGGTGTCGATTTTGAATGGGTCATATTTAATTACATTTAAGTGATGATGATGCTGTGTTACTTATTACTGTACTCATGTAAAGGGTCGGGGTAAATAACCAACTTTGACTACTCGTTCATACAAAAAAACCTATTTGCTTGCTGTGATTACAGCTAATTAGTCAATATTGTACCTTGGTGAGTTTCGCTCTCTATCTCCAGGGATCTTGATAATATGCATCATAAAGTTTTAATCATCCCTTGAGGGTTAATATATCCCATATAAAAAGAATTATTGTAATTGCCTTACATTAATATAATTTTCGCTTATCGCTATATAAAAATATATATAAAAGTCGATCAATGATTTTGCACACAGCTATATAACATTTAAAACATTTAAGCGCCAAAGGTTGCGAGTTCGATTCCCGCTCGGAGCAGATGTCTATGTTGACCATACAGGCTTGTTTTCCGGTCTGGGTGTGTTTGTCCTTGTAATTGTGTATGTTTCCGGACTCCCAACATGGATATAACTATTGCAATGAAGGCCGTTGAGTTTTTAGCGCTTATTAATTTATCTTTTAATCTTTAATTGTTATGAATGTTTTTGAATTGAGATAAGCAATAGAATTTAATAAAAGTTGAATTTTTGAAAAAATAATGACCTAGTTTAAATCTTAAAAACAGAAACAACTTCTGGTTCATCCCGAAAAACAAAGTCAAATTCCGTACCAAAACCCTGCAGAGCTTGACTAATAGACGCACGTCATGGGACAGAAGACTTGAAAAGGAAAAAATAAAAAGAGGCAGCTGTTTCAATGAAACATAACGCTTCATAAATCATAACGGTGAAAGAAAGGCTGGACGTGCTTTGCTGACAAATATCTTCTTTTGTAAATGTCATGTCCACAGAAAATCGGCTTAGTACTGTTGCGTTTCGTGCGATGAGTGAGAGCGCTAAAAACCAAATCTCCCACCTTCTCTGTTGCCTTCTTTTTTCGTTCATAGGTCCATCAGGCGGACCGTATGCTTTTTTTTCCCACCTAAATGAAAAAGAAAAACATTACGAACTAACGCAACGCCGGCAACGCATTCTCGACCCCCTTGGTGTTGTGGATGTTCATGGGCGATAGTTGCCACTTACCATCAGATGAGGCTATCTGCTCGTTTGCCTCTATGTTATATAAAAAAAAAACTAAAAGAGAATTGTTTAATAAACAGAGACCTTATATTTTAACATCATAATATTATTATTACATTCTTTTAATCGACTATACAAAAAGATTATCAATTTGTCTTATTTAGTAGTATAATAGTGTCGTTTGATAATTTTTTTGTCGCATATAATAATATATAATTATAATATATAATTTTCTGGGTTCCTATATCATAGTAGGTTAAGCTAGTTATGAAAGATAATGGTTTATATTAATAATAATCACACCCATTATACATACGGCCCATAGGTAACAAAACTTTTTTTAACTTTAACTGAAAAATCAAAAATTACTCAAAATAAAAAATGGTTACAAGGATCACTTAAGCTTTTATATAATTATGAAAATGTCTTCACGTATGCGTATTGAAAATAAAAAATATATATTTAAAATTTAAAGAAAAAAATTAAACAAGGGAACGAAATAAAGTAATCCCTCTCGCAAATTGAATACACGATCTGTTGGATTATAGAATCATTCGCGTTTATATCTTCCACGTCTTCTTAAGCGTGTGAGACTCCAACGAAATTGTATTCCGATCCTCAAATAAAATTTAAATTTGTCATGTTACGTAAACTGTCCCCGTCTGCAGAGATTCAATCAACAAGGGATTTGATTGTGGTGAGTCCTCATTTATACCAACGAACAGCTTTTCAAGTACATAATATTATGATTTTAACCGATTTCAGAAACAGGAGGCTGTTGATTCAGTTAAATGTGTATTTGTATGTTACGCGATATTGTCTCTATTTAAGAAAACAATTTAATGTTAATGTAAATTTAACGTGTGTTCATGTCTCCATGAAGGTATGTTGAGTTAACTGCCTGTTAGAACATCACTCTTAAACATCAGAAGCGGACACAGGAATTTCTCTTAATATGAAATTATGACTATGTGTAGGGTAGATAATTAAAACTCTATTGATTATAATCAAATAGTAGGGTATAGGCTGGTCGGTATGACAATCAAGAGAAGTTGAGTCTAACCGTTTAGCGAGAGCCGAAGGTCTGTACACCAAGACGCAATCGTTAGAAATGCGTACAGATACTACGCTTATAGAATCGTACTGTCAATGAAATAGCATCGAATATACCGCCGTCTTTGTCTAGTTAAGATCAAATAATATTCAAGTGCCTTTGTGTAGTTGACATCAAATACGCACTACCTAAATCAAATCATCAAATACGTACTAACGGCTAAAACTCACTTCAGTGTAGGTACCGACTAGTTTCGGTCGCGACCGCGAGCGTGACCCACTCGCCCTGATGAAGGACCTCCGATGATATAATAGAATGCAAGAGCATTCTATTATGCAAGAGCATTCTATTATGCAAGATCATTCTATTATATCATCCGTCTTTTCTGCACTCACTCCTTTTCCACGCATATTATCTTCTTCTTGGCCACCGTCCTTCGGCCACGTGATTTTTTTTTCTTCACATAACATGTGGACATGTTATGTGAAGAAGACCAGAACCGATAATGTTCGACTCTTTAACTTTTCGGTTACTGGCATTCAGAGTAAGATTTTAAAAAAATACAAGTCAAATGCTTGGTGCCA
Source organism: Hestina assimilis (assembly GCA_023373885.1). NCBI lineage: Eukaryota > Metazoa > Arthropoda > Insecta > Lepidoptera > Nymphalidae > Hestina > Hestina assimilis. The sequence goes on along the minus strand of CM041747.1, from coordinate 13,710,130 downwards.
CGCACAGTGGAAACTAAAGTGTTCCGCAGCTTGATGATGAAGAATCTTTAGGATATCAACGAAATCAAAGCGACCGCAACACAATTTTAAAAGTCCTATTCAAATATACCTCATACATTGCCGCCTTCTGAATTTTAGACCCTCAGTTACAGTTTAAATATATTATTCTTTCATTACAAAATCCTGCAGCGGTTCATAGAACACACCTATTTACCGAATTTCGTATAGATAGAGATAATAGACTTCGAGTATAATGACTGTGACATACGGACAGACAGATGGACACGACGAAACTATAACGGTTGCTTTTTTTATGTTAAAAGTTTGGCAAACAAACATACGGCCCACCTGATTGTAGGCTGCCGTAGTCCATAGCGCTTGCAGCACCATTAGTAGGTGCCACTTACGCGTTGCCAACCTCGAAATATTGGTTCTTAAATCTCGTCGGCCCAGTAATTTCACTAGCGTACAGTGCCCTTCAAACCGGAACACAGTAATCCCTAAGCACTACCTTTGACTTACGATTTTTTGCGATTTGGCTACGGAACCCTAAAAATACCTATAACTCTTTATTAAAGTTTTCGATTGAAATACCTATAACTCTTTATTAAAGTTTCCGATTGATCAACAAAGTTTTGTTCTTTTAAATTGCATGGAACTGATGTCGAAAATTCTTTTGTCATTGATTACAGTCGGTATTTCGTAATTGCATCACTGAATGTTCGACGACACTCCAGTTTCTGGTAAGAGCTGTTATTTTAAAAACTATAATATTATTTAGGAAGTAATTAATCTAACGCTAAATTTTACAATTTTTACTGCATTGAATGATCGGAATAATATTCCGACTTTTAAGGTGGATCAGCGTAGATTTTGCTTAGTCAATATAATCTACTAAAATATATATTAGTTATGATCTAAATAAAACAAAGTATATATTCAGATCAAGACTTGAAAGTTGCCCTTTCTGTTATATATAAAACAAACTAGCAACGTCCGCGTTGCCGCTCGCGTTATTGTAGATGTAATGTAATGTATATCTATACCATATCCAAACTTGAGTTATGTAATTCGTGTATTAATAATCACAGAACGAACATTTTTCGGATAAAAAGTATCCTATGTTTTAAAACTGATAATAAACTATCTGTATTCCAAATTTCATCCAAATCCGTTCAGCCATTTTTGCGTGACTGAGTAACAAACGTCTAAACACGCATACTAACTTTCACATTTATAATATGAATTAGATAGTAATACTAATAATATTTATATGACGCAAAAATAAATAATACTGACAGAATGTATATCTATTCGCAAATTAATTACTGATAAACATCTTGTCAGAGATTTTTGTAACGATTTATTTGTATCAGTAAAACTTTAGACTTTAAAACTGACGAGTGCTTTTTAATTGTATATTTTATAATAAATTTTATACAAATACTGATTTTTGGGTTTATTTAAAATATAACTTTTTAATTTTTTTAATAATATTTGGATTACTTAATCCAAATACAACAACATCATAAATCGTCGGCAGCGTTTGAAGGTAACAGTCGAAGGGGAAGTAACGAATGTGATGCGAACAAAAGAAAAGGTACCTCTCCATTATAGACATTCTTTTAATAAAGGAAATAAGTCTCTTACATTCAGCTTACGAAAATGTATGAAGAGAATAAGTAAACAGCGTATAAGCTTAATATAAAACCAGCAATTTAGGAAAAACGTATTCATTTTATTTTTTGAATACCCCACGAATCAACGGTATCGGTGGCTTTTCTGTGCAACTATGAATACCATTTAGATGTAATTGGATGTATTATGTGACCTCCAAAGGTTTACTTTAAGCATTTTTTATTTTTATACAGGATAATTTTATAGGAATAATGATTTGCAAAGCAACAAACTAAGGAAATGAGTATTTTTGAAGCGAAGACTAATTTACGATAACCTAATGTAAAAGACATGAAGGTATGTCGTGTTAACTGTCTGTCGGAACGTCACTCTCAAACATTAGAAGCGGACACAAGTATTTTTCTTAGTATGAAATCGTAAGCTTATATGCAGGGTAGATAATTATTACTCTAGTAATGATATTGTTACAAGCTGGGGTTCGCGGATTTGGAAAAAAAAACCTGATGGCTCTAAATAAGACTTTATTGAAATCTAGATTATACAATAGAACTTCACAAAAAACGTTTTTCCGGTATACAATTATTATTTTGGCATTATACTCAAAAGAATTACAATCAAGATAGACTGGGTCGGACCGCTTAAGGAGAGCCAACGGTCTATACACCAAGACGCAATCGTTAGGAATGCGTGCAGATACCGCACTGCATCGCTATTTATTGAACGTACTTACTATGAACTAACATTGAACGGCCACCGTCTTTGTCTAGTTGAGCTCGAATAATATCCAAAATATTTTTTTATGTTACAAGTTGGCAAGCATGCATACGGCCCACCTGATGGTAAGTTACCGTAGCCTATGAGCTCTTGCAGCATCATTAAAAAATGCCACCAGATTGCACTAGTGGAATAATCTCTGCTGTGACAGAGGTTATACCAAAGGCGGGCGATGGGGTCGTCACATCCCGACATAAGAAACATCCCGACGCCGAGAACATCGCGACACCAAAATGGTGATACCATTTTGGTGTAAATAACATCGAATATCTAACTACTCCTGACTCTAATGAAGTTGAGTTTACGAACACCAAAGGATTTATGACTTTTTGTCTGTATAGTAGGCCTTAAACAACTTAATATCAGTTTAAATACATATTATGAAACTATGCAAATAAGGTAGATAGTTTGAATAAGTCTTTTGAGTATTATCAAAATCGTATTAACGTAACAGGCTAGCGAAAGACCCTGCCTTGACATTGTGACCAGCTCATTTTCAGACCTAATTCCATTCCCGTAGTCGCCCATTTACATTTCGACGCTTAATGTATGTAATAATTGTTCCTCTCTCACCTTAAATAAATGTAAAGGCACAAGCAATTTTAAACCCAATGCCTTCAAATTAAAATTGAGTTTTGAACTATCTTCAGCTGTTTAATCTAAAACATATCCTCGTAATAGTTCTAGCCTTAAGGAGCAATTGAGCGAAAAATCGTAATGTACTACAGTGTAACGTAGACGTTATGTTTGCTTAGTTTTTTTATGTCAATCAGTTGACAAGCAAGCATACGGCCCAACTGATTACAAGCGGTTGCCGTTGCCTATGAGCTTTTGCAACATTATTTGTATGTGTCACTCATGCGTTGCTAACCACGAGATATTGGTTCTGAAATCTCCTGTCCCAATAATCAATAATCTGCCCAGTAATTTTAATAGCTACAGTGTCCTTCGAACCGAAACAGAGTATACTGTATAGACACTCTCATTGTAGAAAACGAAATAAGGGTTATTTCAGTTTATATTAGTGATTGGCTCACCTACTATTCAAACAACTTATAATTCTTTTTGTTACTACTTCATCAATCTTAGAAAGTTTAATTTTATTCTCACTACCTTTGTACTACCTTAATGCTATTACCTTACGTTACCAGCCATCATGAGGGAATGAAGAGAAGTTAAGAGAAGAAAGAGAAGGCCGTAAGTAATGGGTATATAAATATGGGACTCCGGAACTTCTCACTCTTTGAAAAAAATAAAATACTTGCAAACGTCGATACGATTTAACACCATGAAGTCTATCGATATTATAACGACATATACAAGATGGCGGGACACTAACAGGTGATTTTGACATTACGATTGGTTGTGAAGACGGTGAAGTTAGTTCAAATTGACACACGGTGTGTTGCAATACTCTCAAAAGTTACATTTTTTTGTTACTACAGAGAAGTATAATTTCGTCTTACGTCCATAACACATACTTTTTATTATAATTACATCTTTCTATACTTTGTATTTTATCGTTTATAAAGTGGATCGCCTAATATGGTTCAGAGCTCAACAATACAGACCGCAATATGCGACCCACATCAAAACTTTGCTTCATAATAGAGTCCTAACAATCAAGACCCTCAGACTTAAACTAACTTTATATATTCCAATTTCGGTGAAGTTCCTTGACCATTGTATATTATTATATAGTACAAACATACACTAAATTTCTATATTATATATGTCTTTTACTCCAGAAGTAATACAAGCGTCTTACGTCAACTGCAATGATGACAATGAGAAGGGAGGAAAAGTGAGATAGACGGGGAGGGGCAGATCTTAAGGTTCTCCCACTCAACGAACGAAACGCAGCAGTATGGGCACCGTCACCAAATGTCTATGATCAGTGTTTTTTTTATGTCACGAAAGTCGGCAAACAAGCATACAGTGCGCCTGATGGGATAGGAGGGAAGGGATGAGTACGGAAAAAATGAAGGGGGGTGGGAGATTGAGCCTTCAGCGCTCTCAGTCATAGCACTAAACGTAACAGTACGGGTACTGTTACTTTACAGAGGTTTTCTTTGAGAGCATGGCTCTGTTATTGCTACTACTACAAGCGTGAAGATACCAATTTCTTATTGCTCCTACACTTCTTTTTGATTATTTACTATGCATAAAAAACATGAAATCTGACTTCATAGTGATACAAAATTAATAAGTTTATGCGCATATTTTTCTTTAAATTTTTTTGCAATAACCTTACAGAAAGACTGTTCTAAAGAATTATTATATTCGTGGCTTGTTCAAAAATATGCTGTTTTTATTATTTTTTCTATTTTTAAAAAAATTTACTCTTCAAATAGTGCACTCTTAAAGCACTATTTTTGTAGAAAATAATGATTAATTTTATCTTTGCTTGGCATAATGAATATAATATTTCTACTTTCTCATTCGTGTAAATAAATAATAAATTGAATTCTCTCAAACAAAGTATTGAATTGAATTCGCCGACAGACTACATTATTCGCTTCACAAGTTAAGCAAATTCTCTGAAAGCTTATTATACTGTCGCGTCTGATCAATTCACTTAGAATTTATTCAACACCCGCTGCCGGCAAGTGGTAACTTTAGAACTCTGCTAGTTACGGTTTATGTACTTTTACATGGGACTTATTTGAAAACGGAAATATTACTGTCATACTTCGCAATGAATTTTCTAAAAAAGAAAAAATCGTAGGACTGCCGCAATCAGCATATAGTTCTATTTTCGGAAGGCGAGTGAGCTATGCTTGTAGTTGTGATGTATATTGACTTTTTAGGGCTTCGTACCTAAAAAGCTGAAAAAAGGAATCCTTATAAGTTCTCTCTCTTCGAGTTGTCCGTCCGGGTGTCACATTTCCTTAAGAATAGGTGGACCTAGCAACTTTAATTTATTAAAGAAGATATGAGCAAATTTAGATTTTAGTAAAAACTTGTAAGTATCAAAATTTACCTTAAATTTCAACTTTTTTAATTTTCAGAATTTTCCCTTTTTTGTGCTCTCAGACCTTGCTTTTAACCAAAATTGTCAATTCTAAGTCAACCGGAACGGAGTCCGACTCGCATGTACCCGATTTTTGTAATGAGCAGTAATTCTTATAATACTTCTATGGCACTAGAAGTCCGATGTTTGACGAGTAAAAGGGACAACCATCACGGTGGCTCAAATTTAATTATGACCTTAAGGTACCTCCTGCAAAGTCAAACCACGCATTGAAACACTAGATTTAAGAATCTCCTTGATTTTGAAGACTTTTTTCATGCGACAAAAGTATGTATGTAACCTTATACTGTTTTCAGTAAAACTCTTCATATAAATTGTTACTTCTACCATAATTTCTTCGAAAACATAATCATGTGGTCATGTGGTTTATCAAATGACCACAACACACAAAGGTCCTTCACAAATTTCAAACTAATCATAGTCGACCAACTGTAAGGGACTAATTTTCCCAATCTCGCTACTGCGAAAATGGTTTTTAGAAGAATTTAAAATAGAAATGGCATCGATATACGATATTTTATATTCCGATGGTGACAAAACTTATGGTTAATGGGCACCTTAGAATTGCAACACAAGTCACCTCACACTTCTTTTGCTGCAGTATAAAGTGATAGATAAAGTGCAAGAGTACGGCTACTCCACGTCAATATTTTTTTTGATTCCTCTTCGGTAGAATCGGCTAGTTCATGACCAGAGCTTTAAGGCTCTACTAGGCCTATTGTCGTACCCACTCTTAGTGCAAGCTAGGAATTTATTTGTAAGGGTAATAGAAAAAAAGAAACAAAAAAGACTTAATACCCGCACAAAAAGGTTACAACCCGTACAAAAACCCGCATAAAACAGCAAGTCTCTAGACTTTCAGTCTAGTCAAGATTCCGATATATTGACATGAAAAATGATGACAGCAAAAATATAAAAGAGTAAAATAAACATTTCTGATAGTTCTTTTGTTCTAAGGTCTAACCGGTAACTGCGATCCCGCCAATTAGCTATTACTGCGTTTGTGGTCCGATAACTATTTTAGGAGACAACTATCGAGAACCAGTATTATACCCTACTTAACGTTACTTTGGTACTTCGCACTAAGTACTATATTCGTTTAGATTGTTTTCGTAAATAAAACGGAATAAAAAATACTAAAAGACTCGGCCAATCGAATTTAATCAGATAACAGATATCTGTTTGACATTTTTATATCGCTAACTTGGCAAGCAAGCATACGGCCCACCTGATGGTAAGGGGTTGCCATTTGAGCGCTGGCAGCACTATTAGTGCCTATTAGGTGCCCCTCATGCGTTGCGTACCTCGAGATAATGGTTTTTAAATCTCCTCTTGCCAGTAATTTCATTAGCCTACAGTGCCCCTTAAACCGGAACACAGTAATACCAACGACACTACTGCAACGACTTTTTGCAACAAAATACATACCACTGTGTGACTGATTACACTGGTGGAATAATCTCTGCTGTTACGGAGACTATCCCAACAGCGGGCGATGGGGTTGCCATTTCCCGACGCGGGAAAATCTCTTTATTCTGAAATAATATAATTGGAAGAAATCGCTTATTACGATATGACCATCTTGTTGTGTTGATTTTTATAAAGCTTATAGTGTTATATTCTCTTTTTAAAAAGAATTATGAGCCCAACCATACACTGTCCACAACTTTTCGAAAGAGTTAACTTTTTACTCCCAACACGACAGCAACGACATCATACCACATTTTTCATTCCACTTCGAAATTCAAAATTCGTACATACTGCGAGCTTGTTCAGCTTATAACCGCCTTATAGCAAAATCTGATGTTGATATTCTCAATGACAGCTTAGTAACAATAAGGAGAAAATTTAGTCATTTGTTTTTTATTAATTAGTAACCATTTTTTTGTGCAGTGTAATGTAGTTAATAGTAAAAGGTATTAATATGATACTACATGCCTCCGCATGTAATGGCCTATAATGTTATCTTACAAGATTTACTTTTAATTGTTTGTGACCGATTGTCTTCCTAAAAAGAAAGAAAGAAATAAATAAATATTCCATGTAATTTCGTTATAAACATTAAACTTAATGTATGTAAATGTAGACGGTAAAAGGTGATGTCTGTTTGATGTTAGTATTTACTTAAGACCCGTAGGATTTATTTGCGGAACTCTTGGAAGGTCCTGTACCACCGGCCTAATTTTCGAATGAAAGCTGAGTAAGCATTCGATAGCTGATTGAGTAAACATTTTCACTGAATTATTGATGTTACCGTGACGTGTAAATCACGAAATATATTCTAACATGGTATTAAACTAGTAACTTATATTTTAGAATTTGGTATTTTATTGACCGGAACATTAAACGTAGTTTTTAAAGTGTCGTTTAGAAATTAAAAATTAATAGTTACTCAATATGAAAAATTCAGAAACATCTCAACCCAAATCAACTATACACTAATTTATTGAAAATGAAAGCAGAAAGGGAGTTCTTCCATAATACACGAAACTTTTTCGTACAGCAGAAAAACAAACCATACCAATATGATAAAGCTGAAGATTTATTTGGTTAGTTGAAACCGCTAATCTCAAGAACTAATTATAGGAATTTAAAAAAATCATTTACCTTTGAGAGCCCATTCCTTGAGGCTATAGACTATATGGGCGCAAATAAGCAATACCATGTCAACCCACACGAATGTCATTTCGAGAAAAACGCGTTGGAAAATTTTGAACAACTTGCTTTATATGATTTTTTTATATATTGGTCAAGTTTTTGGCAATTTCAAGATGTATGTAAGTTGTTTTACTTATTTTCACTTAAAATAAGCATACAAACTGCATATTTCGTAAATAATATAACTTAAAACGTTTAAAATAATAAATAAATGGCATGATTAAAAATGGCTTTTTATAAGTTTTAAAGCTTTAAACCCTACAAATATTAAAGAAAAATTTTGCATATGTAACTCAGTTTTTTCGATTTTGTAGGTTGACATGGTATTGCTTATTTGTGTCCATTATAACATCACGATACGATACTTAGAAGTTGAGCAAAAAGAAAGAAAGTGCGGGCGGGCGATAAGATTCTGTAAGTAGGTAAAACATGGTGGTCTCACCCGACGGGAGCACAGCTAGTACATTATTTTGGTTTTTTTTTGTTGTTGTAAAAGTCTATAAATTTTTTTATCGTCGTTTGTCGAATCAGCGTAATGGTTATACAAGCAATAAAACTAATTGCCACAGTGCCGTTCAATTTAACGAGTAACTAACGCCACAGGGCTATAAGTGTATCACTGTGGGATAATATCAGTCACAGCAGAGATTATTCCACCTGTGCAATCAGTCACACTGGTGGTAGGGCTTTTGTTGCAAGAGGCCTGCTACTGTGACACCGCAGTCAAATATTATGCCGAAAATCAGTAGTGTCTTTGGCATTAATATGTTCCGGTTTGAAGGTCACTGTAGGCTATTGAAATTACTGAGCTAAAGAGATTTAAGAAGTAATATCTCGAAGTTGGCAATGAGTGACACCTAGAAGTTGTGTTGCATGCGCTCATAGGCTACAGCAAACGCTTACCATCAGGTGGGTCGTATGCTTGCTAGCCAACTTAGTAGCACAAAAAAGACGGCTTTAATACTATGTAGAATTCTGGTAAAAAATACTACTTTCATTTATGATTTTTATTTAGGTGCGAGTACATAGACTTCTCATGAGTAAGCTCGCTCCAACGTAGATCTCAACGTAGAGGTCAAGAGCTTACCCATTTATGAATTTAAAAAAAGATATGAAAATTATTGCATTTATTACATTTAATATAAATTTGAGTCGCCCTCTTGACTTATCAGTACTTCGGTAATTTTATCTTGTCACTCATATTTTGAATTTAAATAAAAGATTAATTTTACTTCTCGAAAACACAAAAACTAGGTATAGCAAAAATAATTATGTATCTCAAAATTCCTAACGAACGCTGGAACTAATACAAATCAAGCGAGGTAAAACAGTTTTAGCTTATTCCAGCAATTCGTTTATATTTTAAAATACATTGCAGGGGAAATGTTTTAGCTCAAACTTGTATGCTGCATAAGTTTAATCTTTATTTCAGCTCACATCATATAAAACTGTAGCATATAAAATAAGTCACTGTAGTTTACAATAAATCAATATGGACGTTTATGTGAAAAATGTATAATTTGGTTAAAGTTAGCTGTGTTTAGTCGCAATATTAAAAAGGCGTTGTAGAATTAAATTCAAGTCTGAGATTGCTATAAATCTATACTTGATCGCGTTTTTTATAAGAAGAAGTAAACGCGTTATAAAAGTTATATATTTTTACGTATTCCTCAACATCAACCCGAAATCCTTAAGTGAAATTATTTATTTAAAGAATATGAGGATGATAGAGTTTTAAGAAAAATAAAGGAAAAAGAGACGTTGCAAGTTTTAATCTCGAATGCTCAAACACCGCGTCCCGAACGGTTGTGTCGCATGGATCACTTCTGTACCGTTCTGATTATTAAAATGGACTTGATTGCGGCTTAGTGGCGCTAAATTTCTACTGGAACCTTTAGTCCTGGCCCTTCCTAGGACACTGGAGCTATTTTGGTTGATTTTTGCTAAAGCCTTCGGTTCCAAAGTGGCAACATTGTTAAAAAATCACACGGTCGGTTGAAGAGGAAAACAATCTAAAAAATTGTGCCGATGGTGGGGGCTTAGTTGCTACAGTTGCCACTGGGTGCAACACAGTTGATTGTGTCAGCGAACCACTATCTAGAAGCTAACGGCGAGTCCCTTACTACCACTATCGGAGATTACAGCAGTACTCCATTATTATCAAGCACATTCAATATAAACAAAGACCAATGATATAAGTTCTTCAAAACATTGAGTATTTTCATTTTTCGGTGTTAGTTAACCAATATTTAATTTAAATCAATCATATTCACTCACGCCAATTTGGGTTGTTATGCACGCGCGACCGATACTTTTTTATTTTGAAATATTTTGTTTCAATAAATCCTGTTAGTTTGACAATTCTATTTTGTATTTTATATTTTATTCTCTTTTTAAATATTTTTGGCTAAGCTTATGTACGGATTAAAACGAATATTATTTATTTAGAAATGAGTCACAAATAAATAAATAAACGTTGCACACTCAACGGTCCCCGTTGGGATTGTAATATCCTGTGTCGGAGGTCCGGGAACATTCACAATGACAAGGACAAATACACCCAGACCAGAAAATATGCTTGCGTGATCAATACAAACATATTATCTGAGCGGGAATCGAAGCCGTGACCTGTGGCGTTTAAGGCAGGTTCGCTACCGCTGCGCTACAACGTCGTCATGATATTTAATTTTTTATTAGATTTGCAAGAAAAATATATATAAATCTTAATAGATCAATAAGTCGATAAGCGACATGCTTTTTTGGCAACAGAACGTACATGTATAAACAAAAATGGTAACCATAAACTTGTTTCATTTTTTTTATGTCATGACGGTTGGCAAACAAGCATACAGTCAGTCTGATGGTAAGCAGTCAGCACAATTTATGAACGCTTGCGATACTTGAAGTATCACAAGCGCGTTGCAAACCCAAGGAACAGGAGGTATGGGATTAGATGGGAAAAAAAGGAAGGGAACAGAGGGGGTGGGAGATTGGGAATCCGGCGCTCCCACTCATCACACGAAACGCAACAGTACCTAATGATACTGTTACTTGACGCTGATTTTGTGTGAGAGGGTAGTACTTCCCCGGTCGAGCCGGGCTTTTGTGCTGAGCGAAGCATGGCTCGTATTAATGATTTATGTTAAATCAAAATCAAAATTATTTTTATTCAGGTAGACTTTTAAAAAGTACTTTTGAATAGTCAAACGCTACCGACGGTTCGGAAGGTTGATTCTATCGAGAAGAACCGACAAGAAACTCGACAGTTACTCTTTTCAAATATGTTTTTACAATTGTATTCTTTAGTATAAAATTTGGTTCTTGAATGAGATCCAGCAATATTATGTTATGTCATTGTTCAATTCATTTTTTAAGGATCAATTTTTACTGTAGAGAATGTTTTAACATTGTAAAATAATTTAAATGATTTAAAAAGACTCGTTTGTGCTACAATTAAGTTTTCTTCATAAAGTTAAGTTGTTCAAACAAAAACAATACCTGAATCTGCTATCGCCTTTCTTTCTATGTGTGAACACCGGTTGCTAAAGACCTTTCACCCTCACCGCCAATCAACTCCGGTAACATTGTATAGTGATGTAATCGTTGTTGCTAGTTCATAGAATTCTAGTTCTTAAATTCGCCAACCAAATTGTAATAATAAAGAGTAATGTATACCAGTGTTGTTAAGCCACCGTATTTAATCCAAACTTAAATAGCATGCTATTAAAGGTAACAACAATAACTCATTCATAATACCCTGATACTACACAACGCAAACGGTTAATAACATTATAATTAAACTATGTATAATTAAACACAAAATTCACTCGTTCATTTGTCTTCATTTAAAGCGCTGGAGATAAACTGTTGCAAGTGTAAATTAATTAGCAAAGTTTCTTGAAAGAGATGTATTGTTAGACTCCGTGAATGCAGTTCATATATTTTTATTTATTTTTGAAAACTTTTTATAAATGTTATTGTTTATTTGTCCACGTTACTAAGGCAAGCGAAAACAATCACCACAGTATATGAAAGCTTGCGATACTTGAAGTATCTCTATCTAAAAATACTTAGAACTTCTAGAGTCGCAATCAGAAAATTGAACAACTTATATAACATCGATCGATGTTAATTATAGATATATTGTAGAGGTATTCGTTACTTACTCCAAATTACATCTTTGTGCCCTTTGCAGTAAACACTTGGGCCTTGGAGCGTTAGTACTAAACAAATTGTAAGAGATATTACACCCCGACTCATTGCCTCCACAGATGGCAGGAGGGTTGGTTAATTTTCCCCCCAAAAAACTGACATTGGGATTCAACGGGAAATGCAACTAGCATTCAGGCCACTATTCCTCCTGGAAATGATTTGTACTGTTGTAATTATTTGTAAATATAGTTAGTATTGAATTGTAAATAATAAATAAAAAAATAATTTATTAATTAGTTTAATTTTAACTTTTATTAATTATTGCAATTTTAGTATTCTTTTTTTAATTATGACGACAAAGGTAAATTGTATATTTTGACATGATCTACTAGTAATGCCTACTATTTCACAAGAAGTTACAAAGAAACACAAATTTATCACAAAAATAAATGTGTCATTCCTTTATTTCGCCATTATGATTAATGGCGCGGTAGCTTCAATAGGGACATTCGTATATTTTTCCCTACTTTCGTTTCCTCTGACCCATGTCATGCACCTATTAGTCTAATTCTGAATAGGGTTTGAACTTTGTCTACCGGTTTCAACGAGCTACAACAAATTCTTCTCACGTAGGAAATGACATTTCACTATTTTAAAGAGATTTAGATTTATAATACTGTTACGGGCTGGGGTTCGGTGATTTGGAAACAAACACCTGACGGCTCTAAATAGACTTTATTGAGGTCTAGATTACACACAGAACTTCACTAATCACAGGTCCAAAACGCAGGTCAATCACAGCCAGAAAGAATAGCCGAGGTCACTAATTATCGCACTTGTTCACTGGTATGACTTGTAGTTTCTTCGCTTGTTGCTCAGAACTGAATCAATCAGTCGACGCGCCGGGCCGCTTATATAACGCGGAACACGGGTTCGAGAGAGTTCCGTCCTCGGAACGCTATTCTACATGTTTCGAGAACACAGCTTTCTAGACCCCGTGCGACGGTCGGAGAAATAAACAAGGAGAATAGCAAGCGATTTTGAACCTTACGCCCCTGTGATAAGGTTCTCCGTAACAATACCATTTATTTTGGTGATCTTACTGGTACGCTAGTGAAATTACTGGGCAGAAGAGATTTAAGAACCAATATCTCTCGTTGGCAACGCGTGAGTGGCACATACTTCTGGTGCTGCAAGTGCTCATAGGCTACGGCAACCACTTACCATCAGGTGGGCCGTATGCTTGTTTGCCAATTTATAATATTAAAAAAAACCATACAGGCATGTGTTCCGGTCTGGGTGTGTTGGTGCGAAGAGCGTTTCTTTATTTTGATTCCAAATTATTTACAAAATATTTTAATTTTAAACAATTCATTATTTTAATCTTGATTAGTACAACCGTATAAATCATTTTGCAGTACAAGTAAGGTACTGTTTAAGGTCTTTAAATAATGATAAAAATAACCGCCTTTTAGCTGTTAGGATCGTATCATACTGAAAGGTATGTAAAGGTTTTGTTTATGTCCTCTTTAAATTAACTTTAACGATAACATTTGATTAATGATTTACCTGTACGATAAAGTTATTAGAAAGGGCTGTGAAATAGCTGGATCTTTTAACGAATTTTTTTTACGGTAGTAGAGCCATGTTCGTTCGGCGTCAAGTAACAGTATCATTAGGTACTGTTGCGATGAGTGGGAGAGCCCAAGGCCCAATATCCCACCCCCACTGTCCCCTTCCTTTTTTCGCTTCTCATCCCGTCTCTCCTGTTCCTTGGAATCCTTGCAAGTATCGCAAGTACGTTGCCAACTGAACCAAAAAAAAACGAAATATTGTATACTAGCTGCGCTCACGGCTTCGCTCGCGTGTTGTACTGATTTTTCTTTATTGCACGCAATCCCAATTTTTTTTTGCAGGAATAAAAGTAGCATAAGTTACCCAGAACAAACAGACAGATATGTTTATTTATATATTTCGTAAATGTTATGCTCAATTTTGTTAAGTCACAGATATAGGGATCTATAATATTATATCCGTGAGGTAGGAAAAGAAAGAGAGATAGCAAAGGTTTAATTAAAGGATCTCATTAGCACGTACAATTTGGTAGAGAAATCGTAACAAAGAAACTCGGAAAATATTATATTATATTCATATTCTAAAATAGAATGAATTCAAAATAAAAGATATTATTTATTTAAAAAATGAGATTTTTCCCGGGTGTTATAAGTTTGATGTGTCTTTTGTAGCATCGTAGCTCCCGAACGGATAAACTGATTTTGAGTTTGTGTTTTTTTTTTGTTTGAAAGATGAATCAGACGAGAGTTTTCTTAGCTATGTTTGATGAATCGCTCACACCCAAAACGGTAGATTACATATTTTGTAACAACTCCCTCAATATGAGTATCAAATGAAAGGGTTGACAAGTAGAATACTATATACTATGATAAATTTCAAATCTAAGATGGCCCCCACAAAATGGCGTATTATATTTTTTGTTGGAGGGGACTTAAAATTTGTAATTTTATAATGAGCTTCTATACTATTAAATAGGAAATGAAATTTATTTAAGAAATAGGAATTCGTTTTAATTTATTACCAAAAATCATTTAAAACATCTTCTTAAAATTATTAATGTGTCAACCGGGCCAACTAGCATGAAAGCGATACAAAACAGAAATAATTCAACAGAAGACAGCATTGTACGTTAAGAGTTTCGTTCAATCATGCACACGGGGGCAGAATTTTGATGACGTGGTCGAAAAGCTTGCGTCTGAACACTCAGTATAAATCTGGGACGTCGTGTCCGGATTTTCCAAATCGCCTCTTTATTTATTACGACCCCTACTCCTAAAAGCAGGCACTTAACAAGACTTCGTGTATGACGTATGACGGCGGAACTTTTGTTGAAATCTGATTGTAATGACTGTGCCTTGCAATTATAACATTTTGACTTTCATTAATTTTTTAAAAGCAACACACTAAACAACCTTCATTAGGATAGTTATATGCTGTGTCGGGGGTCCGGCAACATACATAAAGACAAGGACAAACACACCCAGACCGGAACACATGCTTGCATGGTCAATACAAAGGCAGGTTCGCTACCGCTGGCTACAACGTCGTTGACCTTTCATTATTATTAAAATAAAGATTTGTAGTACACATAAATACAATTAATAAAAATACACTTAATTAGATTTATAACAAACTTCAACAGAATAACGTATTGGTCCAATCACTAATAAATTGTAGTTTGTTATTTTATACTACTTGTAGTATATAAGTGACTATTGCCTTTTTGAGGAATAAATGTCTATAAACATTACTTGTAAGTATCATGTTTTTCACACCACCGAGATATGATATGGTAAGCGGCCACCGTAGTCTATAAAGAAACAAACTAGTATGGAGATAACTTAAACTTGAGAGAAGGACATAGGGCACTTTTCTATGTTCACGCAGCACATCATAATAGCGCAAAATTGGACAAAGCGTATCAGTTTTAACCTTATATTATGTTCATAAAAAATATTCTTGTTAATATAAAAATATTTATTGATTGTTCTTGAAATGAAAAAAAAATTATAATTATTAATTTAGGAAAATATAAAAATATAAACAAATAAATGGGTTATCAAATCTTTAATAAGCTACGTAAGCTTATAAAAAGGGTAGACGAGGGTTACAAATGTTATATTATTTTGTCATAAAGGGTCATGGCAAAAATTTACTCTCTTACTGTCCAAATGACAAATTAAATACGGAACGTAAAGCGCGCGTGCGGGAAAAGTGTTCGTCATTCAGATAACACGCGCTAATTTTCTGTAGCTACCAACTGAAAAAGGGGTAGATTAAATTTATTACAATTTTCCGTGACCTAAAATGTGGGAAATGTAAGTCTAAGATGATTATATAACGTATATAAATTTTTAATTAATAAATAATCGCTACGCACTCAACGGCCCTCATTAGTTTATACATTAACATACACATTGACAAGGACAAACGCACCCAGATCGGAAAATATGCCTGTATGGTCAATACAAAAATCTACTCCGAGCGGCAATCGAACCTCTGTGGCACTTAAGGCAGGTTCGATGCCGCTGCGCCACAACGTCGTCAAATCAAAATAAACAGAGTTTTTGCATTAATTCCTATCTCATTTTCCAAAGAATTGATTTATTGATTAATTATTGATGAAGTCGGTAGAAGTCGCTAGATTTTGTCAGTAAAATGACTCTCATAGCACTCATATAACGCCGATAGACTAACTAGGTTACTCACGTCACAAGTTAAGCGAATTCGCTGAAAGCTTATACTGTCACGTTTAACAAAGTCCCTTAAATTTTGTTCACCTCTCGCAGGCAAGTGGCAACTTTATAACTCTGTTAGTTATATTATCAACATCAGAAGCATGTAGGTCGTAAATATTACATATATATTAAGATAAAGATTTCACCTTAATTAATACTCAGAATAAGTTCTTTTTCACACGTGCCGGTTGCTGGGTATCCGGCGCCGACTGTCCGGCAATTCATTTCGCTTTAACACGACCCAATTTTGAATGTAGTAGCTCGTACACACAATGGTAAATTCGGCGCCGGCTACCCGGTAACCGGCACGTGTGAAAAAGAACTTATTCTGAGTATTAAAGTAATAAATAGAAATAAGAAATAAAATATATAAAATCGAGTTAATGTTCCATTAATTAGTTTATTTTTAATAGCAAGAGGCTGTAGTGTCTTTTTAATAACAAGAGGTTGGGTGAGTAGATGCCACCGCAGTTTCAGATTGTACCGCAAATAAGTAATGTATTTTGCATAACTCTGTTTGTAATAATAATAGTGCCACTATTGTTAGTAAAATTACGGGACAGAGGAGATTTAAGACCTAACATCTCAAGGCTGGCAAGGCGTGAGTGACACCTACAAATGAATGGTGATGCAAGCGCTCATACTCCACGACAACCGCTAACCCTTTGCTGGGCCATATGCTTGCTTGCCAAATTAGTCGCATAAAAAATATTTTAAGCTCCTTACGTGATTGACTATCTATTTATTTTTGAAATATCTAATCCACTTTATTTTTTCTGTATACTATGCATTATAGTGTATATGCACCCACAATATTCTGCTGCAAATTGCTTAATGCATGTTTTAAACTACAGCGTGGAAGAAACTGCTTTCTCACTGAAAATCGGCACAAAGTAACAGTATCAGTAGGCACTGTTGCGTTTCGTGCGATGAGTGAAAGTGTCGGAGACCCAATTTCCCTCTGTTTCGTTCCTTTTTCCCTTCTCATTCCTCCCTTCCAGTTCATAGGGTTGGCATGTGATACTTCAGGTATCGCGTGTTCATGGGTTGCGGTGACTGCTTACCACCAGGCGGACCGTATGCTTGTTTGCCAACCGTCATGATATAACATAACTGGGTCTGAAAACGGCCTATTTTAGGAGACAGCGGTAACGAACTAGCCTTAAGTGCTAAAGGTCGGGTTCGTTTCCCGCTCGGAGCAGATGTTTGTATTGACCATGCAGGTACATGTTCTGGTCTGGGTATACTTGTCCTTATTCCTGTATGTGTATTCGGTTCCCCGACACAGATAATCACTATGCCTTTTTTGCGGTATACAAACAATTTCATTTTTTCATATTTACTATAAATGTCATAGCCGAGACAGAGAGAGAATACTCAATAGACAGGTTTTTCGTACAAACTTGTCGTACCATCCTTTCGCCATTGTGATTAATGACGCGTTATTTTTCATTGAAACAGCTGCCGCGTATTTTTTCCACTTCTGAATCTTCTGTCCCATGACGTGCACCTATTAGTCAGGCTCTGAATAGATTTTGATGCGGAATCTGTTCTTGTTCTACCGTTTCATGGAATTATTTTCATAATATTTTTTATAGCTTTCAAACCCATTTCTTTTTCGAGTGCTTTTTGTACGTATATATTTTGATAAACCTATGGATTTCCGTCTGACACTCGCATATAAACCATTCTTTAGAAATGAAGAATATTATTATAAGATCAACGTAAGGAATTATTTACCATTATAGTTCATGAGACACTGTTAAAAACTGCAACACTCCGGCCGAAACCCTAATTTATTTTCTAAAATAAAAAAGTAAAGCCTAAGTTACTCCTTATAACATCAGCCAGTGAAAGTCTCGTTAAAACCGATCCCGCTGTTTCAGAGATTAGCCGGAACAAACAGAAAGACAAAAATTCTTAAAATGGATTTTTTATGTATTGTATAGACTTTCATATGCATTTCAATTTTATTTTTTTTAGTAGTTAGCGTTTTTGTAGCGGCAACACGCACGCACATTTTGTTTAAATTTCAATTCTCTACCTATTACGTTTTTGACGACATTGCTTTGTACAATATTTGACACGGCGGTGGTACCTACCTAGCTGGCCTCTTGTAACAAAAGTCCTAGCGGTGTGAGTGATTGCACTGGTGAAATAATCTTTGCTGTGACTATCTCAACAGTCGTCACGTCCCGACGCCTAAATTTAATATTAATAGAATAATTAAAAAATGCAACTTGTATTCCTTGGTTTGACGGAATTTTGATCGATAGGTTCGAATGCAGCTCGCGTAGCACCAGTACTTTTAATTTCCGCTTTCGTCGGGAGCTCTCCACTCTTCCTGGTTGTAATGAAAATTTTAGAAATCAAAATGTTTATTCATTTTGTAATAAAAATACAAAATGTTTTCTCTATAAATTATAAATTCCGTTACTCTCCGATCTCCGAACTCATGTCTGGTTAAAAATTTATATATATTCTCTTATTGTTAAAGTATGAATAAACATAAAACTGTATTTTATTATTTGTATCTAAATAGTTTTTGAAAGCTATATAGCTTTTTTGTCTAGAAAAACAAAAATCGAGTATATTCGTTATTATTTAAAGTCAATAAAAATGCTACTTTATAATCCACCATGCACGAAGACTGATACAAGCTTCCTGACGGTAGGGAGTGGCAGCCACTCTTTTGCAATATTAACAATTACCGATTTTTTTATTTAATCGGTTCTTCCACTGAATAGCATTATCTCCGGTATTTTCCCAGGGTCTGCTTATATTCTTTACCTGTATCGGCAGGTTACTAGTTTTTACACAGAACAATTGACATCTGAGCTTGGCAACCCGAAGGGCGAATCTTTAACTTGTTGGATCTATTATTCAATATACCTATCAAGAAAGAATTAACGATTATTATGATAATAACTGAGACCGAGTCCGTTTTTTTTTTACTAAGAAAATTTATAATATCCTATAACTTTCCTCTAATCAGATTTTCAAGTATACCTTTTTATTAATAAATCTAGTTTTTTATGTAACTAAGTTGGCAAGCAAGCATATGACCCACCTGATGGTAAGCGGTTTTCGTAGCCTTTGAGCGATTTATTGCTAACCTCGAGACATTAGTTTTGAAATCTCTTTTGCCCATTAATTTCTCTAGCTACAAAGTTCTTAAAATCAAAATACAGTATACTGCTTTATGGTAGAATAACTGATACAGCGGTAGTCCAATAAAAGTCCTACCACCAGTAAATATTGCGCAATCAAGAAATTATAAAATACACCCTTAAATCTTGGTTGTTATTTACATAAAACCGAGCTGTAATTGTGAAGAATAGAACCACCACCGATCGCGATACCAATGGAACAATAAGCGTTCAGATTTACAACGTAATAAAGGCGTTGATTGTTTTCTCATTTTATTACTCGTACCTAAACAATACATCGCACATTTAGAACGAAAACGGCACGGTTAAAAAAACGAAAATTTAGTTATCAACGTAAAATGACTTAAAACGAAATTCTCAATGTAACAATAGTCCAAACATGGCCGTATTCGAGCGTAAATAACTGACGTAAATAACCAAGAAAATAATTATAATATAGGAAAGATTGTACACATATCAATATTTGAAAAGTTATTATGTTGATTCCCAAAAAATTGCTTTTTAGTTACGTCGTTTACATCCTGAAGGTGCTACATATTTTCCACAGTATCCATTGACTATAAACTAAAGGCCGGCCATTCCATACTGCATTATTAATATTCAAAGAAACTAAGTTAGTCACGAGCTAAATTAATTTGATTATGTTGCAATTGCAAGCGTCTGACTAACATCATTTCGTTACGTTGTGCGAACTTAAAAAAGACCTGAAGCAAATCTTTGGACATTTTGTTTGTACGGAAGGACATTTCTATATATAATAAGTCTATGACATTATTGTAGTATTTTGGAGATTGTTTTTCTGATTACCTAAAGAGGATAAAGCCCTAGTAAGGCTGTATAATTAAGCCGGCTAAGCCAGCTAAAAAGTTAGCTACATTAACTAATTAGCTAGCTTAGCTAATTTATCCGGTTAGCTATATTAGCTTGGCTATTTAGCTCAGCTAATAAGCTAAGTATTATTTTTAAATTTTTGAAGTGACACTTATTTTGAAACGGCGTTTTTTTTTCACTACAACGTTAGCTAAGTGTTATAAACTACACTTTTTTTTTTCGGACTGTGTATTGCTGTTGGCCCTACTGGCCTTGACAGCGTCACCGGGCAGGGGGCCGAGTACAGAGACTCATTTAGAGACAAATTTGATTCCGTCCTTAGGATGCCTCCTGCGAAGCCGGGTTATAAACTACTCGGTCGCACATCTATCTACTGACCACACCAAAGGCTACTTGACTGGTAACTCATCTTTTAATATATATATTTAATACAATATTATTGTTTGAGCCTGAGTTTCAATAGGTCAACGGTAGAAGGGCCGTCTCCGCTCCGGTAACGCGAGAGTCGCGGGTTCGATTTGACCCCCTTGAGCTATTTTCGTACCCACTCCTAGCGCAAGATTCGATCTTATTTGGAGGGGCGATAGGAATATTAGTAAATAAAAATATATGCTGAAGCCTTGATCATAAAAATATATGCTGATGTGTATTTCCTTAATTACTTAACATGTACATGTATTTAATTAATTATAGAGCTTAAATTAATAATTAGATTGGATAATGACTTCTACTATAATCACATACGCGTATTATGCAGATCGAACTAATCTCTGATACAAACATATACATAATATAATTATAATGCTATCATATAATTTTATTACGATTTTCACATATTGTAAATAATAGTAATGTGAGTTATTGACAACGGTGGTGGTGTTCTGTTTTTCTGTTTCGATCTGGGCGTTTGTCCTTGTTGGTCTCCCCTCTGTGCCTCGGAGAGCACATCAAACTGTCAGCCCTGGCTGCTATCATAACATCTCATAATAATCGTTAAACACTTTCTAAGGAATTTGCTATCCAATGAGTTACTGGTTCTCCCTTAGGTTTGTAGAAGTAAGATGGCAATCGCTCTGTGTAAAAATTAGTCACTTGTCAAATATGAATAAGAGTAATAAGCCGACCCAGGGGAAAATACCGTGATAGTACTTAGAAGAAGAAGAATGTTAATATAAGTTTTTCGTTACTAATATTTTGTATATTTATAAAGAAAAATATTACAAGTTTAGCGTGACATTAAATGAGTTATTTCTTTCGTTTTTAGACAAAAAATTTCCTTAAGGTGAAAGCTATTAAGTGGATATTGAATTACAAGATGTCAAATATCACTTCACCTTGAATTAAAACTTAAAAGTCAAATGTCGTTTTAACTAAATTCTAAACGGAGGTTTTAAGGGCAGCTTCAGACCAGCGTTTCATAAGAGCATATAAGCTTGTTCTTTGAAGATTTTACTTATAGACGCGCCTTTTGCCACAAGCGGGTCAACGCGCATACTTCTTCTTGATACGCGCAATGAAAACAACAACAAAGCGTATGAAGGTGCAAGGTTGCCAACCTTTAAGATGCAACTGGTTACACGTTGGTGGACCTCTGAAAATCCGGCTGCCAAGCTGTCACTTCATGAGTTTTTCACTGACGCTTTTTGTCATTTAAACCTTATCACCAGCATCCTTTACTTTCTTTTACGATAAGAAAGTTTCCTCGGGACGTTTTCATTCATCGTTAAACATGAGACGAATTTTAAACACATATTCAACACTTCCAAAATCAGAGGTTTGTCCGGATATGAATCCGGGATCTTCCTTTAAAGTCTACGTTTTCTATCCATCGTATATAAAAATCAGCAGAAGTTGATCATCGACTTTTTTATATATAAATATCTTACTTCAATATTACAAAGCGTAAGTCATTCAGACTGTAATAAAGTAGAAAATATGTACCAGTCCATACTTCGTTTTAAACGTATATAAAGCAGAGCCTTTATTGCTCAATAACAAAGACCGTAAAGCCGCACGGACCCTCTTTGGAACTTACTTTCCACAATTGAGTCTTAGTGATTGAGACACTCTGACTTTTGAATAATTGTATTCTTTTGGTTAGAATGAATCTATATCTACATTTACAAATATATCTATTCTACATCGAAATTATTGGCTGTTGGCCTATGTGCTGGGAACAGCATGGCTCTACTACCGTATAAAGCTATTAAACTAACATACCTGTAATACTAATAAAATGGATGTAAGCCCGAAAGTACTTATAACATAAATATTGTTAGAGTTATCATAATTACTACCATTATTTCAGAGAACCCTACATAATCTAAAATCAACATAACCATAACAAACATATTGTATGAATTTGACCTCAATTTAAGCATGGATAACATTTGTTTAAGAATTTTCTTTCTACCATTAATGCTGTTATTTTTGCACTGCTTATTACTCTTATCCGTTACTAGTTTTTACTCAGAGCGATTGCCATCTGACCTCTGCAATCCTAAGGGCGAACCAGTAACTTATTGTATAGGACCAAATTACCTACCAGGTTTTACGATTATTATCAGCTGTTATGATAACAACCGGGACAGAGATCTTAACCTGGTTTCTGAGGCACGGATAACCTACAAGGATAACGCCCAGACGAGACTGATATTTTTAAGGTCAATACAAATATCCGCCCGAGTGGGAATCGAACGCGCAACCGTCGAGACTAAAGGCAGGCTCACTACCAACACGTCAAAACGGTCGACGAATTTTATTTGAGAATGTATAGTTAGTAACTGAGCGATCTCCTAGTTATGTAAATTCACTGACCCGGATGAGAAACCATTAACTACCGATCGTAGCCTTTTGAATACTTAATAAGCTGTAAATACCTGTTAGGATAATGTTCAACGTGTTATGTGTATTAAGTACTCAACAGAAGTGCTCTTGTTTATACAAGTTTATCTAGTTTATGACTTAATTTGGTAATTAAATAGAACTGAGTCAAATACTTTCTCCATTGTGCATAATAATATTACTATAATATAATTACTATAATAATAAATAAACAATAAACGCTACAAACTCACCGGCCCCCATTATGATAGTTACATCATGTGATCCGGAACCCCGAAACAGGATATAACTATCCTAATGGGGGCTTAGGAGGGTTGAGTATGTAGCGTTTATTCATTTATCTTATTTGTTATTCTTGAATGCCCCTCTACACTGGTAAAAGCTTTTGTTATATAAAAAAGCTTTGGAAGTTTAATTATTTCGAGGCATTATTAAATTATATTATTAATTTTGATAATATGCTAAGGTTCATTTGTTTAACGCCACAGGTCACGGGTTCGATTCCCGCTCGGAGCAGATTTTTGTATTGACCATAAAGGCATGTTTTCCGGTCTGGGTGTGTTTGTCCTTATCATTGTGTATGTTTCCAGACCCCCGACACAGGATATATCTATCCTAATGGGGACCGTTGAGTGCCGTTTATTTATTTGAGTGTGTAGCGTTTAACATTTTAGAATATTTTACAATAATTGATAAAGATAACTTAATTATTGACGAGTTATGTACTTATTAGTGACATTATGAACGCCCGTAACAGATCGACCTAATGAGAAAAATTGGACGTGCTTCATGAAAGTGAGAAACAAGGCCAATGCTCAGCGACTGCTGGCGAACAATCAATTCAAAAGCTTTTTGCATCTCTTAGCTTTTTTTTTTTTTTTATGTTAGAAGTTGGCAAACAAGCATACGGCCCACCTGATGGTTAGTGGCTGCCGCAGCCTATGAGCGCTTGCAGCACCATTAGTAGGTGCCACTCACGCGTTGCCAACCTCGAGATATTAGTTCTTTAATCTCGTTCGCCCAGTAATTTCACTAGCGTACAATGCCCTTCAAACCGGAACACAGTAGTGCCTAAACACTACTATTTGGCGGCACAATATTGGACACTGCGGTGGTACCTACCTAGCCGGCCTCTTGCAACAAAAGACCTACCACCAGTGTGACTGATTGCATTGGTGGAATAATCTCTGTTGTGACGGAGGTTATCCCAACAGCGGGCGATGGGGTCGTCACGTCCCGACGCCTAAAATTTCAATGTTTTACTTTTTCATAATTAATTATGCACTTCAATATACTACCATTCTTCTTCCTAGCATAACAACCAGGAACGACAACTTAACATGCCCTCCGAGGCATGGTGAGAAGACCCACAAGAACAAACGCCCAGACAGAAACAGATATTTATAGCAAACTTCTGCTCTGGAAATCGAACCCGTGACGGTCGCGGCTCAAAGCAGGCTCACTACCAGAACGCCACAACGGTCGTCATAATATAAAATGCGCTAATAATGCTATAATTTTTTTCAACTTTGTACATAAAGTGAGTATTAGCTGCTTGAATGACCGCCTGGTTAGCTGGTGAAAAACTTCTGAAGTGACTGCTCTTCAGCCATGTTCCGAAGTCATCTCTGGTATTGTTGATATTCACGAGTGTTAGAAGGGAAAACTTGTAGCAGGCTCAGAAGTTGGTAATCGCTTAACATGAGCCTGTTGCCAGTTTAAACTTCTAACGTGGGAAGCACTGGGTGGTTTAACCATCTCACTCGTAAGATTTTCTTACTTTTATTCAACACTGGTTTTCACAAATTTGGTTTCTCATTTATATAAATGAGAGTTCACCGTAATCGAATCTACTTGACTGGATCACTTTAGAATGTGCCGAGGTGTACGTATCAAGACGAAGACGAATTTGAATTTTATTTCAGGAAGAAAATACAATTTCCTTAGAAACACTCGGTAGATGTAAACGCATACAATTGTATAAGATAGCGCAATTTGTAAGGTTGATTATTTCTTTATATTTCAGAATGATGATGTAATTTCTTTTTACGTGTTTTTTTTTTCATATCATGACGGTTGGCCAACAAGCATTAGGTCCGCCTAAAGCAATCACCGCAACCTGTGAACGCGCGTGATACTTGAAGTATCACATACGTATTGCCAGCCCAACGGATAGTAGGGAAGGAATCAGAAGGGAAATAAAATAAATTATTAAATGAAACAAAAACCCAACTGCATTAATAATAATTCCTAAAAAGCTAAAAACAAGCTCTATAATGACTACTATAGTATAAATATTTGTTTAATGTTAGTAAAGGTACTGCAGACGGGGACAAGCATTGAAATAAAACATAATTATTATATTTTTCCGTATTTAAGCACTTCCTTTTAAACTCCATCATCAATTTACAAATTGATTGATCAGCTTGTCCCCGCTTTTTAGGAATTATTATTAATGCAGTTGAGTTTTTTGTTTCATTTAATAATTTATTTTATTTCAAACTTTTTAGTTATATAATTAATAATTGATTAGGTATATATATATATATATATACAAGGAGAAGACCTGAATTATTTATAAACGCGAAGCCTAAGCCCTTCATCCTAAAAAGCTATTTTTTTGGTGTTGTTTTTAAAACGTAAGCGGGCACTAAGAAAGTATTTTTTTGAAATTCAACCCTCAAGGGGCTAAAAAGGAGTTAAAAGTTTTGTTGGAAGTTCATAATTTTTGAAATGAAAATCATGTAACATTGTTTTTTGGGCAACTATTAACACATTTCCTTCAATGCCGCCCCTGAAGGTGTAAAGCTTTATATGAAAAAGAAAGGATTTGTTCCTCCAAATTTAACGCAGCGAAGCCGTGGGCAGAAGCTAGTTATAAGTAATATAACTTAGCTCTCTGCATTATGCGGGTCTAACTAGAATGTCGATTATATTTTTGGCAAGTTCTATCCCACAAGCTTGTAACTTATTTCGAGTTGGCATCTGTCCGCGACTTCGTCCGCGGTGACTTTAGAATTGGCTCTAGAGACAAATGAACCATTTGTAAGTAAATAATCTAAAACTACATAGTATAAAACAAAGTCGCTCTCTCTGTCCTTATGTATGCTTAAATCTTTAAAACTACCCAACGGATTTTGTTGCGTTTTTTTAATAGATAGAGTGATTGAAGAGGAAGGTTTATATGTATTATAACATCCATTAAATAGTGGAGAAAAAACTGTTATTTTTGAGGTTTCTAATGTGATGTCGTAAATAATTACATTTAACGCGTGCGAGCCACGGACAGTCATGAATAAATCAAAAATACTGGATCGATTTTAATCATTTTTTTAGTGAATGACATAGGCTATATATTTTATACCCATGCGAAACCGGAGCGGGCCGCTAATATTTCATAAGACAAAGATAAAAAAGTTCTGTAGAGTGTTTTTTGATAATCCCATGAGAACCTAACATTTTTAGGAATAAAATGTATATTACGTCTTAATCCAGGTAACAATCTTTGTATGTGCTTAGTTACATTCCAATCCGTTAAATCGTTAATGCGATGTGTGATTGAGTAACAAGCATCT
Source organism: Hestina assimilis (assembly GCA_023373885.1). Taxonomy (NCBI): domain Eukaryota; kingdom Metazoa; phylum Arthropoda; class Insecta; order Lepidoptera; family Nymphalidae; genus Hestina; species Hestina assimilis. Next base: position 13,683,141 of record CM041747.1, on the reverse strand, counting down.
GAACATTTTTGCAGTACGTTTTTTGATAATGCCGAGGGAATATAACATTTTTTCTGGTATTAAATGTGTTAATTCAGGGTGTGTTAATTCAATATAAGCTGTCTGTGTGCTAAAATTCATCCAAATTCGATCAGCAGCTTTTGCGTGAAAAGGCTAAACTACTTTCTTACTATTCTCTCCTCATACTTGGCTCACGTTGTCATCAAGATTGCAATAACTATTGATGAACGCATTTTTACGAAACAAAACTGAATGTTACTCGAAAATACGCTTTATCATTTCTTTGCTGACTTTGAAGTTGAAAATTGCAGTTTTGCAGTTTTGCGTCAGAGGATAAGGAGTGCGGAGAGCCGACAAACAGGCAGACATTTGCAAAAAATATAAATATATGAAATTTCATCATTTAGTTTTTAGTTCCGAGTAACATTTTTTATAAGAATCTGAGATGTAGGTACAGACACTTAAAATTTATATTTTTCTTACATTAAACAAATTACATGACTAGGAATCGAAAAATACTTTTATTATAATATATTATGCTTATTCCTATATTTTATTACTTAATTATTTATTAATTGTACAATACATTGAATAACATCATATATTATAATAGTTTTCGTTTTAAAAGTTTAATTATTTTATTAATCTACCTATTTATATAACTATGCCGTATTTTTTATTTAATGAAAACGCTTTAATTAATTATTATAGACATTGGGAGTGGAATTGGTATACACTGGCCAAAAAAAAAAAAATCAAACTTCAATCATCGATATCTCGAAAACTAAGCAATATATCGAAAAATTTTAAATTTACTTTTCGTCTTATTTTATCGAGTTCTACAAGAAAACATCATCAGATTTTAGCTCTGAGCAAACTGTGATATTCCGCTTTGAATATCTTTGCTTCTGCGGAACCCATGTTAAAATAATGTAGCCTATGTCACTCTCACAACTGAGACGAATCTAATGATACTCTATAAGTCGATGTACGTCCAAGGGTTTAGCCTGTAGAGCGTCACAAAGAAATAGACATACATACATACATACATACATACGCTCGAAAAACATTACCCTCCGGCAGTCGGGTAAAAAGGGGAAACTGAGACCAGGACCAGGGGACCCAAGGGAGAGGGAGATTGGGTCTCCGGCGTGCTTACTCATTGCAAGAAACAGAACAGTACCTATCGTTACTGTTACTTTACGCCAATTTTCGTAGAGAGAAAAGACAAATCAGATCACCACGCAAGCGGAGCTCCGGGCGCAGCTAGTCTTGTAAAAGATTTCCTATTTATTTAACTGATTAAGTCTACAAAAGATACAAAGTTTATGATTTGCGATTAGTTCAACTCAGTAACAATATATCTCGTGTTTACCCAAACACTGTTCCTAATACTGATGTATCGTACGTGGTGAACGTATTAATGCTAATAGTGTAGTTTATTTAATATTCGATTGGGGACTTCTATTTATTATCTCGTTTTCTAATCAAGGAAGGTAACACAAACATAATTGTAGCCACTTTATACAGAAATAATGGAACCTACTTTCCTTTGCGCTTATCAACAAATAGGGTATTTAGTTACTCAAATTTAATTGTAACTAAAGATTTGCTTTCTTTAATTACTCAAATAGACGACGGGTTTAGTGAAGTGATTACGAAAGGCCTTCGATGCCTATAAATTTGAGTAAATTTTCGAAGTAAATTATTTTTCACATGTCTTTCGTTCTACATAATTTGGGTTTAAGAGAATATTTTCAATATGTGTGCGACTTCACTCGCGTGGTCTTCATAGTTCTTCTTAAGTTAAATAAACAAAAAAAACAAATGTTATGCTTTATTATTGTGTGGTTGTTACACCAACTCATCGTATCGCATCGCCTGCCTGCACTTTCTTATTGGTCGTCTTCTACCGCATTGTTATGTAATATATAATATACAGCTTATGGCCTTTCTGATGATGTGGACTATCAAATGCAAATTTATCAAATCCTAGCAGTAGTTGCGAAGATTGAGATTGGCGCGTTTAACCAAACAAACAATCTCTTCAGCTTTATAGTATTGGTATAGATTATTGAAATAATGTGTAACACACGCAACGCGACGTAACGCGATAAAAATACAAGATTTTCACATCTCGCATCAAGCTAGAGCAACACCTTCATGGCATACTACGGAACGATGTTGACGACCTATGATCATCACGATCCTAAATCGCGCTATCAGAGTTTTCTACGCTTCTACACTATAAATACAACTTCCCAACGTAAGTTGTTGGGTTTCGGCCCGATCGGCAATATCACCGACCTGTTCGGAGTATCCACCTATCGGGTTGGAGGGACGTTACATACCATCTTTCCTCCACAAATGATACAAATGCTTATAACAGTAAAAAATACAGTTTCAAACAAGAAAACACCACGTCAAGAGTATAAATAAATCTTAAAATATAAAGAATAGTTCAAAGCGTAGAATTCATGATGTTTCTTGCCATCTTTGACTTTTAAAATATTTTCTCCATAATACATTTTCAGAGTTATCTTGTTATAAGATGCTCATTTTTCACGCAAAACTCCAACATAAATTTCACAAAACCTTGACGAAAATGTATACATTCGAACCACAAATGCGTAGGGAAACGCTAAGATTATACGCCTGATTAAATATTTTCGCTCCAATGCAAATAAAGCCTTTTGGGTGAATTCTCTTTCGAATATTTCGAACCGACAATTATTTAGGTGTACACAATATATGTATAGATGTGTGTGTAATCTTATATATTTTCTTGGGATATATTTTTTTTATTTGTAAAGTAGGGCAAATGACTTTTCAGTGCAAATGCGTAGGCGGCTAATACAGTTGCGGAAGGCAACCGCGTTAGCCACCCGCAAGATGCCTCTTCACGCCTCGTTGCGCTTTGTGCGATGTGTGAGAGCGCTAGAGGCCCAATCTCCCACCCCTTCTGTTCCTTTTCTTTTTTCTTTTCTCATCCCTTCCCTTGGGTTGGCAACGCCCCTGTGTTACTTCAAGTATCGTCCGCGTTCATAGGTGGTCGGAATGCGTATGTGGGTGAGCCGTAAGCTTGTTTGCCAACCGTCATGGAAAAAATAAGAAATAAAACTAATATTTTTACTGATAAATTATTACTGAAAGAAAAAATTTAACACTTAAATAGTTTAGATGAAACACTATATTTTAGTCAATCTTTGCAAATATAATTTTTGATTATTTGTAAACATCACTATATCAAAAATCGTGAAAATTAAATAATAATAAATAAATAAATAAACGCTACACACTCAACGGCCCCCATTAGGATAATTATATCCTGTGTCGGGGGTCCGGAAACATTCACAATGACAAGGACAAACACAACCAGACCTGAAAACATGCCTGTACGATTAATACAAACATCTGCTCCGAGCGGGAATCGAACCCCAACCGTCGAGGCTTAAGGCAGACTCGCTACCCACAACGCCACAACGGTGTCGAAAATTTCTTGTAGTCTATTTTTTCTTGTAGTCGGCAATATAATGTACTTTAAATACATCAAAAGCAATTATAGAACATTTAATTTTCCATTTTCCCGTTACCACTCGTAGCTTTCGAAAGTCAGCGCTATATTTGATTTGAAAGCGTTTAATTTAATTTTTCATTTCGACTGAAGGAAAATTCGTTTATGGCCTTGATATTTTATGCTCAAGTTATTTAAAATCAGTAGACCTTTTTATGACTTACTATTTAAAGTAAAAAATACTCTCTCATTTATACATAATGATTTACATCTAAGTACTTGCTTGTTATGTGAATAAGGTGTACAAGCAAGCATACATTTGTAGGTAGGTCAATCACGCGTTGGCAACCTAATAGATATTGGTTCTTAAATCTCCTTTGCCCAGTTACTTCACTAGCTACATTATCCTTCAAATCGAAACATAGTCTACTGCTTTACAAAATAATACTAATTAATAATCAAAATCAAAATTATTTTTATTCAAGTAGACTTCTAAAAAGTACTTTTGATCTTATCATCATTGATTTGAATTTCGGAAAGCTGTTTCTACAGACTTTATTCTTTTCAAAAATAAACTAGTTTATAATTATATTATAAATATTACAATATTTGAATATTGATTGAAATTCAGCATTTTAGGAGCCCAAAACAAAATTTAATAAGTCTTCTTCTTCTTATCGATTGGTTAGTGGTCAACCTAGTGTCAGAGTTGTTCAGGTCGCCCGTAGGCCTCTGACTTGACTTGTCGACTGTTGTCTAATTGTTAACAGCCGGGACCGACTTTTACGTGCCCTCCGAAGCACGGAGACGCTCGGTTGAAATACCACTATGCGATCACCCATCTAGTGACTGACCGCGCCTAAAGTTGCTTAACCTACCGATCGTTTACCGATCAGCGGGTGCACTCGGCTATGAGCGTCTCATTTAATAAGTGATTTAATAAAAGTAATATTAATTGTTTGTTGCTGTGGATCTATCACGAACTTTTTTAGTGATTTTATCACTATCACTCAGTGATTATATCCACGTTAAATGTAATGCAGGATATTTTAAAATAATCGCATGACACTCATCAGACTCAATATAGTTGTATCCTATGCCGAGAGTCTAGAAACAAACACCTATAGCTCAAATACCGATTACTAATATATCCCAAAAATCAATGCTACTAAAACATCTTCTTCTTCCGAGAATTTTTTGCCCAGGGTCTGCTTATTACTAGTGCCTGAATTTGAAAGGTTACTAGTTTTTACACAGAGCGATTGCTATCTGACCTCCGCAACCCTAAGGGCAAACTACTAACACCTTGGATAAGAGTAAATTACCTGTTATCCGCCTCGAGCGGGAATCGAACACGCGACCGTAGAGACTAAAGACAGGCTCGCTACCAAGACGCCATTACGGTCGCCAACGCTACTAACGCTCTAAAATATGATATTCCAAATTGAAGCTCACCTACTCACCAAATTGTTGACGGAATCGGAAATTTAAGCAAAGTTAGTTTAGTGCGGGCTTCAGACAAGACTAGCCACTCAATCGGCAAACTGCTGCAAGCAAGTAATATTATTTTGGTACCTATGACATAGCTATACTTAGGAGTTTTGTTTATTTTTTCGATAAATTCACACTCTCTGCAAACGTTGATTTGTTATAGTTAATTTTAAATCTATAGTGGAGGAACGCGATATTTCTCCAACACAAAAGGAAGGATATTTAGAGCAGATATTTTGTTATTTCCTGGGAGATATTGGGAAGTTGTATAAATGCTTATCTACTCAGAAATCTTCGATAGCACGATGCAGTGTCATGTACGTCTTATCTGTGATCGCGTGGGGTTAGGTAGTGTGTACTCTGTATCGCCTATAGCTGTATTTCATAATATTTACCTTTGTTTATTTACTGAACATATCTATAACTCAATGGAAGCATCATTAACTCAGCGGTGGAAGACTCCACTCCGTTCACGCGAGAGTCGCGGTTTCCATCCTGACTCCTTTGGATAATTGCCGTACTCACTCCTAGCGCAAGCTTCGAGATTATTTGGACGGGGAATAGGAATATTAGTAATGCCTTTACTAATATTCTTTGCAAAAAAAAAACAACAAAAATCTGTATTAAATACTACCTTAAATAATCGATATATCGTACAGTATCCATAACTATTTTTAATATCAGTGTATGTAGTATCAGGTTTTATCAATCGGCAATTTTCGATTCAGCCTAATGGATACACACTCAATAAGGTTTTATGGCCACGGCGTCGTTCAATTTAACGCTCAACTGGTACCGCAGTCGGCCACTTATAATGATTGTATACGCTATTTTTGCCTTCCTTCCTTTGATGATATATGTATAGTTTATGAGTCGTAGGACCCACCCTCTCTTGATAGCAATATACTTGTGATTATTATTATTGGTCTTGCAAGCTATACTATCAAAAACTCAATATACTTTCTTGACAACTGTTTTTTTTTTTTTTTTTCCGTGGAAATCCATCATGGATACCTCGATAGGTTATGCCAGACTCCTACCGGCTAAAACCCCACGGTTTCCTTCTCGGCACCTTTAGCCGCCGGGTGCGGGAACACTTTCGTAATCTTCCGCAGTACCGGCGATGCTATCTTTCCTCAGGAGGCCTCAAACCAAGAGATAATGGTCTTCACGGACGGTAATGTCGGCTTTTACGCCGTATGGTATAGCCATAGATGATCACCCGGGGCTTATTCTTTCAGATGACAGATTCCCCGGATCCGTCATCTAAGCCCCTGTCAAGGAGGATGTAGGAGAAAATATCTCCTTCGACGCCCTGTTCTCCTCCTGCGGATCGGAAGATCACTTGTGATTTCCCTCTGCCTCTCAGCAGTTTCCTTTTGGGTTATGACAGCTTCGCAAAAGGTCAACATTTCTCCCCACGATCTTTCACTTTCGAGCATTGCAGCTATCAGTGTAGGAAGGGAGAGATCGTGCCCCACCACAGAAATAAGAACCTGCCGCTCCCTAATCCAGGCTGAACACTCCTGTAGGGTATGCTGCGCGGAATCTACATCACAATTGCAATGGTGACATGCAGTTGAGGTTTCCCTTCTGGCAATTTGGCACAGATACTTCCCAAAACAGCCGTGCCCAGAGAGTACCTGTACCAACCGAAAGGTAAGGGACCCATGCACCCTATCCAACCATTTCTCAAGGACTGGACGTATCGCCTCTACAGTCCTAATACCAGATTTGGGTGTCGAAAGTCTTTCCTTCCATTTTTTTATCAGTAACTGTCTAGCCTGGCACTTCTTTGCTTTTAAATCTCTTTCTGCAATGTGACCCCCAGAAAAAATAGTCTCAGCACGCCATCTATATAAATAAGCACGGATATCCGCCTCTAGGTCCCATGGTGGTGATCCCGACAGTAAGCACGCCGCTTCAAAAGAAATAGTGCGATAGCCCCTAATGACTCCAATCGCGATTGATCTTTGGGGCCTGCGTAGTAGCTCAACTGTTGACGTAACTACTGTCTATTGGAAGTTGTGATTAAAACACTGTCGCAAAATCTCTTTAATGAATTACTAAATACTGTTACAAGTTTGCACATTGCATTACGGATGCGGAATAAAACCAGTTGCCATTTTTTTTTTTTAATAAATCATAGACATATATATCCACAGACATATCCATAGACAAACTAATACAATATTGCCTTACGCAATCTATTGGAGAAATATAATAATTTGATTGAACAACAACATTGTAATATAAAACAATCAGTCATTAGTGTTAAGGGCCATAAAATATCCTTAAAAAAGAACGAAGTAGAATGTCCCACCAACATAGAGAAAACATCCTCTTACTGGACAAACATTAATATAATACATCAAAGAAAAATAAAGTCTTGATTAAAATACTCCAAGAATGCAAAAAATCTAGTCCTTATCAAAACATGTAATAAATGTTTCTAAACGCCTAAACTAAAATTGCCAATAGTTTTAGTAGTTTAGTTCACCTGTAAAAAGAGAATACGCATGGAAAAGTGGTGGTATTTTAAAGTCTGGTAATTAAGGACGAACTCGCTCAACCAGTAACTTGCATTGTTATGGATTATAAATTGTATGTTCCAGCAGTTAGTCTTGTTGACTTTTAAAGTTAAGTATATATTATATTCTGCGTTCTGCATAGTTATATAGCATAGAATTTTCTTCTTCATCCTAGCATTATTCCCGGTATTTTATGTACCCAGGGTCTGCTTATTACACTTATCCGGATTTGACAGGTTACTAGTTTTTACACAGAGCGATTGCCATCTGACCTCCGCAACCCTAAGGGCAAACCAGTAACTCATTGGATAAGAGCAATTTAGTTATCAAGAGTTAACGATTATTATCAGATGATATTGATAACAACCGGGACCGACAGCTTAACGTGCTCTCCGAGGCACGGTGGGGAGACCCACACGGACAAACGCCCAGACCGAGACAGATTAACAAACATCTGCCCGAGCGGGAATCGAACCCGCAACCATCGAGACTAAAGGCAGACTCGCTACCCACAACGCCACAACTGTGTCCATAGCATAGCATAGATTTTTCAATCTACTTTAAGCGCTATCTCTCCGACTCGGGGTCGAAGTGGTCATCGTGGCCGAAACCGGTAGGTACGATCATATCATCATCATCATCATCATCAGCATTAGCAATCTTATTTATAAAGTTTTATAAAAGAATCTATCAAACAAAAACTTTCGATCAATTCTCTGTCATTAGGAATTACGTTCATCAATTTTACTAGTTACTTAGCAAATACTATATAGGCCTCTCTAAGAACTACAAAGTTTATTACGCACTAATTTAGTTCTGTTGCGTTGGTGTTGAATGGGGTACTAAGGAGTCTGTGACATTAATTTGTATTTATGAATAGGCCTTTCCACTATATATAGTAAGTATATATGTAAACGATTCTCTATATTAAATGTCTATGTAATAATTTTACGACGGAAATTGGGAAAAAGCACTGACGAAGACTAATGATGTTTCGTGTTTAGGATGGGTGGCGAGACGAACTAATCGAATCTGTCTGCATAAATCAAATGGCGCAGAACACGAAGTGAAGAGAGCTTAATAAATAGCTTCTCAACTAGTATTAATCGTCTACTGTGAACTACTTCATATAAATGTTTCTTCGCTTCGAAATGTATTTTTTTCTGCAACTATTGTATCCGCGTAATGACGTCTCGTATATAAGTCGACCTTGTGGCGCAGCGGTAGCGAACCTGCCTTACGCACCACAGGTCGCGGGTTCGAATCCCGCTCGCAGAATATGATTGTATTGACCATGCAAGCATATTTTCCGGACTGGGTCTGCTTGTCCTTGTCCTTGTATGAGTTTCCGGACCCCCGACACAGGATATCACTATCCTAATGGGGGCCATTGAGTGTGCGGCGTGGTGTTAATTAATTAATTAATAGGTACCTAACAAAGACATTAACACGCGTATTCACAATCGATACTTATCTGTGTAAAGTAGCAATACCCACCACGCTATGCTATGTCATGGAATTTCTCAATGCGTTCCTTATGACAAGTTTTTGAATTTATAAACAATACTTAAAGGACTATTAACTATAAGTACGCATTGCATCGAATGTAGCTCTTTTTTGGCTATTGGAACGAAGTTTCTTAACGCGGCTTACGGTGCGATTTAATAAAAATCGTCACGTAATGAAACGCCGTATGCTGTGTGTGCGTTTGTGTATCGAGCCTACTACAAGCAAATGAGCACACGAGCAAGTGAGTACGTTACCGGGTGTGCCACTCTTACACACACTCTCTCTCTCTTTGTCTCTGTCTCTTGTTATCATATAACCTACTGAAATACCTACAGATTTATTTTTGAATTATATTTGGAGTTTATGAAAAAACGTTAAAAACACAGACACACTTCGTTCCTGACAGAGGTGCCCCAACCGCACAATATCTTAATTTTTTTTGGTCCTAAGTACACAAAATTTAATAAAATAAAATTTCAATCAAATATAATACATTAGGGCTTTGTATATTATACTTTTGGAGTTTACTTCACATGAATTGATTTCATGTAAAGCATTCAGTGTACACCCTGAAATAAGCCTGTGTACTTGCGTTCGGTTTATTGAAGTGCGCGCGTGCTCGAAAAAAAAAACACTAGAGTGAAACCGCCCTAATAAAATTATTAGGGCGGTTTCACTCTAGTGTTTTTTACCTAGAACTTATACCCGCCCTAAAAATTTTAGAACTTATACTAATATTATAAATATCAAAGTTTAGCTGGATGGATGGATGAATGTTTGTACTCTTTCACGCAAAAACCACTGCACGGATTTGGATGCATTGCTTATTACCTGGATTAACACATAGAATAATTATCCCGGAAAAATTTTGGGTTTTCGTAGGATTAAAAAAAACTATATTAACGCGAGCGGAGCCGCGGGCACTTTTAGTGAAATATAAATAAGTATTTTTTTTGTATCCTGGTTGGCAAACAAGCATACGGTCCGCCTGGTGGTAAGCAGTCACCGCAACCTATGAACGCTTGTGATACTAGAAGTATAACAAGCGCGTTATCAGCCCAAGGAACAGAAGGGACAGGATGAGAAAGGAAAAAAAAGAAAGAAAACAGAGGGGGTGGGAGATTGGGCCTCCGGCGCTCTCACTCATCGCACGAAACGCAACTGTACCTAATGATACTGTTACTTGACGCCGATTTTCTGTGTACTTCCCCGGTCGAGCCGCCCCTTTTGCGCTGAGAGAAGCGTGGCTCTACTACCGTTTAAAACTATTTTTCAGACATGTTATGCTTTTTTTTATTTACTAAGTAAGATTTATTAACTTTATAGAATTCCATCACATAATCTTTTGTAAGAATACGCTTTGAACTATACCGACAAATGAGGTAAAGGCATCTATATATTCCTCCTTTTTAGGGTTTCATACGTCCGTCCGTCCGTCCGCCTGTAAGCGGGTTGAATTCTAAATTCACTATGGGGTACAATTCCTTACTCTAGACAGCTTGTATTTTATTTTGGAAAACCATTTGACCTTATTTTGAACCCAGGCGAACATTCTTTTACCTTTATTGACGATAAACATAAATATTTAAAGGTACGCTTGGAAAATTGATGTCGCCCAATTTTAAGTTAACCGCCAAATTCAAGTAATGGTGTTTAACTAACGATTTCCTTACAACTATATTTTTTTACACCAGAAGTGTCTCCGGCTTTAATCGCGTTAATTTTTGATATGAAAACATTTTTAGTTGCGTTGAGCGATGTTTGATTGGATTTTGACTGGGCACCGTCACCGACATGCTTTATGTGACGTGCTACTTCAAAATGGTGACGTGGCACGGTGGTTGTTTGGATGGTACCGGACTAATGTTAATAATTTCAATTTACAATATATGATAATTAAAGTATTAATAATGAAATTATTAAAAAAAATACAGTCATTCAAAAGTTTCAAGTTTTCACTTCTATCGGCAGTCGCCATGACTGCCTATTATTATGCGAAGGTGGAAAACAAGCATAGGGGTAGATAAGAAAAATAAAAGGATAGGATAAGAAGGGGTAAGGCCAGTTTTTTTTTTTCGGAATGTGTATTGCTGTTGGCCCTACTGGCCTTGACAGCGTCACCGGGCGGGGGCGCCGAGTACTGAGACTCAGTTTATCACGATAAAGGGACAGCCCTCACGGGGGCTCAAATTTGATTCCGTCCTTAGGGTGCCTCCTGCGAAGCCGAACCACGGCTAAGGACGTCATCGGAGATGGAGGCAGCGCTCCGAGCGCATTCTATACGATAGACTCACCCGACGGTGTGAGAGCGACGAGACATGCGAAACAAAGGACCTCGTCCTCGCCGGCAAGGGTAAGGCCAGTGGCGGTACGGATACTGTTGGATATTGTTGTCTCACTGTTAAGCCCGCAACCGTAAAACCCGCTAACCTTTACAGCAACTATTAACCTCACCTCCTCTTCCTCCTCCTATACTTTCCCTCTCCTCTTCCTTTCCTCCCTAAGCATTCGTTTGACAATACCATCGTATAAAAATATAAGAATTCAAGTTATAATTATCATTATTATCATAAGAAAAAAAAATAAAAGCGCAGATAAGTTAATATATAAAAAGTCTTTTAAATTGAACTGATATCGAATAAATAAAACCAGTTGTCTGGCTTCATATCAAGATTTATTCCAATAAATCAGAATTTCGACGTATTTTATTATCCATCCGTTGAAACGATTCAATAACAATTCGTAAAACGAGAACGGTAATGTAAAAATATGAAAGTAAATACTTTTTTATACTTAAAATATATGAATATCTAGCTGTGCCCGCGGTTTCATCCGAGATTATGATTATTGTGTCTTAACGTGATGTTATAGAATAAAATTGATAGCTATAAAAAAGACAATAGTGAGTTAACCTTAAAAGATAGACACATGCTGTCGTGGACTTTTTTATAGTACTTTTAAAGTAACAATTCCATCATACATTATGTTTGCGTAACTTTAGCCGTTTAAGCAGCGCACGCAACGGAAGCTCTCAAAAGAAGTAATTTTTTCTCGTTTTTGCCACATTTTTCATCAAAGTTCCGCTGATATTGGCTGTAGCACGATGTTATATAGCCTATGGCCTCATCAATAAATGGACTATTTAACACAAATATAATTTTTCAATTTCAAATAGTAGTTCCTGAGATTAGCGCGTTCAACCAAATAAACAAACAAACACTTCACCTTTATTATATTGGTATGATATTGGTATAAAAATCCTAAAACTCTGATTATTACATAAATAACAAAAACCGTGAAGTCAGACTGTTGAGCCACAATATTTTGATTTATTTTTGTTCTTAATATTAATTAAATATGCTACAAGTTCACTGCAATATTGTAGCTTATTTTGAGATCTACAAACATCTTGAAATACATTTTCTTTTGAGAGTTCAGTAAAGAGTTCCATCTTACCACAGAATCATAAGATGCGTATCAAATTTTTCGAAAATTAATGAACTTTTGTTACGTTGGTTTTCCTTAAAAAGATTCTATTTAAAGTATAAGGTATTAATTTAGTAGTATATACGGAAATGTTTGCTTATATCATTATAGTAAAAGAGCTAAGATGGCCTAGTGAATACAAAACGTACGTAGACCATAACCGAAAATTGCGGTTTCAAATCTAGGATAAGCAATCCTGTGTAGTCAAGTTCTTTATTCTTTTTTAATATTACTGCAATTACTAAAATGGTAAACGGTCACCGTAGCCTATGAACTGCAATAGAGTTTTGGCGACTCCTTAACAACTTTTTCAACTTAAAATATCCCATACTATCGCGTGTTGGGAAAACCTTCGGGAATCATTCCACAGCTGGAGGGTTCGCGGGAGGAAACTCCTTTGAAACCAATGTTTATAGCAGTAGTTTATCTTTTCACTACTTAAAGGATATTTATAAAAATTTAAGTTTGAAATTTGGTAAATGAGACCATATTAATTTACGCGATTAACTTTGACAAAACCACAGGAAATATGCAGTGAACTAAATAATAATTGATTGTAAATTTATGTCAGTGCGATCTAATGCTCGTTAAAAGGGTCGTCGAAAGGGAAAATCGAAAACGAACTTACTTTTCACGCGACGACGGATATAAAGTAAAGGAAGCTTAGGAAATTGAAAATTGTGCCGTAGAATATAGGCCCATTACTGGGGAAATAAGCTCCGTGAGTACGTTGTTGAAACTCGTCTTCGTACACGATATGATTGTGCGAGGGGGAAGAAAAAACACTTGAGCATTACGTGGTGTTATTGTGTTATATATATAACACCGGCGTAGTGTTGTGGGTCCGCCTTTTGCGGTTGCGGGTATCTGTTTCCGTCTGGCCGTTTGTCCTTGTGGGTATCCCCTTCGTGCCTCGGAGAGCACTTTAAGCTGTCGGTACCGGTTGTTATCACATAACATCTGATAATAATCGTTAACTCTTGATAAGTAAATTGCTCATATCCAATGAGTTACTAGTTCGCCCTTAGGGTTGCGGTTAGATGGCAATCTCTGTGTAGAAACTAGTAACCTGTCAAATCTGGACAAGAGTAATAAGCAGACACTGGGTGGACTCGTATAGTACCAGGAATAATGCTAAGAAGAAGAAGATTGTGTTATATGTATATTCTTTTTTATAATAGAGAGGGCTAACGGGCAGGAGGATCAATTGATTTTAACCGATTACCACCCCTCATGAACATTTGCAAAACCATAGGCCATTCAAGTGCATTGCCAACCTCTTCTCGACCACGAAACGTGGCTGACGAGCTGTCATTTAACGAATTTTTCACCAACGTTAGGTGGAAGCCAGGCCACCACCAGATCCACAACACAACCAGGCCGGAATTTTTCATGTGATATTGAAAATGGTTCTTAACCGCATAGTACTGTTTCAGGTATCATATAGGTACATGAGTACATAGCACTTTACAAAATTCCAATTACTGTACTGTACTGTACGTCATTTTTTACAGTGATTAATTATTTTCATTGACGTTTCAATCAAGGTTGTTCTAATATTTATTTAATTTTTATAAAGGTATGTAGAATATTTTTGCATCGAAATTACTCGGAAAAAAGATTGATTGATAGAAGAACATTTTGATTTGAAATTGTCTGTAATTTTTGTAGCAATTATTATTATATCCATTTTTTTGTATAGCTAAAGGGGCATTATTCTAAATCAAGGGATACTTTCCAAATCTGAATAAAATTCAGAATAGTACTCTAATGTATTATGAACTTTATAAATTATATTTTTTTATTTTAAAGTTGTTGTTGCTAAAGCATTATTTAAAAGGACATATTAGTTAGGTCACGAATCATATTTTATTTTATATTTAAACAACCTCATAGCATTGTACAATTTGGCTGATTGGGGTAGAATGTTTTGGCACTGTATAACGCTTCTAATACGGCAAAACTAAAAAAGACAAGAAACACGCAAAACAACTCGAAATTTTCCAACATTGCATTAACGCTTTTACTGCATTCGAAATAAAGTTCAAAGAATTTTTGTATTTACGTTTGTTGTGGTTTTCATTTGGGCGAAGGGAAACACTTAAACTGAGATTTAAGACTGAAAGAGAGCTAAAGTAAACGAAGCAAGTCTAATGAATCCCTTTGTACATCTGTAGAGGCATGTTTTAGAACTTTTATTGAAATATAAGCTTTAATATTGCATTATTGCTTATTTTTTTAAATATTGACTTAACGGTTTCATCAGTACTGTAATCATTGTAATTGGCATGACTTTGTTAAGTTCCAACTTTGAATATTTTTAGTGCTTGGTAAGCAAGCATAGGACCCATCTGATGGTAAGCGGATGTCGTAGCCTATGAGCTCATGCAACAACATTCATTTGTAGGTGTCACTATAATAATATAATACTATACGATATACTGTATAATGTAAGTCATGATTCAATATATTTCTCGCAAGCTAATTAACTTTTCCCAACTCCCAAGAGTAAAAGCGAAAGTAGAAAGTAGCGAATTGAAAAACAATTTCTAAAAATGAATCCTAGCTAGATCGACTTATCGCCCTTGAAACCCCCTGCATACTAAATTTCATGAAAATCGTTGGAGCCGCTTCCTAGATTTAGATTCTATCTATACAAGATTTGCTCATTTAAAGGTCATAGATCAAAGCCTATATGTTCGACTTGAGCCACTCTGACAGTAGATTAACCATTAACCACACGATACGAATAAGAAGAACCACAATTCCGTAAGAATAAGATCAGAATTTATAAAAATCAATATGAAAATTTTCTATATTGAAAGTCTGTCAATATTTCACGACGGAAATTGAGCAAAAGCAATCGAAGAAGACGGATGATGCTTAGTATTTATGACGATGGTACAAACAAATCGAATCTGTCGGCGTAAATCAAATAGCGCGGGCGAACAGAACAAAGTTCGGAGCACGTTGTAAATCGCTCCAGAACTAGCATTAATCGTTCGCTGTGAACGAACTATTTTGTACAATTATTGTCTCGCCTTTAGACCCTTGTTTTGCCCCAACGCAATTATATTTTAATATAGTATTGTATCTTATTAAACAATAAACGCTACACACCCTTAACGGCCCCATTAGGGTAGTGATATCTTTTGTCGGGACTGGCAACATACACAAGGACAAGGACAAACACACCCAGACCGGAACTCATGTCTGTATTGTCAATACAAGCATATGCTCCGAGCAGGAATCGAACCCAGGACCTGTGGCACTTAAGGCAAGTTATTCTGCCATATATACTGCCGGAATAATAAAAAAAATATTTTATTCGCACCATACTGAAACTAAAATCATTGCAATGAAATCATCATCAAGAGAAATTTTAATTGTTTATTTGAATAACTCAATCACTAGATTCTCTAATAGATAAAAAGTTTTTCCAATTAATCACAGTTTTTAGTAGAGGCTCCGACAAAGCAATTACGTAATGCCGGTCGTAATCAATGACAAAGGAATTCACGAGATCTATCCTTAATAAAATTTCAAAGGTCAAAGCTTTAGGGATCAATCGA
Organism: Hestina assimilis; assembly: GCA_023373885.1. Taxonomy (NCBI): domain Eukaryota; kingdom Metazoa; phylum Arthropoda; class Insecta; order Lepidoptera; family Nymphalidae; genus Hestina; species Hestina assimilis. The sequence goes on along the minus strand of CM041747.1, from coordinate 13,667,038 downwards.
AGACCTTCATAATGCAGGCGTCGACGTTTGAATATGTCGAACGTTTTTCAGGAAGTGTTTGATCTCATAATGTAAGGAATATAAAAAGTCGCTCAAATAAAGCTAGACAATTAGTCATCTAATCTATATAAATATATAATATGTAAAGACCTGTCCAACTTACAAACGCCCAGCCTAAACCCTTGGATCTAGAAAGCTATTTGCTCAGGTCTGCTGTTCTTTTTAAGACATAAGCGTGCACTAAGAAAGGATTTTTCAAAATTCAACCCTTGAAGGGGTAGAAAAGAGCTTAAAAGTTTCTATTAGAGGTCAGTCATTTTCGAAATTAGAAGCATATAACTTTGCCATCTTTTATTTTATTTAACACCGAAATTAAAAAAAAAGTATTGTCCCTTTTTTCAATTGAAAGACTTATAAAATATTATATTATATGTATTATAAAGTAGCAAAATATTTAAATTGGTCTGAAGGACAAAGTGATCAAAGCGGTATAATATTACAGGATTATACAACTCTCCGACATCGTCATCCGCCGCCAGACCTATTTCTACGGTCAGGTAATTATTGTACCTCTGCTCCCTTAAATACACATATAAATGTCAGACTCACAGGTTAATTCTTATGGTTCAAGCAATTTTAAGCCTTAAATCGTATATGTTTAGGTCTAAAAATAGAACCATCTACAATCCTTTAACCAAAAACACATTTCCCTAATAGTTCTAGTCCCGAAGTGCAACCAAGCGAAAGATAGAAATGAACCAACTAAATGTATTTTGTTCATTCTCTTGAATTTCATTTAAAGAAAATCTTTATGACATTTCTTCCAATGTTTTATTAAAAGATGAAAAGTGGCTTGATAGCTATCTCTTTCTTTTCGAATATTGCTCAATAACATTCAGAGGTTGAAAATAATAAAATGTTTCAAAATAATTCACGCGAACGATTTACAGCTATCTATAAGTCGGATGAAGTTTTCTCGTTAAGCCGAGCGAGACGGTTATAAAACAGTTTCAAATTTAAAATTAGTTTTTATCTCACAGGTGATTTGACAGTGAAAAGTTCTTAATTCGAGTACGTAAAAGCTTATTTTGTAGCTATGCAATATTTTCGACATTTTAACGACCATATTAGCAATGATTTTTGAGGTATTACTAATAGTCCTATTGCCCCTCCAAATAAGCTTGAAGCTTGCGCTAGGAGTGGGTATGACAATAGCTCAAGGGGGTCAGGATCGAACCCGCAACTCTCGCGTTAACGGAGCGAAGTCGGCCTTTCTACCATTTTGCTATTGATTGAGGCTTCTTTACATTACGTGATGATCTAATCGATGACTTGTGAGGCGACATGGAATTCCTCAATTTATAACAGCTACATATCAGTAACCAAATTATTTTTACCTATGGACCAATAATAATAAATGAAAAAGTCAATGTAAATAGTCAGCAGTCAGAATCACCTTGATTCCCAACGCCAGCGTACCCACAACGCACGACCTAATTAATGTTTTCCAAATCACTGTAGGAAGCTAATTCCAGGAATTTGCCGTGCAAGCTTGTTGAACCTGTTCAACATGATGATTAATGACATAACATTTTAATTAAAAGAGCTCTTTCATAGTTTTCTCAAATTTTTATTTTATTTCAATACTGTTGGCAAATAAGCACACGCTCCGCCTGATGGCAAGCAGTCAGCGTAACCTTCGGACGCTTGCGATACTTAAAGTAGAGGAAGGAATGAGATTGGAACAAAAGGGAACAGAGAGGGTGGGAGATTGGGCCTCCGGCGTTCTCACTCATCGCACGAAACGCAACAGTATCTACTGAACCGTTACTTTAAGCCTATTTACTGTCAGAGGGTAGCACTTCTATGGTTGAGCAGCCAAGTACTTCTACGGTTGCTGGAAGAAGCATGGTTCTACGAATACAACAAAAGTATTTAATAAAATTTTTTGCCAATTTTATTAAGTAAGAACTGGGTTTGTGAGTATTTCATAATTATGGGCCTTTGAGTATTTAGACTAGAAATGAAATCTTAATGCATCATAAAAGTCTTAATAATATAGTACTACAAATGTTAAAAGTAGCTTATTACCTACTTGCAAAAATGTGTCGCCGCCTTATCCCTAGATTTCTCCCACCCATGCTTTCACTACTAAATACGCAGAGCACGACGCTATCGTAAGTTCAACATTACATTACTAAGTGCACTTGTAATGCTCGGGATATTGAATAGCGTAAACACCAATGGTAAGCAAAGTTAATTAACATTAAAGCATGCTCGTACCACTCGTGGCTCATATGTCACAATAGCGGCATCAAGGTCACAAGGATGTACAATTTCTAGTACCTTATTATTATTAATCATCAGACCATATCCAGTAACATATTATACTACAATGCAAACAATATAACATATTATACCTTAGAACAATAACATACCTTTGATCCTTGAGGTTGTTCTCGTGTCGGTTACACAACATAAACCGTCACAACTCAAATTTCAGTAGCGACTTAGATTTAAGTTAGACAGTTTTAAGCAGAAGTGTACACCAGTGTACAACAACAGCCTTGTAACATGTATATTAACAAAGTTAAATTATTAAAACTGTCAAGGAACTCGGCTAGTGAAAGCTTAAACTGTCAACTTCTTAGAAAGCCAAAACTTTGAATAGGTAATTAAATATTAATAATAAACATTTACAATTTTTATTCTTTCTTGAATCTAGATGTCCTTTCTCAGACTTTAGACTATCTGTGTACCAAATTTTATTTAAATCGGTTAAATAGTTTTGGCAAGAAAGCACGACAGACACACAGAGACACAGAGTTACTTTCGCATATATAATATTAGTAGGGAAGTAACGATTATAATTGAAGGCGTGTAACGGTCTGCCTTAGATAAAGTGTACCATTTAATATAATTATAATAACGTAAATTACAATATTTTTACTGAAACCATGTGTATCAAAATGAAAATATCGTTTTTTTTTACTGGTCAAAGTTATGAACCACGCGCATGTATTACCTAATCCTCTGATAAGTGTAGTCATAAAAAGGTCGGACGAGGGTTATAAACATCATGTCCTTGTAACATAGAGCTGTGTCCGAATTGAGCTATCCTACTGACCGAATGACTAATTAAAGACAGTATACATACAGCTGGAGAGATAAAAAGTGCTTATCAGTCATATAAGATTAATTGGGAGCTGTATTCAGTAGTTGTAAAAGTTAAATAATGAAAAATTAAAGGCTATGTGTAAGTGCTTTTTTTTCTTCCTAGCATTATTTCCCGTATTATGAGAGTCTTTACCCAGGGTCTGATTATTACTCTTGTTGAAATTTGACAGGTTACTAGTTTTACATAGAGCGTTTGCCATCTGACCTCTGCAAACGTAAGGGCGAACCAGTAACTCATTGGATAAGAGCAATTTACTTATCAAGAGGTAACGATTATTATCAGATGTTATTGATAATAACCGGGACCGACAGCTTAACGTGCTCTCCGAGGCTCGGAGGGGAGACCCACACGGACAAACGCCCAGACCGAGACAGAAATTTTAACAAACATCTGCCCGAGCGGGAATCGAACTCGCAACCGTCGAGACTAAAGGCAGATTTGCTACCCACAACGCCACAACGGTGTCAAAGTGTTTTAAAGGCTATTTGCAAGATATTTGTTATTGACTAGTATTTACTTTTTGATAGTAAAGCCTCGCTCAGTTTTGAGCGTGGCATTACTATGTACATATGGCAGATCGCTCTCGAGTTCGAAGCAGTAAAATAGCAGAGGGACAAGTCAACAGACCGAAAAATGTTAAAGGGTATATTTTTATATAATATAATGGATTACTGTGTTATCATGTATAGTTTTTTTTATCTTAAATCTTTAACTGTCTTTAAATTAAAATTAGCACAATCTAATAAGTTTGAACAATGCCCTGTCTTCATCCGATAAGGGTTGGGCCATGACACTGTTCATTCCACAAAATAGTTTATTTTTATTTTTCTTTTTTCCTGTGTTCTATGAGTTTCATTAATGCTCCGACATCTACCATTATGCTTACGAATTATCGATAAAATAATATCGAAATAACGGTGTCGTGTAGATAATATACCGTAGATAAACAAGAAGGAAGCTCTAACGTAACTACTGCGCTTTACGAAACGAGTTTGCAAGGGTTGTCAAAATCATAATCTATACAAATTAATAAAATTGAAATAATCTATGTCTTTGTAATGACAAATAAGCTTTTTACTAATTGTATATGGAAGTATATACTGTACTTATAACAAAATACAATTTTTAATTTTTTTTTCATGTCTTTCTATCTGTTTGCTTCGGGTAGTCTCAGAAACGGCTGTACTAATTTTAACAGAACCTTCAATGGCAGATACCTTAGATAATAAGTAGTAAAATAGGCTAATTATTATTTTAGAAAGAGTGATGGTTCCGCACAAAAAATACAAGCAATTTGTAGACCACAAATCTAAATTACTACTCAAGTAATTAGTACGTTGTTATGTTAATAGACATAAAAATAGATTTAAATTTTTATTGCATAAGTAAATATTATTCTTTATAAAAATCATTTAAGGGCTTCGTATTTAAAGGGCCATGCAAAGTAAGTAAGGAAAATAAAATTCTCAAATATAAGAATTAAATTATTTTCCTCAGAAAACGTGTCCAATTATATTATCAACCCTAAGTCGTGTCTAAGTATTACGTCATAAATCTAAGGAGCGCATTGAATTGCTGTCGCCTGTCGATAATCACGGGGAAATGGTTTTACCACAGAACAGCGAATAATAAAAGTGATAAAAGTATATACAACAATATGACGAATCCACCAGCATTTTAGAAGACTTGTTTTTAACTCATTTATATTTAGTTTTAATACCCGTTTAAGGCATATGATGACGACGTTGTGGCGCTGTGGTTGAAAACCTGCCTTTCGCGCCACAGTTCGCCGGTTCGATTCGTCTCGGGACAGATTTTTATATTGACCACACAGGCATGTGTTCGGGTCTGGTGTGCTTGTCCTTGTCCCGGTAAGTTTCCGGACCGCCGAACACAGGATATTATTATGCTAATGGGGGCTGGGTTGAGTGTGTAGCGTGTAGTGTAGCGTGTAGTGTAGCGGGTAGCGTAGCGTTTTATTATTTGTAACAACCATACAAATTATTGTTCTCGTTTGCTTCCAAGCAAAATATAGCCATAATGCATCTATTTCGCGAGCTAAATGAAATGTCAAATGTTTGATTACTTACCTCCCTGTAACCATATGAATCAATATCAACAGTCAATGTAAACATCTACCCCGTGCAGAATCGAATCCTAATTTGGGTTCACTATTTGTCTTCCAGAATAGTACATTAAGCACCTAAAAATCAATCACGACCTTCGCGTCACAATAATCCGCGGGTGAGAATGTCTTTTTCTCCCGTAGTGCCTATACGTTTTTTTGCCTACGATGTAAAGTTCGCTTTAAGTCCTTGGTACGAGGGATAAACATACGGTTGATAGGTTACCAAGAGGAAAGTAAGTTAATGTCATCTTGCCGGGAGAGTATCGGGCACTTTTCTTCCTTGTACCAGGGACTTAAAGCTAACTTTTCATCGAGTTACGAAATAAAGGTATTAGATGTATTTAATAGTGTAGTGGTAGTCAAGAGGCATTACTAATATTCACACAGTATCAAAACCAATTTTATAGAGCTGGTTTACTAGGCACGTCACTCGTATCACAAGTAACGCAAATTCATTAAAAGTTACTGCCGCGTTTGACATATTCGCTTAAAATTTGTTCATCGCTCGCTGACGGCGAGTGGTAACTTTGTGACAGTGTTACGAAATCAACTTCCGAACGCAGGATGTAGACTATATACTCGTACAATATTTATTTATAAAAAAATTTGATGTGAAACTGATACCAGAATGTTTTGAGGTCGCAGATTTATTTATGGCATGACGACGTAGCGAACCTGCCTCAAGCGCTACAGGTTGCAAGTTCAATTCCCGCTCGGAACAAGTGTTTGTGTTGACCATACAGGCATGTGTTCCAGTCTGGGTGTCCTTGTCGATGTGTATGTTTGCGGACCCCCAACACAGGATATAAATATCATAATAGGGGCCGTTGAGTGTGTAGCGTTAATAGTGTTTATTCATTATTACATGTTGATTGTCAACCCCTCCAAATAAGCTCGAAGCTTGCGCTAGGAGTGGGTACGACAATAGCCCAAGTGGGTCAAGATCGAACATGTGACTCTCGCGTTAACGGAGCGAAGTCAGCCCTTCTACCGTTGAGCTATTGAGGCTTCAAGAAAACTATATATATAATAGCTGAACAAAAACCTTTAACTTGGTTGTCTGAAGGCTAAAAAGGGAATATAATGAGATATGATGTTTAAAATATTTTAACGTAATTTCTACCTAACAATATAATAAAAATATACAGGTACAGACACCGTCGTGTTAATACGAAGAGCCTTTGTTTTGTTAATTACTGTGTCCCGGCCAACCTCACCTGCTTTCGCCACATCAGAATTAATTGTGCGACTAAATTTCCCGTGTTTCAATTAAAAGATATTCCCTGACCGATAGTTATTTCCTTTCTGTAGAAGTCATTGTTATGCACTTTAATTATATTTTTATTAAAATCTCTTTTTACTGCCTTTTGTTATATTTCTATAGTTGATAAATCGCATGTAATCTGTCTGGAAAGAGTTACCATGGAATATTAAATATAACACGCTTAATTTTGTTCATGGCTTAGCACGATTTTAAATCATTGTCATTCGATTAAATAAAACTTTTTTTTATTAACGCCGGAGGGCCAATGACTCTACTCCACTTGATGGTAAGTGGAAGTGGAGTCCACACGCGAAGGTGGCTAATACGGTTGCAGAAGGCGTACTGTACTAGCCACCCTCGCCCTGCCTACCCGCAAGGTGCCTCTTCACGCCTCGTTTGTAAGAATGATGGAACACGTGTGCCGGTAAAGAATACCATTTTTTTGACGTGCGACAAAGAAAAGAGTTAGCAAACTTCTTTGTTCGCGATGGAATTTATCCCACAGTTAGTCGGTAACATTGGAGACCGGCACGCGTAGTTCTTGAATGGAAGAGGGGGGGAAGGATAAGGGATTAATAATTCCTTTGAACACTCGCCGTGATATAGTCTATAAGAAACGCTGAGGGCGGCAATCTCGCGACGCAGTTGTAGAGGTTCGAAGGTGTTAGAGTTATTATGTTATTGCAGTTATTATTTACCTATACATACACAATTAGGTATAAGAAACTTCACCTATTGGTTTTTGTCAGAGTGACACATTATATAAAATGTAATTAAGTTATCAGAGTGAATAGAGGGTGAGGCTCGATATAAGATACAATTCACGAGCAATTACGATGTCGATTACAGGTATAATCATATTAGAGTTTCCATGGTAACGGGAATCGAAGATCTTGATTAAGTACCTATCTATATCGATAAAATGAGTACGTATAGCAATATGAAATTATTTCGTCGAAAATTTCATTGTACAATAATGATGTTCAATAAAAGTACTTATTCAAAATATGTAATATAATTTTGGTCGAATGATTTGTTTCCATTTATGGCAGAATATTTACGTTTAAGATATTTTTAATACGTAATGTACGGCACATCCATTGTTTTGCTATTGTATCTACTTGTTTGAACAGTGAATGGGTTAAATTAAGTCTTTATTTAATCCTCAAAAGAATGAATGAAGCGTACCCAAGTTAGGGTACCCATTGTGAAGATACACAGCGACGATGTGTGATGTCCCTCTAACACAAAGGAAGAATCCTTCGACAAGGCTGGTGAAATTGCCTGTCGGGTTACGGCCCTAGGATTTGACATTGCGAAGTTATATATGCTTCTCCGCGTTGAAAACTCTGATAGCGCGATTTAGGATTGTGACGATCTTGTTCTGCATATCGTTGCGTTGTATACCACGTCGGCACAACTTTTATAGCTTATTGCGGGATTGTCACGATATTGTATCTTTATCGTGTTGTGTAGAATGCAGATGTCCCTACAAATACAAAACACTTTTTTTTTTTATGTTACAAATTGGCAAACAAGCATACGGCCCACCCGATGGTAAGTGGTTGCCGTAGCCTATGAGCACTTGCAGCACCATTAGTAGGCGCCACTAACGCGTTGCCGACCTCGAGATATTAGTTCTTAAATCTCCTCTGCCCAGTAATTTCACTAGCGTACAGTGCCCTTCAAACCGGAACACAATAATTCCTAAGCACTACTATTTGGCGGCAGAATATTGGACACTGCGGTGGTACCTACCTAGCCGGCCTCTTGCAACAAAAGACCTACCACCAGTGTGACCTACCACCAGTGTGACACTATGAAACCTCTTCAATATAAAACGCTATTTCCTACTTATCCTATTAATGTCAAATGTCATCAAAATAAGTTCAGACGTTTTTCCGTGATTGAGTAAACAAGCATCCCAACATCCGAACACACAAAATTTATACATTTATTATATTATATAGTAGGTGGATAGGAAGTAGGAGTATCTTTGTCAGATGAATTAAAATAGAAATCTTCGTTTACGCGCAACATAAAGAAACGTGTATAGTTCATCTTGATTGAAAATAATGATTTTTATTTTATAAAAGCGTAGTGATGTAGGTACATCGAGCGTTCAGTCGTTTACGTAAAGTTTACAGTGGAACGCTATTGTTAGACTGCTCGTGCTTCCGACGAGAGTTCGCCGGTTTCAATAAGGAACATGCTATGAATATGCAATAACGATATGCATTTTTCTCTCAGACAAGAATATTGAAACCTTTTAAAAAGTATAGCAGAGACACATACGCTATTTACTTTTACGCTTTTTAAAAACATATTATTCAGTATATAAAAGCTAAGCTTTGACATAAAGTTTGTGTTATTCATATTCAACTTGTATTATTTTTTACATAACGATGTTACCAAAGAAGTCTGCAAAATAGAAATTAAATATTTATGGTAGTAGAGCCATGTTCCTCTCAATACAAATGGACCGGCTCGACCCTGAAAGTGCCACCCTCGTACACAAAATCGATGTAAACTAAGAGTGTCAGTTGGTATAACTCTCTAAATATAAATTGAACCATTCGCAGTAACACATTTTTGGGTCTCAACCGTATGCGGTATGAAGAGGGCCGCGTAACTATAGCAACGCGGCGACGCTAGACCCGATTAGTACACTCGCTCACGGTTGTTTTAGCTCTTTAAAAATAAATTTAAATATGAATTATTTTTGTCAGGTGTGTAAACATTTAATTTTATTTCAAGATAAGGTGTCATCCCAATAAGTGACAGTGATTCAAAATGTACATTATCAATTTTTTTATATACCTTTTTTCTATAATATTTATTTGTTTTATTCTTTTTAAGTAATTAATAACGATAATGAATAAATAATTAATTGAATTTAGAATAAACAATAACTATATTATATACTTAATTCAGTTTTCTCACTTGATAAAAAATATATTTAAATAAGACGAAATTTTTGTTAAACATTTATGTCCATGCTTGTACCTGCGCAGAAGCGGCCATTTCGCCAATCGCCCACCACCCCTCTTCTCTTTCTTTTTTTTCTTCTCATACCTGCGGTCCTGCCCCTTGGTTAAAGCGCAAGTGATAGTTTAAGTATCGTGTGCGTTCATAGGTTGCGGTAATTGCTTATTATCAGGCGGATGATAATATGCTTGTTTGTCAACCATTAGGAAATAAAAAAAATGTGACAGATAAGATAGGCGTTCGGTTTTCTCAATCTTTCTCGAACAAACCACAAGGGTTTGAATGTTTCTACTTACTCCTAAAGGGTGATACTTCCTTTTTTTTTTTTTTTTACTTGGGGAAATGCATTTACGCACCCCGCGCCGGGACAGATGGTAAAAAGTGGCGCGGGGAGTGTGGGACTCGAGGCCATGTGCAATGGTCTTTAGAAGACCTGGCCCCCATACCCAAACTAAAACCCCAAGGTCCCTTCTAGCGCCATAGTGGGACGTCACGGGATCGCTTGCGCATTCAACCGCGACGCCCCGGCGCTTGCCCCGAGGGGCCCTCCTGGGGCGGCAACATAGTGCCGCCATATATACATAAAATACATACTAATACATATATAAAGATAAAGATACACCCACCCTGGCGCTTACGCGCTTAGGCCTTACGGCCTCCGCCTGGGCCGGCTTCGGGAACTTTATTTTTCAATAAACTCACGAAGCCGACGATACCCCCAATAATTTCATATATTCATAATATTTACAAATATATATACCCCCCCAGCACATAAATGCGCTCAGGCCTTTCGGCCTCCGCCTGGGCCGACTTCCCGAGCAAGCCCAGGAAGTCGGCAAAACCCCAAATATATACATAAAAATACATATATACAAATATACAAACAGTCTTGCGGCTCCCACCGGCCGACTTCCAGGGCAAGCCCAAGAAGTCGGCTAACCTCCACTATATACATATATACAACGCCCGCGTAAACGCGGGTGGGCCTTGCGGCCCCACCGACCGGCTCCCGAGTCTGGACGAAGACTCGGGAAGCCGGCAACCCTGTTCGCTTCACCGGGTAGCCGAAGGTGCCTCCTGCACAATCGACTATTACTCCCGGCTACTGAGCCCCCGCGGCACGACAAGCCCAGGGTACCGCAGATTTTTATCTCTGTGGTGGGGAGGGTGATACTTCCTCCATCAAGCCCCATTAATCCCAAAAACAAGAAAGGTCTTCTACTAGTATAATTAATAAAAAGAAGCTGGCTGTTAAGACTTCTATTGTGTGTTTATATTATATATCATATCTTAAATTTTTAATTTAGGATTCAAATTTTTACAAGATTATTTAAGAATAACAGTTTTTTATTATTTTTAAATTACAATACAATGGCATAACGTTTAACAGTCGTATATTAGGTTGGCAAAATTTATTTTAAGGTCGGTAAAATATAGTTTTATTACGAACAATTTTATACCAAGTTCCGTATGTTCAAAGCTTTTCTGAACGAATACGATGATAAACGGTGGCATCGAATACGACTTAAGAATATTGGATAGTGGTCGGTCTGAAGGAGTGAATGCAATTTATTATTTCCTTACATGTCTCCGGAGTTATTTCATACTATATGAAATGGTTCAGGACTCGACATACCATTTACACAGATAGAACTTGTAGTTTTCTACACTTAAAATTACTAATCTTGTTCTCATTAAAATGACTAAAATTCGATTCCCGCTCGGAACAGATGTTTGTACTGAACATACAGCCATGCTGTCCGGTCTGAGTGTGTTTGTCCTTGTCATTGTGTATGTGTCCGGACCGCCGACACAGGATATAACTATCCTAGTGGGGGCCGTTGAGCGTGAAGCGTCTATTTATTTTTTATTTATTATTTCATGACGGTTGGAAAATGAGTATACTGTCCACCTGATGATAAGCAATCACCGTAACCTCTGAACGCTTGTGATACTTGAAGTATCCTCCGAGCGGGAATCGAATCTGCGACCTGTGGCATTTAATCCAGGTTCACTACCGCTGCGCCGCAACGTAAAATAAAAACAAAGCCCATGCAGCAAAACAAAATGTACTTTAATAAAAAATACGTAAAGAATACTCTAAGGCAAGCTAATTATTCTGATACCTACGTACAGTATTATAGCAATATCGATGTAGATTTAAAATGAATTGCTTTTGTGATGTTTTAACAATAATCCTTTTTAAATAAAATATATAAAAATTATATCAAAACAAAACAGTATAATAATGAAATAAGATCCCGAAACGTTTTACATATTTATTCCATCATTTATACAAACAGGGCTCCATCAAAATCGAATTCCTACTTGATCGAATCTCACTAGAGTGCGACGCGGTGCTCGTTTCGCGACAAATTTGAATTTTATGTGGGGAGAGAAATACAAGTTTATTTAAATCTCTACAACGGAAGACATGTAAAGATGTATGCAGAGAATTACGTTAGGAGATAGAATTATATTATATTAAGATTCAATTTGTATGGGAGACAACTTATTTCTAGGTTTTCATTCTATTTATATTTTTTTGTAAGCGGTTGCCTATAAGCGCTTGCAACACTATTAGTAGGTGCCACTCACGCGTTGCCAACCTCGAGATATTGTTTTTGCTTCTCAGCCCAGTAATTTCACTAGCCTACAGTGCCCTTCAAACCGGGACACAGTAATACCGAAGACACAACGCTTTGCGGTAGAATACTTGATACTGTGATGGTACTTACCTAGCCGGCCTCATGCCGCAAAAGACCTACCAGTGAGCCTTAAAAACTGTTTTTATATACCTTGGAAAATTATTTGAGGAAGGATTTTAAAAGAGTACTGGTTAAACGCTATCATGAAAAACTTGTCTTACTTATTTAAGCTCTTTGAAAATGGAATTTCATAAAGGTGCCTTCTGCGAATTTTTCACAAGTATCGTAGAAAAGTTAATTTCAAATTTCAAATCTCAAGGCAAGTCTTTAGAGTTCTTCTTTAATCGTTTTCAATTCTCTCATAAATTATCATCTCATAAATTCCGGAGAATAAAAATATCAAGTTTCTTGTAAACGGGGAACACCTTTTTAATCTAATTTTATTTTTCATTATTAGTTGTTAGAGGGGTAACAGAAATCCCATTCTGTGAAAAATCAACTCTTTTTGTAGGAGGGGAATCCGAGCCACCCTTTCCCTGAAGGTCTCAGGTTCTTTCCAGGAAGGTCGGGAGTTTGATAGACGAGCCAAAACCTGAGAAGGGGACATCTTCAAATCATAAATTAAACTACTATAATCTAAAAAACATTTTGTTTGGACAATAGTCGTATGCAATCATGAAAACGTCAATTTATTTATTGAATCAACTGTTTATTTATTTATTATTAAATAAATTTCAACTCTCAAAGATACGTCTAGTGATACCGACCTTATTTCCAAATTTAAACTAAATAAGCTTTCAACATTTACAATGACAATTATGGTGCCTGTCATGAGGAGAAAATCACTGCTTTATTTGAATCAATATTGAAATAAGATGATATATAATATTATTTATTGGACACCGTTGTGGCGTTGTGGGTAGCGAGTCTGCCTTTAGTCTCGACGGTTGCGGGTTCGATTCCCGCTCGGGCAGATGTTTGTTAAAAATTTCTGTCTCGGTCTAGGCGTTTGTCCGTGTGGGTCTCCCCACCGTGCCTCGGAGAGCACGTTAAGCTGTCGGTCCCGGTTATTATCAATAACATCTGATAATAATCGTTAACTCTTGATAAGTAAATTGCTCTTATCCAATGAGTTATAGGTTCGCCCTTGGGGTTGCGGAGGTCAGATGGCAATCGCTCCGTGTAAAAACTAGTAATCTGTCAAATCCGGATAAGAGTAATAAGTAGACCCTGTGTACATAAAATACCGGGAATAATGCTAGGATGAAGAAGATATAATATTATTTATATTCTTTCAAATTATTATGTCTTTTTGACATAGTACTGATTAATCAGTCGAATTGTAAAAATGTTAAGCAATTACTGCCACCCTTGAACATCTGCATTACCAGAGAGTGCGCAGACGCATTGTCGGCCTTTCGGTGCAACTGGTTATACGCTGGCTTACTGGTTGAATTCTATGTTTCTATTGGGCCATCTATCTATTGGGCCATCTATCTATTGGGCCATCTATCTATTGGGCCATCTATCTATTGGGCCATCTATCTATTGGGCCATCTCGGCTTTTCTATCGAGATGTAACGACTGCTACCGAACAATGATGACAATCTAGATTGATAGCATGAAAGTCTGTATAGGGCACGGCGGAAACAAGTCACAATACAAACATGTGCTCGGAGCTGAAATCGAACTCTTGACTATCAGCGGTATAGACAGGTTTGCTATCACCACAACATTTATAACTAGCCAGCTAGGTTTCTAAAATTTTTATAATTTTTAGGATTCCGTAGCCAAATGGCAAAAATGGAACCCTTATAGTTTCGCCATGTCCGTCTGTCCATCCGTCCGTCTGTCTGTTCGTCCGTATGTCACAGTCATTTTACTCGGAGACTATTGGCTCTATCTACACGAAATTTACTAAATAGGCTTATTCTATGAACCGCTACAGGGTTTTGTCATGAATTCCTAAAATATACAAAAATTAAGGGTAGCAGCCCTTATATAATCCTTAAAAAATCCTTAAAACCCTTAAATAATATAATAAGGATATAACCCTATATTAATCATACATGTAACTGAAGATTGAAAAAAGAAATTTCAACATATGACAACGTGTGCGATATCTTTGGATAGGTCTTTCAAAATGATAAAGAGGTTTAATTTTGACTTTTTTCATTAAGTCAATCAGATATAAGCTCCTAAAATCATAAAAATTGTGTCCCCCCCTCTAACTTTTAAACTATGGGATTTAAAATTCTAGAAAAAATTGAGGTTGTAGACCATCAAATGAAATTTCAACCACATTTGGTTTGCAGAGGATAGGTCTACAAATTTTAGAGATATATAAGTTATTCCCATTACTTTGGTTTTCATATTACTTTTAATAATTACTATAAAATTACCAACTAATTTTTGCTGTCGGTTTTAATTCGTTATTATTTTTAAAGTCCTTAAAATTCTTCATGACCAAGCTGCGGAACCCTATACTTCCGACTGTGCGTAATCCACAACGCACTTGACTGATAATTATTTATTATTAAAAATAGGTGCGAATGCTAGCTACATTTACAAAGTAAAAAAAAAAAAACCTATAACTTTCTCGTGTAAATGCAAGCAACAAGATTTTATTTTAGAATGCTGTAAGATATTACAGAATATGTAGTAAAAATAGAATATTATTTTATTAGAGAAAATGTAAAAGTATGTTATGAAATATAAGCCCGGGGCAGAATATGCCAGACATTGAATAGAAGCCTCGATGTGAAGCCTCCGCTCTCGAATACATACTTACGAGTATCTAAACTAAATGGAGAGAACTACTTTTCTATTTATATCTACAACGATTTTTTACGAAAAAAAAACCGGGATGTGACGACCCCATCGCCCGCTGTTAGGATAACCTCTGTCACAGCAGAGATTATTCCACCAGTGCAATCAGTCACACTGGTGGTAGGTCTTTTGTTGCAAGAGGCCAGCTAGGTAGGTATCACCGCAGTGTCAAATATTCGGCCGCCAAATAGTAGTGCTTAGGCATTACTGTGTTCTGGTTTGAAGGGCACTGGACGCTAGTGAAATTAATGGGCAGAGGAGATTTAAGAACAAATATCTTGAGGTTGGCAACGCGTGAGTGGCACCTACTAATGATGCTGCAAGCGCTCATAGGCTACGGCAACCACTTACCATAAGGTGGGCCGTATGCTTGTTTGCCAACTTGTAACATAAAAAAAATTAAAAGATTTCATATTATATGCTTGTGTAATTTCT
This sequence comes from Hestina assimilis, assembly GCA_023373885.1. Taxonomy (NCBI): domain Eukaryota; kingdom Metazoa; phylum Arthropoda; class Insecta; order Lepidoptera; family Nymphalidae; genus Hestina; species Hestina assimilis. The sequence goes on along the minus strand of CM041747.1, from coordinate 13,651,568 downwards.
TCTCCATACGTCGTTTTCGACTTTTTTCTGCCTTTATTGGATTTTTTGATGGTTTTATCGTCTTCATTTTTGGTACCACAAGTGTTGGACAAAGAAAGGTCCACCACCACAGAAGATTTCTTGTTCTTTTTTCTGATTGTATATTGCTGTTGGCCCTACAGGCCTTGAAATCGTTATCGAGAGGGAGGGGTTGAGTACAGAGGACCCGGCCGTTAAAAAGGGCACTGTTTTCGCGGGGTCTTCAGGTTGATTTCATCCCAAGTGTACCTGCTGCGAGGCGAACCATGGCTGTCTGTGTTGTGCATGGATCACTGTTTAACGTGATTTTGCCGTCAGGCTCTTGCAATACATGCTAAAGAACCCGAATTTAGTCAGTTTGTCATCTCTGTCTGTACAAATACTAGTCTGTCTAATCAGAGGTCCATATAGAGGTAAGGGTAGTTACAACAGAAGTGATCCTGGTATCTTGAGATTGTATCAGCGACATGACATTGTTAAACATCCCCAAACTCCATTTGTTATAAGAAAAACATTTCTTTGTTATTAATAAATTACAAATAAGAAGGTATTATAATTCATTGCCTTTTGAATATCCAAGAATATTCATGACTCGCCAGAAGAAGAGGGAATTCATAATTTAAAGATATTTAAAAACAATGTAATTAAAATGGTAAGCGCGCTATTTTCATTAGTTAATTAATAATATAGTACTAATTCAATTCCTTTTGTTTCCCATCTTATAGATTTGTAAGTTGGTATTTGAAAATATGACTTATAATACCAAGTTCGAATGATCTGTTGTTACTTTGGGTTATTGGGAATAAGAGAAAAAGTTATGTATACTGCGTATCGTTTTATTCGAGCAACAAAAATGACTACATCTCCTTATATACTCCTATCCAGCGTCCGGTGGCACCGACAGCCTTCTAGAACCTTCTACAAATCGAATAAGGTTTGGTGCCATCTGTCACTAGATGGCTCTGTTAAAGTATTTAACATCTGTATTACTTCAACTAAGTGATTTTACCTATGAATTAACTAGCGAAGCCTTCCTAGGAAGGCTGAAAATTTTTAATAGCCTAGTTTCAGTCAAAACCTTTTACACTGGAAGTAAGTACAATTAAGGTAAGTTAAGCAACTTTAGGTGCGGTCAGTCACTAGATGCGTGATCGCATAGTGGTATTTCAACCGAGCGTCTCCGTGCTTCGGAGGGCAAGTAAAAGTCGGTCCCGGCTGTTGACAATTAGACAACAGTCGATAAGTCAAGTCAGAGGCCTACGGGCGACCTGAACAACTCTGACACTAGGTTGACCACTAACCAATCGATAAGAAGAAGATTACAATTATTAGCACTTGAAAATTAGCTACATTTAAAATATAGCTAAATTATTTTAATGAAGATGGAAAAATATACTCAATATGCGATCTCGTAACTCTGAAATAGCAATTTATTAGCTACTACTAACTGCTAGTGAAAATAAACCAAACTTTATAAGCTCATATTACGAATTTCCATCGCGTATCATAAAATGTGTATTAAAAGCTACGTGCATTTACATTTTTGAGCTAGCACGAGTAGCGTATAGCGTAGGTTAATATTCTCAATATGAAATAATCTAAAAAAACAGTAATAGTTATAGATACGAGTAACTGAAATTTATGTTTACTTTATATTATATCTATGGCTTAGTTTGTTATTTGTATTAAACATTTAATAATAATAATAACATAAATATTGCATTTTTCATTATCAACTTAAATCTATTACAATTTCAAGTTTGGATTCATCTAGTAAGTTCGGAAAAACTTGTGGCAGGTTATTCCTCTTACCATAGCAAAAATAATGTTCATCATTATGTAAAATGTCTAAATGACTTTAGTTTAGTTAAAAGTTTAAGTTATAATAGGAGAACGTGTAGATTATGTTATAGTGTATGAGTGTGTATGTGTATTTTGGGTGTGGGCTATATGTATGTCTGTAAGTGTATGTGTGTGTATAACATTAATAATATAATGAGTGCCCCGTATCCTCATAACTTAAAGCCTTAATTCAAGTCGTCACTAATATTTACATATATACACACACAGTATGTAATGTGTTTTTATCTGTATTCATTTGATCAGATTTTGCAAGGTGCTCGAAATTACCAACAAAGAAAATTGTTCCTTGGAATCCCTAACTGCATACGTACCATACCCTTACAATTATTTTTATTATTATATTAATAAATTTATATTTCGATACAGTTCCACAGTATAAAAATTGCTATGAATACTTTTAATAAATGAGTTGAAATTTTGAAATTTAATAAATGAAAGCAAGTGGCTTTCAAATAAAACTTATTTCATTTTATTCAGAACACGCGCAGAGCTAATTACCTTTTCAAGCTAACTTTTCTAAGCTCTCAAGTGTATAAGCATGAAAAATATGGTTCGGTATTTTGTATCTATAATCCTATAAAGCCTTAATTAAAAATATATACTAAAACGTTGAAATTACTTGTACCAGACTTATTTAATACGAAATTCTGTTTAGCATACATGAAGACAAGGTATTTAAATCGAGCATACATTTCTGCTACTTTAAGTTAAGAAACAAGGTGTGGTTAGTTTTAGAGATATTGCTGTGACGAGAGCAGTAGTCGACAGAAACAACCACATAACTTAGAAGCCTTTCAGAAGATAAACAACCCATTGTTATGATCAACAACATTGCTTCACAACTATCTCGCTCCTTTGGTATTCAAGACGTCTGCAAAAAAGTGGTCTTTACTCAATCATTGACTGACCTTCTTTTATTTAAGTTACAGGTTCAAAGACTCTCATTTTTCTATTATACATAGATTACTTAAATTAACACCTGACTTTTTTAAAAATAATGTTAGCAATGTTTATTCAAGTCATCACCAATACTCTTATGGCCCCTCAAAATAAGATCGCAGCTTGCGCTAAGAGTTGATGCAACAATAGCCCAAGTCGGTCAGTTTTGAACTCGTAACTAACGAGCTAGCTAAGTTGGTCCTTCTACGTAAGCTATTGAAGTTTCAAATACCAACTAGCTAATATTCCTGCAAATAGTTTAGAGTTTTAACTAGCTGAGTGACCTTTTTTAACACGCTTTTATTAGCTTCAGATGATGAACATGATTTTCCTCCTCCTTCAAAACCTCCTTCAAAACGTCGGATTAACGTCGATTTTATTATATTTATATTGATCAATGACAATTTAGTAATATCCGACTACAAAACGAAAATAATCTATTTTGCTTGGTACTTTTATGACATTATCAGAATGATAAAAATGTCTAAAAATATTTATAACTACTGACACCACTCCACGCACCCCACGCTTTTTTAATTTTTTTGTCCCATTTTTATACTATTCTTCATTTTTTTAAGTATTATTTATTTTATTTTTAGTTGGATTTCCTATAAAAAGTATTTTTATTTTTATGAACTATTATTCATTAAAATTATATATCTTATGCAGTCATAAGGTAAATTTAAAAATTTTGTCAACAATTAAATACAATGTTTCTTCATTGAAATAAAAAGCAGTGTTTTACGGTACTGAAAACTCATGTTGTGATTAGATAGAAATCCAGATGATGTTTAGTATTTTGAACTGTCATTTAAGTGGAATTTGTCTGCATAAAGCAAATTGTGTAGAGAACAAAGTTTGAGAGAGTTGTAAATCGCTTTTAGCTAACATTAATCGTCCGCTGTGGATGAACTAGTTTCTGTAATTATTTCCTCGCCTCGCGACCCTTAATTTGTCCTGTAACAATTGTATCTATATTACGATGCGTTCGTTCAAACTAAGTTCATTTTTGAGTAAAATAATACACATTCAATTTTTTTACTGTGTTATAATGTTATAAATTTAAATTTTCATACTACATACATACCATACAATCACCGTTGTGGCGTTGTGGGTAGCGAGTCTGCCTTTAGTCGACGACGGTTGCGGGTTTGATTACCGCTCGGGCAGATTTTTGTTAAAATTTTTGTCTCGGTCTGGGCGTTTGTCCGTGTGGGTCTCCCCACCGTGCCTCGGAGAGCACGTAAGCTGTCGGTCCCAGTTATTATCAATAACATCTGATAATAATCGTTAACTCTTAATAAGTAAATTGCTCTTATCCAATGAGTTACTGGTTCACCCTTAGGGTTGCGGAGGTCAGATGGCAATCGCTCCGTGTAAAAACTAGTAACCTGTCAGATCCGGATAAGAGTAATAAGCATACCCTGGGTACATAAAAATACCGGGAATAATGCTAGGGTGAAGACATACCATACAAACATTTTACAAACATCTTCGTTGATGACAGACATCTTTTTTGACGTTGTGGCGCAACGGTAGCATCCTGTCCTAATCACCACAGTTCAATTCCCGCTCGGTTCAGATGTTTACGTTGACCATACGGGCATGTGTTCTGGTCTGGTTGTGTTTGTTTTTGTTCTTGTGTGAGTTTTTGGACACGAACACAGGATATAAGTACTCAAATTGTATGAAACCTAAACCGATGAGTGTGTGGCATTTATTTATCTTTTATTTAAATATTATTATATAAATTTGTACAATAATAATATAGAATCGAGTTAGATGTTGGGAAATTTTAAAGTATCAATTTGTAAGATTAAAACCCTTAGATAAGAGGTAACGATTATTATTGTCAGATGCTATGATAACAACCGGGACCGACAACTTTACGTGCTTTCTGACGCACGGTGGCGAGACCCACAAGGACAAACGCCTAGACCGATATATATGTTTGTAAGATAAATACAAATATCCACCTCGAGTGGGAATCGAACCCGACAATAGGCACCGTTACGACAATAGGCAGCCTCGCTACCAAAAAAATACAACGGTCGTCGCGTAAAATTAAAACCAAATTAAAATATATAACATACTAGCGGCCGGCACCGGGTTCGCATGGGTATAAAATATATAGCCTATTGTCATTCACTGAAATCTTTTTGATTAAAATCGATCCAGTAGTTTTGATTTAGTCATTACTGCCCGTGGCCCGCAAGATTATTTACGACATCACATTAGAAACCTCAACAATAACAGTATTTCTCCACTATTTAATGGATGTTATTATACATATAAACCTTCTTCTTCAATCACTCTATCTATTAAGAAAAACCGCATCAAATACAAAACATATAAAACAGATATAATTACGAAGAAAGACCGCTAAATCGATTGCGTTCCCAACGAAACGATAGACGTTCAGATTTACAACGTAATAAAAGCGCTGATTGTTTTCACGTTTTATTACTCTTACAATAACGAAACGTATTTATTTAGAAATCATTACTCTTCGAAAATAACTATACCTACCTATCCTACCAGCGGATATATGATTTGAAACTGATAAATGCACATTTAGGGCTCACAATCAAAAAATGTTACTTAAACTTTACGGAAGTTTTATTGTTAAAAGAAAAATATCATTCATTTTTAAATATCATTTTTTATAAATTATCATAGGTTATTTTTATTTAATTGTTAATTTTTTTGTATATTTATTTAACTTTAATAGTAACTATGAACTTATAGTCAAAACAATTATCTAGATTTGTGAGACTATAAGGTATAAAACAATTTGTAAACATTTTTATGATGAAATAAATATATTAAATAAATTAATATAGTATTATACCTTTATAATAAATATAGTAATATACCTTTGCAATAATTTTTGATCAAAGCTCAATAAATATGCATACCATAATTTATATTTTTAATATCAATTCAATCATTTCCTTCCCTCCTGATGATATCCCAAACCTAGGCCCGACCTCGCAAGATGGCGCCCTTGGGACGGATTCAACTTGAGCTCCGCGTGGGCTGTCAATCTTTTATCGGCCGGGTGTATCGACTTGGAACCTCTGACGCTGTCGAGACCACACAGACCAACAGCAATAGGCACTCGAAAAACAAACAATCATTAATGCTGTCTAATGAATTCGTTTTAAGTATAACAAATACGTGAAATTCTATTCAATCTCCAGTCAAATCCCATGAGGATGGAGGTAGTATTACAAGACAGAGAGATTGATTCAATTTCATACCATTTTTTAAATGTGTATTACTGTATAGACCGTACTGGCCTTATTTTATGAAATAATTGTAATATGCAATGATATTTTTAAAAGCAGTCTAAGTTAGTGACGCATTGGAATATTTGACTAAATAATAAAAAAATCATTGGTCAAGAGACATATTTTGCGTGATATTGTATATGACCGCCATAAAAAATTAGTTCATGATAAAACGCTAAGCGCTACGTACTAATCGACCCTCTTTAGGATACTCATTTCTTATGTCAGAGGTTCAGAGACACACCTAAACACAACCGCCTATACCATAAAATATTTGTATGGTCATTATAAACATAATTTATCGAGTAGGAGCTGAACTCGTAAGCATCACCATCATCTTTTGGCATTAATTTTATGCGAATTAAAAACAACACAATGACCAACGGTTTTACAGCACTGCCTAATTGAAAAGCTTTTTACACTTTGTATCTTACTTTATTTTTCTCTCTTTTTCATTTTGTCATTCTATCCGAATTCCCGAAAATGGATTGTTCGTAATTGATTTACTTTATGACAAGACCGTCTTCGCTTCCGTTAACTAAGTTTTACGCTGACAGTTCCAAGCCGGGTCAGATCTCAATCAAGCCGAAGTCTGTTAATTTGGTTACAGCGCCAATATTGCTAGCATAAAATAATAATAATAAATCAATTAAGTTCCATTAAATTTTGCTGGAAATCATTTCATATTATTAAAGGCGTCGGGATGTGACGACCCCATCGCCCGCTGTTGGGATAACCTCTGTCACAACAGAGATTATTCCACCAGTGCAATCAGTCACACTGGTGGTAGGTCTTTTGTTGCAAGAGGCCGGCTAGGTAGGTACCACCGCAGTGTCCAATATTCTGCCGCCAAATAGTAGTGTTTAGGCACTACTGTGTTCCGGTTTGAAGGGCACTGTACGATAGTGAAATTACTGGGCAGACGAGATTTAAGAACCAATATCTCGAGGTTGGCAACGCGTGAGTGGCCCCTACTAATGGTGCTGCAAGCGCTCATAGGCTGCGGCAGCCACTTACAATCAGGTGGGCCGTATGCTTGTTTGCCAACTTCTAACATAAAAAAAAAAAAAAAAAAAAAAATTTTATACTAAAAATTTTAATATTTACCTAACATGCATGCGGCTCACCTGATGCTAGCGGTTATCGTAGCCTAAGCGCTTGCGAAGGTGTTATTTTGCAGATGTCACTCACGCGTTGTCAACTTCGAGATATTGGTTCAAAAATCTCCTTTGTTAAGAAATTTCGCTAGCTATAGTGTGCTTCAAATCGAAACACAGTAATGTAAAACACATCACTGCTTTGTCCCAGAATATCTGACACTGCGTTGGTACCTACCTAGCCGACCTTTTGGAGTAAAATATCTACTACCCCTTTATGGCTTTAATTCTTTAATGTAGATGTTATGCCGGACGATCTATTCCACAAGACAAAAGGATACGTCCTTAAATCATTTTTTGGCAATCCCACAAGAGCCTAACATTTTTCCGGGATAAAATTATCTAATATTCTAATTCAGGTAATCAACTTAGTATGTACCAAATGTGATCCAAATCCGTTCTCCGTTTTTGCATAGCTAAATGAATAACTTACTAACTTTGACGACGTTGTGGCGCAGCGGTTCGATTCCCGCACGGAGCATAATATGTTTGTATTGACCATGCACGCATATTTTCCGGTCTGGGTGTATTTATCCTAGTTGTACATTTCCGGACCCCCGAAACAGGATATAACTATCCTAATGGGGGCCGTTTATTATTTTTTTCACCTTTAATGATATAAGTAGTGTTCTTTTATTTCGTTAATTAAATGCTATAATGCAGTCGCGATATTTTCTTTTTGCTCGTATAATTATGTTAGTTTGGTTGGTTTTTTTTTTTTTTTGTAAATCGAAAGTCGTTAAGGGTACGGTAGACTCGATTGAAACCTTACCTGGATAACAAAATAATGATTTCGACAACAATATCCGCAAAAATTGGGATTGTTGAGTATTTTGTTAAATTCTAATGGAGGCATCGCTGTCAGTCAGTGACATATAATAAATTAAAGAAAACGTCAACTGTCATTGCAGAAATGTTTGTCATTCGATTCAATTCAATAAATCCTTGTTGAGCAGAGTCATTTGCACCGTACATCTGTCGATGTCAGAAATTACTTTTATCTATTTTACACCAGGATACTCTGACACTGGCGAATCCATTTGGAAGCCACTAAGGAAGAAGAAGAAATCTTTGTTGCCATAGCAATGCGCGGTCGCTCAAGTGCGCTGTGAATTTATTTATATATTTTGACATTTTTAATTTATTTTGTTGATAATAGATGGCGTGTCGACAACGGCCTGAAAACACGAACAAAGCCACATTTCCTAAAAATAAATCCTAGCTAGATCGATTTATCGTCCCCGAAAACCCCTGCATACTAAATTTCATGATAATCGGTGCAGCTTTTTCCGAGATCCCAATTATATATATATATATATATATATATATATATATATATATATATAAGAATTCCTCGTTTAAAGGTATTAGATAGATTTTTCGCCCCACACCTGTCACCTTCAGAGGCCAAGACGTCTGAATAAACAATACAAGAAGACTTAGCTCATAATATAATCTTAATATTTTTTTCTGCTTGACGTATTATTATTTAAAATATATGTGCAATGAAAATGAATAAAACAAAATGTTGCCAGATGACACACTTTCTATATCACTTAAATCCTACGCAAAGTTAATTAAATTGACTAACAACTTTTCCAAGCACTCAAGAGTGAACGAGGCACTATGTTTTATATACACAGCCTCATAATATGACTTTATGAATTAGTAAATAAGAAGATACCTTAAAAAAAAAACCTTTGCGTTCTGATTGAAAGTGATATAGGTACATGAGGGAGAGAAGTTCATTTTAATACCACTAAAGCGAAAATACGAAAAAAAATAACGTAAATAAACGCAAAGAAAAGCAAAGCAAAATAAGCTTAAGAACTCATGTACATAGACATTTTCTTAATAGAGATGTTAATAAAGCACTAGAAGTGACCTTGATGCCACAATTGTGACTTATAAGCCACAAGCGGTGTGTGCATGCATCAGTGTCGTTTATTCACTGTGCTTACCATTTCTGTATAAGCTATTAAATATTCGGATGTAATATGTAGCTCACGATATCGTCGTCACTGCGTATGTAGTATTGACAGCATGTGTGAGAAAATCTGGCGGCAAGGCGGCGACACGTGTTTTGTAAGTAATAAGCGACTTATAACTTTTCTAGTACCTTATTATGACAATTTCTGTATGCTTTCTAAGTGACCAAACAATATAAGTCGAGAAATTGTGCGACTGTGCGTGTCACTATAATTGTGGACTTATAACATAATAAGTTTATTTCATGACGGTTGGCAACAAACACCTGATAGTTAACAACACCGCAGCCTATAAACGCTCGCAAAAAAGAGGGAGTAGAGGGGTGGGAGATGGGGCCTCCGGTGCTGTCACTCATCGTAGGAAACGTAACAGTAACCTATTACTTTACGCCGATTTTCACAGCATGTCAAATACACACGCCATTTTTATAGTAAACTGATGACTTATGAAATTTGCGTTAATCTGTCTGGTTTTGGATAATAAACTAAAAAAAAAAACACGCATCGTAGTTATTCCTCTACAGAAATTTGTGAGATTTCATTTAAAACCAACTGAAACTTTGAAATTCTGCAGCAATATATCCTATTAATTATAAATTAATAATACTTTAGAGGATTATGATTTCAAAGTCATCATATAAAAATAATCATAATATGTAAAAACTTGAAGCTTGTTTTAAACTAGCTGCGCCCGCGGCTCCTCTTGCGTGGTGTACCGATTTTTCTTCAACATCAAATCAAAATCAAAATTATTTTTATTCAAGTAGACTTGTGAAAAGTACTTTTGAATAGTCAAACGCTACCGACGGTTCGGTGGGTTGATTCTATCGAGAGGAACCGACAAGAAACTCGACAGTTATTTCATATAAAATTTCGTTCTTGAAGGAGATCCAGCAATATTAAGAGTCTCTCTTCATTACATGGAACCCTTATTATTTTTCTAAAATAAACGTAGCTTAAGTTACCCCAATGAAATTCTCGTTAAAATAGCTCCAACTGTTTCAGAAATTAACCGGAACGAAAAGAAAGACAGGCAAATATTTAAAAAACTGGTTTTTTTACTTACGTACCTAATATACTTTCATATGCATTTAGTGAAAAGCTGTTATTTTGGAATTACAAACAGACAATACAATTTTATTTATTACTTAATATTAGATAAAATAATTGGTAATTTACGTTATCTGAAGAATTCTACAGTGGAACGATATTAACAATTTGAAATCGTATATTGGAGAAATACAATCAAGAAAGACAATAAAATTTTGGACAATGGGACAAATAAATTGAAACTGTCTCCATCACAGAACGTACAAAGACAAAGTTGGCGAGTGTTGTAAATCGCCCCTGAACTACCATTTGTTATCGGCTCTGGATTAACTAGTCCCTTTAATTATTTCCAACCTATTTATACTGAAAACTTCACTAGGGTTCCGTACACAAAGGTGCCAACGGAACTCCATTAGCGAGTCGGGTAGCGAGTCTGCCTTTAGCGTCGGCGTTTGCGGGTTCGAATCCCCGCTCGGGCAAATGTTTGCATTGATCTTACAAATATCTGTCTCGGTCTGGGCATTTTACCTTGTGGTTCTCCCCGCCGTGCCTCGGTGAGCACGTTAAGCTTTCGGTCCCGGTTGTTATCACATAACATCTGATAATAAATGACATTTTCAAAGAATGTGTATTTCTGATGCCGCTACAAGAAACTTGATATTATTCTACGGTGTTACGGAACCATTTTTGTGCTAATTCAACACGCACGTGGCCGGTTTTTTTAACTTTTAAATTAGTTGAGTATAGTAATAATACAATTTTTATTTCATTAATTATAGAGATTGAATACCCAATGAAGCTGTCACTTAAGGCTCCGTTTCCACCAAAGATGTGCGTGGATGCGTAGCGAGGGAGGTGTTTCTTAATTTCGACGAAGTTGTGTTGGAGCGGTAGCGAACCTGCTTTAAGCGCCACAGGTCGCGGGTTCGATTCCCGCTCGGAGCAGACGTTTGTATTGACTATACAGGCGTGTGTTCCGATCTGGTTGTGTTTGGTCTTTATGTGTGTTTCCAGCCCCAGACAAAGGATATAACTATCCTAATTGGGGCCGTTAAGTGTGTTGTGTTTAATTCTTCTTCTAATCGATTGGTTAGTGGTCAACCTAATGTCAGAGTTGTTCAGGTCGCCCGTAGGCCTCTGACTTGACTTATCGACTGTTGTCTAATTGTCAACAGCCGGGACCGACTTTTTACGTGCCCTCCGAAGCACGGAGACGCTCGGTTGAAATACCACTATGCGATCACCCATCTAGTGACTGACCGCGCCTAAAGCTGCTTAACCTACCGATCGTTTACCGAACAGTGGGTGCACTCGGCTATGAGCGTATGTGTTTAATTGACCTTGTCTCGCTCTGCAATGTTGCTTTTTCTTTTTACTTGGAAAGTAGTGCAGATGACTCTACCCCACCTGATGGTAAGTGGAAATAAAGTGCAAACGCGAAGGAGGCTAACAGAGTTGCGAAATGCAACCGTGTTAGCCACCCTCGCCCTGCCTACCCGCAAGATGTCTCTTCACGCCTCGTTTGAAGGAGCCCAGATTGTAGGAAGGAGGAAACACTGGCAAAAGAGTTCCACTTTTTGGAAGTACGACAAAGAAAAGAATTGGCACACTTTGTTCGCGAAGGAATTGATGCCACAGTTAGACGGTGACATCGAAAATGAAATGGTACGTCAAAGAAAAGAATTGGCACACTTTGTTCGCGAAGGAATTGATGCCACCGTTAGACGGTGACATCGAAAATGAAATGGTACGTCAAAGAAAAGAATTGGCACACTTTGTTCGCGAAGGAATTGATGCCACCGTTAGACGGTGACATCGAAAATGAAATGGTACGTCAAAGAAAAGAATTGGCACACTTTGTTCGCGAAGGAATTGATGCCACCGTTAGACGGTGACATCGAAAATGAAATGGTACGTCAAAGAAAAGAATTGGCACACTTTGTTCGCGAAGGAATTGATGCCACCGTTAGACGGTGACATCGAACATGAAATGGTACGTCAAAGAAAAGAATTGGCACACTTTGTTCGCGAAGGAATTGATGCCACCGTTAGACGGTGACATCGAAAATGAAATGGTACGTCAAAGAAAAGAATTGGCACACTTTGTTCTCGAAGGAATTGATGCCACCGTTAGACGGTGACATCGAAAATGAAATGGTACGACAAAGAAAAGAATTGGCACACTTTGTTCGCGAAGGAATTGATGCCACCGTTAGACGGTGACATCGAAAATGAAATGATTCTCCAGAAACAGCCCTGAACAAGGCCTAGTCTTGAATGAAGTGATTCCATTGGTAAGAAATACAATACTCGCTAAGCAACCTCGCATCTCTAGTGGAAATGCAGCCTGATACTGGCCGTAATCAATGATGAAAGAATTCAAGAGATATCTCTTAATACAATTTGTAAAGACAAAGCTTTTAGGATCATTCGCATTTATAAAGAATTTTACTTTTAAATGTAATTTTGTTTACGATCTTTGTCAGAGAGAGAAGATTTTTTTTTAGATTCGTATTCTTTAAATGAATACTGATTAAATTCCGGCACATTACGAACTGTGGAATACGATTTATGATCAACGCGACTTAAAAACTTGAGAAATGTATAGACATCCATAACTATGACTTGAATTCTCATAGTGTTTTTGAACTTATTGTTATTTTTTTTTTATATTAGAGAAAGCCAACGAGCAGGAGGCTCACCTGATGTTAAGATATTACCGCCGCCCATAAACATCTGCCACACCAGAGGGCGTCGGTTCGGAAAGACCACCGGCGAAAGCTGGCTTTTCACTCACTCAAAGGTATATTTACCGGCGTCCGGATGTGACGACTCCATCGCCCGCTGTTGGGATAATCTCTGTCACAACAGAGATTATTCCACCAGTGCAATCAGTCTACACTGGTGTTAGGTCTTTTGTTGCAAGAGGTGGGCTAGGTAGGTACCACCACAGTGTCAAATATTCTGCCGCCAAATAGTAGTGCTTAGGCATTACTGTGTTCCGGTTTGAAGGGCACTGTACGCTAGTGCAATTACGGGGCAGAGGAGATTTAAGAACAAATATCTCGAGGTTGGCAACGCGTAAGTGGCACCTAACTAATGGTGCTACGGCACCCACTTACCATCAGATGGGCCGTATGCTTGTTGGCCAACTTGTAACATAAAAAAAAAATATATTTAGTTTTTATTCAGTTATGGCTCATAAATAATACTGTTATAGAAAATCGCTTTGGTAGCCTGCCTTGTCCATTGCTGATTCGATTCCCACTCGACCCCGATGTTTGTATTGATCATACAAATATCTGTTTTGGTTTCTTGTGGGTCTTGTCATCGTACCTGGGAGACCATGTTAAGCCGTAGGTCCCGTGTAATATAACATAGCAACTGATAATAATCATTAACTCTAAAAAGGTAATTTGCTCTTCTTTTTCAATGAATTAGAAAGAAAGAAAGAAAGAAAGAAGTAATTTATTTGGGACAATACGTGGTTGTTAAAAGAAAAAAACAGACGTAGAATAAAAAATAAATAAAAAAACAATTAAACTTAACAATAACTTACAAAATTACTATAACTATAAAAAATAAGAAATAACTTAGTAAATAAAAAAAGAAAATTATGGAAAAAAAGAACCAAACAAAAAAAGCAAATACATAAATAAATAAAATTTATGATGTCTTTTCCAAAAACAATGCTTTGTCCCAAAAAGGTGTGCCGTGCCATTCAGCATACATTGGGTGACCCGAGTTCACCCAATACTGATTTTCAATGATACCCTAATTACTGGATTGCCTTTAAAGATGGAGAGATCAGAGACAAATTACTCTTGTAAGACTCTATGAAATGGATTATTATTGTATATTATATTCATCATTATTATTATTAAAGCGTTATTTCTCACACAGCTTTATATAAATTGATATTTAAATTGAAGGTATTATTACATTCAGTTTGATCTCTTGCTGGTGAAAGCCACCTCTATTTGTTTCCATTTGTATTTTTTTTAGCAATACTGATCCAATCCTTTCTGGCAATCTTTATGATATAATCGGTCCATCTCTTCCTTTGTCTTCCAACACGTGTTTTCCCTGGTGGACCTGACCATTTATAATATAAATATAAATAATATATATAAATAATATTGTTATGGAGAACCACAGGGATAAGGTTCGAAATCGCTCGTGACATCTCTGATTTTCCTTCGTAACTTGTAGGTTTAAGAAGGGTGTGTTCTCGAAAGATGTCATATGACGTTCTGTGGAAACTTCTCCCGTAGAACTGTCTCGAATTTGTGGTCCGCGCTATATAAGGGTCCCGGCACGTCAACTGAGGCAACGAGCGAAGAAACTACAAGCAATACATAGTTATCAAGTGCGATAACCAGTGACCTTGGCTATTCTTTTGGACTTTGACCTGTGATTTGTGAAGTTCTGTTCTGTGATGTAGAAGATCTCACTATCGTCTCATTTAGAACGGTGTTTTATTCCAAGTCCATGAACCCCAGCCTGTAACAATATTAATATGAATTGTATAACTAAAAAATATAACACGGCAGTAAACTTTTATTTGCACTTGGATACCGAGGAGATTACCAATGTTGCTACATTTTGTGTTTCGAGACGGATCGTAAGACAACGAACCATGAAACCAGCATATTCCCAAGTCGGGTGTCACTGTGGAAAATTTACATATATGCTGAAAATAGAGTTTTGTTCAGAATACTCTCTTCGAATATGGTTAAAATTATTCTTAAAAACATAATGTACTTTTAAAATTTGGTAAAACAAGTTTGAGGTATATTGAATACCGTCAAAAGCTTTATTTTTTTTTGTAAAATGATGATATTATAATCAGTAACCGTGCCTCGGAGAGCACGTCAAGCCCTCGGTTCTGGTTATTATCACATAATATCTGATAATAATCGTTAACTCTTGATAAGTAAATTGCTCTTATCCAATGAGTAGCTGGTTCGCCCTTAGGGTTACGGAGGTCAGATGACAATGGTTCTCAAAAAAAACAAGTATATAATATAATTATAACCAAAAAACTAACTGCAAAATTTGAGACCAATAATAAATTTGATGAAATTTGGTACAGAAAAAAATGGATGTTTGTACTCAACATTCATACAGTCATATCGACCACGGAACAAAATTTATTTTTCTGTTCCATGAAGTAAATCTTATATTTTATTTTATTATATTTTAATACTTTATTGTACACAAAAAAAAAAAAACAATATAAAAGCGACACTTAAAAAAGAAAACGAGCACAACAGGCGGTCTTATCGCTTAAAAGCGATCTCTTCCAGACAACCTTAAGGATAGGAGATCTGCTTGAAGTTGTGGGTGGTGTAGCAATAAAATAAACATAGAATAGTATATTATAGTGATAGACACAAATTTATATAAAGTAAGAAGAAGTTAAAATTAAAACTTTTACACCTTTACTATAAGATCTTGTAACCCGTAAATTATTTCAAAGATATTCGGAGAACTTTTTTTTTCTGTTTCCATTTCTTGTAAGCAAAAAAAATGTAAAATACTTTCTTTTTCCGTGTTTTCTTGCGTCGCAAGTTTATCTTGAGCAAATATGAAAAAGGTTTTCTTTTAAAAATTTAAAATTCTTTGTTTTTACAATGATGTTGAACGTCTAGTTTCTTGCGAGGTTCATTTTTTTAATCTAACTAATACTATAAATGTGAACGTTTGGATGGATGGATGGATGGACAGATAAATAAATAAATAAATAAACGCTGCACACTCAACGGCCCCCATTAGGATAGTAATATCCTGTGTCGGGGTCCGGAAACATTCACAATGACAAGGACAAATACACCCAGACCGGAAAATATGCTTGCATGGTCAATACAAACATATTATGCTCCGAGCGGGAATCGAACCCGCGACCTGTGGCGTTTAAGGCAGGTTCGCTACCGTTGCGCCACAACGTCGTCATCATCATGATGGATGGTTGTTATGGTTGTTACTCTTTTACGCGTAAGCTACTGCTCAGATTTAGATGAAATTTAGTATACACATAGCTTATTACCTAGATTAATATAAAGTATACTTTTTCTCTCAAAAAAATGATGACTTCCGGTGGAATCATCAAAAAACTAGCCGCGCTCAACTAAGCCACAGCGCGGGCACAGCTATTTAAATCGTATACCATATTATAACCATGATAATACAACTAGAAAATATATAATAGATACGTACTTCAAGAACCGATTATGATGATATTCTTTTTATGGTGAAAACAAAACTTGACAGAATACGGATGAAAGGTGCTTAATTAAAAATGCTCATTCATGCAGGTAATACCCGGGCAGAATCTAGTATTAAATAAATAAATATTACGACTATGCTGCGAGGACGAGGTCCTTTGTTTCGCACGTCGCGTCGCGTTGACACCGTCGGGTGAGTCTATCGTATAGAATGCGCTTGGAGCGCTGCCTTCATCTCCGATGACGTCCTTGGCCGTGGTTCGGCTTCGCAGGAGGCACCCTAAGGACGGAATCAAATTTGAGCCCCGTGAGGGCTACCCCTTTATCACGGCTGAGTCTCGCTGACGCTGTCAAGTAGTCAAGGCCAGTAGGGCCAACAGCAATACACATTCCGAAAAAAAAAAAAAGAATGCTGCTCCTAAACGATATCGTGTGAAAGGAGGTTTAAAATCTAGTTTGTATGTACTTAACTTGGTGCCCTGTATTATCCACTTTTAAGCATAAAAGAAGCTTTATTACAAGTTGAAACTTTAAGAGCTCTACTTAGATAAAGCTCTGCCTTGCGCGATGCGCTTATCTACTGGAAAACTACAGATACTGCTTGTCTAAAAGGTTTTAAAGTGAAGTGGCTACTATCCAATCCAGGCTTCCGAAAAAAGTAGGTTCTTTAAATTATCAAATTTTAAAAATTATAACCATCAATTCATATGGGATATTAAAAGTGATAAAATACTAAATAAAATAAAATCACGTGTCAAATTTTTTATCTAAATAACAAATAAAAAAATACTTTGTCTTCAAAATAAAATGATCTAATTTCAACAAGAAATATATGAAAGTAACAATAGGTTTTGCTGGTATTAAAATAATTATTACGGTAAATTATGTATTCATATCATTGCTTATTCAATTGTTCATCTTAAAACATCTCATCATGGGCAGCAGTAATCGCTTAACAGTTGAACCTCCTTTCTTTATAGTCCCTTTAATATAACATACATAAAATAAAGGGACAAATAAAAATTTAATTATTATTAAAAAGATTTCTTTTCTGTGTTTGTGAACAGTAGTACAGTTCGTAGTAGAAATGCGGGATTGAGTTTTTTGTTGTTTGTAGCCAGCAGTGCATACTTTCACCGGCTAGTTATCATAATCATAATTATGATGAAATTATGCAACTAAGATCACAAATAAAGCCGAAAGTTTATACTAGCGCGTTTGATAAATTCACTTAGAATTTTGTTCATCACTCACTGCTGGTTGGAACTTTATAACTCTGTTAGTTATACAGTCAACTTGAGAAGGCTAGATGTTGGGCGTAAACAAACTATGTACATCCAAGATTATGATTGAAACAGCCACAAGGGAGTTTCCTTTACTTTGATAACAGCTTGTGATAGTAATATAATTATTATAATTTCTATGTAAACTTTTGTATGACGACGTTATGGTTCGGCGGTAGCGAACCTGCGTTAAGCGCCACGCGTGTTCAATTCCCAGTTGGATCAGGTAATTGTATTGCCAATACAGGCATTTGTGTATGTTTCCGGACTCCAGGCACAGGAGGTCATATCCTAATGGAGGCTGTTGAGTGTGTA
This sequence comes from Hestina assimilis, assembly GCA_023373885.1. Taxonomy (NCBI): domain Eukaryota; kingdom Metazoa; phylum Arthropoda; class Insecta; order Lepidoptera; family Nymphalidae; genus Hestina; species Hestina assimilis. The sequence continues at coordinate 13,633,435 of CM041747.1, read as the reverse complement.
TCGTTTAAAACAAAAATTTTGACTAATGCACTTTTTTTTTTTCGGAAAATTATTTACTGCTCTCCAACTTACTAGCATTATTCCTGATATTTACCCAGGGTCTGCTTATTAATTTTATCTTGATTAGATATTTTTAAACAGTTTCATTATTTATAGATTTATTTTCACTATATTTTAACAGCAGACGAACATTGTTAACTTTAAGCCACATATTTAATGTTTTTAAAGAGCGTATTTTTTTTTTTTTATGTAAGAGGGGGCAAACGAGCAGGAGGCTCACCTGATGTTAAGTGATCACCGCCGCCCATGAACATCTGCAACACCAGAAGGCATGCAGGCGCGTTGCCGACCTTTAAGGAAAGAATAGGCTCTTCTCTTGAAGGTTCCCAAGTCGTATCGGTTCGGAAAGACCGCCGGCGGAAGTTGATTCCACAGAGTGGTTGTGCGAGGAAGAAAATGTCTTCTAAATCGCGCTGTTGTGGATTTCCAGACATCGAGGTGGTATGGATGGAACTTAGAGTTTTGTCGCGATGTCCGATGGTGAAATTCTACCGGCGGGATCAATCCAAACAATTCCTCAGAACACTCTCCGTGATATATGCGATAGAAGATGCAGAGTGATCCGACATCTCTACGCAATGCCAAAGGATCAAGCCGATCGGAAAGGGCTTGATCGTCGACAATTCGGGCCGCTCTACGTTGGATTTGTATTTCTGTATATTATTTCAATCAGATTTTTTGATAAGCGTATTTCTGAGTAATACGTATAAATTATGTTGAAATGCTTAACTCTATAAAAGCATAACATAATTTCTGATATAGCTATAAAATAAACATGTTTTAAAATCAGATGAAAAACACCTAAATAAAGGTCAAATTTAAAAGTTTTTTTCCAGAATGTTTTCAGAATTTATTAATTCTCATTAAAACTCACACGTTTAAACTGAGGTTTTTCTCTATGAAGATTATATTAAAATCTTAATTTAATACACAAATTTTTAGGTCACAGCGACCTATTAACTTTCACTTCTTTATATATGCTGAAAGTTCAATTCAAAAGATGATGATTATTTGTATAAGTTAGGATATGACGTCGTGATGGTCTCATATAATTTTTTTATGATATGATTATGAACTATTAAGATAATGCTAAATGGAATGATGGATGCTTCAAAGTATTACAGGTACTTAGCCAGGGTCCTTTTTTTAAACATGGCTTTTTTGTAATTTTAGCAATCCTTTTTCAAAGCATTACTAATATTCCTATTTGGAGAGGCTTCAAATAAGCTCGAAGCTTGCGATATGAGTGGGTACGACTCTCGCGTTAACGGAACGGAGTCGGTCTTTCTACCGTTTGAACTCAGGCCGGTAAGCTAATTTTTATTCCAAACAGTCCCTATTTGAATCAACATAAGACAGACCTCTCACAGAAAATCGGTGTAAAGTAACAGTACTGTTGCGTTGCGTACGATGAGTGAGAGCGCCGGAGGCCAAATCTCCCACTCTGTTCCCCTTCTTTTTCCCTTCTCATCCTTTCCTCCTATCCCTTGGATTAGCAACGTGCATTTGATACTTCACGTATCACAAGCGTTCATAGGTAGCAGTAACTGCTTACCATCAGGCGGACCGTATGCTTATTTTCCAACCACTTTTGACTGGTGGTAGGTCTTTTGTTGCAAGAGGCCGGCTAGGTAGGTACCACCGCAGTGTCCAATATTCTGCCACCAAATAGTAGTGCTTCGGCACTACTGTGTTCCGGTTTGAAGGGCATTGTACGCTAGTGAAATTACTGGGCGAACGAGATTTAAGAACTAATATCTCGAGGTTGGCAACGCGTGAGTAGCACCTACTAATGGTTCTGCAAGCGCTCATAGGCTGCGGCAGCCACTTACCATCAGGTGGGCCGTATGCTTGTTTGTCAACTTCTAACATAAAAAAAAAGCCAACATGTTATAAGAACAACTAAAGACCACAAAAAAATGTTTTAACCATAGCTATCCAGACAATACATAGAGACTTGAAATCCCAGGCTATCTAGACATTACCATTTATATAAAAGATAAATCTGTCCTCAATTGATAACCAGAGATGATATGCGAGAAAGATATCTGAATAATATGGCTACTTTGCATAATTCCGAATAGCAAGAGAATATGAAGAGAGTCTGGTTTATAGTCGGTATTGATAGAGGGCGTGTCCGAAAGTGGTCCTGAGGCTTAAGCGAAATGACGGTTCATTTTTTATCTCAGTCGAACTATTTCTACATAATATTTTCCAGTTATTTTTTTTCTAACAAGCATATTAGACACTTTTTTATGTTTCACTAGCACATTCCCTTTTAAGGGTTCCGTAGCCAAACGGCAACAACGGAACCCTTAAAATTTTGTCATGTCCGTCTGTCCGTCCGTATGTCACAGTCATTTTATCCGGAGACCACATACAACATTTAGTTTAAAGAAGATAGGTCTACTAAATTTTAGAGATATACTAGCTGGCCCGGCAGACGTTGTCCTGCCCCGAAAAAAATCCGGGACCCGATAGCTGACCCTGTACCCGAGTCTAGAAGTGACACCGGTGAAATTCAAATTCAAATCCAAAATTTTTATTCAACGTAAAAAGCATTACACTTATTAGTTGAAAGTTAGATTCTTCTACCGGCTCCAAAATTAAACCTTTACCCACTTAGAGCCGGCCAAACTCGAGAATCGAGTATCGATAATTTTATTTCGTTACTATTTTTAAAGTCCTTAAGAATCTTCATCATTAAGATGCGGAACCTTTTAGTTTCTACTCTGTAATCCACAACGCACGTGACTGCTAATTAGTCTATGCTTGAGGCGGCAACGGGCGATACACATCCGGAACACCTAACGGTATACAGTTGCGTTGCCGTCTGGCTATCTGTTAGTGTGTGCATACATAAAAAATCATTTATATAAATCCTTTTATTAGTAATAAAGTAATTACAAACTTGTTGCAAGGGCCCCTGTACTAGGTAAAACCCTTATTACTGGGTGCCCCGCTCTTCCACCGAGACATATAACAGTGTTAACAATGGTCAAAAACAAAACAAAGATTCTATATAAAATTGAAGTTATCAAGTTATTAAAACAAAATTATACATATGCATGTGTGTGTGTGTGAGTGTGTGTGTGTGTGTGCCTGTGTGGGTGTGTGTGTTTGTGTGTGTGTGTGTGTTTGTGTGTGTGTGTGTTACGTAAGAATAGTGTGTGTAGAGTAATGGTTAATTAATTATTTACCAATAGTTCAGTGTCATAGTTGAATGTCAGTAAAGCTTCTGTTAAAAGTAAAACACGTTTTAATTTGGTTTTTAGAAGGGGATAAATGTCTAACCTGTTGTTCATCACTGCTAAACTACAAAATTTTACCTTCAATTTTTATAAAAAAATTATAAAGTATATTTTCGAGTAACATTTATACGTAGTTTCCTTAAAATAAATTAACTTTATCAAAATTATTTACAATTTCAATGACAATGTGAGTGAATGGTGAGGAAGGAGAAAGTATTTTAGCCTTTTCTTGGAAAACCGACTAAACGGATTTGGATGAAATTTGGCAGGTCAGGTACCTAATTACTTACATTTACTCATAGGGTATTTTTTTCCTGGAAAGGTATTACCAAAACTACATTAATTCCAACACAACCACCGACACAGCTTGTTTTATATAAAACTTTGCCCTGTTTCCCTCTGATGAGGGAAGTTTTATTTTTATTAAAAATGCTTCAGACGCTTAGATAATCTGAACTCTGCAATAAATTGTATTGTTCCCTTTATTGATGGGCGATGAACAGAGAAGAACGGGCTGAATTGCTTTAGCCTTTCAAAATATTTTTTTTAAGCAACTTTAGTAAGTATTTGCAAAAGTTTTAATGAAAGAACATACTTTTTTGTTTGGAAGGCTTCCTAAAATATCGCTGTAATTATAAAAGTTGAGTTGATATTGTAAAGATCAACGTCAATCAATATTTTATACCCGGATTTTTGTAACCGTACATAGTACGACGACCTTGTGGCGCAGCGAATATGCTTTAAGCGCCACCGTTAGCGTGTTCGCGGGTTCGAACTAAAATTTAAATCAAAATTAATAAGATTAATTTAAGCCTCAATAGCTCAACGGTAGAAGGGCCGTGGGTTCGATCCTGACCCCCTTGTGCCATTGCCGGATCAATGGGAAAACGGCATTACTAAAATGCCGTGAAAAACGTATTGCAAATATTCTTAAAAAAGATACACTTGCCCTTTCGTCAAAATATTCTGTTTGACATTTATGTCTTACAAATGTATAACAGTAGTACTCAGAAATTTAAAAGCTTCATTTTCACTAAGAAAATCTTCAGTAAGAATATTAAAATAGGCTAAATTATTTGAGGAAAGCACTTCTGAGTTTGAGAATGTTTTAATGATAATTCAATTTTCAGGCGGAATCGGTCTCAATAACGTTGAGGACGATCTCTGAATAAGAAAAATTGCCGAAACTTTCTCCGAATGCTTTTGTGAAGGAAAAATTGTTTAATTCTTTCAGTCGTTTTTCGTGGGAAAATTTACACGAAATAATTTTGTCAGGATTTTATATGTTTACCTTTTAAATTTTTAATAATAGGGTAGGGTGAAACAGCCTATAACGTCTTTATAAATAAGCACTGCATACTAAATGACAAGGACGAATTGCATTGACCATGCAAGCATATTTAGCGGTCTTGCATGCTCCGAACCCGCGACCTGTGGCATCCAATATAGGTTCGCTACCGCTGCGCCACAACGTCATCGTTGTAAAATTATTGGAACGAAGTTCCTTAATGCGATTTACGGGTAGTAAGAGTAGAAATCGACACGTAACGAAATGCCGTATGCTGTGTGTGGGCACGTGTTTGTATCGAGCCTGCTACAAGCAAATAAGCACACGTGCAAGTGAGTGCAGCAGCAGCCGGTTGCGCAACTCTCTCTCTCTCTCTCTGTCTCTGTCTTTTTTATAACCTATTGAAATATACAGATATCATTTTCAGATTTGGAGTTGAAGAAAAAAACGTCCCGCGACCGCACATTTTTTTAGTATGAAATGGAACTTATCTCTAAATTATAAACATTTTCAAAGAATACATGTAAAAAGAACTTAAACTTTTCACATTAAGTCTTCGTGAAAGCTAAAAGTGAGGAAGTTTGCGAAGGCTTAAATTGTCACAACAGTACACAAAACTGCTGTTGCACCAGCTGCGACATCTGCGACCCGCGACCACTAACACAGACACCGCGTTAAAGCAAACCATAGATATACAAAAATATAGATTGAACCTCTTTGAAACATACCATAGATATAGAAAATATAGATTGAGGTTCTATATATTAAACTGAAATATAAAATGAAAGGTAAACTAGTGCCACCACATGAAGAGATTAGAACTAAAAATAGAAAAACAACTGGACTGGGAAATTCACGAATGTTTTTTTTTATTGTAAAAGTAGACTCTCCTTGTTCGGGCCTTTTTTAACTTTGTTTATTTTTTATGATTATTAAATTTTTATTTATCTCTGTTGATATAGTTATCATATATTTCAATATTAAATTATTTAATATACAATTGATCCTCTATTAATACAGTCATGTAGCGAATGCGTCCGAAGGTTATATTTAGTTCCCAGCCATGTGTTTGGCGGCGCTCAACAACACACACTTTCTGTCACTTCACGTCATATTATAGACCCGCAGTCCAATTATTATGGAGGTCAGTGAATAAAACATATATGAACAATTGTTTTTACCGGTAACCGCATTCTAGACTACAAACAACTAAAGCCGAGTTTCGTTCAGAAACGACATCTGAAAAATCTTTATCTAATTTACCAATGGCAACAAAACACATGTATTTTAAAATAGCACTGTGATTGAAAATTTTATATAGGTAGAAAGGCGAGCATTCGAACTCTTTATGGGTCGGTGGTGCGTGGATCATGGACGAGTTGAAATTAGGACGTGATTACACTCACTACCATCGGACCAGTAATTGATTTTACATTTATGTACGTTGCAGATGCAATTACCTGAATAGCTGAACCATGTGTTCGAGTTTTATATATTTTTTTAAATTAATAAACCTAACAAAAAAACATGTTCATAAAATTCCAATTTCAAAAGCTTTATTCATATCATTCTAACTTACAAACATATTTCACTTTGTTCATACAAGCACTTCGAATCTGAGAAGAATTGGATGATGAAAATCAGCATATATAATAAACTCGTATCGTTTGACGACTTTGTGGCGCAGCGGTAGCAAACCTGCCTTAAGCGCCACAGGTCGCGGGTTCGATTCCCGCTTGGAGCAACTGTTTGTACTGATCATGCATGCATATTTTCCGGTCTGGGTGTATTTGTCCTTGTCCCTATATGTGTTTTCGGACCCAAGATACAGGATATCACCATCCTAATGGGGGCCGTTGAGTGTGCAGTGTAAATCAATAAATATTATTACTATTTATTATTATCTGCCCGCGGCTTCGCCTGCGTGTATACCATCTTTATAATAAGGCACCTTTGTTGCAATATTACTTTATGGATTCCTATACAAACTATCATTCTAGATTTCACACCACCCATCTTATGACAATTCAAACCTTTAATTTTTTTTTTCGTAAACTTTTCCAGGATAAAAAGTATCCTTTGTTTTAATACAAATAACAATCTATATCCGTGGGAAATTTCTTCCAAATCCGCTCAGCCATTTTTGCGTGATTGAGTAACAAACCCAGTTTAATAGTAGGATACCCTAATCATATTATTGAAACTCCAATGTTGATTTAATATCATAGACCATCCTAAATCTCGTCACTGATTTCAACTAAAATCCCTTTTGGGAATACGCTGATACTCATCTGTTGACAAAGTTTGAAATTCAAACTAAGTTAGTACGGTATGGATTTTAGAAACCTCTGAACTCTGATTGAGTCCATACAGTTCCAGATATCAAATTTTTAAAACGAATGAGCTGCCTTTGGGATACCTTTTTATGCTATACTAGCTTCTACAAGCGGCTTCGCCCGCGAGAATAACATTTTTAATATAAACTCTAAACCGCCCCTCCCCTTTTTACAAACTTTAAATGTCATATTTTATTAATATCAAATCAACAGCCTAAAATATAAGTTGCAAGCCACTTACAACCCTTTTTCGAATTAAAAAGTAGCCTATGTCATTTCACATGCTCTAGACTATCTCTGTATCAAATTTCATTTAAATCGGCTCAGTAGTTTTTGGGATGAAATAGCGACAGACTATACCATGATTGGTGACTTATATAAATGTGGAGGAACGAGGTATGAAATGTCCCTCCAACACAGAGGGGGATCCTCCAACAAGGCGGGCGATATTGCCCGGTGGGCCGCGGCCCAACGGCTTACGTTGGGAAGTTATAAGTAAGTATTTTTTTTTTTTTATGTTAGAAGTTGGCAAAGAAGCATACGGCCCACCTGATGGTAAGTGGCAGCCGCAGCCTATGAGCGCTTGCAGCACCATTAGTAGGTGCCACTCACGCGTTGCCAACCTCGAGATATTAGTTCTTAAATCTCGTTCGCCCAGTAATTTCACTAGCGTACAATGCCCTTCAAACCGGAACACAGTAGTGCCTAAGCACTACTATTTGGCAACAGAATATTGGACACTGCGGTGGTACCTACCTAGCCGGCTTCTTGCAACAAAAGACCTACCACCAGTGTGACACAAGAAGTATGTAATATACTAGAAAACACTGATAGCGCGATTCAGGATTAAGACAATCTTGTTCCTCAATATCGTTTGCGTAATATGCTACGGAGATGTCGTTAAAGCTTGATGCGAGAATGTGACGATTTTGTATAATTGTCGCGATGTTGCGTTGTGCTGCGTATAGATGTCGCTAAATTAATTATAATTAGTGTTAAAAAGAAGCAAATATCGGTGCTCGTGATGTAATTTTATAACTTTAATAATATAGTTTAAGTAGACTTATTTTTTTATTTATACTTTTCGCTTATTCTCGCATTCATGCTAAAACCGCAAGATTTCACTCTTTAGCCGGGACTGATACATTTTTAAATTCATTATGGACGACGTTGTGGCGCAATGCTAGCAAACCTGTCTTAAGCGCCACATGTCGCGGGTTCGATTTTCGAAACTTGGAGGGTTTGTTCTTTGTATCACGTTGGCATTCGGTAAGTAAGGATTTTCCGAAATTCTACTTCTAAGGGGTTGAAAAATTGGGACAAAGTTTGTATGAGTCAACGCGATTCCTTGGTTCAATGTACTTCAAATTTAGCATAAATCTTTTTTAAAAGAATTGATGGAAGACGTGTTTCGTATTTTATTGAAATTCATCCCCGGGGTTCCCCATTCATTAACGGGGTTAAAAACGGGTACAAAATTATTTTGCTTCGAAGTTTATATCAATACTCTTTAGTGCTTTTGATTTAAATTACATTATTTTGACACATGTTTGAAAACTCCGATACATGGCATAACAACGCCTAGCCTAAGCTTGAAGTAATTTTATTGGTTTTTTTTTTACAGGTGTTATTTTTAAAACGTAAGCGAGCACAAGAAAACAATGATTCGAAATTCAACTCCTAGGTAATCAATCAAATAGGTGAAAAGAATTTTGTAGACGCATGAAACTTTGTGTTTTGGCGAACGATTAAGATATGTTTTAACATTTTCTGAAATTCCACAACTAAAGAGGTGAAATGAAGGTTCAAAGTTTGTATTAAAACCGTTATTCACGCGGGCGAAGCCACTGGCAGAAACTCGTTTATTTATATTGGAAGTGTTTCCAATAAGCCAACGCATTTTGTTATGAGGTTAAATGCACGTCAGTTATATTATCCTAGCTGTATCCTAAGATAAATATTTGTTGTTTAAACTTACAATGTCAATACTACTTTTATCAATCGTTCCTTGACGATTCAACCTAACGGGCACACGCTCAACTAGGTTTTATTGCCGCGGCGTCGTTCAATTTAACACGTAACTCGACCACCTTTTCAGCTTTTTTCCTTTCAATTTTTGATAAATTATTCATATTTAATTTAATGTTTGACAATATAAGTTGGAGCCATTAAGATTAGTTGTTGAAACTAATCTTAATGGCTCCAACACAATTCATTAAAAACAAAATTTAAAAAAGCACCAATTAATAATAAAGCAAATTACAATACATTTTTGTAAAATTGAAAAATTGATTACTTTTCAAATAATGAGTTAACAAATCCAAATACTAATATTTGAACGATTAAGTTCAAAAAGTCTTTGTTACATGCATAAGTCAAACGACGTAGGAGAAGATTACTGTACTGGTGTGTGCCTACATTGAGCCAGTACGGGAGGCATTACTAACAGTCTCTTCTTGATGAACGCTGTGATGGAAGACTTCGGTAAGCATTTTGCTAGAGATTTTGTAACCATGAGGTTTTATAATGCAAGATAAACCTGCCTATAATTGCCACGGCGCAATTTTTAATAGAACCCTTCTTGGTAGCCATAAGTAGTACTTTCAAAATAACACATGAAAGCTAATGGTCAACAGCACGATTACTCGTCTATAATATATATATAATGAACCCTTTTATGTAGAATGCCGATTTTTTTCATAGGTTTTGGTTTTAATGCGTAAATGAGCATTAATAAAGAATTTTTCGAAATGAAGAGGGTGAAAAATAAGTTGATAATTTGTATAGCATGGCCGTTATTTTTGAAACTAATTTTTGAATCATGAGTTTTTATTTTTTGGCGAAACTGAAGGGGTGAAATGGGGGTTCAAAGTTTGTATTAAAATCATATATTAAATTTAGTACTAAGATATATTATAGAAACTTTAGCTGCTTAGAATATTATAACCATACTATATGAATTTTAGACCATTTAACAATAATGGCTTAAGATATTAATATATATGTAATTTCCTTTAAGAGCAATTCGTACACTATACTAGTACGATAATATTTTGAACAATGACTAATAACAATTTGAAACTCTATATATATTTTTTCTTTTTAAAATGTCTTTTGTAGCCATACAGATACGAAGACATCGATATAAAATAAATATAATAACTATTATATTTTTGTCTTAATAAATATACCTGTAGCAAGAAAATGTAAGATTTATATCTTCCGTGTACCGCCTATTTCGCCTCGCTCTCACTGATTTTGTCACTGCACAGCACTAAATCTTGGTGGCATTACATTTCCTTCCGTAAATTTTCTCTAAGCAAAATTTCTACAAAAATGTGTAAAATATTATATCGGAACATAAAGGAAACTTTTCTAAATTTATGATCACCGACAAATGTAACTGAGAATAGAGTACTAACCAGTTATATTAAAATTAAACAAAATGTAATTCACCATTTTGTGGCGGCCATCTTGGTCCGATTTTGATCAACATAACTAAAATTAAAATCGGTTCATCCTTTCGCGACCTACGATGCCACAGACACACCGACACGACAAACTTACAACACCCCGTCGTTTTTGCTTCGGGGGTTAAAATAATAATTTTAACGCGGGTATTGTACAAGAAAATAATCTCTCAAACCAATTAAAATAAATTTCTTCAGCATTTCAGTCATGAGGTGATTTTCCTTCTTAGTTCTAAGACTCACAAGCTTTATCCGGAAGCTGGAGAAAATTAAAAGTACCGAGAAAGCTGCTGCAGACTTATCTAATATTCTTTTGAAGTTTTATAAAATTTAATTTAATATATTTCTAATTATCGTCTGTTCTTTATCTGCAATTCTTTATTAATCTCATTAAAATCAATATGAAATATTTAAAAAAATAGTAACATTGCTTGGTGGTAGAAAATTTGGTAAAAGTGTACTTCTATATGTAAGAGACTAGTAAAATTTAGTAACACAGAACTGTATACACTAAATTGGACTGCTTAGAACGACATTTTAATACAACCTCCACAAAACAACATAAAGAGAAATTTGGATACAGCGATTTAATTATACTTTTATAAACGTTTTCCAACGTAAAAGTTTCTACATATGTTTGGACTGTTACTAAATCGTGAAAAAGGGCTAAACGGATTTGGATGAAATTTGGTATGCATATAAAATAAATAAACGCTACACACTCAACGGCCCCCACTAGGATAGTGATATCCAGTTTCGAGGTCCGGAAACACAATGATAAGGACTATACACCCATACCGGAAAATATGCTTGTATGGTCAGTACAAACATATATACTCCGAGTGGGAATCGAACCCGCGACCTGTGGCGTTTAAGGCAGGTTGGGTACCGCTGCGCCACAACGTAGTCAATATAATCGTAGCTTGTAACCTGGATTAACACATAGGATCTTTAGCATGGAAAGTGTGAGATTCTCGATAAATTAATAAAAAATTAACTACAGAAGACTCAATAAAAATCGCAAACACGCGGTCCTAGCCGCTAGCAAAAGCTAATTGAATAAAGAGTTGCACCACCTTCCTCCTTAAAAGCGAGCACGATGTTGTGATTTTAATAAATAATAATTATTATAAAACCAAATTCGTGTTCTTGAGACATAGTTATCGCTAAACGACGACGAAAGCAACTAAATCTCATTAATATTGTGATTATAAATTGTAGCCAATGAAAAAGGTAAAAAGATAAATTCTTTTAATGTGATATACACACATTTTTAAAGCATCTTTCACTGAAAAGGAAAAAAGCTTTTACATTTCCTATGCTTAAAAGATAGGTGCATAATAATTATGAATAATAATAAATACCAGTTAAATGCTAATGTTAATTATCCATAAAGGAAAATGAGATTTGTTTGTAAAAAAGCAAAGAAAATCGATTGACTCATCTTGGAGCTTGGGTAATAATATAAGGTCTAGTCACTGACACTTACCGCCTTTCTTGGAACGGCCCTAACAAAACGGTACGGTCGTTTTATTGCTAGGGCTGTTTCAAACGGGCGCTTTTTTCATGCGAAATTGGTCGTTTTGAAATATGCTTCCTCACGCCCACGCTTCAAAAAAAGAATCAGGATATTATTACGGTGTGTACGCTCAAACTGGTAGTGGCTAAAATTAAGTAGTAGTAGTTAGTTAGCACACTTATAACACTTTATATTCAACGCTCGTAGGAGTTGCTCGTGTGGTAAAAGAGGCGCCTATACGGACTGCGAAAAATGTATAAAACGCTGTGATTTTGTAATAGCAATCTCACATTTAACTAGTTGCAACAGCTGCGTCGGTACTATCAAAAATGTATCACAATTTTTATTTGCTATTACACTAATGAACCATATGTAATTTTGCCTGTCATTACGACACAAGCTCTGTACCCTACACTAAGTACGCACGTCATTAAATGACATTACTTCTCATAAAAAAATTGAGTTTGATTTCTTAATGTAATCAACACGCTGGTCTGTAACTGTTAGGGTCCTTGGGACGTTAAGACAAAAAACAACAGTGGACTGTAATAGCTGGTTTTAATATCGCCGACAAATATTATATTTAAATTATACAATGTAACTCGTGAGGGAGCGTGGCGGGCGAATGGCGCAGGAGCCGGCCGCGGTGTTCACTTCTCCCCCGCCCCGCGCCGCAGGCCGCGGTATTCACTTCTCCTCCGCCCCGCGCCGCAGGCCGCCGGCGATAGGCGAGGTCGCAACATGCTCCCCGGGTTGAACGCTGAAGGCTTCAAAATCTGGAAGAGGACATATATTATTGTATGCCCTACGAATGGTGCCAGCCCTTGTCCTTAGCTCAGCCACTCTGGCAACACCATCGCTGCCTGGGTAAAGCTTGATTACCCTGCCCAAAGACCAAAGAAGAGGAGGAAGAGCTTTATCCTTGATAATAACGAGAGTTCCAGGTTTGAGTTCTGATTTAGAATTTTTCCATTTCGTTTTTGTCTGCAACAGAGATACGTATTCTAATGAGAAACGATTCCAGAAGTGTTGTTTAATAAGTTGAATCCTTTTGAAGCGCTCAAGTGCGTTGATGTTGGCTGTTGACATCTCTCGCTGTGGAATAGACATTAGTGGTCGTCCAATTAAGAAGTGGGCAGGAGTGAGAACGGAAAAGTCAGATGGATCAGAGGAGAGTGGAGTTAAGGGACGAGAGTTCAAAACTGCCTCTATTTGAGCGAGACAAGTAGTTAGCTCTTCATAAGTGAAATGAGTAATTTGAAGTAGCCTACGAAGGTGGTACTTAGTGGATCGAACTGCTGCCTCCGCTAATCCATTAAAATGTGGACTATAAGGTGGTACGAACTTGAATTCGATACTTTGCCCCGCTATGTGATCTTCAAGATCTGATTGTTTTAAGAACTTAGTTAATTCATTAAAAGTGCCAACAAAATTTGTACCATTATCAGAAGTGATACTCGAAGGTTTACCGCGTCGTGATACAAAACGATTTAAGGCGGCAATATAAGCTTCTGTCGACAGTGCAGTAACGAGTTCAATATGGCAGGCTTTTACAGAATTGCAAACAAAGATTGCCAAATAACATTTCATAAGCTTACTACCTCTGCCTTTTCTGTCTGCTACCAACACTGGCCCAGCATAGTCTACGGAACAGTGTAAGAAAGGAAATTCTAATTCAGTTCGTGATACAGGTAACTGGCCCATTACGGGCTGAATAGTTTCAGCTTTGAACCTGCAACACCGAACACATTTATTAACAACATTTTTTGATAAGTTTCTGCCCCCTAAGGGCCAATAAGTCTGTCTTACAATCGATAAAAGTAGCTGTGGACCAGCATGTAAATATTTTAAATGAAAGTAATTAAATAAGATTTTACTAACATGATGCTTGCTACAAATTAAAATAGGAAACTTAGTATCATAAAGATATGGCGCATTATTAAGCCTACCACCGACTCTAATGATATTATTTGAATCTAAGAAAGGGGATAGACAAGAAAGTCTATTTTTCGTAGGTAGTGATTTACCGTTTTTCAAAATAGCATACTCATCAAGAAACATTTCCGATTGCACTTTATGTAGGATTAAATTCAATGAATTTTGAAGCTCTTTTACCGATAAAAATCCTTTTAATTTAATTTTGTTTCTACAATTATAAATAAATCTTTGTACATAAGCTAATGATCTATGTAAATGAGTAAAATTCGATGTTTTATTTATTAGATTATGTATAACATCATTATTAGAATTATTATTAACTGTGAAAGAATAGGAAATTAACTCGGGTAGATTTTGCTTCTCTTTGACGTTGGGCATTTTCGGCCACTCGTTTATGTGTTTTAATAAGAATGTGGGACCAGACCACCACAAGGAACAGTTACTGATGCAATCAGCCTTCACGCCTCGAGAAACAAGATCCGCCGGGTTGTCTTTTGATGGTACGTAGTGCCACATGTGACCTTCTGTGCTTTCTTGAATTTCATGTACCCGGTTTCGTATGAAACTTTTTAATTGCAGAGGCGATGTATTTAACCACCCTAAGACGATAGTTGAATCGCACCAAAAAAAGCATTTATTTATATTAAGAGTTAAAGAGGTTAGTACCTTAGTGCACAACCTTGCAGCAAGCAAGGCTCCACAAAGCTCTAGACGAGGCATTGTCGTCGGCTTTATTGGCGCTACTCTATTCTTAGAGGTTAAGAGGTGCACAGTTACTAGACCTGATATATGCACAGAACGAATATACATACATGCACCGTATGCCCGTTCTGAAGCATCAGAAAAAATATGAAGTTCTAAACTAATAGTGTCATCACTAAGGACCCAACGAGGAATTTTCAATTTATTGAGGGAAGGTAAAAGATTAACGAAATCCAACCAATGATTTTTTAATTCAATAGATACTTCTTCATCCCATGTATATTTTTCAATCCATAATTTCTGCATTATAATTTTAGCCTCAACTACACAAGGGCCTACAAGGCCTAAAGGGTCGTAAATCTGACTGATTACGGAAAGAATGTGACGTTTAGTAACTTTTTTATGAAATTTAATATCAATAGAAAATGTCAAAATATCCGGATCACAAATCCATTTAAGGTCTAAAGTTTTCGAAGCAACATTAATATTTGTTTCAGCAAAATTCAGTATATTAATAGATTTATCATCAGGAGATAGATGCTGTAATATTGATTTATTATTTGATCTAAATTTTCTTAAATTAAATTGAGCAGATTTTAAAGTTGTTATTACTCCTTTGCATAGAGCAATAGTTTTAGCTATTGTAGAAGAGCCTCCTATATAATCATCCATATAAAAATCCCTTTGTATAGACTGTTTTACGTCATTATTAGGGGCGCTTGACACTAAGGTAATTAAACATTTTGTTGCCAAATATGGTGCCGATGCCGTACCATAGGTGACCGTATTAAGAGTATAAGTTTTTAATGGTTCATTTGTATTATAACGAAAAATTATTTGTTGAAGAGAGCGCTGAGATTCATTCAGTATAATCGCCCTATACATTTTTTCAATGTCCCCTGTAATGACATATTTATGTTGACGGAAACGTATCAAAATTGAATAAAGATCTTCCTGTACAGTGGGACCGACCATCTGGATGTCATTAAGCGACACACCAGAAGACGTGGTCGCCGAAGCATCAAAGACTGTACGAAGTTTTGTAGTAAGACTCGACTCACGGATGACGCCATGGTGAGGTAAAAAATAATTGATAGGTTGAAGACTACCAGGCGAGGACTCCTTATTTTCACTCATATGACCGAGGCGTTCGTATTCTTTCATGAACTCGATATATCTATCTTTGAATACAATATCTTTTAGAAACCTGCGTTCCAATGACAAGAAACGATATTTGGCCTTGTTATAAGATTCACCTAAAACCGATGGATCTTTTTTTAGTGGCATCGATACTATAAAACGGCCATCGCTATTGCGTGTAGTATTTTCTAAAAAATGTCGTTCACAGGAACGCTCTTCAGGAGATAAGGAGTGTATAGTAGCTACCGTATCTAATTCCCAGAAACGAGACAAGTCTGGGTTTGGTTCCTCATTAATAAAATTACAAGTGAGGGAAGAAGAGTGTACATTAGGACCAGAAACGTATCCTGACACCAGCCAACCCAGTTTCGTTTCATATAATTTGGGTAAATTTTTACCCAAATCAATTGAATTTTTACTCAAGACTGACCAAAATACGTGACTCCGGACTAATATATCTATAGTTGCGGGCTCATTAAAAGAAGGGTCAGCTAAATTTATTCCTGAAGGAAGAGGAATATAGTTGCTATTAATAAGAGAAGATGGTAAGGCTTCAGTGATCTGAGGTAAGATATAACAGTCGAGCGTAATTGCAAAGTCGTTATAAAGAGACTTTATAGTAATATTACAAGACTCTGTACTTTTAGAAATATTGTTATTTATACCTGTCACTGTGGCACTCGTACTACGTCGTGACAAACCCAGCTTACCGCAAAAAGAGGCTGTCACGAAGTTGGCAGTGCTGCCGTTATCGAGCAATACTCTGGCAAGGTGCTCGACCCCCTTGCTGTCGTTCACCTTCACCCGCGCTGTGGAAAGCAAGACGTGGAGGAGTACTTTAACTGCTTTAAATAAGTTGAACTGACAAAATTGTTTTACCGGAACAATAGACTCAGTCGGCTCTGTTGCGTGTAAGTGCAAAAGGGTGTTATGCCTTTTCTTACAATATTTACATGCAACAAGATTACATCTATTTTCCATGTGACCGGGCCGTAAACAATTAAGGCAGACTTTAATGTCTTTGGCCTTCTTTATACGGTCTTCAATGGAAAGAGATCTAAATGAATCACAACTAAATAAAAAATGATTTTGATTACACATAGGACAACTTAATGATTTTTTATAAATGTTATTATTTACTTTATTTGTATTATAGTTTAAGTTTTGATTATATTTTGTACATGTAGTAAAATTAGTATTAGGTTTATGAGGTTCGTATTTTTGTGATTTTAATATTTTACTTTCTTGTAATGTTTCTAATAAATCAGCTCTGTTGCTAAGGAATGTTATAAAGATATCGAATGACGGTGGTTCAGTATTACTGTTCCTATACGTCTCCCACTCCCTACGGGTGACCACATCAAGTTTATCAGCCATTATATGAATAAGCAAAGTGTCCCAATGTTGAGTGGGCTGGTCTAATGTTGACAAAGCACGTAAATTTTTATTTGTAATGTCTATAAGTTGACGAATCGCCGTAGAAGATTCTTTTTGTATAACCTCAATATTAAAAAGAGCCTGAACATGATTATTTACGAGTAATCTCTTGTTGTCATACCTGTTGCATAATAGCTTCCAAGCGCTCGCGTAATTATCGCCTTTTACATCTAAACTATCGATAATAAGCAAAGCACTGTCTTTCAGAGATGCGCGCAGGTAATGCAACTTATTAATGTTATCTATATCTGATCTTGAGTGAATTAAAGAAATAAAAGTGTCCCTATATTCCAGCCAATTTTGATAGCGACCATGAAAAGTAGGTATTGAAATTTTTGGCAATCTTATGCAATTAAATTTGGAACCACCTGCCTGTGCATCCTCAAAACTCGTTACGGAACCATCTTCATGCTGGCGCCGACAAGAGGGCTGCTCCCCCAGTAGACCGCGGGCCTCAGCAACCAGCTGGTGATACGTGTTTTCAAATTGTTCGCGTTCTTGATATTCATAATCCAAATTCTCCGATAAAGCTTCGATATCACACTGTAATTTATCGAAAGTGGCATATAACGTATTGAATTTGTTAAATCTGCCCTCTAAATCCAACAATTGCAAAGTACTAAGTCCCTTTGAACTTTTAACTAAATTAATATAATTATTAAATATAGTAAGCTTAGATTTAATGCCACCGCGCTTTTTAATTAGCTTATCTATATTTGTTTCGGCCATAGCGACAGAAAATGCGATCGAACAGTCAAGACAAAGCAAAGAAGTAAGAAGTAAAAGTTCATTTATACAGTTTTTATCAAAACAAGTAAATTGCGCAGTAGTGAGAACAATAGATAAGCGGGTGTCGGCACACAGTTCGACTCAATAACTCGTAAGCAAAAAAAGTGCAGTTTTATTTTAGTTTTTATGTATGCATTATAATGCTTATGCTTAAAGCCATGCTTAGCACTGAAATATAATTATTATCATTGTAAATTTTTATTCACTAAATAAAGGCATTTTGAATTATATGTTTATTAAAAGATGAAAAATGGGATAATAAGGAGTAACTGGAACGAACTCACCAATGTCTAATTCTTCCATACATTTATGTCCTTTGTGTGTATTAATATTAATATTTCATAACATTCTCCGCCATTAGCGGCCACGTTGCATGTAAAGTCCGTCACGACGACTTCCAAATAACCTTGATGGCGGGCATATGCGGATGCTGCGTATATTATGCACTACGATGTGTATTAAATATTGCGTTGCTGAAGTCCACATTGAAGAGCTCCGACGGTTATTCCTCGATAATATGATGAACTTAGAAATTAATCTTGAATCGGCGAGAATCCTGAAGGACCATTGTTAGGGTCCTTGGGACGTTAAGACAAAAAACAACAGTGGACTGTAATAGCTGGTTTTAATATCGCCGACAAATATTATATTTAAATTATACAATGTAACTCGTGAGGGAGCGTGGCGGGCGAATGGCGCAGGAGCCGGCCGCGGTGTTCACTTCTCCCCCGCCCCGCGCCGCAGGCCGCGGTATTCACTTCTCCTCCGCCCCGCGCCGCAGGCCGCCGGCGATAGGCGAGGTCGCAACAGTAACCTTACTTCACTCTGCACGCGTATCGGCCGGTACTAATTTATTGTCCTGCTATCCTTTGTTCTCTACATTTTCGTTTTCCTAAGTTATTAATGAATTGAAAACTCAAAATGTTAAGCGTATTAATAAGATAATAATTACATTAAATCAAATGAATCGTCTATACATTTCCTACATAATAAAACTTTCGTTAAAATCTGTGACAGCTGTATGAAATTGTAAATAAATATTACAAAGCATTTTTTTCATAGATTCAGTAGAATAGGTGTATCTTTAGGAGGAAGGTAACATGGCGTGAAGACGACGCATCACCTTCGTACAAAGGAATGTAAATAAACGCATCTTTAAGAGTGCCTCTGAATCGACATGCGAACATCCCTCTCTGGGTGAATAAACAAGATACGAGTGTGCAGATGTCACTATTCTAGGAGATGAATATAGTAGTAAAAAATCTCTGAATTTGAAAGTACACGGGTTTTTTTTCATGACAGTTGTCAAAAAAGCCTACGGTCCGCCTGATGGTAAGCAGTCACAGGAAACTATGAACGCACGCGATAGTTAAAGTATCACATGCGCACTGCCAACCCAAGGTATAGGAGGGAAGAAATGAGAAGGGAGAAAGAAAGGGAACAGAAGGGTGGGTCTCTTTCTCTTTCTCTTTTGCGGTGCTCCCACTCATCTCACGAAATGCAACATTACCTATTACGCCGATTTTGGATGGCCCATTTGTGATGGAAAAGCATGGCTACTCTGTTACTAAATTATATTTTTATACTTTATTATAATTAATGTGTATATATAAATAAATGCGATATTTTTAAAATGTTTATAAAATGATTCTAAAATACTCATAATATTGAGACTACGTTGTGGCGTGGTGGTAGCTAACCTGAATTAAGTGCCACAAGTTCCGGCTTCCAACTCAGAGCAAATGTTTGTATTGACCATACAGGCATGTTTTCCGATCTGGGTGTGCTTGTCGTAGTCATTGTATATGTTTCCAAACCCCAAACCAGGGTAGAATTATATTAATGAGGGCCGTTGAGTGGGTAGCATTAATATTATTTTATTTATTTTCTATTTTTTTTAATTGAAATTCCATCTCAGAATAAGGATTACTATTAGCTTGCACTCGCACCATTTAAATTACCACATCACATGGCGTTCGTAATCGCACCGTGAAAGACATTGTGAAGACTTGCAGCCTCGGGCGAGTTCTTTTTTCTTTGATGGAACCAAGTGATTTTATCAGCTCCCAAGTACGTATTTCACAGAAAGAAACAATAAAGACGTTTTCGTACAATCGGAATTTTTATCAAAAGGAGGCCACCGAGGCTACCGAGGCTACAATTTTGGATCATTTTCACAATTGTCATATAATTTTTAGTCAGTTTTTCATAAATAATCTATAAAGAAAAGTAAATAAATTATTTAACATTTTATTAATTAACGTTTTTCCTTAGTATTCAATTATTTATTGGGATGACTTACAATCCTTGATTTATCACGGTACAATGAATAAAATTGTAGATGAATAATAAATAATTACTATAAGAACACAAATGGGACGAATAAAAAATTTTCTTTTTCTGAACATTCAATTGAAAGCCTAGTGCCACAATTCCTATAGCCAGTTGTGCCTTTTGTTTCGTTGAATTATTTACCTGTCAAATGACTTAAGATCTTATTAAATGATTTTTTTTATGTTACTAAGTTGGCAAGCAAACATACGGCCCACCTGATGAACGCTTGCAACACCATTAGTCACCACTCACGCGTTGCCAACCTCGAGATATTGGTTGTTAAATCTCTTTTGCCTGATAATTTCACTGTACAATGTAGGCTACATTGCCCTTCAAACCGAAACAAAGTAATTCCAAATACACTAGTGCTTTGCGGCAGAATATTTGACACTGTGGTGGTATCGACCTAGCCGGCCTCTTGCAACAAAAGACCTACCACCAGTGTGACTGATTGCAGTGATGGAATAATCTCTGCTATGACAGAGATTATCCACCATTTTGATATTTAGGTGAGCCACTCAAACAAATCGAATAAATCTTAAATCAATTTAATAAATCTTAAAGCAAAATTTGAAATAAATCGCTTCTAAACTAGAATTAATCATCCGTTGTGAAAGAGATAGTTCCTACAATTGTCTCATGAGTGAGTCATCTTTGTTTTGCCGCTAGCAATTGTATCCACGTAATAGCCGCTTTTATCTCAGTAAGTAGTAAAACCTAGTTCATATTACGCAATTAATTTAGGCGAGTGGCGAGTAGTAGGAGTATCGTCGCTACTGCCCAAAAGCCATTCGCACTACGAGCACGGACATAAAAACTGTGTCTATATATTTTTAAACGTCTATCCTAATATTATAATGTGAAAGTTAAGTTTTTTTACTCTTTCTCGTCTTTACCACTTTAACGAACGAACCCATTATGGTGAATTTGGGTTCAGACGTAGAAGGGTCCGTTAAGATGAATATAGGCTACGTTTTGTCGCAAAAACAAAACGTTAAGGCGGTGAAAGTTTGTATGGGCAATCAATTTTTTACGGAAAAAGCCATGCTTCTCTCAGCATAAAAGGCCGGCTCGACCAAGGAAGTACCGTCTCATAAAAAATCGGCGTCAAGTAACAGTTTCATTAGGTACTGTTGCGTTTCGTGCGATGAGTGAGAGCGCCGGAGGCCCAATCTCCCACCTCCTCTGTTCCCTTCCTTTTTCTCCTTCTCACCTCGTCCCTCCCGTTCCTTAGGTTGGTAACGCGCTTGTGATACTTCAAGTATCGCAAGCGTTCATAGGTTACGGTGACTGCTTACCATTAGACGAACCGTATGCTTGTTTGCCAACCGTTATGACATAAAAATAAAATTATTTCGATATTCCATGAAATGCAACTCATTAAAAATCGTTCTCCACGCAAGCGAAGCCGCGGGAAAAAACTAGGATAACATAAAGAAATAATATCAAAAGACCTATCCATAATGAAGAAACGATATCAAATAAATACAATCATCAATAAAGTCTGGGCCGGTTTCATGTCAAGATTGATTCTGATAAATCAGAGCCTTGATTAATTTTACTGTCTGATCGTTGAAGCGATTCGATAATAATTATATTTGTATATCGAGAATATATAAATTAAAAGACTCTATTTTTTTAAAGTTAAATATACTTTTTTTAAATCATATTATTTAATGATGGAAGGCCTAGTAGATTCCTGCGTTTGCCTGTATTTTCGTTAATTGGTCTTAAACCACACAACGTTTTTTTATGCGGTCTTCACCATCCGTGAAGTAGTTTTCACGGAAGGTTTATATATTATAGTATGTACATATGGTATTTGTCCTGTAAAAACAAAAAAATATTCCCACCTTGATGAAAAGTTTGCTTTTAGTCCCCGGTATGAGGTAGTAGTGCCCGATTCTCTCCCGTCAAGACACTAATTAACTAACTTTACCACCCGGTAACCTAGCAACTGTGTGTTTATCCCTTATACCGGAGACTAAAAGCGAATTGTTAATTTTAGGAATAAAAAATCGTATACGCATCACGGGAGAAAAGTAAAGCATTGCCACCCGCGATTATCGCGATCGAATTGCGGGTGAGAATTACTTTTCACCCTAGGTGCGTAATGTACTATTTCTCGGAAGTTTTATTAAAGTATAATAATAACAATGAACGCTACACTCTCAATATGAATAATTATTTTCATTAAAGAACGTCCAGGGAGGTTATATAATTAATAAGGAATTCTTTGTTACAAAATTTTTAGAACCACTCTGACTTTGGGTTGAATACTTAAGCATTATATTTTATGTGATCGGTACTTTAACTTTCAGATTACAAACGTTTTCACGATAGAGGACTTTGAATTTACACATGTTTGTCACGTTTTCGGTAATCTCAGCTGCCGTGGAAACTAATCCGAGCATTATATACACGTAGGAGTTTCAATATTACGTACTCAATACAGATATTGTTTAAACCTTTGAGTAAAATTTAAACTCAAAAAAAAAAAACAAACATGTTACTTACTTTATAAACATTTTTGACGAGAATTGTAGCGTTTGAGTCTTGACGGTCGCGGGTTCGATTCCAACTCAGAGCAGATGTTTGTTATAAATATTTGTGTTGCGAGCACAGAGAATCAGCCATGAAAAAGAGACAGCCCTCATGGGGCTCTAATTTGGTTGTATCCTTAGGGTACCTCCTGCCAGCCGAACCAAGAATAAGCAAGTAATCGGAGATGGAGGCAGTGCTCCAATCGCATTATCTAGGGTGGACTCACCGGACGGTATGAGTGCGACGCGACGTGCAAAATAAAGAACCTCGTCCTCGCCTACAAAGACAGTGCGTCAGGTTGACGGTACGCTTGTTTACTATCGCCTTCATAAGTCAAGTCTGTGAATACTTCTATAGGATAGCTATATAAAATACAATGAAAAATCACGAGCTATCTAGTTTAAATATCGAACAAAACGAAAGTTAAAAGAGCATGTAAAAATATTCGATCTCTCAAATCACGGAATAAATGAAAATGACATTTAGAACACAAAGCGATGTTTGTCACATCACTAATGGTGCGGAAAATCTGAAAACTCTCGCTTTACTAAGTAATGAAAAAGAATTGCGTAAACGTATCATATTTTTAACATGAAACGAACTGACACTAAATCCACAGACCACTTTTTGGACGGTGTTTGTATATTTTTAGTACTTTTCGAATCCTACTAACTACTAATCTGGGGGCACGACAGTGTCAACGCCGAGTCGAGCAAAAAAGCGGTGCGGCCGTACTATCCTTTTCTCGAAGCATATAATAAATGTGAAAGTTTGTATTTTTAAATGTTTGTTACTCAATCAATGATTTAGATGAAATTTGGCACAGATAAAGATTGTTATCTGAATTAACACATATTATCCTGAAAAATGGTATGTTTTTTTCTATCCTGGTTTCCATGGGATTATCAAAAAACGTACTGCAATTATCTTCAGATGCTTGTTATTCAATCACCCAAAAACGGCTTAATTAATGGGGATGAAATTTAGCATATAAATAGCTTATTATGTGGTTTAACAATTTGGATACGTTTTAAACCAGTTAAATATTTGGTTCCTGTGGGATTGTTAAAAAAACATTTTAACAGGACGCATTCAATAGAAATTCGGTATAGATGTTTCTTATAGAACATTAATTACTTACACAATTCTCTCTAAAGCCAATGCTAAGGTTACTGCGGATGAAGTTGCGAGCAGATGCTAGTATTTAATATTTCGGTTCATCAACTGGTAAAACTTCTATTTAATCTGTGAGACTACTTAATTGTTAATATTTATCTTAGTATGAATGCTATATTTTGCAAAATTGTAAAGAGAGAATTCTAGATTAACAACTATGTAACTACATCATAAGCACATATGTAAATGTTTCACACATAAAACCAACATAAATTCGTAGTTTTGACGAAAAAGTCTACGTTCATACCACAAACGCGCAGGGAGACGTTAAGATTACACGCCTGATTAAATATTTTCGCTCCAATGCAAATAGGGGTTTTTCGAAGTTACATTCTCTCGTGTGTATCTTGAATTTATAAGTGTTATATATTTGTATATAATATTGGCATGTGCTTGTTCGGATTTTTTTAATGATTAGGTAATAAATACCAGCTACTTCCAATTGACC
The DNA here is from genome assembly GCA_023373885.1 of Hestina assimilis. NCBI lineage: Eukaryota > Metazoa > Arthropoda > Insecta > Lepidoptera > Nymphalidae > Hestina > Hestina assimilis. The sequence goes on along the minus strand of CM041747.1, from coordinate 13,609,003 downwards.
GCATCCAACGTAGAGCGGCTCGAATTGTCGACGATCAAGCCCTTTCCGATCGGCTTGATCCTTTAGCATTGCGTAGAGATGTCGGATCACTCTACATCTTCAATCGCATATATTACGGGGCATGTTCTCAGGAAATGTTTGGATTGATCCCACCGGTAGAATTTCACCATCGGACATCGCGACAAAACTCTAAATTCCATCCATACCATCTTGATGTCTGGAAATCCACAACAGCGCGATTAAAAAGACATTTTCTTCCTCACACAACCACTTTGTGGAATCAGCTTCCTCCGGCGGTCTTTCCGAACCGATACGACTTGGGAACCTTCAAGAGAAGAGCGTATTCTTTCCTTAAAGGTCGGCAACGTACTTGCATGCCTTCTGGTGTTGCAGATGTTCATGGGCGGCGGTGATCGCTTAACATCAGATGAGCCTCCTGCCCGTTTGCCCCTCTTACATAAAAAAAAAAAAAAAAAATGAGCGTGGACGAGAGTCACTGTTCAATACTGTGTACTGTGTGCATATTATAACGATTGTGGTAGTATGTTTTATATGTTGAGCAGTATTGTTATTGAATCGAAAAAACATATCATGAAATAAAATTCTCGTCTTTGCTACCAAACGGTCTTTCGAAACGGGCCGACCGATTTTGAAGGTCTAAGAACGATTTTTAAGTGTAAGTCTAAGAATCGGTCAACATTTTTCATACCCTAAATGTTTAGGGTGGTCCACCCCAAAATTTTTATTTTTATTTTTTATGATGTTACATTAAAAATACATATAACTCTAAATTTTCACTCTTTTACCATCAACCATATAACTATATTAGTAATTCAACAATTTTCACCTGTGTCACTTCTGTTCGCTGCTATCGGGTCCCAGATGCAGTTTTTTTTCGACGCAGGATGTCTGCCGGGCCTATTAGTTTTATCATAAAAATATATCAAAAAGTTATCATTCCTGTAAATGAAATGAAAAATAAAAACCGTACGTAAAAGAACTTGCATGGTCAATACAAACTCGTGCTCGTCACTCAAATAACGCTGGCCAAGTTATTCTATCTTCCTAATAATATGGAAATATAAACAAACTTATTTTCATTCAGGATGGCTTGAAATTAGCACTTACGATGACGCATTTTTTAAGTGAAAGCGTCTGTAGCCGTGTTGAGTAATATTTGTGGGTAAATCTCACTAATCACGTCACACTAGTTTCGTCACGATTTTGGAGTGGAGTGGAGTTGTGACCATCTAGCCACCTGGGACCCAGCACTGCTAGCACAGTGCTCGAGATGCTCTGGTATTTAGTTCTCTAAGAGATCCCGGACTCTCTCTCTTTCACTGAGGTCTGCAATTGGGGATGTTTTAGTGGGTCTACATGACAAACCAACCAACGTGTTATGGAACCCCACATAACCTAGTTCTCCTCCCCCTCGAGGCCAGGTATCTGTGAGTAGATTTCCTCCCCGACAAAAAAAAAAAAAGAGTAGAGTTGTGTGAAGAGAGGTGTAGTGACATTGGGTAGGTTGGTATGAGATGGAGAAGGGAAGAAAATAAAATGAAACTTCTAAAATGAAATTTATGTAATAATTACCCATTACAAAACAATTTAAATATGTTGGTCTTTTTCAGATTTATAATAATCGATTGTAAAGTATTTTATAAAAACTTTAAGCACGAAATTTTCTTCAAAATGTATATCATATATCTAAAGGCGTCGGGATGTGACGACCTCATCGCCCGCTGTTGGGATAACCTCTGTCACAACAGAGATTATTCCACCAGTGCAATCAGTCAAACTGGTGGTAGGTCTTTTGTTGGAAGAGGCCGGCTAGGTAGGTACCACCGCAGTGTCCAATATTCTGCCGCCAAATAGTAGTGTTTAGGCACTACTGTGTTCCGGTTTGAAGGGCATTGTACGCTAGTGAAATTACTGGGCGAACGAGATTTAAGAACTAATATCTCTAGGTTGGCAAGGCGTGAGTGGCACCTACTAATGGTGCTGCAAGCGCTCATAGGCTGCGGCAGCCACTTACCATCAGGTGGGCCGTATGCTTGTTTGCCAACTTCTAACATAAAAAAATATCAACTAGCCAATCGTTACAACTCAAACAATACAAAATATTTTGCTTTGGAACAGATAATGACGGATTTTGTCAACCCTAAGTCGTGTCGAAAATATTACATCATAAATCAAGGGAACTGCTTGTATCGCCTTTGCTTATCGATTACTACCGGAGAAAAGAATTTAGCACTAAGCAGTATAAGTGATAAATGACTTAATAAATATTTGGTTCTGCCCGTGTCTTCGCCTGGGTCAGTATTAAATTGTTCGAACCCAGTGACTTTATTAGAAAACACCCACACATACACATTTTTTCTGAATCTATAGCCCATGTTGCTTTGGAATATTCTTTCTTTCTTATGAAAGGAAAATCCATTTTAGTAGTATAGAAGTGCTAGACTAAAATAGTAACAGAGTGACGTAACACAGCTTTGTGTAATTGAGTTTATTTTTACCAGCCCAAAGGATAGGAGGGAAGGGACGAGGAGAGGGGGTGCAAGATTTCTTTTTTTTACTTGAAAAGTAGTTCCAATGACTCTACTCCACCTGATGGTAAGTGGCAGTAAAGTCCAAACGCGAAGGTGGCTAATACAGTTGTGGAAGGCAACCGCGCTAGACACCTTTGACCTGCCTACCTGAGAGATGACTCTTGATCTTTTATTTTTTGAGTGGGCCTCACAACAGTTACTTTTCTGTGATAGGGTAGTACCACAGTCGAGTCACTCATTAATTGTGCTGAAAAAAGCATGGCTACGAAAAACGCTAACGATTTCCCTGAATACAATAAAAAAGCGATCGTCTTATTCGAGTCATTAAAGCGACTGATATTTTAATTATAAATGGTTGTTTTATTAATAGGCTATCGACTGGTATATAGCTATTCACACATTGAAACCAAAATGGTCACCCATAGTGTGGTTTCAGAAGGATTTGTCCCGCGAACGTTCCTGTTGCGGAACGAGTGGCTAAAATATGATTTTCAAGAATTAAAGAAATAAGACGTAAAATTTATTATATTATAAAAAATCATCATCATCAGCCTTTATCAGTCCACTGCTGGACATAGGCCTCTCCAGCTTTACGCCACTGAGCACGATCTTCGGCCACTCTCATCCAGCTTTTGCCGGCCACCTTGCAAAGATCATCGCTCCACCTAGTCGCAGGACGTCCTACACTACGTTTGCCGGTCCGCGGTCTCCACTCAAGAACCGTTTTACTCCAACGGTGGTTGGTTCTTCGGCTGATATGGCCGGCCCACTGCCACTTCAGTTTGCTAATCCTGTGGGCTATGTCGATGACTTTGGTTCTCTGTCGGATCACTTAATCGTAGCTGCTATACCTGAAAAAATATTTATTTCACCCGCCATATATAATAACTTGTACCAACATAAATCTTTCGTAATCTGATATCAGCTTTCAACGAGAATTTCAGGCTCTTTATATTATGATCAAATTATATTTGCAAAGTAGTCAATCATATTATAGGAATTATGTCGATATCGTGATAAAATTAATGACATATAGGCCCCGTTTCATGTCAGGGAGATGTTATTAAGGTCGGGAGGCGCTCCGGAAAAGACTGGATTAAGTAAAGAATGTTCACACTTATTCCAAATTACGCCTTTGTGCCCTTTGCGTTAGATACAATTAGGCATGAAGAGTTAATGCTAAGTAATTTTTAAAATTTCATACATCCCGTGACACGGTGATAGGGGTTGGTACATTTTTCGTTCAATTCAGATTGCAATTCACTGGGGAAAAGCAACTAACTTGCTTGCCACTTGTTCTTGTGAGTATATGTTGTAAATAAACATACTTGTCTACTAAAAAATATTAGATAATATAGAATTGGTTACATGTTTTTTGTTTTCTAAACAAGATGAGAAAAGAAAAATGTAGAGTAGGCTAAATCTTCGCCATTTTGTAAATCAATTTTGATGATTTCTTTATTGTTTAGTAGGAAATGGATCCTGTGTGGTCCAATATAATTTTTATCTCTTAAGGAGTTGCGCTCACTGGCTGGTAAGAAATCAATGGGTGTGATATATTTAGGTGGATAAAATACCATTGTGTGTGCAAAAATGTGGTATCGAGCTTCAGAGGAGACGTGTAGAGTTGGTACGGGATTTTTTAAATTTGATAATAGTTGATTAGTCTAGTCAGAAGCCTAGATTGGTTACCTGAAAAATTGTAGCAGTAGGTTGAGCAGTACACGATAAGAAAAATAACGGCAAACAGATAGGTTTTTTTTGTACCAAAGTCTTAGAGGTCAGGGTGTTTGAAATTGATTAGCTTTTATTTCATTGTTTCATTGTTAAAAATATTTAATTATTTAGTTTCCTATTTTATATTGTATCACCATATTTTTTAAAATTATTAACTATTTATTTTATCTTATAAATGTTTCCCTATAAGGTTGTATATAAAATAACTCCTACAGTGGTTTTATACAACCCTTAAACTAAGTTAGCATGACAACTTAAAAGCAAATTCTCTGAAAGCTTATTATCACGTTTGACAAATTCACTTAAAATTTGTTCAACAGTCGCTCCGCCGCCAAGTGGCAACTTTATAACTCTGTTAATAGCGCTATAAACCTCTGAAAACTAAAGGTAGATCTTAAGTCTTATGTACTTAAAAAATTAAACTATCCATAAACCTAGAGTGATACCTACTTTCATAAATTTATTATTGAAGAATTTATATTACAATAGCTTAAAATGCAGGCAAATTTGGTCATTTTGCTGGTATGCTGATGGGGTCGTCGGGATGTGACGACCCCATCGCCCGCTGATGCGATAACCCCTGTAACAGCAGAGATTATTCCAACAGTGCAATCGGTCACACTGGTGGTGGGTCTTTTGTTGCAAGAGGCCGGCTAGGTAGGTAGCACCGCAGTGTAAAATATTGTGCCGCCAAATAGTAGTGCTTAGACATTACTGTGTTTCGGTTTGAAGCGCACTGTAGGCTTGTGAAATTACTGGGCAGAGGAGATTTAAGAACCAATATCTCGAGGTTAGCAACGCGTGAGTGGAACCTACTAATGGTGTGTAAGCGCTCATAGGCTACGGCAACCACTTACCATCAGATGGGCAGTATGCTTGTTTGCCAACTTATAACATAAAAAAAAAAAAAAAAGTATACGTGCGCCTCCTACTGTACGTTTAATGTTGATTAGTATGGCAGCGCCTATGACACCGTTACGTGTTGTAGCATGTTAGTAGCGCGTCGTCTACCTCTACTACTGGGTTACGGAGGTCAGATGCCAATTGCTCTTTGTAAAAACTCCTAACTTCTCAAATCGGGATAACAGTAATAAGTAGACCCTGGGTAAAAATAGAAGCCCCAATGGATCGGCTTACATACAAACTTTCTACCCCCTCGTCACTCCTTAGTGGTTGAATTTCGAAAAATCCTCTCTTAGTGTCCATTTACGTATAAAAATTACACCTATAAAAAATTCAGCTTTTTAGATCTAAGATGTTGGGTGTCAAGGGTCCTGAGCGTGTATAACTCTGTCGGGTCTTTGCCTTTTATATAAATATAGATTAGGAAAAACTATTTAGCTCGACCGTATCTATTTTTTGTAAATCGATGAATATAACATACATAACATACCTTTCCAGCTGCACTTAATAATAATATAATTCCAAGTCTGGCATCACCATCAAATTACATCTAGACTATATTTATTGTAGAGATAAAACTACTAGTCGTTATGACCCTCTATTCAGGCGGACTGTTTGAAGTGAATTTGATTGCATGTATTTCATATGTAAATCTTTTATACGAACGTATAATTTTGAATGTAAAATTTTAAAGCCTAATTCAACTAAGATCAAATCTTATTACCGTCATAAAATATATGTTGCCTCATGAAGACGTTTCGAGTGACTGCAGCTGTAGAGCCTATTTAATACGTTACATTAGAAAAACAATTTTTTAAAAGCTGTCATTCTAATGAAGCGTCACATTGATGGTTGCGCGATAGTTACTTCAATATTTCATGATGCAGAAAATCATCGTCTTACCGCATAAAGGACGAATCGTTGAAATGTGACGTGGTTTAAGTGCTGTGCTAGTTATTGTGTTATCTAGTAAAGTGATTAAAAGGATTCTTGATTATAGTAAGATGTTCATAAAGTTAACTTACTTAAATCTACAGAAATGATCGATGATATTCATAAAGGCCCAGCTATCCTTATCTTAGTTTGATTCAAAATTAATTCTGATAAAACCACAAGCGTGTTTTTATACCTTTTAGTAAAATGTATTTTCTGTTGTTATCTTAAAGAGGAACTTGTTTTATCAAACTGCACTATGTGGACTTTTATATTTGTTCTTTGTGCCCAAAATCAATATTTATTTATAAGAATCAAGATTTTATTGTTAGAGGTTATAGTTTCTTCGTATAAAGAGGATATAGTTCTGGAACTTTTGAACCGAATATAGAAATTGCTTACTTAAGAAAAATAGTAAAGACCGTATATGTTTCGCAAGATAAATAAAAAACACAAATTAAGAACTTGAAAATTTTTAGGTCGTTCCGTCAATATGATACCACGACTCCTTTTCAACCAGCACAAATTGACTGGCTTTACCGGGGAAGTACTACCATCTCAAAAAAAATCTACATAAAGTAACAGTATCATTAATGCGTTTCGTAAGTGAGAACGCTAAAGGTCCAATCTCCTACTCACTCTGTTCCTCGTTTTCCTCAAACCTTCCTTGCCACCCCATGGGTTGCGAAGGGGCATGTGATATTTCAAGTATCGCAAGCCTTCATAGGTTGCGGTGACTTCTAACATCAGACTGAACGTATGCTTGTATGCCAATCGGCATGACATTAAAAAGTCGTCATATCTACTGTTCAACCTCTGCTCTGTTCAGAAACGCAGGCTAATTCTTTATTCAATATTAATCCCTACGATGTTCAAAGCAAGTTAAGCGCGAAGCTTTACAATATCAAAGTTATCAGCAACTTGGATCGTGACGCGCCAGAGTAATTTCCATCACAATAATAATTTCCATTTATCACAGTGATAACAATGCTGAATAGCGTCATTTACTTGAAATAAGCGAATATTAGATTCGATATAAATTATAGCTATTATTCATAAAGAAATATTTACTTCTCCCGTTTATTTATAATAAGCTAGTGCAAACAATTTCGCCCGTGTGTTAAAGATTTCTTATGAATTTCGAAATAAATAAGTATTGTGATACAGATATGTTTTTACACTATTATAAAGGATATAGTTGTATTATTTTTTTCCCACCGAGGGATATTAAAATTTGAGGGTCAAAGTTGATTTCGTCCTGGATATCTGTCGTAAACCCAAACCACAACTCAAGGTGATATCGAGAAAATGCTTCTAATAATTTAATAGTAGTAAAAAGACCCTTTAAAAATAATAAATTTTCATTATCGAGTGGTTAGTGGCCAACCTAGTGTCAACGTTGTTCAACGTGTTGACTTAACTTTTCAACTATTATCATATGATAACTAACAGCCGAGACCGACTTTTACGTACCCTTCGAAGCACTGGGGCGCTCAGTTGAAATCTCATTATGCGGTAACCCATCTTTTGACTGACCGCGGCTAAAGTTGCATAGACTACCGATCAGTGCGCGCAACCGACTTTTTACCGGCGTCGGGATGTGACGACCCCATCGCCCGCTGTTGGGATAAACTCTGTCACAGCAGAGATTATTCCACTAGTGCAATCAGTCATACTGGTGGTAGGTCTTTTGTTACAGGAGGCCAGCTAGGTAGGTACCACCGCAGTGTCAAATATTCTTCCGCCAAATAGTAGTGCTTAGGCATTACTGTGTTCCGGTTTGAAGGGCACTGTACGCTAGTGAAATTACTGGGCAGAGAAGATTTAATAACTAATATCTCGACATTGGCAACGCGTGAGTCACACCTCTACTAATGGTGCTTCAAACGCTCATAGGCTACGGCAGCCACTTACCATCAGGTGGACCGTATGCTTGTTTGCCAACTTGTAACATAAAAAAAGTTCGATAATCAGAGGTTACTAAAAAAATTATAAATTTTTCAAGTTCTAAATTTATATCACTTAAATAAAATTAGATTCGTAAGAAAATTTCGAAAACGAGCTTTTCACGCGTCATCGGATATAAAGTAAAAGCTTAGGAAATTGAAAATTGGGCCGTGGAATATAGACCCATTACTAAGGAAATGAGTTACGTGAGTGTGGCGTAGAATTTCTTCTTCCTACATTGGAAATATGATTGCAAAGCCGAAGGGCAAAAACACACCTGAGCATTATTTAACATTGTTACGCGTGTCATTTGTTTTGAGATTGAAAATATGTCATCATGCACGTTTGTTAAAAAGATTTTATCGTAAAAAGATACTTCATTTACATACAAAATTTTTATTAGTACACAATTAGTCAAAGGGGTGTGTTATAGTTAATTTAAATAAATAAATATGTTTCAATGAGCCGTATCTATCACAACAGAGTGATTTAGAAGGCATTTTCTTAATTGCACGTACTCTGTAGAATCACCTTTCGCTGGTGTTCTTTTCGAAACGATACGACTGGGGAACCTTCAAGAGAAGAGCCTATTCTTTCCTAAAAGGTCGGCAACGTACGTATATGCCCTCCGGTGTTGCAGATATTCATGGGCAGCGATAATCCCTTAACATCCGGTGACCCTCCTGCCGGTTGGCTTCGGCTCAATTTATTTCTAAATTCAAAATGATAACAAAATATTCATTTATTTCAATATTTTCCACGTCATAATTTTAACTTAACTTTACTTACACAACTACTCTACAGATTTATGTCTGACTGACCACAGCTCACAAAGGTCCGTCACAAATTACAAACTAATCATATTTCACCACACCGCAATTGGGTTGCTCGGAAGAGGTTAATTTTCACGATGTCGCTATCCCAGTAAATGTCTCCGTAACAATATTATGTAGAAATGGCATTAGGGATTATTGTTTGCTGGTGGTAGGGCTTGAATGCCTGGGTAGCTACCACGTAGGTTAGTAAAAAACACGTGGCTGGACACTCGCAGGCGGCTCTTGGGACGGATATAACTTGAGTCCCGCGCGGGCTATCAATCTTTTACGGGCCGGATCTACCTTTTTTTTTTTTTTTCGCAGAGAAATGCATTTACGCACACCACTCAACTAGTGCACTCCGAGGAGTACACTAGGGAGTGGTAGTGTGGGACTCGACCACCTGTGAAGCAGGCAGTAATACCTACTAAAACTCTGCGGAACCCTCATCGCCTTTGTGAGACGTCATGGGGTCGCTTGCCTACCCGGACCCTTCGTGGCGCTGTCGAGGTCACTTCGAAAAAAAAGAGTTAACACAAACGATTAATAATTATTATCAATGACTTTTACTTTTACATTTTATTACTATACTTCAAATCCTGAACTCATTAACGGCAGTAATTTCTTACATTTGATATACGCTTGGTTTCAATAAGCAATATCAATCCATTTTTACCTGTCTGATATTGAATGTGCGATCTTAAAATATGACAAAGCGTTTTAATACCACATTCTTAGTCTAATAATATTAATCGAAATACCTATCTCAGTCCGATGATTTGATATTAAATCTGGTCGTAAATAATTGCATACTATGAATTAACGATACTAATTACTATAAGATACTAATATAGCTAAAAGGGTCACACATACAAAATACAAGCATTTATTCAACATTAAAGAGCATTAAAAATAAATAGCTAAGCAAATTAAGAACAATTTGTATTGAGGAATATACGATCCGCACTTCTAACGTAACACTTATTCTAAGGTCTACTATAACTACCAGTCCACCAATTAGCTTTTACTGCGCTTGTGGCCCGATAACTATTGAGCGAGACTTATATATCGAGAACCAGTATTATGCTCTCGTTAACTTTGTCTTGATAATTTACCAGTATGATTGATTGAATCACTTTTGTAATTCATAGAAAAAAATTACACTTTATAGATGTTTTCGAAACGAATCATTACACAATATATTTTTGTGATTTTGTACTATTGTGATACATCTGCCTAGCATTATTCCTATTCTTATTGAGTAGTTAGGGTCCAACCTAGTGTCAGAGTTGTTCAGGTCGCACGTATAGGCCTCTGACTTGACTTTTCAACTGCCACCAAATTGATAACAGCCGGGACCGACATTTTACGTGTCCTCCAAGCCACGGAGACGCTCAGTTAAAATACCACTATGCGATCACCCATCTAGTGACTCACCGCGCGTAAAGTTGCTTTACCCACCGATCGTTTACCGATCAGTGAGCGCATCCGGCTATTAGCATTATTCCCAGGATTTGACAGGTAACTAGTTTTTAGACAACATTTATAAGGATAATTTCGACTTTATACGTGATTTATTTATTTTTTATCTGATAATTACATCACAACGGATCAATCTAAATTTTCGACATTGATAAATAATTAAATAATCCAATCAATGTTTTCCTTACTAAATACCATTTTGCAATCTCCTAACTGTTATAAGTTGTAGAATAAAATTGGGGTTTTGAAAACTTTTGTATGAAAAATCTTGCAAAACACGGACGTAGGACTCTTATATCAACCCTAATTTTGAGCAACCTTCTGATATATAAATAAATTTATCTTGCCTACACATAACTCAGTTCCGTTTTAAAAATAATTTATGATATCTAAGAATATTGTTTTCTAAATATAATATCAATCTGCTTTTATAGTTGAAAATTACATTGACAAAATATTTGTTAAGCCGTGGCCTTGCATAATAAATAGCGTGACTAATTTATACAAGGAAAACATTTAAAGATCCTTGCGAACAACCTTTATGTTAATTAGTAATTAAAATTAATACATAAACTGTTTTAGAACTAAGCTCATTCACAAAACGGGGTCTCGTTAAGTTAATAATGTTATTAGTTAGTTTTTTCACTATATAGTGATTTTTTTCAATGTAATAACGGTTGGCAAACAACCATATGGTCCGTCTGTTGGTTAGCAGTCATCACAACCTAAGAACGCTTGCGATACTTAAAGTATCACATGTCCGTTGCCAACCCAAGGGTTAAGAGAGAAAGGGACACAAGGAAGGGAAGAAGGGGTGGGAGATTGGGCCTCCTATGCTCTCACTCATCGCACGAAACGCAAGAGCAGCTATTGATACTGTTACAAAACGCTAATGTTCTGTGAGAGGATAATACTTTCCCGGTAATGCTCCTCATGATTTTTTGATTGCAAAACAAAAGTCATATTTATTTTGTTTTATTTGTCCACGTAAGCTTCATTACTGGTCATAATTAGTTTTATTAGAATGTTAAATGATAATAGTATTCTGACTGACAGGCTTTTTATGTGACCTTTCAAGCAAGTTTCACCTTTCCTTTCAGCCGAAATAAGGCTATGCAGCCTATACTAAACGAACTCTAATATTTTTTTTTAATTATAATAAATAATAAACACTGCACACTCAACGGCCCCCATTAGGATTGTAATATCCTGTGTCGGGGTCCGGAAACATTCACAATGACAAGGACAAATACACCCAGACGGGAAAATATGCTTGCATGGTAAATACAAACATCTCAATACAAAACTCCGAGCGGGAATCGAACCCGCGACCTGTGGCGTTTAAGGCAGGTTCGCTACCACTGCGCTACAACGTCGTCAATTATCAGTCAATACAAGGATTCAAAGTCATTTAAATTGCAATTTTTTTTTTTTAATAAATTTTTCTAGCCAAATAAATAAACAATAGTAAAAGATATACATATGTTAGGAAATTAAAATTGTACACAATAAAATAGTCACTCTGCCTATTTCAAATGTAAATCTCTGTCGTTGTAATGGGTCGAGTTTCCCGAAAAATAAGATGTAGGTCAGTGAGGTTTCTAAGGCGGTATTTTCAATCCCGCCCTCGGATTTGCGACGAGTTTATTTGTGGCACTGTGGGAGAAAAGTTAAACAATACAACCGTTGATGCCAATGCTTCTGGGAATTCGAGAGTTTTACTTACAAGTCTCAAATTATGTTTGGAAAATATTACTTAGACCTTTGAAGATATGCCTGTTCGAGTTTGTATAGAGACCAAATAAATAAGATTCGGTTTTTGTGATAAGCTAGTTTTACCCACTAGAGTTACATTCCTGATACAGTAGCAACTTTTATTTTTAACATACCATAATGTTAAGATATTAATGAAATTATTACAATATTATTTTTATTTCCGGTATTTACGGTAATAGAGCCATGTGACGTACTTCCTTCTCAAAGAGAATCGCCGTAAAGTAACAGTATCAGTAGGTACTGTTGCGTTTCGTGCGATGAGTAAGAGCGCTGGAGGCCCAATCTCCTACCCACTCTGTTCCCTTCTATTTTTCCTTTCTCATAATCATCATATAATGTGGCTTGGGTTGGCAACGCGCATAATATGACACTTCAACCTTGCTTGCCAACCGTCATGAAAAAAAAACCTCAACGGTAAGAAAAATTGCTGTAATTAGTAGAGAATTGAAGTTTGATTGCCTTTTATTCAGTTTTTATTCTAGGTAAAGTTTCAAGAATGAGCTAGAGACGCATTTTGGATAATAATTAAAAATCGATTGGAAAAAATGTGCCAAGCAAAGAGATGCATGAAAGCGTGCAATACATGGTAAAATTGACACTTTTTCTTGAAGATCTAGATAAAATTGAAAAAATATCCATCATTTTGCTAAACAGTCCATTTTAAAATCATAAAGGATCATTTGTTTTAGGATATAAAAACCGGGTATTAGAAACATTATAATTATATTTTAGAATTATAGTTTAAAATGTATATTATATGAATTTATATATTATAGAACTTCTTACCACCTAAATAAAGAAAGTCAAGTAAATCTCTTCAAGAATCTTCTTGATACTTACGAGATACGAGATACTTAAACCCCTTTAGTAACAATTTTAAAAATAAAGACGTCTATGCTTTTGCTCGGGATGCAGTTATTCTAAAAAGACGCTTGTTCTGATTCCTTCTACAATTCCATCAATTTTCTTCAGTCGGAAATATTTTTTTTTATATCTTATTAAGTAGCGCACATACGACGACAAATCACTAATACATTTAAGTTTTTTTTTTTATATCAGGACAGTTAGCAAACATGCATATGGTCCGCCTGGTGATAAGTAGTCACTGCATAGCATCAGATGCTATTTGCAAACTCAACTTCCATCCCGGAAGGGAAGGGAAGAGACGGGGTGGGAGACTGGGTCTCCGGCACTCTCACTCATCGCACGAAACGAAACATTACTGATACTGTTTCTTGACACCTATTTTCTATAAAAGGTAGTATTCCCCGGTCGAGTCGGCTTATTTGTGCTGGGATCGGTATTGCTCTATTACGTTTTAGAGTTACTTGAAATCAATTTCCTCACTTATCATTTAAAAGTCAATAGTTTTTTTATTACATTTGATACAACTTCGTGTAATTCAATGAGTTTTAAACTTTAAGCTCTTCAAATAGGTTAAACCTGTTTAAAAAAATCGGTAAATGTATAAAAAATCGTACGTGTCGATATAGCAATAGATCGTTGCTGTTTGTGGTACGAATAATCTGTACGACGGGGAAAATACCACTATCGCATAAAATATTAAAGTGAAGTAAAAATATCTGTATATTTTGTAATATTTTATTCCGTATATTTTATTATACAATTGTTAACCAATGTATATTTAGAAAGGGTAACTTTCGAGTTTCTTGCCGGTTCTTCTCGGTAGAGTCAGCTTTTCGAACCGGTGGTAGCGCTTGACAATCCAAAACTATTTTTGAAGTATACTCGATAAAATGACTTTTGATTTGATTGATTTTTTATTGTAACGATTAAGCCTCAAGTTCAGCCCTTCTCTCCTATCTTAGGTGAAAGTGTACCACACGCAAGTGTACAAGTGTGTAAGTGTGTATATTGCCAATATACAAAGCCACTAGTAGCAATATTTACCACCTTATTGTAATAAGAATGAAACAAATTAAAAGTTGGATAAAAAGGTTATTAATATATCAATCTTGTACGTCAACAGTCGTCGCTTCCACCGATAAGTTATTAAGACTTTTAAATTAAACATGGATTCATATTAGCGTTCCTAATTTATGCTATCTGATCTTATGTCTGAAAATAAATAAATTTATTTCATTAAGTATTTATATAATGAAATAATTATATTAGCACCAGTTTCATTCACAAGCGATGTCTGCTTTAATTAGTTCCATCATTAATTATTAGGTTTGTCTTAAACAATGGCTGAACGCTGGTCTGTGCCAAGTTGTTTGCTTTAATTTCCTGGTAATATGGTAATGAATTATTATTATTGTCTGCAATTTATTATTGCACATTATACAGTCATTTTCTACATAGCCAACATTGTATCAGAGCAGTTTAGGCTTTAGTTGAAATACAATAATACGGTAACCTATTTATAGAATGAGCGCACCCAGAGCTTCTTAGCCCTCCAATCGTTGACCAATTAGAGAGTATCATTGAATTATTATTCAGTATTATGAATATTATTGAGAGTAGTTGCTTTTCATCCGACATCACATAGTAAGCCATCTTTCAGATAATCAAATATTCTTATACTAGCTTCTGCCAGCGGGTTGGCCCGCGTGAATAACGATTTTAATACAAACTCTGAACACCCTTTGAACCCCTTAACAAATACTGAATGAAAAATAAGTGTAAGGTGGGCCGTATGCCTGTTTGCCAACTTCTAAGATAAAAAAAAAAAAACATTTAGAGGTATCAAAAAAAGTTGACCGATTCTCAGACCTACCCGATATGCATATAAAATGTCATAAAAAATTGTTGAGTCGTTTCGGAGGAGTTTGCTTACAAACGCCGCGACATGAGAATTTTATGTGTCAGATTTTATATTATTTATTTTATTTATATAAACATTAATAACATATAATACATCCATACAAAGTCAGACACGTTTGGATACGTAAAGAAGCGATCCGACTCTCTGATGGGAGAGACCTCAAATCTTTGGTAAGAAACTTTGCAAAGCTTATATCTTTGAGGCAAACCGAAGTTGGGTAAGTTTGTTACGGAACCCTTTCAAAGGTGCTTGATCGCATTTTAATAACATTCAACTAGTATACTACTATTCTCGTGCATATTATTTTATGTATTACTAGCTTCTGCCAGCAGCTTCGCCCGCGTGAGTAACGATTTTAGTACAATAGAATTTCAGAAAATGTTAAAAAACGTTTAAGTTTCAAACTTCTATTCAACTTACAAATATTACAGACATCCAATATTCAAACTCTTTCTACTTTACAACCCTTTGCACCTCTTTACGGGTAATACAGAAAAATTATAATTAAAAATAATACGATATATACTATACAAAAAAAAAATATTTTTAAGATTATAAGTTCTAAGGTAACTTTATGAGGCACTTTTCACAACACAGCACACATATATAAAACCGGCGTGGTTTTATCAGTATTCATTTTCAATCACACTAAGCTAAGGATAGCCTGGAGCCTTTATGAATTTCATCCAAGTAATTCAACCAACAATGCTTTTAATCCTTTTACTAAATAACACAATAAATTGCACAGCACTGTAACTACTACGTCGGATTTCAGCGATTCGTCTTTTTATATGCGCTACGACAATAATTTTCTGTGTCGTAAAATATTGAAGTAACCATCAATGTGACGCTTCGTTAGAATGACATCTATTTCAAATATTGTCTTTCTAATCCAACGTATTAAATAGGTTCTATACTTCACCATGCGCCAACCATATATAATTCTATTGTACCTGTGTATGTACAGATTTTTTTTTCGGAATGTGTATTGCTGTTGCCTCTACTGGCCTTGACAGCGTCACCGGGCGGAGGTGTATGTACTGAACTCCTCCTAAACGGCTGAACTGATTTTGATGACTTTTTTTTTGTGTATTCCGGTGGGTTCGATAATAGATTAAGAATTTGACCCAGTAGGGGGTCTCACTTTTGTTTCATTTTCGTGTCAGAACGTCTGCCGGGCACGCTAATTTAATTATAATTATTTTTATTGTAATTATTTTCGTATTGATTTCGAGTAATTTATCTCATAATTGTGTTATTTTAGTCTGTATCACGGAATTTTGTTGCAAACGCTCTGAAAATAAAATACGTATACTTTGAACACTTGTACTGTAGCATTTTACATTTCAAGATACTTTTAAAGCGAAGAAAGTGGCTTTAGATACGAAGCTTCTTCCTATTCGAGAGTAAATTACTATAAATTCTTTATTGTCTTATCGACAGATAAATGTGCTTAAGCCACAAGTGGTACGCCGCTATAGCTATAAGAGCGCTTTCAGACCAGTGTTTTTCGAGCGTGTACACCGTGTACATCGTTTTGGACACCGTTGTGCCTCGATGGTTGCGGGTTCTATTCCCGATCGGACAGATATTTGCATTGATCTTACAAATGTCTGTTTCGATCTGGGCGTTTTTCCTAATAGGTCTCCCCACCGTGCTTCGGAGAGCACGTAAAGCGTAAGCGTACGTGAGCTCGTTTCGGCATACGCGCTTAGACGCGCGCATTATTCCGCGCTTCAAAAAGCCTTACTTTGCTAAGCCTTTATATTGCTATAAATATGGTAATAAAACATTTAATAATGGCCACTAAATCCTCACATTCTTCGTCGCGAATCCGTTGCTTATCTATACCAATATTATAAAGCTGAAGAGCTTGCTTTGATAGTACATTTCTTGTGGAAGGCTATAGGCTATATAACATCGCGATACAATAAGTAGAAGCCGAGAAATAAGACGCGATACAGTGAGTTGTGAAACAGCAAAACAATAACAAAGCGAAATCAAATCAAATCAAATCAAATCAAATCAAATCAAATCAAATCAAATCAAATCAAATCAAATCAAATCAAATCAAATCAAATCAAATCAAATCAAATCAAATCAAATCAAATCAAATCAAATCAAATCAAATCAAATCAAATCAAATCAAATCAAATCAAATCAAATCAAATCAAATCAAATCAAATCAAATCAAATCAAATCAAATCAAATCAAATCAAATCAAATCAAATATTTTTATTCAACATAAAAAGCATTACACTTAATTGTTGAAAGTCAGATTCTACCACCGGCTCCAAAAATTAAACCTCTACCTGAAAAGAACCGACGAAACAAACTCAGGGGGTTTTAGAATTGTGCGTTTGTTTGTTTAACTAAACAATAAGTATGTAGACAACGCGAGTAACGCCACGGGCACAGCTAGTTCATGATATAATATTTTCATGAAAACAAATAGTATTCACCTCGTTAAATTAGAAGGAAAATAATATAGATTCGTCCTAACGTTATTCCCGGTATTTTATGTATCCAGGGTCTGCTTGTTACTCATATCTGGTTTTGACAGGTTACTAGTTTTTATACGGATCGATTGCCATCTGACCTCCGCAACCCTAAGGGCGAACCAGCAATTCATTGGATAAGAGCAATTTACTTCTCAAGAGTAAACGATTATTATCAGATGATATGTGATAACAGCCGGGACCAAAAGCTTAAAGTGCTCTCCGAGGCACGGTGGGGAGACCCCCAAGCACAAACGCCCAGACCGAAAAAGATATTTATAACAAACATCTGCCCGATCGGGCATCGAACCCGCAACCGTCGAGACCAAGGCAGACTCGCTACCCACAACGCTACAACGGTGTCGTAGACAAGATAGAATGAAACATCTTAATGTTGAAATTTTACTTTTTTCCTTTAAAACTTTGTTTCAAGTTTTGGAGTTGGGTCGGCTGACAACTAAAAACTTAGGTATAAATTATCTGAGTTTCATCCTCACTTAACTGGATCGCTGTTTATACATAAAATACTACTGAAAATAGCTTTGTCAAAGTTTATAGCCTTTTTAAATTTTGCGCTGTTAATTGTTGATAAAAAAAAATGTAGGCAAGAATTCTGAGTTCAAGTGCTTAATTTGTGTTTCAAATTTATCTCGTGCTTATCTGAGGAGTAAAACATCGTGACGAAACCTACATGTAGACGTAATTCTAAGATACATATATCCGACAATCCTAGTGGTGATTTACTGGCCCAACAGGCTAGCAACCATATGTTGGTTAAAAACTCTTAAGTGACAGCTCTTCAGCCGCGTTTCGAATAACCAGATGCATCAAAGAATGGCATCACACCTGGATTCTTTTTGATGTTTGCTTGGAATATCCTATCAAGCAAGCAAACTTTAGTTTATTTGGAGGGGCAATAGGAATGTTAGTGATGCCTTGAAAAAGCATTGCTAATACTCTTCTTCCTAAAACTTTTTTTTTTTTTTTTTTTTTATGTTAGAAGTTGGCAAATAAGCATACGGCCCACCTGATGTTAAGTGGCTGCCGCAGCCTATGAGCGCTTGCAGCACCATTAGTAGGTGCCACTCGCGCGTTGCCAACCTCGAGATATTAGTTCTTAAATCTCGTTCGCCCAGTAATTTCACTAGCGTACAATGCCCTTCAAACCGGAACACAGTAGTGCCTAAGCACTACTATTTGGCGGCAGAATATTGGACACTGCGGTGGTACCTACCTAGCCGGCCTCTTGCAACAAAAGACCTACCACCAGTGTGACTGATTGCACTGGTGGAATAATCTCTGCTGTGACAGAGGTTATCCCAACAGCGGGCGATGGGGTCGTCACATCCCGACGCCGGTAAGTTATTTACCCAGGGTCTGCTTATTACTCTTATCCGCATTTTAAAGGCTATTCTTTATAAAAAAATATATTAAAATGAGAGAGGGACAAGAGAGTAGGAATGAGGGCTCATTAATCATAACTTCAATCTCCTTCAATTTACAACTTTATAGACTGAAAGGTCCAATAATTGTTTAAAGAGATTGCTTTGTAAGAACTAGAACTAAATGACTTTTAGTTAGAAAAGTTATGGCGGATGAATAATTTGACACGAAATCAACCCGCCATATATACATTTGTTTGCATGTGAAACATATCTAATAATTATATAAACTACGTATCAAATGCTTTTAGTAATTAGGAGTTAAAATCTAAATGACCTTCAATTTAATTCAATCATAGTACTAAAAGCTTACAAAATCACTTATCCTCGGCTTATACAGACATAATAAATGTCAATCTAAGGTCCATGGGGAATACGAATAAATGAGCCCCAAATAAAAAGACAAAAGAAATGTTAGCGTATTGGGTTGCCAAAATTTTTGCAGAGATATTGTAAGACATTAATCTTTATTTGTGTAATTTTAAGACATTTTATTTTATTACAAAAGTATTTATATACTAATATTATGTTATATTGACAATGTTGTGGCGTTATGGGTAGGGAGTCTGTCGGGCAGATGTTTGTTAAAATTTTTGTTTTGGTCTGGGTTTTGGTTTGTCCGTGTGGGTCTCCCAACCATGCCTCGGAGAGCACCTTAAGTTGTCGGTTGTTATCACATAACATCTGATAATAATAGTTAACTCTTGATAAGTAAATTGCTCTTATTCAATGATTTACCAGTTCGCCCTTAGGGCTGCGGAGGTTAGATGGCAATCGCTCCGTGTAAAAACTAGTAACCTGTCAGATCCGGATAAGAGTAATAAGCAGACCCTGGGTAAATAAAATACCGGGAATAATGCTAGGACGAAGAAGATTATATTATATTATAATTTTAATATATTTCAATATAAATCCTCTATCTCTTCTATCCTCCATAATAATATGATTTTGTAAATATATTTTCTGTTCAACGAATATACTTTCGAAAGCTGAAGATGGATTCGCGTCCTCTTCAAATCTCAAAGGATAAGCATAAGCACTTATATGTGTGTGTATTCTATTATTGAGTTTGTACCGAGAGATGCAATTCGAGGTAGATATTGAAGTAATACGTATAGCCCAATTTCATAATACGTTTTGATCGTACTAAACTATGCACCAACATTAAATAAGCAAACGCTACACACCCAACCGTTCCCATTAAGATAGTTACATCCTGTGTCGAGGTCCGAACAAATACAAGGATTATACATCCAGACCGGAAGACATGCCTGTATGGTCAATACAAACATCTGCCCCGAGCGGGAATCGAACTCACGAGCTGTGACGCTTAAGGTAGGTGCACTAACGCTGTGCCAAAACGTCGTGAACAACAACATTATAAGGCTCAATGGGTTCACGCTACAAGGACTATATCTGTTACGGGGGTAATATTGAAAGATTGTGCAGTGATAGTATTTCAATTAATTGCACAATAATATTGTACAATAATTTATATACATACATTTTAGGTGTATGGGTCCCCATAATGTGTTAATAGCAGTTTTGATCGTCACCCTCTTGGGTTTTGGTCATACAAATTCGTAGCATAAACTACACGTAGAGTTGTGAAAACAACGGAATATGAGTTATAACTTGAATAGGCATTGCTAATGTTCTTAAGAAATAAACATTAGTGAAAAACAGATTATACATTTAAAAGTGACTCTTGGCATAAAAAATAAATCTTCTAAAAGTAGAAGAGCTACATAAATATACTGCTGACGTTTAAAGTCAGATATTACATTTTTCAAATTCAAGAATACTTGATTCAAAAAATGGGAGGCGATGAATGTATTATAAATATTGGCACGGAAGTTATGTCTAAATTCTTTGGTCGTTACCAAATTTAAGACCCCTTTTTATCTTAGTCGGGGTCAATCTTTTTACTTCCGATCGTAGACCGACAACTGCTTTTTAGAAAACTTCGTATACTTGAAAGTAAATAACCTAATTTATGAACCAAAGTGCATAACAATTTGCAGTTTCGTATTGTTCATGTTTTTTCAAAATGTATGCAGTCTGCGCTTCATTGAACTTTGTTAACTTTTTCGTTGCCTCACTATAAAGTACTGCTCCTTTTTTTTAACACTTAAACACCGAGTTTTACAAATAGTATTTTCATTGTGAATATTTTATCATTCACTTGCAAATATTTACCATAAGAGAACTAATGGAATTTACTTTATTAAAACTATGGTAAACATTATTTAACTTAATGTATAATTTAAACGGCTAAAATTCACGTTCAATGGGCTTAGGTACAGACTATTTTCGGACCCATCGGAGGTCCTTCATTATCATCTCGCAATGCGAGACGGGTCGCGACTGCGAAAGTAGTCCACTCATCTTGATGAGGGACTTCCGATGGATCTGAAACTAGTCGGTGCCTACACCGATTGAACGTGACGTTTAGCCGTTTAAATTTTAAATTAATGGAATTTAACTGAAGAGAAGGAGAAGTATTTAACAAGATTTCTGTTACTACTTCTTCTTCTTATCGAGTGGTTAGTAGCCAACCTAGTGTCGGAGTTGTTCAGGACACCCTTATAGGCCTCTAACTTGACTTTTCGTCTATTATCAAATTGACAACAACCGGGACCGACTTTTTACGTGCCCTCCGAAGCTCGGAGACCCTCAGTTGAAATATCACCATACGATCATATCACCATCTTGTGCCTGACCGGTCCTATAGTTGCTTAACCCATCGATGATTAGTGAGCACAACCGGCTACGATCGTCTCAACTAAAAGATAATAATTTTATTTAATCATTATACACAATAGATACTAATTTTAGTATAGAACAGATAAATCAATAAAAGGTAAATAAAAAAAGATTAATATTAAAAGAAAAATGTGTTTTCAATATGTATTAATTTATTATTAAATATGTATTTATTTATTTATTTATTTCTTTAAGGCTTACTAACTAAATTTATACAGAGACATGGATGTATCTAATTAACTAATATCTTATCTTCTATATAAATTTAACTTAAAAGTATGCACAACATTTTTACGGATACATAAAATATAAAACTAGACACAGCTACTAAAACTACAACTAAAAAACTAAAAATAGGAATTCAATAAAACTATTACTAAAATTAATAAAATAACAACAAGAAAAGATATATTTCTAGATATTTTTATATAGTGTATTTTTAAAATTAATGAGACTGTCAGAAAATATATCTAAATTGCATTTATGAGATAATGAGTTATACATTTTAAAACCCTGTAACATTGGGGAATTAGATCCATACATATTTTTTCGTAGCGGTATATACAGTGGCTTATAGTTAATTTCTCTAGCTGAGGACCGCATTACTTTTATATTTATTTTAGACAACAGAGTTGAACAATCTATGTAGTTATTAAGCAATTTAAATATAAACATGATTCTTAAGAAATCGCACCTTTGCTGCAACGTTTTCATGCCGAAATATTCTAATTTTTCTTCGTAATTGGATTCTAGATTAGTATGAGTGATATATGTAAGTCTTTTTATGAACTTTTTCTGAATTTTTTCAATGCGCTGTATATTATTTTGATATATGGGATACCAAACTAGACTACAATAATCAATATTACTACGAACAAGACAAAAATATAAAGATTTTAATGCAGTGACTGATTTGAAGTTTTTAGTGTTCCGGTAAATGAAACCCAACATTCGGAGACTTTTTCCTATTACAGCATTGATTTGACTAATGAACCTTAACTCACTATCCATTATTATACCAAGATCTTTAATTTCCGATACCTTACTAAGTGCATGTCCATGTATTTTATATATTGTATTGAAATGATTTTTTTTTCGCGAAAATTTCATGTGAAAACATTTTTCGGGATTCAGTTCCATTGAATTATTTTGACACCACATATATAACCTTTCAATGTCTTCTTGCAGGCTTTGCTTATCAGATTCTGATGACACATTTTTATATAACTTTAAATCGTCGGCATACAGTTCATAATTAGAATTCTGTATACAATGTTTGATATCATCGATAAAAATTAAAAATAAAACCGGTCCTAAATTAGAGCCTTGAGGTATACCTGATGTTGGTATAAATTCGTATGATTTATAACCGTTTACATTGACACTCATAGTCCTTCCGCTTAAATAAGACAGAAACCATCGTAGAAGTGATCCGGAAATACCAAAATCATCACGAAGCTTCCTAATGAGTATACCATGATCTACCTTATCGAAGGCTTTTTTGAAATCACAATAGATAACGTCAACCTCTTTACCGGAACTTATGGCTTCGATAGCATTTTCTACAAATACAGTAAGGTTAGTGGTAGTTGACCGATTACGAAGAAATCCATGTTGATTATCACTAATAGATTGCTTTATGTGCCATGTCAAAATTGGATACAATAGCGATTCGAATACTTTAGCCAGAACACAAAGTATACTTATAGGGCGGTAGTTTTTTACATTCATTATATCACCTGATTTCGGTATCGGGATCACTTTCGCTTTTTTCCAAATTTTGGGAAAGTGACCATCTGCAAGAGATTTATTATAAATAATGTACAAAGGTTTAGATAAAGTAGTCGCACATCTTTTGAAAAAAACTGGAGGTATATCATCCTCACCAGCACCCTTATCTTCATTTAAACTTTTTAATGATTTTTCAATTAAATTTTGTGGTAAATTAATTAGATTTAAATTTAAACTATGGTGATTATTAAAATAGGATTGCGGTAAATTGTTGAGGTCAATTGGATATGATGGGTTATATACGGCAGCAAAATTGTCAGCAAACAATTTAGCTATTGATGGTCCGTCGTTAGCTGTTTGATCATCTAATTTTATATTTTGTGGTATACTATATTTATTTTTATATTTACTTTTAAAATAATTCCAAAAAAACTTCGGATTTTTACATATATTATCCTGCACGCAATTAATGTAAAACGAGTAGTCTGTGTCCATTTTTTCTTGGCTCGCTCTTTTAATAATTCATACTCATATCTATCAAGGTCATTATTAAATACTTTTGCTTTTATTCTATGTTTTTCTTTCTCTTTTAAAATTTTAACTAATGAAGAACTATACCAGATAGGATAATTTCTTTTTAAATTCTTTTGAAACGGTACGAATTCTTTAATAATAATATTCAAAATTTTATAAAATCTATGTAGCTGTTCATCAACTGTTGCACAATTACTAAACTCAATCTCCCAATTAACTTTTGCTAGACGATCATTAATTTTTTCGTAGTCAGCCTTATAAAATTTAAAGTGTGAATCAATTTTTGGCACCAAGATCTTGGAGGAAATAATTCCAATTTGTATAAGCAATGGAGGGTGATATGTGTCAATGTGAGCTATTACTTCATTTGATTTTACTACTGATATTGAATTATTTAAATTTGATAAAACTAAGTCTAGTATTTTATTAAAGTTATTATGTATTTGATTATACTGTAATAGATTATTAGAAGATAAAAAATCAACAAATGCATGGCCTAACTGACTATTATAATTACCAGGGATGTTGTGTTTATTTTTACAATTTAGTGTCCATGATATTCCACCCATGTTAAAATCACCTACAATCATGACTGATTCTAATTCATTTATAAACGTATTAACCTTTTCACTAAAATGTTGAAAGTGTCCCAACTGAATTGGGGAAGGTAAGTATAGAGCACACAAATGTAGTTTTCTTTTTAAGTCTATTTCTATAGTTATCCACAGATCTTCACAATGACTTTCATATGAATAATTTCTAAAAGAATTCATAGATCTGTGCACAGCTATAAGAACACCGCCCCCTTCTTTACCCTCTGAAAATGTTTTTGATTCCCTGTCTCTTCTGAACACTTGATATCTATTGTCGAATATTTCAGCATCGAAAACACTACTATTCAACCATGTTTCCGTAAAGATAATTATATGAAAGTTATTTTGTAATACATTTTGGTGAATTTCTGACAGTTTGGTACGCATACCTCTAACATTTTGGTAATACAAACATATTTCATTGAATTTTATAGTTTTAAGCAAATTACATTTCAGAAGGCTAAATAAAACAATCAAACAATCAACTTAAGGCAATCCTTGTGAGTGATTATTCTTGCAGGAGAATCTTCATTTTTTCGTATGAAAATCTTACCGCCTCGAATCCAGACATATTGATATTGCTTTTCTTTGGCTTTTATTCTTGTAGCTGCGTGCAGGTCCCTGTTAGCTTTAGTGAGATGTTCCGATATGTATACTGGTGAGTTAGTGTCCCCAAATCCCAATAGCTTAGTATTTAATTTTTCCTCAGGATGCGATTTATTATATCTTAAAACAGCCGCAAGAAAGTTGTCCCGTTTTAGCTTATTCGACAGTTTACAAATAACTGCTCGAGGTTTCTTAGAATTCTGATCTTGTTTTCTTACTCGGGTACACGATTGAATGTCATTTTCTGTGATTGGAAAGGAAATAACTTTGCCTATTTGCTGAATTGTATTTGCTAAATTTTCTCGATTATGCTCAGGAAGACATTGAATTTCTATATTGCATTGGTAAGACTCCTGTTCTAAAATTAAAACTTTTGTTTCCAAGTCTTTTACTGTCCCTTGTAGATGTTCATTTTCAATTCTAAGTTTCTTGGTCTCATTATTGCATTCAATGATAGTATTTTGCAATTCATCGAACTTTGCGTTCATAAATTTTAAAGATTCCTCGAATGATATTAAATCTTTTTTTATCTTGTCGAATTCCTCGGTTATTGCCTCACGTATTGCTATGCGTATTTCGTTTCGCATTAATTCGGTTAGTGCTGGATCAAGACTATCTACAGATGGAGGCGAACTTTGCATGGACGATGCCAATGGTTTCGTCCGCCTTTGGGTAACATTAGTTATATCTTTGTGGTTTTTGCTACTCATTGTGTTATTCTCAATTAATTAAAACAAACTTGAAAAATTTTTTATTTTCGTAGTTTTGAACTCGGTTCACAGGCGTTAGTTACTCAGTCTGAACCGCTAGGCCAACTGTTCACTAATGCACAATGACGAATAAATGTAAGTTATATGCCTTTTTATAGAATTAACTATCTTTAAACAGTATTAGTCATTTAATATATTTTGTTAAAAAATATTTCGAACTACCGACACAACTGAGGTTAAATTTTAATTTTATAATAACAGTAGGCAATTATTATCACTGATATAATTGTTGTTTTATAGTGTTATTTATAATGTACACTAGTATACACTGGTTGAGTCACTTAAGTCACTTTTAACTAGATTTTATGAATTAAAACGTCAGAGGTCACACCAACGCGTCCGTATTGCACAATTGTTGACATTATCTAGAAGTCGCAATAATATTTTCCGAACACACATTGCTTTTTGAATCTCTCTCAATTTCCGCCTCGCATTGGCTTCGAATGTTTTATTATTTAACTTTTCCATACTTCAATGACATATAAACTTGTCACATAACAAGGGTTTGATAATATCGTCGAAGAAGTTTTTTAAGACAAGAATACAAGAAAAGAAGTAAGAACCTGATCGATCTTCAAATATTCAAATGAACACTAGCTCGACAGCAATGTCTGTTTAAAATCGTTGATCGTTTATCTTTATATAAATAAAACCACGCCTGTGGTTTTATCAGTTTTCATTTTGTATCAAACTAAGCTAAGGATAGCCTGGAGCCTTTATGAATTTCATCGAAGTGTTTACATGTGGTTAACATTATGAACAATTTATTGTAACCAACAATGCTTTTAATCCCTTTACTAGATAACGCAATAAATTGCACAGCACTGTAACTACTACGTCGGATTTCAACGATTCGTCGTTTTATACATATGCGGTACGGCAATAATTTTCTGTATGGTGAAATATTGAAGTAACCATCAATGTGACGCTCCGTTAGAATGACATATCTATACTTCGTCATACGCCAACATATTTATATATATATGTATATATGTAATTCTAGTGTACGTGTGTATGTCACTGAACTCTTCTTTAAAGGGTGGACCGATTTTAATGATTTTTTTTGTGTGTATTCCTTCGAGGTCAAGCCTTGGCTAGAGGGCCTCGGGAGGGAGCGATCCGGAGCCTAATCTAGCGACCGTACGCGGCAAGGTACCATCCGGGGTGAGGGGAAACAACAAAAAATTATTACGCATTATTTAATTAAAATTACGACAGCCTCTCCTACGAGGACCTTTTAACGTCTTACTCACAACATCGGAAAGCGTAAATTAACAATTCTATTTATTATGCGAGAACACGCGCGTTTTAATTATAATGGCAACAATCCTCCTTAAAGAATACAAGTTGATGTTTTAATTTGTAATAAATGTGTTTTTATTTACATTTCTTAAATGGAAGACTTTATGAAATTACAAGCGTGTAATTTTAGCTTCCTTTATTATTTTAATTACTTCATATTTTCTACTTTAAATAAAATTGTAATCATCTTTGATATATAAAAAATATATTTATTACTAGCCGTAGAGTTTTTTCTTAGTGTTGTTAGTAATTATTATGAAATTACGTTGGCATTTTTCCTGTAAATTAAATTCTTAAATATTTGATTACAACTTAATATAACTTTTAATTTGATCCCTTTTGACTCTTTCTAGTCAATACGGAACCCTCTTCTCCTATCTGTGCGTGGTTCAACACGCACTTGGCGAGTATTTATTTAATAGTTCTTAAGATATAAAATTATTTAATAGATTCAGTTCGAGATACTTTATAGACGTTTTGCTCCATAACTAAACCATATTTTCCTTCACGGTAAAAGCACTAGGCGAATTCGATACACATATTAAGCGCTTATAAGGTTCATGCCCTGAAATTTAAATAACACTGACTCAGTTAATGGATATTCGAGTTTTTTTTTTATTAAAACCAAACACTTAACCCTAAAACATACATTGTGATCTATGAGTATCTTTTAATTTTAGTCATTGTTAACAACGATTTTATCAATGCCTCCGAGTTGAGCGCATCGTAACATCCTTTTCTCGAATCGACTGACGACTTTTTTGACCCCCTCACTAACTTTGTTGTGGCTTATGCAAGAAAATTTTACGTATGTACTTATTATAATACTTTAGCCACAGCTTGACATGAAATCTCACAACTTTTTCTGATAGAAGAACAACGTTGCGAGATTTTTGATGGGATTAAAATTTTCCCTCTTCGGACCATGTTACAAATCCGATGGAGAGATTGAAAGTGTCCTCTTTGAAATTTTCCAAGTCAACGAAAGCAAGAAGCGGCAATCTCACCGACCTACATTTTATTTTTTGGGGGAACCGACCCGTTACAACGACAAAGATTTACATTTAAAATGGCCGAGATACTCTTTTATTTCGTAACGTTTTATTTTCATCATACTACTGACTGAAATATATCCCGCTAGGTTTAATATTAAAATATAAATGAAAACCTGTTTCATAATAAATAATTTTCGAAAATGATACAACTTTATTGTCGGAACTTTAGTATCGGGATGACCGAATTGGTACTTTTTTTTGTTAAATCGAAAAATTTACTTAAATACGAATTAGAAGCGTTGATAAAGGGCTCCAGCAATATTTTTTCTCCCAAGAGAAGGAACTTGAAAAGAAAGGGAAAAAAATCGATCTGGAGGTCCAATACTTACATGAAATATAGGCATGTATCAACTTTAAAGAACTCTAAACGCTGATATAGCAAATACAACTTATTTAAGAATCTCAAACATAAACACACAAACACAGTCTTGACTGAAACACAAAATTTGTGTCTCAATTACACAAATTTTGGAAACACGCCTTTTCGTATTGCAAGTATATTATTGTTTTCTCGTTGCAAGACGAACGTCCTTTAGTGTTGAAAATATTTATTTAATATAAGATAATCTTGTGATTATTAAGATAATCTCGTGATTTTTAAATGCAAGATCCATGTAGTGAATATTATTTGAAATACCCTGATGATATTGTCGTATAGAAGCGATAGAATGCATCGAGATCGCCTCTTGGTATTGGAAGCGTCGAAATATAATGTGTGGTCATATTTCTATGTCGTAAGGAAATCAAACAGCTTATTTCCATATGCTACCAATTCAAGAAAGCAGTCTTAAAAATAAGCAAAAACTTAATTTAACTTAAAACTTAAACTTAAACACAGAATGTAAAGCGTAACCCTTATTTTAAAAATCCACATCGAAGGAAAATAAAAAGAGGATCGCAGGTACAAAACAGCGAAGGTTCTTTATTGCTGTGCCATCAAGCCCCGTGACAGCTTACATATGAATTCGGGGAGAAACAAAGGAGACAAAAAGTGCGCCATGAAAGGTCC
Source organism: Hestina assimilis (assembly GCA_023373885.1). Classification (NCBI taxonomy): domain Eukaryota; kingdom Metazoa; phylum Arthropoda; class Insecta; order Lepidoptera; family Nymphalidae; genus Hestina; species Hestina assimilis. The sequence continues at coordinate 13,579,764 of CM041747.1, read as the reverse complement.
TTTTATTCTGAGCCTCGCTTACGTGAGACATGTGCATTTTTATACAAGCTAACATCGTTGTACTAAAATCAAGAGTATACATTGGTGTGTCTTTAACGTTGATTTTTTTTTATTTTTGGTTTAATATTGTCTAAGGATTGCATGTTAACTGATATTGCGTAGATATACCTTGCTGTTTTTTGCATTAAGTGGGTTAGGGGACTTTTTGTGCTAGTAACAAAATTTTTTCATTTACACATTTACGAACACATAATAAACTCCTGTAAAATGTGTAGCCAATCTCTAAATGTGGAGTGATCTTGTAGTGATATTGAGTCAGTATCTGCGCGTCACGTTTGTGAGAATTTCTTTGTTGAACACCGGTGCTAACGAATGATGCTTTATGCCATCTAAATAAAGTGTATTTTGGCACATCAAATATCCACACATAGGTCAGAGAAATCTAAGTAACCTTGTCCTGCAGTAGTCTTATTGTAAACGTGGGTTACTGCTATCGTGATCTTACGCGCCATAAGTTTTGCAAAAAGTCGGCCTATAGTAAATAATTAAATAAATTTTGATGAAGTTGTGGCGTAGCGGTAGCGAACCTGCCTTAAACGCCACAGGTCGCGGGTTCGATTCCCGCTCGGAGCATAATATGTTTGTATTGACCATGCAAGCATATTTTCCGGTCTGGGTGTATTTGTCCTTGTCATTGTGTATGTTTCCGGACCCCGACACAGGATATCACTATCCTAATGGGCGCCGTTGAGTGTGTGGCGTTTATTTATTTGTTTATTATTATAAATAAACGCTTCACACTCAACGGTCCCCGTTAGGATAGTGATATTCTGTCCCGACACATATGCAAGGGCAAGGACAAATACACCCAATAGACATACATCTGCTCCGAGTGGGAATCGAACCCGCGACCTGTGGCGCTTAAAGCAGGTTGGCCACCGCTGCGCCACAACGTCGTTATAATAATAATTATGTGACAGCTGCGCAACTATTGATATTCCGTCGTTTCTAACTCACTTGATGATGATCCCGCGGGAACCTAACGTCTTTTCGTGATGAAAATGCCTAAATATGTTTTTTTTTTTTTTTTTTTTTTTATGTTAGAAGTTGGCAAACAAGCATACGGCCCACCTGATGGTAAGTGGTTGCCGTAGCCTATGAGCGCTTGCAGCATCATTAGTAGGTGCCACTCACGCGTTGCCAGCCTCGAGATATTAGTTCTTAAATCTCGTTCGCCCAGTAATTTCACTAGCGTACAATGCCCTTCAAACCGGAACACAGTAGTGCCTAAGCACTACTATTTGGCAACAGAATATTGGACACTGCGGTGGTACCTACCTAGCCGGCCTCTTGCAACAAAAGACCTACCACCAGTGTGACTGATTGCACTGGTGGAATAATCTCTGTTGTGACAGAGGTTATCCCAACAGCGGGCGATGGGGTCGTCACATCCCGACGCCTTTCCATAATCCATAATCCAGGTAATAAGCTATGTATGTTGTTGCCGCCCCAGGCGGGGGCCGAAAGGCCTGGGTGCGTTCGCGCACCAAGGTATATTTGGACGCAAATAAGCAATACCATCTCAACCCACACGAATGTCATTTCGATAAAAACGCGTTCGAAAATTTTGAACAACTTTCTTCATATGATTTTTTTTATGTATTGGTCAAGTTTTTGGCAATTTTCACAAAAAATAAGTATACAAACTACATATTTCGTATATAATATAACCCAAAAATTTTAAAAATACATAAATTGCATGATTGAAAAAATGGCTTTTTAGAAGTTTTAAAGCGAAAAGCCCTACAAATATTAAAGAAAAATGTTCTTCAGCCATTTACCAACACGTCTGCATATATAACTCAGTTTTTTCAATTTTGTGGGTTGACATGGTATTGCTTATTTGCGTCCAATTTTATATAGTATATATGTATTAGTATGTAGTATATGTATATATGGCGGCAGTAAGTTGCCACTCCTGGCGGGCCCCTCGAGGCAAGCGCCGGGGCGTCGCGGTTGAATGCTTCGGTGACCCTGCGACGTCCCACTATGGCGCTAGATGGGACCTAGGAGTTTTAGTGGGTAGGGAGCTCGGCTCCGAGTCCACACACCTCCTGCGCCATTGCACCCGTCCCGGCGCTCGAGTGCGTTACTGCATTTCTCCAAGTAAGAAAAAAAAAGGTAATAAGCTATGTGTGTACCAAATTTCATCCAAATCTGTCCAATAGTTTTTGCTTGTAAGAGTAGCAAAATATAGCTTCAATAGTTCATAGAAGGACTGAATTCGCTCTGTAAGCGCGAGAGTCGCGGGTTCGATCCTGACCCCCTCGGTCTATTGTCGTACCCACTCCTAGTGCAAGCTTCGAGCTTATTTGGAGGGGCAATAGGAATATTAGTAATGCCTTGAAAAATCATTAAACATATTCCTTAAAAAATCTTTAAATCCATCCAAACTTTCACATTAATAATTTAGAAGTTAAGTTTTGCACTTTTATTGAAAATTTCTGAAGGAAAGAACAGTGGTTATTTGAACTTCTGTAAACTGGGAGTCGTTTAACAAAATGACTGTCCTCTTTATCTTAGTCGGGTTGTTATTTGTTACCCGTTCTATTTTCTCCAGGCCACAGACCGACGACTGCTGCTTTGAATATTCTTTCTCCTTAAAATTAAATAAAACACGATTTATTTCCTACAGCAGACAAAGATGTATTATTTATATTTCTTCATGTCTTCTTGTATACTTGCACTGAAAAAGCAGTGTATTTGTGCTTACTAAACTGTAAAATGGTGCTTTAATAATTCATTACATTCCGTATTTAGTCGACTTTTAAAAATTAAATAAACACTACATATTCAACGGCTCCCATTAGAATAGTAATATTCCGTGTCAGGGGCCGGAAATACACACTGAGACAAGCAGAAATACATCCAGACTGAATCACAATATCAGGCATATTATTATATATGGTCAATACAAACTTAGCCCCGAGCGGAAATCTAACCCCCAATTTGCAGCCCTTTAGGCAGGTTCGCCACCACTGCGCTATAAGGGTCAAAAAGGAGGAAAAAGGAGGAAATTCCGCTGATATTTATTTGTTATACGTGAGATCTTCATTGATTGTGAAATTAGTTTAATGATCATTGTTAAATACGGCACCCCTCCGCTCCGTTAACGCGAGAGTTGCAGGTTTGATCTTGACCCCCTTGGGCCCCTTAGCCCCCATTGTCGTACCACTCCTAGGGCAAGTTTTGAGCTTATTTGGAGGGGCAATAGGTAATTAGTAATGTCCTGAAAAAAAGAGCATTGCTAATTTCTTTAAAAAAAAGTCGCATTAAAATCTTGATTCATGAGGGTGAAGCCGTGGGCAGAAACTAATACAAAATATTATAAAGACAATTGATTATACGAAGAAAATTTACTTTGACTAAAAGTTACTTTATTATTCATCTGAAAGTGAACGGCGCGTGGAACAGCTTTGTCTTGTGTCGGAGAATTAATGAACTTCCTTTTCTTTACATTAAATGTAGCTAAAGAAACAACTGGAGCTCATACAATATTTCATGGACATTATACACGTATTGTTTTAACTTTGCAAACAGTTTGTTAAAGTCATTTTTGTTCGGTAACTTCAATCTTTGCGATCGGGATCGGGACACTTCGTTTGTCGTGATGTCGTTCATAAGTGAGCGCTATCTACGCCGTACCGGCCTTCTATTCAACCGAAATAGTACCTCAAGGAGTTTGGTAATGAGTTTCCTCGTAGGCTTGTCTTTTGTAAGTATGCTTTTAAAAGCCTAGTAAAAAGCCTTTATAGATATTTCAATTTTGGTCTTTTGAAACTGTGAAACCGTAGCTATTCTGAAGTTTATTAATTTGATTATTTAAAATATAATATCCGACTTTAACCGCCTACAATTTAGTTGATATAATTTGCTCTTTTGGTTATATCGACATTAAAACTATTGAAAAATACCTTAATTATATATCAATAATCAAAAATCAAATTTTCGACGATTCACATAAGTACATACATCATTTTTGTATCAAAACTATTAAACTGTCTCAAGCAGTTAGTTACATCTGTTGATCGGCCACCCCTATATGAGTTTTCTGACTAACTTTGCACAGCGCAGCCTGCTTTCTCTTATCAAACGTAGTTTCCCGCGTGCTATGTTATAAATTAAAGTTCATGTTTGCTAAGCAATCAAACAACGCGCTTCGTAAGCGGGAGTAAGCGTTAGGCACATTATACGTTGCACTGCATTAAAAAAAATGAAATCAAACAATAGTTCTTTGTTGATATGAAATATGAGACATGAATTAATAAAGTTGGAACGAAACATAACACAGGAGCAGAAGGTTTTTCGAAATATTTAATAGTAGCTGTGACCGCGGCTCGCGTTATGTAATTTTTTGATGGTCCTACGGGAACCCTAACATTTTTCAAAGATCATTTATGTTAATTCAAGTAATTAGCTAAGTGTGTACCAAATTTCATCCAAATCTATCCAGTAGTTTTTGTGTGAAAGAGTAACAAACATCCGTCCATCCAAACTTTTACATTTATAATATTAGATAAAATAAATTATTTAGACTAGCTTTTGCCCACGACTTTACAAATAGATTCAAAAATCGAACAGTTTTGAAATTTTATGTATCTATAGTTTCATGTATCTCAAATGTATGGACACACTCCTCCAACAGTTATGTGTGTATCCTGAGATAGACACAGACTCAGATCATTCGGTAATCGAAGTAGGTCATACTATTCGTCTTTATATTTCAAAATTAATGTAATTAATATAAACGGGCAAGTCATATCAAAGGTATGGAAATAGGAAACCGTGTATCGTGGATAAGATCATTGGGAACAAATTGCGGTTGGAGATAAAAAAGGTCGGTCCGTCATTTTGCTAAATGACTGGTAGAATATCACGGGCTTCGCTCGAATCCCTGCGGTGCAAACTCCCCGAAATGTCTTGAAAAACTGATACCCCTGTCAATTCCATTCACGATAGTTTTAACTAGAAACCCTTTTTTACGTGGATTTAGAGGACATCCCTATCGTTCCGTGTTATATACTTATAAGAATACTGTATTCTTAAAGAAATTCTTCCGTTTGTCTTTCATAAAAGTGTCTTGTTTTGTTTTAAAATGTAAAAGTGTACATTAATTATTAAGTCTGTAAGGTATTCCTGTATGGGCCTTGCAGCCTGATTATAAATAAATAATTCTATACAATAAAATGAATAAGAAAAAAATATTCAGAACTGGAATTTATTAATATAAAAAAAACTTTTCTTCCATTTTTATCAAAGCTGTCGGAGCTCTGATTCAGCTAGGGAAATCTACTAGCACTCTTAACACCATTGTTCATCATTTGCTATTAAGTTTTTATTTGAATACACTGAGTAAACTATTGAAAAAAATATTCTAATAATGAAATGGAAATTTGGACCTCCCGCATTTTAAGTTATCGCATGAAACGCAAAAGTAATGATACTTCTACTGCACGTTTTAATTCCGTGAGGTGGTCGTTTTTACTAGTTAGAGCTCGGTAGATTTATGACGACTTCTACAAATATATTTTCTTATGTGACTAAGTCATCTGACAATGCTAATCGGTTATCGTAATGTATGAGCGCTTGTAATACCATACATTTCTAGGTGTCACTCACGTGTTGCAAACCTCGAGATATTGCTACAGTGTCCTTTAAACTGAAACACAGTATACTGTTTATTATATACGGTAGAATAACTGATACAACTAGCCGGCCTCTTGCAATAAAAGGCATATTTCAAAGGCCTTCAATTTTCAAACCTATACTTAACTTAAGATTCATGTAAGGTATTGTAAGGTACAATAATTTACAAGAATTTCTAATGTATAAGAAAGTACGACGTAGAAATTTAATAAAGAGTATTTGAAAGCGTTGTGATTTCATAACTCCCGTTCTTAGAACTCGCTCGGAGTAAGCCACAGTTAACCATCTACGAGAAAGTAATTTAAAACTTAATTTTAACGTTTCAAACCGTCACATTACACAAGAAAATTAGATTTTATTATAAATTTATATTATAAAATATGAAACAGACTTTAAGCCATTGTAATAAAAAAATATTCAGCACTTTTATATTTTTCTTCCTAAGCGTACCATTAAATACGCTCAAGTGCTGGATAAATAAGAATCTTGAAGTGTAGTCAAGCGAAGCTAGTTAGAGCCCGGTTAAAAGTGAGCCTCGAGACGCTTTTTCCTTGATTAGAACTAAGCCTTATAGGTCAAAAGCCTTATCTCGTAAGCCACTGCCTCTCTCGCAGGTAAATGCGTTGATATATATTTATTTTCTACTTGATTAAATTGAATCGAGGTGAACTTTCTCAGACACTTAGGTAATGAGTCTTTACTTTGAAAAAAAAATAGTTTTAGCCTTTAGCACTAATGCTAAAAACGTTCATAGTATATGATGACCGGAATTTTGCTTGTTGGCCAGCATGTTCATGTGAAAAACGGTATAATTTATTTCGTTAAAATCATAACTATATATTGCATTCACACTAAAATCTAATATAGATTGGCTATTTACTATATTTCGCAAATTTATTAAGAATTTAATCTGCTACTTTCATAAGAACATCGTGTTAATTTTTCGTTTTTTTTTGCCACGCCACAAACGTCGTACAAATGAGCTTCCGCTGTGCCGTGTTGGTGGCTGTTAACCCGAGATAAAGAACGTCGGAACCGCATGCAATGCCCCGATTAATCGCTATACCAAAATCCAACGCCTAAAGATCAAATCAAATCTTAACAACTTTTGTATATACTACTCTGTGCTTGTAACAATCCTGTATAAAATCGAATGTCTATTAAGTCGTGTGTCAAAACAAACCAATATTGAAATAGAAATTTAATAAATGCAGTGCAGTTACACATGAACTCAGTTAAAAAGTAGATTTGAATGAACGGGTGAATGATGACCGGTTGCAAATGAAATAGACCGGACGTTTCGTTCACGTTTATTTTCACATGAATCACAAGTTGCCACAACTGACAGTATATGCGTTGATCGTATTGCAGTTAGTTTGTGTTTCGTATCCATTGCCGCGAACCGACATGAAATAAATCCTGTCCAATTGCTGGTTGAACATATGAATAGCTTTTGCAGCATGTGCTATTAACGTGTGTTAAAAGCATGTTTAATATACGAACCAAATGCTGCTATTGAATTTCAGTGAATAGTGCCAAATTAAAACGAAGCTGTATTACAGTTCGTATTGAATAAAGCTATTTTTGAATTAATGAAAGGCTTTTGTATATCTCGCGATTCTTTCATAATTCGATAAATTCATTAAGGAACTTATAGTAATCTTATTTTATAATTTAAACCATAAAATTTTATTTTTACTTAAAAACCGCTTATATGTGGAAAGCCATACTTAGCAGTTACCGTAGTACGTAGTAATGAATAGTAGGATATAGAAAGGAATGGAGAGGGGGGGGGGGACAAATGGAGACTGAGAAGAAGACTCATCGCTTCGTCGAAGTTATAGTACGGATGCTGCTACAATGTCGTCACGATAATATTCTGTGAGAAACATTCTTCCAACAAGAGCAACGCAACGAAACGAAGCTACCCTCAAGCTTGCAACATAATCGAATAATGTTAGCGTGTGACTAACTTCGTAAAGAGTATATCTGGTAAATTAATGGTATAACATGCGGTACTTGCGAGAATATTTTCAGATCTGATTCAATTTATAAGATGTATTTTGTTTTTAACTTCATTCAGAATATTCCATGGAAATATAAAGCATGTATACTTCGTTATTTTCATATTCTTACGCAATATTCATATTCGCATAAAACGATGAAACGTATTATATACATTTTCTCGCAAACATGAAACAGTAATTAGGATAGAAGTTCTCCAGCACTGCGCATTAAATCAGGCCGACTTATAGGGAGAGAAACGGGAACGACACGACATCGATATCGATTCGACAATGGCATCGAAATTTACAGCCCCAATAAAAGTATCGCTTTTATTTGTCGAGAACACAATTCGCTGGGACAGCTGTAATTGCGAACTCGCGTTCTATTGGATCGACAATTTAACTCGCAGTATTTAAACATTGTGTTTTATAGAATAAATAAATAAACGCTACACACTCAATGGCCCCCATTAGGGTAGTTTTATCCTGTGTCGGAGGTCCGGAAACACTCACAATTACAAGGACAACCACATCCAGACCGGAAAGCATGCCTGTATGGTTAATACAAACATCTGCTTTGAGCGGGAATTGAAACCGCTGCGCCACAACGTCGTCATATTAATATACGTATATACCATACCATAATACGAAATACAATTTAAAAATTATTCATTACCTTGACTCGGTAAACAGTTTAGATTGATGCGATGTCTTCTCCATTTCCAATGACATCATTAGTCGGTATTCCGCCTCGCAGTTACTTTTTACCTCTTTTTCAAGGGTGGGCAGCACCACCACCCCTGCCCCCGCTAGGTACCTCAATATTAGGTGAATTTTGCATTTTTGTGTACACATTATACGATATTTTCGCCAATAATAATTAATCGATTTTGAATGCTGTAGTTAGAATAAGCTATTTTGTTAAATCGTGTTACATCGTCATGTCATCGTTGAAAAGAAAAAATTACTATAACTTATGAAACTCAAATATGGCAGACAGTAATCACTGTACAGTTCAAATATTTATGCGTGGGTGAAAAACGGATAGCGTTTATTCTGATGAATACTAATTTAAAATCATTTTGCACACAAAAGAATCGAGAGTGCCTTCATTTATAAGGTCCCATTGTTATGTTGAAGCAAAGAAGTAAATCAGCATGATAGCTGCTCAATTTACTAGATCTAAAAAGCTATTATTGACATAAAAGAAGAATAAACGTTACGTAAATAACGAGATAACCTTTGTCACAGCAGAGATTATTTCACCAGTGCAATCAGTCACACTGGTGGTAGGTCTTTTGTTGCTAGAGGCCGGCTAAGTAGGTACCACCGCAGTGTCAAATATTCTACCGCCAAGCAGTAGTGCTTAGGCATTACTGTGTTCTAGTTTGAAGGCCACTGTAGACTAGTAAAATTACTGGGCAAAGGAGATTTAAGAATCGATATCTCGAGGTTGGCAACGGGTGAGGAGGCACTTACTAATTGTGCTGGGTACCATGAGGTGGGCAGAATCGGAATAATACAGATGAATTTATTATTATAAAGGAACGCTTTTATTTCTGAGTCGAAACGAGGTATTTTTATTTTATCCTTGAAATTACGTTCAATCCCGTTAATCCAATTCCTTCGTCGGAATATGATTTATAAACATTCACCGCACATTATATTAAGATATAATGCTTTATAGAGCGTTTCATAGATATGAGGAAATTAACTTTATAAATATTAGGTTTTAATAATATAAATATATTTCTATAAAAATTTATTTCTTTAAGGCTCTATTTATTTTGAAGACTAAATTATTAAATTTTAAAAATGGTTAGCGATTCCATAGTTTTTAACATCACTACAAACATCTGTTGTAGATAAATTCAAAATGATTCATATAAATAAATAAGTGCTACACACTCAACAGCCTGCATTAGGATAGTGTTATTATGTGTCCGGGTTCCGGATACATACACCAGCGTCGGGATGTGACGACCCCATCGCCGTTGGGATAACCTTTGTCATAGCAAGTCTGGTCTTTTGTTGCAAGACGCCGGCTAGGTAGGTACCACCGCAGTGTCAAATATTCTGCCGCCAAATAGTAGTATTTAGGGATTACTGTGTTCCGGTTAGGCTAGTGAAATTACTGGGCAGAGGAGATTTAAGAACCAATATCTCGAGATTGGCAACGCGTGTGTGGCATCTACTAATGGTGCTGCAAGCGCTCATAGGCTACGGCAACCACTTACCATCAGGTGGGCCGTATGCTTGTTTGCCAACTTGTAACATAAAAAAATACAATGACAAATACGGGGTGTATAACGACCTATAAACATGTCTGTATGACAAATACAAACAAACCAAAGCAGGTTCGCTACCGCTGCGCAACAACGTCGTTAATATATCTTAAAATTAGAAACATTAAGCATGGTTAGACAGATAAATTGTAATTATAATAAAGACTTCATAAAAAGGCTAAATGTCCTAGATCAAAAATAAGGTTTTTAGTATCCTGCAAGCTATAACTCTGATTTATCTTACATTAACTTCGTATACGAAACAATAGCTAAAAATATTGTAACTACATCGATCTAAATCCCTTTATTGCTGTCGTAGATTTATTTTATTTTATACAGATTGTCACGAGGAATTTTATTCTATTTCAAATCAACAGACCGGCACTGGATGGTTAAGCGATATCGTGTAAAGATTTTCATTCGACTTACGACTAAATCTCTCTCAACATTTCAAGACATTGTGAGAATTTGTATACCTATTTCACTAATAAATTTACTTGATCTAATAAGCTTTGGACTTATATTATAATAAATTTAACTTTGCGTTTTATTTATTTTGTTTATTTTTCCATTTTTGCTTACACCATTAATCTCTTTTATTTGAGTGTAGGCTTTTTACTTGTTATGGCTTATGAGATTTAAGTCGGTGAGATAAATGAGAATTTTAATATTTTCTGTGGAATCTATTTTTTTTTATATATATCAGAGGGGGCAAACGAGCAGGAGGTTCACCTGATATTAAGTGATCACCGCCGCCCATGAACATATGCAACACTGGAGGGCATGCAGGTGCGTTGGCGAACTTTAAGAAAGGAATAGGCTCTACTCTTGAAGGTTCCCAAGTCGTATCATTTATTATTTTCATTAATCATTGTTAAAAAATAAAAATAAATTCGAAGCCGCAATAATTCAACGGTGGAAGGGCCGACTGCGTTCCTTTGACGCGAGAGTCGCGGGTTCGATCCTGACCCCTTAGGCTATTGTCGTACCCACTCCTAGCGCAAGCTTCGAGCTTATTTTTAGGAGCAATAGGAATATTAGTAATGCCTTGAGAAATGCATTGCTAATATTTTTAAAAAATAAAAAAATTAAATACATTTATAACAAGATAGCAATGAATATTTTCTATCGTAGTAAAGTTATCCGAAAATTTTCTAGAGATCACCAAAACGCCATTTAAAACAAAAAATCATTTTATCGATAACAAAAAACGTCTTAGCTAAATTCTCGTATCAGTAAAATTAATTAACATCAATTTTCATTTCATTTTTATTTTTCCTAATCTTACCCCACAATTACATCTAAGATAATTTCCTAAACTTAAAATAACTTTCGTCAAAAATTCCATTAAATATTTTAATCCATTATTCTAATTTCTATTGGCGTGTGTCGGGTGGTGGTGTACAGGGCCCTGGGGTGGCGGCGGAGCTGGAAGCTGCCACCAATAAAAACCAGGTAAAGCCAGAATACGCACGCTTAAGGGAGTGTGAACCCTAAGCTACAGGCGTCCACCACCAAGTCCTGCATAGAACGTCCTCGCCCCTGCTGTCCTGCCGCCGCGGGGCAGCAGGGGGCCTCTGCTGCTTGCGGCAGAGGCCGTGCACGCTGGAAATACTGCGACCTGCAACGGGTTTCACACAATCCAACTTCCCCGGGGTACAGTAGCAAATCTATGCAGGGCGACGGCGAACCACCAGCGCCGCAAAACTGGTAACAGCCATTCCCAACACTTCACCTTACCTGTGGTTGAAAGGCTGAGGGCCCATCATCCAGTCGGTGTCGGTCCAGATGGTGGGTAGGGAAAAACGACCACCCACGTGTTTGTGCCGTGCGTGGAGACCCGTACAGGAGGATGAAGGGAACCTGGACGCTGAGCGGATAGCGGGTCGGGTCAGTTACCTGCTTGAAGCAACACGCCTCTTTGGCCTGGATTTCTTCTCAAACGGGAGGTCTTGGGCTAGCCACTCAAGATCAATCGGCTGTGGCATCCCGTCAGAGGGCTGCAGGCGAGGATCCCAATAATCCATGTGGGAGGCTATGGCCCGGCCGCGGGCACCAGAGTGAGCGCGGAGGGTGCCTCTTGCCCACCGTATGCAGCTTTGGAGTCTCTCGGTCGTCAGTCATCAGTCTTTCACGGTGAGGGTGACTATATCCTCAGGGTAGTTCTGGCGTCCATGTACACTAAGGTGCATGGCGTCCCCATCTGTGGGCTCCAAGGAGGGTGGAACACCGCTGAGGATGAATTTTCTTAAACCAACCTCATGGAAAACAAGAGGAAAATTAACACCACCGGCCAAGCTGATCCTTCGGGAGCGCTACGGCGGGCGATTCCAATGGAAGCGCCACCAAACTCATCTACGGCTGATCCGAAAGGAGCGCCACAAACTACCACGCTTGACCTCACTACCCTAAGGGAGGCAATACCGACAGCGCCCTTAGCTGGCGACGTCTGGAAGTTGGCCATCAAAGGTAGGAAGGCCAAGCCAAAAAAACCAGAAACGAAACCATCATCACCACCTCCTATGCCTGAATCGGCCCGCACGGCCTCTACCAAGACTCAGCGCAACCGTGCGCGAGCCGCGGCCAAGAAGGCTAGGAGGGAGGCCGCTAAAAGTGGTCACCCTAAACCCCAAAGGGAGCAGGGAGACCGCGTAGCTAAGAGCGAGGAAAATCCCTGGACAATCCCCAGCCCCAGCTCAAGGTGGCCCAACCCAACCACGAAAACCACGTGGGAAGCGTGCAGGCAAGAGTGTGAGGGAGAAGGCTCAGGCTCGCTCTGCGCAAGGGTCAAACCAACCCAAGCGCGAGAAACGGGCTCGCCCTGACGACACCTTGTCGCCTCGGGACGACTTCAAGCGCCCCAAGACCACCTTGCGAACCACCACCACGATGGGTTCGGTCAACTACGCAGACGCGTGCAAGTCAAACGACTTGTGCGTGGCGATGATGACCGAACCCTTTACGGATATTACCGCGGACGAGGCCGAGTCAATCGAGATCGCGATTGAATCGGCAATGGATGCAGAGCTCTGTGCCCCTCACTCGTCCAGTACCCCAAAGCGACTGCCCAGCTTCCGTGGCAGGGCCTTCCATAGCGAGGGTGTTCTCAAACTCTGGTGCGAGGACACCTACTCGGTGGAATGGCTCCGACAAACTGCCACATTGATACGATCCCCACGTCCGGATACCAGACTTGTGGTGAGGCGTCAAGCCGAAATCCCGACGAAGGTGAAGGCGACTATGTTTGTGCCAAGGTATGCCCAGGAGGGCATTGAGCTTCTGCAAGCCCGTTTTGCAGGCCAGAACCCTTGGTACAACGTACGCGCCTGGAGTTTATACCACGCAGAGAGGCAAGAGGAAAAGAAAGGCGTCTTCCTTGTCCTAGGTATACCACTCCAAGACGTGGAGGAGATTAACAAGAGGGACCGCCGAGTCTCGTATAAATGCGGCTCGGTCTACGTGAGGTGGTCGGACGAAGGCAAACTGCCAACGAGGCCGACACCTCAACCGACACCCCCAGCTCCAACAACGACCGGGATACCAACCCTCGTCCATAGGGAGGAGGACTTGGCAGGCGGCCTAGGTCACACTTCAGGCGCCACCCCGCACCAGTTGCAGCTCCGGGTCACCAACACGGAGACTAAGGACAGCCCAGGTACCACCATGTCCATAGAGGGTAGTGCTCCCACCGTGGTTGAGCAACCCAAGATAGACTGGTGGCAGGTGGGTACCGACCCACACCTGGAGGAGGACGTGGAGGAGAGGCTTCTGAGCAGCGATGGCGGCTCTGAATCGCCCCCCACGTAACTACAAAGTCATCCAAACCAACCTCCAGCACAGCCAAACCGCGACGGCTACCCTACGGCGGACGCTGGAGGTAAACTCCGAGACCATAGCCCTAATCCAGGAGCCGTGGATTAGGAAGGGCAGAATATGTGGTCTAAGCAACATCGGGGGAAAACTTCTCCTGGACACCACCGTAAGTAATCCCCGTACATGCATTTTTGCTCCGAGGCATGTAACTACCGCCATGATAAACGAGTTCTGTTCCAGAGATCTGACTGCTGTCAGGCTTCGACCTGACAACAACTTAAATTTGCCTAGTGTGGTACTAGCGTCTGCCTACCTGCCGGGCGACGTCGATGTACCTCCAGCGGAGTTAGCGGCGCTGGTAACTTACTGTGAGAAGGAGGGGCTTGAGCTCATCATCTCTGCAGACACCAACGCGCACCACAGTATCTGGGGCAGCAGGAATACGAACAGAAGAGGTGAGGACTTGCTTACGTACTTTTTCTCAACCAATCTTAACATTATTAACAGGGGTTCTGAGCCAACGTTTGTTACGTCTCGCGCTCAGACCATTATCGATCTAACATTGGCAACCGAGCGGGTATCTTCGTACATAACTGACTGGCACGTGTCAGATGAACTTTCATGCTCGGACCACCGATGGATTAGGTACAACCTTTGCATAACCATCGAACCTGTAGTACCCAGGCGCAATCCGCGCAAAACGGATCGTGCTAAATTCAGTAAACTGGTAAGTGAGGGGCTTCAGTCCATCGATCTGCCAGCTGAGCATGATTGTACAGCAGGTATTGAATCACATCTAACTAAAATCACATCCACTTTAATCAACAGCTATGAACAGGCGTGTCCACTTACTACACCCAAGCTTGGTTCCAACAGCAAACAAACATGGTGGGGACCGGAGCTTGAAAAACTGCGCTCCAGAGTAAGGAAGCTGTTCAACAGAGCTAAGAACAAACGTGAACCAGAAGACTGGGATGCCTACAAGCAAGCCCAGTACCACTACAAGAAGCGCATCCGGGACAGGAAGCGCGAATGCTGGAGGCGCTTCTGCACTAGTATAGAATCAACCAATCAAGCTGCCAAAGTTAGGAAAATCCTGTCAAGTGATCCAGAGCGCAACCTAGGCGGCTTGAAAAAACCAGACGGCACCTACACCAAATCTGACGCCGAGACCTGCGAACTTCTTCTGCAGACGCACTTCCCCGACTGCCGTATTGACAACGACCAGTCATGGGACGTGGCGATGCAGAGCAGCTCATTGGATCGGGCGGATTGGGCAACTGCTCACAGTGTAGTCGATGTTGACAAGGTAAGGTGGGCAATCAACAGCTTCCTCCCATTCAAATCTGCGGGCCTGGATGGTGTCTTCCCGGGTTTATTGCAGTGGAGTGGCAAGACCATGCTGGCCGAACATCTTACTGTAATATACAGATCATGTCTGGCCCACCGGTATGTGCCGCTCCAATGGAGGGAAGTAAAAGTAGTATTCATCCCCAAGCCCGGCAAAAGCGACTATACGCAACCAAAATCGTTTAGACCAATAAGTCTCACGTCCTTCTGCATGAAGACCCTAGAGAGACTGTGCGATAGGGACATCAGAACGAATGCCCTCTTGCGTAAGCCGCTTCACGCTAACCAACATGCCTATAGTTCAGGCAAGTCAACAGAATCTGCCCTGCACAGAGTAACATCTCGCGTGGGGAAAGGTTTATCAAATAAACAATCAACCCTTGGAGCCTTCATTGATATTGAAGGCGCCTTCGATAAGACTAACTTTACCAGCATTAGCCAAGCGCTAACCAAACATGAAGTCAACACAACAATTGCCGGGTGGATAGACAACATGTTAAGGTATAGAGCGATACAATTTACCGTGAACGCCAGCACCCGAGCAGTGGTGGCGAGGGGCTGCCCGCAAGGGGGAGTACTCTCGCCGCTTCTGTGGAACGTTGTGGTGGACGAACTCATCGTAGACCTGAATGAACGGGGACTGTACACGGTAGGCTATGCGGACGATCTTACCATTCTCATAGGGACCCCCCCTTTGAGAATGTGCTATGCGACCTCATGAGGCGCGCTTTTAAGATCGTAGAACAGTGGTGCACAAAGCACAACTTAACGGTGAATCCGTCAAAGACGGAGCTTATTCTCTTCACCAACAAACGCAGCATAGGTCAGTTAACACTACCTAAGATGTTCAATGTCGAGCTGAGCCTTACTAATGAAGTTAAATACCTGGGTATCACTCTTGACAATAAGTTGCTCTGGAACAAACACATTGACTACAAATTAGAGAAAGCCAGCATAGTCTTCTGGCAGTGCAGAAGACTCATGGGCAAATCCTGGGGTCTTGCCCCAAAGATTTGCAGATGGCTCTATACAGCAGTCATAAGACCGATTATCACCTACGGTGCGATAGCTTGGTGGCCCAGGACACAGCTTACCACTGTTCAAACCAAGCTGCAGCGATTCCAAAGACTGGCTTGCACAGCCATGACGGGCTGCATGCGTACCACTCCGACAATGGCCCTGGAAACCATCCTGGGCCTAACACCGCTGGACCTTCACATCCAACATGAGGCGACAATGTCAGCCCTGCGCCTAAAACTGCTAGGTGAGTGGAATGGTGAAGAAGGCCCCGTTGCAGCGTTGTGGGACAGAGCAAAACAGCAGCATCCCTTTGCGAGGCCCCTGCGACAGGATACCAAAAGTAAACATTTTCCATAAGCACTACCTAATACAACTATCCGAAGAAGAGAAAGATCAATCAGACACAAGTGAAGTAAGAATCTACACAGACGGTTCAAAGATGGGGTCAGGAACCGGTGCTGGTGTCTTCTCACAGGAACTAAACATACAAATATCAATACCCTTAGGCAAACACAGCTCCATTTTCCAATGTGAATGTGTAGCCATCAAGGAGGCAGCCACCGCTGTACTGAGACGGAAGATGAACGATCATAATATCAGGATCATCTCCGACAGTATGGCCGTACTAATGGCACTGCAGAGTAATACTATTACCTCAGGGCTAATCTACGAATGTCACAAGTCCCTAGAGCGGATAGCCTCCGCCAACAGGGTAATCCTGCAATGGATTAAAGGACATAGTGGATCACTAGGTAACGACGCAGCCGATGAGCTGGCAAGAAGGGGATCAATGGCTCAGGTGGCTGGCCCCATGCCCCTACTGCCAATACCCTACAGCCAAATACGCACATGGCTACGCGCCTTTACCAAAACCGAACATAATGCCCGATGGGCAAACCTCACGAGCTGCCGACAGTCGAAAGAAGCGATGCCTGCACCGTCGCCAAGACTGACCAGACGACTCCTCGGCTTCAGCAAGCATGACCTCCGAATTTTAGTGAGCACCCTTACAGGGCACATATCACTAAATAAACACCTATTTACAATCGGCGTAACGGACAGCCCCTGTGCAGGGGCTGTCTGAACGAGGAAGAGACGGTCACCCATGTAATCCTGGACTGTGCAGGGGTGGCTGATCAACGGGCAAAAATCCTCAAGGATATGAGGTCGCTCCAAGAAGTCTGTGAACGTCCCAGGAAAGTTCTGAACTTCTGGAAGGAGCTGGGCTGGTTGGAATAGACTGGCCAATCCCACACACAAAAAGGACCAAATTACGAGTCTAATTGTGGAAAAGGGAGCCCTACTACTAACTAACTAACTAACTAACTATTCTAATTTCTATTAATTACTTCTATAAATCAATTTGCCTTATGAATTATTCCGACATAGATATCAATAAGTTTACAAAAGATAAAAGTTATTTAATTTATATATCCGATTACCTTAATTAAGCTTGGCGTGTAATAAAAAAAACCCTTAATGGCAGACTTTACAAAAATTCGCTCTCCTCTTGCTAACGATCTGGTCATGAATATTCTTGCATATTCAAGAGGACATGAATTACAATAAATTCTAAAAATGGACTTTATAAAAGTTAAAGAAAAGGATTCTGAATTTAGCTGAACGATAAATTTTATTTTATTTAAGAAGTAGTTATACATAATTATGTATAGCTACGTAAAAATTGACTTTTTTTTTTATGTTAGAAGTTGGCAAACAAGCATACGACCCACCTGATGGTAAGTGGCTGCCGCAGCCTATGAGCGCTTGCAGCACCATTAGTAGGTGCCACTCACGCGTTGCCAACCTCGAGATATTAGTTCTTAAATCTCGTTCGCCCAGTAATTTCACTAGCGTACAATGCCCTTCAAACCGGAACACAGTAGTGCCTGAACACTACTATTTGGCGGCAGAATATTGGACACTGCGGTGGTACCTACCTAGCCGGCCTCTAGCAACAAAAGACCTACCACCAGTGTGACTGATTGCACTGGTGGAATAATCTCTGTTGTGACAGAGGTTATCCCAACAGCGGGCGATGGGGTCGTCACATCCCTACGCCTTTAACTTTAAGAAAGGGATTCTGAATTTAGCTAAATGATAAATTTTATTTTATTTAAGAAGTAGTTACGTATAAATATATTTCATGTTACGAAGTAGCAATGCAGCTCAGCTTAGGCTGTTATTTGAATGTCAATAAGAGTTCATGACCCCCTAGGCTATTCTTAGCTTCTATATACATGTATTGTGAAAGCCAGTAAATCTTCATTTTATTCACGCTTCTGGATAATCCTGGCTTTTGAGTTTCGAGTCTTAAGTCTGAATAATCTTTAAAACAGATGCAGTAACAATTTAAACAGTATGGGATATTATTTCAGTATATCCAGAGCATGTGAGATAAAGGGTACCCTTTTACGTTTAAAATGAAACGTATTGTTATCACGGGCTAGTCAAAATATTATGTTTAATATCTCAACTTTCATTACCTTCACCGGCATGTGCGAAGGGACATTGCTTTATCAGGGATTATGTACGCTACGTTTTCCATGCCTATCCGTCACTCAAAATTTGAATCCATTTTCTAATTAATGAAAATGTTCGCAAATGTTTAAAATACCTTAAAAGACGAACGGATGAAGTAAAATTTCTAAACCATTACTGGTATTATATATGTATTTTATTAAATTATTATTTTATGACAAATGCTCAGTCAAGCCGGGCCATATTGAAAACAGAAAATTTTCGAAAATTCGATCATAATCAATCAAAATCACGCGGCTGAAATGCCAATGGGGAGCACATAGCTCAAAGAACTTATGGACGCAGGCATCGAAAAGTACCTGGCGAGCATACATTGAACCGAAGTCGCAGCGTCGGCAGATCTTCCACTAGGTAGACTGGTGATATATAAAATGAGTCGGCGAGAGCACATGAGAATACAAGCAAGAATCTTTTCCGAAGGCATCATTAAGGAAAGACCCATGTCAACTATCCAGTAGTGAACGTCTATATGTTGATGACGATGATGACGACACTAGTAACAGCAGAGAGATTATTAGTATATCTTTAACTTGAAACATTATTAACAAAGTGATCAATACGATACTGTAAAAGACAAGAATCATCAAAACACCATTGTTGTAGTTTTATACTATTTTGAACACCTTTTGCAACAAAAGACCAAAGACCAAGTGGTGATATGCCGGCTAGGTATGTACCACCAGTGTCAAATATTTTACCGCCAAATGGTAGTGCTTAGGCATTACTGTGTTCCGGTTTGAAGGGCACTGTAGGCTACTGAAATTACTGGGCAAAGGAGATTCAAGAACCAATATCTCGAGGCTCGCGTGTGTGGGGCACTTACTAACTGTGTTGCGCGCGCTCATAGGGTACAACTTGCCAACTTTTATCATTTAAAAAAATTTAAAAAAAACTTAAAGAGCTCGGTTGTCTCAAATCATAAAGAACTTATTATTTCAACGGAACTCTTAGCGAAAGCTCTGCTGACGACAAGTCGGCCATTATACCGAAGTTATTGCTACTCGGCCCCTCTACGGCAAACTCGAGGAGGTTTCAGGGAACTAGTACCTCTCAAAAGTAGAAAAATAATATTTCATTGTAAGAAAATATTCTTCAATATTCTATTTGTATGGCTGTATTCTAACTTCAGCTATAGCTAACCTCATGAAAATATTGATATTAGCAATAAAAGCAATACTTATTCACTTCTGACATCTGCCCGCGACTTCTTCCGCGGTAACTTATTATTTTCTAAGCATCGATATTATTTTTTATTTAATTACAGTTGGCAAACAGGCATAGGATCCTCATGATCATAAGCATTCTACGCAACCTATGAACGCTTGCGAAACTTGAAGTATCACTTGCGGGTTAGCAACCCAAGGAGCAGAAAGGAAGGGATGAGAAGGAAAAAAGACAGGGACACGAAACGGAACTATAACTTTAGGCCGATTTTCTGAAACAGGGTAGTCCTTCCTCGGTCGAGTGGGCCCATTTGTCCTGGGAGAAGCATGGCTCTACTACCGTAAATAGTGTAGAATTTTATATTATATAACCTACTATATACTTTAAAGATTAGAATTAATAAGCAAAGAACCTTGTGCGTCTTTAGTACGACTAGTTTCTTAACAAGCCCTCAGACTAACTTGGAAACTAATAACTTTAAAAGCGGAATTCTCAATATCGATTTTATCTGCTTCTCATGTCTTTATCTTACTTACAAAGGAAGACCAATTCCAATAACTCCACCTGCATTAAGTTTTATATTTATTACGTAACTATCTATGAAAAAGTAAAAATTCATACCAATAATTGTAATATAAAATAATAGCTTTTGAGAAATAAGAAAACTACTACATAACTGACAATACAAAATTTTCCGTGACAATTTTTTCACTATATATAGCACGACTATGGTATACAACCGTACGGAACACCTTATAGTACTCTAGTAACCTGTACTAGATTTTACACAGAACGATTTTCAACTGACCTCCTCCAGCTCTCAGGGCGAACCAAAAACTCATTGTAGAGAAAATTTCCTAGCAAGAGTTAATATCAGATGTTATGATAACACCCGGGACCGACAGCTTAGCGTACTCTCCGAGGCACGATGGAGACACATAAAAGACAAACGCCCAGACGGAAAAACTAGACGTTGGTTATAGATATTTATAACCAACGTCTCTTCCGAGCACGAATCGAACCCGCGACCGTCGAGGCTCAACGGTGGTCGAAATGGCCTACGGCTTAGATATCTATATCGAAAATAGGAAGTCTTATCCACTTATAAAATCATAAAGAACTTATTTTGAAATAACAATAGTAATATTTCACCACCATGACTTTATAAAATCGATATAAAAACATCCAACATCTGACTTTATTTTTGCACCAACATTAATAACTATGGAGTAGCTTTTATGGTTTGAAAATTAGCCCTAATAAATCTCAGTCCATCATTATTGGAAGCCAAAATCTTGTTTCAAGGGTTCCATGGGCAGACTTACCGCCTATTTTATTCAATATACCATATAGCCAAAACGTTAAAAACCTTGGGGTAGTCTTTGACTGCACCGTATCTTGGAGTCAGCAAATCAGACTATTGAGTAAGAAAATATTTGCAGCCATGGGCTCTTTGCGTCGTCTGCGTTATTTCCTTCCAATTTCTACCAAGATTATGCTTGCAAACTCGTTCCTTCTTCCTATTCTTGACTATACTGATGCAAGTTATATCAGTCTTACTGAAGAACAGCTGACTAAACTTGAGCGTCTCCAAAACATGGCTATCCGGTTCATATTTGGCTTCCACAAACATGACCATGTATCTCAATTTCGCACTCAACTCAAGTGGCTACCTCTACGTCTCCGCCGAAATCTACACACTCTTACGCTTCTGATGGTAATTTTGTTTAATCGTAACAGCCCCTCGTATTTAAAAGAGCAATTCAGTTTTTTTCGAATCCAGCACAACTGAAATCAGATCTTGCCACCAATTTATTCTCAAAATGCCAACGCACAACACTATTTTATAAAAAATCTTTTACTATCCAATCTGTTAGCTATGGAACTCATTACCTTTGCACATACGAGAATCTTTCTCTCTACATCTTTTTAAAACTCAATCAAAAGAATATTATCTGTTAAATTCAAGCTGAGCTATTTGCATCGCGGTCTCTGTAATTATAATTATGTTTATGTATATGAAGTTAATTATTAGTCTTAATACTTATAGGTATATATTCTATTTATTATAATAATTATATACAGCTATTTATATTATATGTTTGTATATTATATATGGCACCACCTTCCTTTTCTTACACCTATATTTTGTTACTCATATAAGGTTGTCTGGAAGAAATGGCTTATTAGTGATAAGGCCACTTTGTTGTACTTAATCTTGAATAGCATTATAAATAAATAAAATAACTATTCGATTATCAAATTCGAATTCATAACCATATTTAACATCGTACATTCACTTTGAATAAATACCATCTCAAACACAGTTATTCAGACTGTTCAAAAACATGGTAAATTTTCAAGTAAAATCGTTTAGAAACATTCCCTGCTAGTTTTTGGTCGAACGAATTCACCCTTAATTGCGAGGCTTTTAAATACCACTGCTATTTCATGAACTGCATCTTCATGCTATTTTCACTATACATTTTTTTTTACTTGTATCTTCATCCTACCATTATTCCCGGTATTTTATGTACCCAGGGTCTGCTTATTACTCTTATCCGGATTTGACAGGTTACTAGTTTTTACACGGAGCGATTGCCATCTGACCTCCGCATACCTAAGGGCGAACCAGTAACTCATTGGATAAGAGCAATTTATTATCAAGAGTTAACGATTATTATCAGATGATATTGATGATAACCAGGACCGACAGCTTAACGTGCTCTCCGAGGCACGGTGGGGAGACCCACACGGACAACGCCCAGACCGGGACATAAATTTTTAACAAACATCTGCCCGAGCGGGAATCGAACCCGCAACCGTCGAGACTAAAGGCAGACTCGCTACCCACAACGCCACAACGGTGTCAAAAATTTTTTTTACTTGTATCTTGTGGTAAAATAGTTTTTCCAAAATGGAATTTTTGTCTATATCTTTTTTTAAATGATGTTATCTATCGAACAGATTTTAGTAAACTTCATAAAATAGTTTAAATGGATCAGTAATAAGGTAAATTGAACATACACAATACATTTAGTACAAAAATTGTGCGGTTGAGGTACACCCGACACGAATTTTCAGCTTCAAATGTAATTCGAAATGAAATCTGGAAATTTCAATAGGTTATCTATCTATCTATCTATCTATCTAATATCTAATACCTTTAAACGAGAAATTCTTGTATAATATATATATAATTGGGATCTCAGAAACGGCTGCACCGATTGTCATGAAATTTAGTATGCATGGGCTTTCGGGGACGATAAACCGATCTAGCTAGGATTTATTTTTAGAAAATGTGGCTTTGTCCGTGTTTTCAGGCCGTTGTCGACACCCCATCTATTATCAACAAAATAAATTAAAAATGTCAAAATATATAAATAAATTCACAGCGCACTTGAGCGACCACGCGTTGCTATGGCAACAAGGATTTATTGAATTGAATCGAATGACAAATATTTCTAATTTTTTATGTCACTGACTGACAGCGATGCGTCCATTAGAATTTAACAAAATACTCAACAATCCCAATTTTTGCGGATATAACTTGTTGTCGAAATCATTATTTTATTATCCAGGTAAGCTTTCAATCGAGTCTACCGTACCCTTCACGACTTTCGATTTACCAAAAACAAAAAAAACCGAGCATAGCTCGGTCAACCAGGTACTAATTGTGATAAAAGGAGACAGTGACAGAAAGAAACAGAGACTTGCGCACTCGGCTGTGTACTTATTGCTGCGTCACATTTAGAACTGTCTTATTTTGAAGTTATAGTAACATTTTTTTTGGGACAAAGTTCCTTACTCCTTATTCCGCTCTGAGCGGATGAGAGCTAGACTGAAAAACAAGTGTAATAATTTTTCCCGACACCAGAGGTCATTCTAAAATGGACTCCATCGACAGCTTCATATTTTATATTTTGTTTTAGTCCAGTTTAAGTTGACCGTCGTAGGTATATACGGAAATACATAATTATATACATCTCTGTTTTTGTTTTCATAGTTAATATTAATTGTAAAAGTGTTTATCAATTTTGATATTGAGAAGTTTTGTACTCAATATTAAGTAGTAAACATCCATTAAGATTAGTTTAAGACTAATGAGTAAAGGAAATTAGCTCGAAACGGTAATATATGAAAATCAGGCTATAGATCAACCTACGTTGTGCACCTTACTTCCTGGCTTACTAGAATTCAGCGTAGCATCGAGTTAGTGAATGTTTAATTTCATGAATAAATTAAAGCAACCAACTAGTGCTTAGAGTTCTAATTACGCTTCATATAAAATATCTGTTAAGTATTTTTAACGTTTTTAATTAAATTAAGTTTTTTTTTAATGAATACATCTTTGGTGTAGTATATTAGAATTGATAGCAAGAGTGTTTGTCAACCCATGTGTTGGGGCAAGAGATGATGTGGCAAAGTATGGAGTGGCAATGGGTCAAGATTGACATGGGATGAAAAGGACCTGAATAGAATGTTATATTATGGAATTATATTATTGGTAAAAAACGATACTGGGAAATGAATAGAAGGAACTTCATTCCTACTTCGCCTCCAGTGACAAGTTTTATTCTAAGGTCATTGAGTGTGTGTGTTAATTTTTTTTTTTTTTTTCTTTAAGAACTGTCGATTTTCGTGAAATTTCTTGTTGTGAAAAAATCCTATGATTATAGTAATGACAAAATTTTAGAACAAAAAATACATCATTTAAGAACAATAATTTATACAGCGTGAAATTTGTTTCGTATAAAATATTTATATATTAAAATCGTAGGCTGCTTAAGCATCGATCAGCTTGAGGTTTATTCCGCTCAGATTCGAAGTTCCAAAATATCTCACCCAGGGCAATGCTTAGCATATAAATTGCTATCAATTTTTTTGATTTATATTCGAAGTTTGTTCGGCAGAGATAAGGTAAGGGGCCGCCTTACCGGATTCTCGGCTTTTATTGCATAAGTATAAATTCTGTATCCGTTCAAACGATACGAGAACCCATTATAGGGGTCTCGATTTTAATAATGTAATCACTTTTCATAGAATCAATTATTTTTGACACCGTTGTGGCATTGTGGGCAGCCTTAAGCGCCACAGGGCGCGGGTCCGATTCCCACTCGGAGCATATGTTTGTATTGACCATACAGGCATCTTTTCCGGTCTGTGTGTATTTGTCTTTGTCATTGTGTATGTTTCCGGGCCCCCGACTGCTTAGCGTTTAATTTTGTGAAAAATAATCCACCATGTTATATGAACTTGAATGTACTAAAAATGAACTAACATTGAATATCTAACTACCTTCGTTTTTGTTTACTTCAGATCGAATAATATCTAATTATCCCTGTTTTGGTGTTTTTGAAATCGAATATATACTTTTATCAAAATTTTTTTAAAACTGTGTTTTTATTTGTAGCGCTATATATAAATTTAAATGTAGCTCTGCCCTTTAGTTTTGATACTCGTAAGCATGTATTCAGGAGCGTTCACATCGAGGCTTCTATTCAATGGCTGGCATATTCTGCCTCGGGCTCGTGTTTCGTAACATACTTTTTCATTTTCTGTAATGTAAATCATACTCCATTTTATTAAGATATTTTGTAATATATTATTTACATTTGAAAATAAAATCTTTTTACTTGAAGTTACATAAGTAAGTTGTAAGATTTTTTTAATACTCTGCAGATCTATTTCGTACTCGCTCGTGTTTGTTTTTTAAGAACATTGAGGACTATTAAAAATAAAAAAAAGTTCATAATATTAATAAGGCTTGCCACCACCATGAGGCTATACATTAATTACGTCACATGAAATTTATGATGTTTTGACCCCTCCCCGTTCTCGTCACAACTTGTCACATTTGTGAGACTTCCCCCTCTTTAGTATGAAGTCACATAATTTTTGCAATTTTACATCTAGAAATTATTAAATTAAAGCAGCAGTTCCGAAATAATTAATGAATAATCAGATGTATTAGATGTTGATATATGACGTCACGAAACATAGGACCCATCCCACCTCTTCTTCACACAATGTCACACTTCGTTAACTCACTTCTCCATTTACGTGTGACGTAATATTTTATGGAATATAAACATATTTATACAAAATAGATTTATATGTCTTTCTAATCAATTTTTTATTTCCAAAATTTAATGGACATCATTTTTATGGCCAAGCAATAAATGTAGAATCGGTATTACATTTATTTAATTCTTTTATCAATCTTTCCACGAAAAAAAAGATAAACAAGATTTTATTCAAATCCATTTATGAAAAGGCCTCTTTTGATCTGAAAAGCTTTGACTTTTATAATTTTATTCAATAAAGATTTTGTCAGTTCTTTTGTAACTGATTACAGTCGGTATGTCGTATTTGCGTCACTGGATATTCGATGAGCTTATTTTTATATAAAGGCATTAAGTCTATTGATTTTCTGCCAATAGGCGGATGTTCAAAATCCATACCGAATTTTATTGAAATCGGTTTAGCCATGAAAATTTATAGGTTTCTTTGTACTTGAGGCATGTTGTTTTGCGATGGAATACACCAGCTCAGTTGGAGAAGTACCCCTAAGACTACCCTTAAACAAAATTGGATGTACAGTAGCAATACCGGCGACGCTGTCGAGGCCTCTAGTGAATGGGTTGCGAGAAAATTGCAAAAGAAAATATCCTAACTGTCAATCAATCATTATGTGATTTGTAGTACAACAGACAAATCTTAAAAATAAGATACTTGAAGTGTATATATACGTAACCTTGTCAATTGTGACTTTTGAGCCACAAGCATGTTCAATAATATAAAGTGTTGTCTATTATGGTGGTATCCTATTTTATTTTTAGTATTAGCGGCAACAGAAATATACATTTTTTGAAAGACGGGTCATAGTATGGTGGACAGGTTTCGTCGGCACCCTTTGGTTATGGAATCCTAAAAAGGAGTCCCCATATAAATCAAATAATACTTGATTAAGTCGCCTTATGTAAGTAATACTTTACGTTTACGTTTCCTGTGTAGAGATTTAAACTTGTTTTTTGTGTTGTCACATAAAATTCAAATTTGTCTTGATTGTGAAATTCAAACGAGTAGGAATTCGAATTTAATGGAGACCAGGTTGTATAAATGAACGAATAAATATATATTTTTGGAACACTTCGTAAATAAATTTTTAATTTAAATCTATGTACTATAAATCCCATAATTTTTAATAAACGCACCAAAAGGAGTACCTTCTCATACAAAAATTTTTTTTTCTTTTGTTTTTATGTCATGAAGGTTGGCAAGCAAGCAGGTACGCCTGACGGTAAGAAGTCACTTGACTTTTCGACAATTATCAAATTTATTACAACCGTGACCGACCTTTTTAAGTGCCCTCCGAAGCACGGAGACGCTCAGTTGAAATACCAGTATGCGATCAATCTATTGACGGAACGAACCTAAAGTTGCCCCACCAACCTTTTACTGATCAGTGAACGCATCCTACCATGAGAGCAACCTATGAACGCTTGCGATACTTCAAGTATCACTTTCACGCTACCAACTCAATGGAGAGAAGCAAAGAGATGAGAAAGGATACATGAAAGGTGACAGAGGGGGTGGAAGAGGTACTGTTACTTTACGCCAATTTCCTGTGAGAGGGTAGTACTTCCCCGGTCCAGTCGAGACGGCCACTACTACTAAAATGAACAGAAACTTTATTATAAACGAATATAAAAATAATAAAGCGTGTTTCTGAACTATGCTTTTAAAAGGTTTCAATATTCTTGTCTGAGAGAAAAATGCATATCGTTATTGCATATTCATAGCATGTTCCTTATTGAAACCGGCGAACTCTCGTCGGAAGCACGAGCAGTCTAACAATAGCGTTTCACAGTAAACTTTACGTAAACGACTGAACGCACGATGTAGCTACATCAGTATGCTTTTATAAGAACGGTAACAAGCTTCCGTACATCGAAAGATTCTTTTATAATCCACGTTGTAGCATGTTGGTAGTGAGCCTCGCATTAGTTTCATTCCTGCTCGGGGCGGATTTTTTTATTGATTTTACTAATATGTCTCGATCTGGGCTTTTGTGATCGTTGATCTACCGGTCGCGCCTCGGAGAGCACGTTAAGCTGTCAGTCTCGGTTGCTATCATATAACATATAATAATAATCATTAAGTCTTGATTGGTAATTGGTTCTTCTCTAGAAAGAAAATACCGGGATTTATGGTAGGAAGAAGAAGACAAGGAGTAATTTATTCCCCTACTACCCTGTCACATGTTGCTTTGGTAACGACGAATTTGGCATGATTTTTTCCGACATTTTCACGCCTAAACCCTCCTCGAAAATCATTTTGTCTATTAGTGAAAACAACACGAAAATCCATTCAATTGTTACGCCACACCGTTGCAGCCAATCACAGTGCTCCATTTAAGCCAGCCAATCCTAGCCAAGCCACGCCACCACTCTAACTATCGAATGTTATCGGTAGGGGCTAAAGCTATTTAAAGCCTTGCGAGCCCAGTTGATTATGCATTTTGTATACAGTATACGTTCTAAGTGGAAACGCTGCTCAATTGTATTCTGAGTAATAATAAATCAAGCGTGATTAAACTTAGTAAGCTACTCTGCATTTTTATTTCTACACTTTTGTTTCATCTCAGAAGTGGGATAAATACAGAAAGCTATGAAGCGTAATCACGCCGATACGGCAAGAAAAGGCCACCTGGTAAGATCGCAAGAATGGATCGAATCACATCCGGATGACGTATCTGATGCTAGCGACAATGAAGATGAGCTCTCAACACCCGCCACGCCACCAGCCCGTAAAATTCTTCGAAGACTTCTGGAAACTGAGGTACAAAAGGCCGTGCGTGATTTAAACGATGAGATACCCCCAGTAATTACCAGAAAAGAACATCGTGCAGCGTCACTGATCCCAGAATTCGACCCTGACAGCGAAGAATGTACTACTGCGTCTGCATGGCTCAAGAAGATCGATCAACTCGGCGAAATTCATGACTGGAGCGAAACAACGAAGTCTTTTTACTTGCAAGATAGATTAAGAGGTCAAGCTCGAAGATGGTACAACCGCCTTGATGAATACGATTTCTCTTGGGAAGATTGGAAGAAGATGCTGATGCGTGCTTTTCCCAGGCATCAAGATTTCGGGAAAATGTTAGAAGAAATGATAAGCAGGAAGAAACTACCCTCAGAATCAATGACAAAATACTACCAAGACAAAGCAGCTATGTGTTTTCGATGTAAATTGTCCGACACTGCGTCTGTTTCCTGCATAATTCGTGGCCTACCATCATCATTACAAGCCAATGCTAGAGCATATCAATGTGAACGACCCGAAGAGCTATATGAAGGTTTCCTCTGCGCACTCGATGATTATCAACCGCCGTCAACGTCAACTGGCTTACGCGTGCCACATAAAGATGTAAACTATCGACAGGGTATTGAAAGAAAAATTACTAACATCAACCCGGACATTGACCCCTGCCCTCGCTGTAAAAAAACTGGTCACATATTACGCAACTGCCCATACCCTGACTCGCGAACATGTTTCAAATGTGGTAAACAAGGCCACATTGCCACGCGCTGTGTAATCGCATCGAGATCTGCGACTCTGGCTGATGATAAAGTAAAGGAAATAAAGCTTTTACAAAATCACAACAAGATCTATGAAAAGGTGGTAAAAATAAATGGCATATTTGTCAAAGCCTACATTGATACTGGTAGTCAAGTTAATGTACTCTCTACCCACGTGTCGAAATTATTAAAACTCGAAATCCGTCCGACCAGCACCATTCTCAAGGGATTCTCTGGAGAACACTTACTCAGCCACGGGAAGTAACTTCGAACTAGAGATTGATGGCATACGTATTCCCTGTAATGCTCATTTATCTGACGTTGATATGGGGAATATTAACCTATTGGTCGGACATCCCATCATCAATAGTGAAGGGATGACGTTAGTAGTCAGCGAAGGCAAAGCCACCCTAAAACAAGACTGTGACTTTACAAAAAGCATTGACGTAGCTGAAGATATAACTCGCTTCCGAGTTATCACAACAGAAAAAGAATGCCTTTTACCGGGTGTTTCCATCATAAAAGTCAACATACTAAATAATAATGAAGATAACGATGCTGTCACGATGCCCCGACATTATGAACTACAAGGCGTATCCTACTCAATTCCTGCCACACTGCTACGAGGCACCGTAGGATATATCAAAATCATCAACAGCGGCACACAAAATATCACCTGGGAGCAAGGTGAAGTCCTGACCAGAGCCGAAAGCTGCAACGCTTCACCGCCATCAAAAGTTCAGGTCAGTCGAGCAAATTATTCCTTGTCATCAATTTCCGCACACAAAGCCAATAACAATAGTAGTAGTTATGCCATTGCATCTTTGTTGCACACTAGCTTAGCCAATGTTAGCACTATTGGGGGTTTAAGCGTAGGCGAGATAAAGTCTGGTCCATTAAATAAAACAGATCACGATAGTTTAATTGCTTTATTAACGAATTACAGAGATTGTTTTGCGAGTAAAACAAAAGATTTAGGATGTACAGATTTATTACAAATGAAAATAAAATTAACATGTCAACAACCTATATACCGACAACCTTACCGCTTATCACATAGCGAGCAGGAGATAGTTCGATCCAAAGTCTCTGAATTACTAGACGCAGGCATAATTAAGGAGTCAGAGTCAGATTTTGCCTCCCCAGTCATTCTCGTAAAGAAAAAGAACGGTGACAGTAGGCTTTGTGTCGATTATCGAGCGCTTAACGCTATTACAGTGAAAGATAGATATCCGTTACCCAATATCGATGATCAAATTTCAAAGTTAGCCGGTATGAATTTCTTCACAAGTCTCGATTTAGCACAAGGTTACCACCAGGTTAAGATTGATCCCGAAGATACGCAATAAAACTGCTTTCATAACACCACAGGGCATTTCGAATATACACGTGTTCCATTTTGGTCTAGCTAACGCACCGTCTGTTTTTATGAGACTCATGAATAAAATCGTTGATTATATACGTAATACTAATTCAAAAGGCGGTAGTACGAAAACTCACAACAACTTCTCAAACAAAAATGAAATATTGGCATTCTTAGACGATTTATTACTACCCTCTTACGATGTGCAGTCAGGCTTAAATGTTTTAGAGATAGTTCTTAATAAATTAAAGTTAGAAAATTTAAAATTAAATATGAGTAAGTGTTCATTTTTACAAAATAAGGTTACATACTTAGGACATGAAATCTCACCAAATGGCATTCAGCCGAGTGAATTAAAGTTGGCAGCTGTGTCGCGGTTTCCTACCCCTAAGAGTGTTCATGAAATACGACAATTTATAGGGTTATGTAGTTATTTCCGTAAATTTATTAAAAAATTTGCAATAATCGCTCGCCCGTTAACAGAATTAACAAAGAAAAACGCGGTTTGGAATTGGAACAGTGAACACGCTAATAGTTTTGAAGAATTAAAACAATGTTTATGTACAAAACCCATACTCGCTTTATACGATCCTGCATTGCCAACTGAAATTCACACGGATGCATGCAAATCGGGTATCGCTGGCATTTTATTACAAAATCAAACTGATAATTCATTACGGCCAGTTATGTATTACAGTAGGGTAGCGAGTAAAGAAGAAAGTATGTATCATAGCTATGAACTTGAAACACTCGCGGTTGTCGAATCGTTGCGTAGGTTTAGGGTTTATATTGTAGGTAAACATGTTAAGGTAGTGACAGACTGTACGGCCGTTCGTGCCACCTTAACTAAACGTGACATTATTCCTCGTATTGCTAGATGGTGGTTATCAATTCAAGACTTTGATATGAGCGTTGAGTATAGGCCCGGGGAAAGAATGAAGCACGTAGACGCATTGAGTAGAAACCCAGTCGATGCTATAAATGTCAATCGCCTAGAAGCGTCAGACTGGTTCTATACCATTCAATATCAGGATGAAAAATTGAAACGAATCATTGACCAACTTAGGGATGGCTCTGCTACTACTGAAATAACTAACGATTACTTGTTAGATAATAAATTATACCGAAAAACAATAAACGGGCATCGTCTTGTAGTACCAGCATTAGCTAGATGGAGACTGGTCCAAATGCACCATGATGACATAGGCCACGTGGGTTTCCAAAAATGTATAGATTTGATAAAAAAAGACTACTGGTTTCCAAAAATGACTCGCTTTATTCGGAAGTATGTTAGTGCATGTCTTCATTGTGCATATGGCAAAAGTAATCACGGAAAAAAAGAAGGAAAATTGTTCCCTATTCCCAAACCCACAGAACCAATGCGGATGGTTCACGTTGACCACTTAGGCCCATTTTGCAAGACTGCGAAAGGTTACCAGTATATGCTTGTCATGACTGATGGTTTTTCAAAATTTGTTATTGCCGAGCCAACTCGAACAATAAATTCAATCGAAACTATTAAAACACTTAAAAAAGTATTTAGTTTATTCGGATACCCTGATAAACTTGTTAGTGATCATGGAAAAGCTTTTACTAGTAGATATTTTAAAAAATTTTCGACTGACAAACAGTTTAGACACATTTTGACCTCCGTTGCATGTCCGCGAGCCAATGGTCAAGTAGAACGCACGAATCGCACTATATTGAATGCGTTACGCACCACAGATCCTAGTGAGGCTGCTAATAACTGGGCAAACTGCTTGCCTGACATTATCTGGGGTATTAATAATACTGTAAATGAAAGTACAACCTATAAGCCCTACGATTTAATGTTTGCCAAAAGTTCTAGGCCACGTTGTGACGTCATTACCAATACAATTATTAGTGAACCAGTTAATGTAAGACGTAAGAAGGCTAGTACTCGGTTAAAGATAGTAAGCGATAAAATGAAACGTAACTTTGATAGAAAACGTAAATCAGGTCATGTCTATAAAAAAGGGGATTTAGTTCTTTTGGCGGAAGCTCCCACAAGCAGTGTGACAAAGGTGAATACAAAACTTGATGATATTTACTCCGGCCCATATATCGTAACCAAGGTAGTCGGCAATGACAGATATAAAATACGAAGTATTAAGGGACTTCGTGGCTACAAGGCATTTACAGCCTTGGCAGCCGTAGACTCTTTAAGGCCTTATCACAGTACAGTCCCTATATCTGATAGTGCCAGCAGTTCTGATGATCAACTTGAAACTGAAGATCTTATTGATTTGTTAGAAAGTTAATTAAATCCTTCTCTCATTGCGGGAGCAATCATTTTTTCAGGACGGCCGAATGTTACGCCACACCGTTGCAGCCAATCACAGTGCTCCATTTAAGCCAGCCAATCCTAGCCAAGCCACGCCACCACTCTAACTATCGAATGTTATCGGTAGGGGCTAAAGCTATTTAAAGCCTTGCGAGCCCAGTTGATTATGCATTTTGTATACAGTATACGTTCTAAGTGGAAACGCTGCTCAATTGTATTCTGAGTAATAATAAATCAAGCGTGATTAAACTTAGTAAGCTACTCTGCATTTTTATTTCTACACTTTTGTTTCACAATAGTTTTTGAGTTAATTGCAAGCAGACAGACATACGCGGTAAATTTTTATTATGAATGGGAACAAATCATTCAAACAAAATTGTATTACATATTATTATTATTGTACGATGAAATTTCCAACGAAATAATGTTATATTGCTATACGTATTCATTTTATCGATATACGAGTACAACTCAATTAAGATCTTCGATCCCCGTTACTTTGGAAACTCATATTAGGAAATCATATTAGATTTTACCTTTAATCGACCTTGTAATTGTTCGTGAATTATGTCTTTTGTCTACACTCTCGATACACTCCGGCAACTTAATTACGTTTTATATTATACTAGCTGTGGCCGCGGCTTCGGCTTTGCTTATACGGCGATATATTTTGTTAATACGTTAAATTGCGTGTAGATGTCTCTACAGAGGCGAAAAACCGAAAATAAAATTATTCGTAGTGTTGCATATCATCCGTTGATTAAGAGCGTCGGAGATTACTCCCTGCCTCTCTCTTTCTCTCTCTGTTTTAGTGAGTGTTCGTGACGCTAACATCTTGTCATGAAACCCCACATTAAGCCAGTTTTCCCCAAGAAACCGTGTAGACTTAAAGGTGCTGATTAGGCAACTTTGGTAACATAACATAACCCTATTTTATAAAGATGCAAGTAACTATACGTCAAGAAATATCTCTTCGAATTCGTCTATTGAAACACGGGTCTGTTCGCGCAACGAATTCTGATGCGACAGCAGGAGAAGGTGGTGGTGGTGACTCAGTAATTAACAAAACAAAGTCCCTTCGTATTAACAGGACTCGATGTTTGTACCTGTATATTTTTATTATATTGTTACTAAAATGTTACGTTTAAATTATTTTAATATACTCGTAAATAACATCATATTATCATAATGCTCTTTGTCGTAAGCATCTTTTAGTTTTCGATAAGATGTCAAAGATTTTCGTTTATCGAGATGATTTTAATCATAAGTTGCCTGATGGTAAGTTAGATTCACTATGGGTTCATCACTGTACGTCAGATAAAAATTACACTATTTCTGCTTCCGTTTATTTACATTTTTACAGGGCTTATAGCTTTAAAGTTCGACAGATAATTTTTCTAATTTTGCCCAGAGTGGTTGTGCACCGAAATCCTATAACAGTGAAATTATAGATTAAATATTTGACACCGTTGTGGCGTTGTGGGTAGCGAGTCTGCCTTAAGCCTCGACGGTTGCGGGTTCGATTCCCGCTCGGAGCAGATGTTTGTATTAATCGTACAAGCATGTTTTCCGGTCTGGTTGTGTTTGTCCTTGTCATTGTGAATGTTTCCGGACCCCGACACAGGATATAATTATCCTAATGGGGGCCGTTGAGTGTGTAGCGTTTATTAAATATTAAGATTTATAAGGATAATATTGTTCTTTTTTGACGCAAGTGCACGTTAGTAAGAAATATATAATTACAATATCATGTAGCTCGCGTGTCACTCCCCTATTAATCTTCAGTCCGTAATATACTAGTCAGCATACCCACATTAATCAATGTAACCACTATTAATTACTTTTAAATTCTTATGTAGTTTGATCGAGTTGAAGCACTAATTATAAACAACGCTGGCTTATCTTAGTTGTGGTAACAACTCTTAAATATATATTTAAAACCACGCTTGTGGTTTTCTCAGTATTCGTTTTGAATCATAGTAAGTGTTACGGAGAACCTTATCACCGGGTTATAGGGTTCATAATCGCTTGCTACTCTCTCTGTTTACTGTCGCGCGGGTTCTAGAAAGATATATTCTCGAAACATCTAGTATAGCGTTCCGCGGACGGAACTTTCTCGAACCCGTGTTCCGCGTTATATGAGCGGCTCGGCGTGTCGACTGGGTCATTCAGTTCTGAGCAACAAGCGAAGAAACTACAAGTGATACCAGTGAACAAGTGCGATAATTAGTGACCTCGGCTATCTTTTGAACTGTGACTGACCTGTGATTTAGACCTGTGATTTGTGAAGTTCTGCTGTGTAATCTAGATCTCAATAAAATCTTATTTAGAGCCATCAGGTGTTTGTTTCCAAATCAGCGAACCCCAGCCCGTAACATAAGCTTAGAATAGCCTGGAGCCTTTATGAATTTCTTCCAAGTAGGTTAACATTGCGAACAACTTATTGTAACTAACAACGCTTTTAATCCCTTGACTAGATAACACAATAAATTGCACAGCCCTGTAACTACTACGTCGGATTTCAACGACTCGTCCTTTTATATGCGGTACGACAATAATTTTCTGTATCGTGAAATATTGAAATCACCATCATTGTGACGCTCCGTTAGAATGACATCCTTTTCAAATATTGTCTGTCTAATCCAAGTATTAAATAGGTTCTATACTTCGTCATGCGCCAACATATTTTATATTTTTTTAAGCATAATATACAAAAAATGTATACAAATATATCTAGTCTTATTAAACATTTGGAGCAATATTGTTAGGATGTTTACTGGTGGTACGCCATTTTTTGCAAGAGACCGGGTAAATTCCGCCACAATGTCAGATATTCTGTAAGCATTGGTCTGTTTTGCACTACTTTGTTTTTTTCTAAAGGACACCGCAGCTTGTGAAATTATTGGAGAAAGGAGATTTAAGAACCAATATCTTGAATTGGTAGCGCGTGAGTGACACCTTCAAACACCATTCGTGTTGCTAGCGCTTATGGACTACGGCAACCGCCTACCATCATATTACATTTTATACATAAGTCACGGGTAACAACATCGCTAACATTATTTGAAAAAAAAATCTGTATTCTTTGCCAGAATATTACGCTAGTACCCAATCGAACCATTAATGTCAAAACCACCACCACGATTCGTCATAGCAAGTAAAATAAATTTGTAAGTAATTCTGGTATCTCTTTCCCATAAAATGTTTGCGAATGGATGTTATATGTGACCTACATTCTGCGTTCAGAATTGGATTTTGTAACACAGTTACAAAGTTACCACTCGCCGTCAGCGAGCGATGAACAAATTTTAAGCGAATATGTCAAACGTGGCAGTAACTTTTAATGAATTTGCGTTACTTGTAAACGAGTGACGTGACTAGTAAACCGGTACAGTCGCACGAGTACTATAAAATTGGATAACCCGAAACAGGTAAGGTGAGAGGAAGGGATGAGTAGATAAAGGGGAGTGTGATAGCTGGATAAGGATTTAAGGCAAGACACAAATGTCACGGATAGGACAGGAATGTGGCAGTGGCTCCTCAAGTAAGCTCGGGGTCACGCACCCGTAGCTCTTGTGCAAATATCGGACCGATACTTGACAGGAACACACTCTAAATAAATAAATAAATAAATAAACGCTACACACTCCACGGCCCCCATTAGGATAATTATATCCTGTGTCGGGGGTCCGGAAACATTCACAATGACAAGGACAAACACAACCAGACCGGAACATGCCTGTACGATTAATACAAACATCTGCTCCGAGCGGGAATCGAACCCGCAACCGTCGAGGCTTAAGGCAGACTCGCTACCCACAACGCCACAACGGTGTCAAAACAACACTCTGGGTAGATATTTAATATTTCTTAAAAAGTCTGGTTTAGTCTTTGTCTCATTGGTTAATGAGACAAAGACTAAACCAAACTATAATTAAAAACTGTTTTATAACCGTCTCATTCGGATTAACGAGAAAACTTTATCCGACTTATAAATGACTATGAATCGTTGCGGTTGCTGTGACGCTTTTTTTAATTTCAACCTCTGAATGTTATCGAGCGGTATCCGAAAAGAAAGAGATATCAAGCCTCTTTTCATCTTTTAATAAAACATTCTAAAAATCTTAAAGATTTTTCTTTAAATGAAATTCACGAGAATGAATACATTCTGTTGCTTCATTTCTATCTTTCGTTTGGTTGCTCTTTATGTGTGTTAGGGGAATGTTTTTCGTTAAATGATTGCAGATAGTTCTATTCTCAGCCTTAAATATATAAGGTTTAGGTTTAAAATGACTAAAATTATACTACTTAACCTGTGCGTCTGATGTTTATATTATGTGTATTTAAGAGAGCAGAGGTAATAATTACCTGACCGTGAAAATAGGTCTGGCAACCGGTGATATCTGGACAGTTGCATAATCCTGTAACATTGTGCAACTTTTTTCTTTTAATCTTTTAGACTAATTAAAACATTAATCTAATTCATAATACATTTAAATATTAGATGATGTATGAACTGTCAGCTCAAATTTTAAAATTTATTATAATTTGAGAAATAATAACATTTCTAAAGATGATTTTAAGAAACACAAAATAATTTGCTTTCAAGCTTATCGCGCCGTTGTAACGATATTTCTTTATTGCAGGGAACCCTAATTATTTTCCTAAAATAAAAGCAGCCTAAGCTATTCCCTATAACATCAGCTTTCTGCCAGCGAAAGTCTCGAACCAAACCAAACCAGTCGAGCCGTTGAAGAGATTAGTACGCACAAAGTAACTATTTACTTTCATAAGCATTAGTGAAAATCTGTTAATTTGGAATTACAAACAGACACTTCAATTTCATTTATTTGTATAGATTTATTTTAATAAAGTATTTAAAAACTTACCTTTTAATCAATAATTATATTATATCAGAATAGAATTGCCTGAGTCTCTTTGAGCGACTTTTTATATTTCTGACATTGTGAGATCAAACACTTCCTGAAAAACGTTCGACATATTCAAACGTCGACGCCATTACGAAGGTCTTCGATTGATCCCTAAAGCTTTGACCTCTGAAATTTTATTAAGGATAGATCTCTTGAATTCCTTTGTCATTGATTACGACCGGCATTGCGTAATTGCTTTGTCGGAACCTCTACTAAAAATATCAAGTTACTTGTATGGACCACCTTTAATCTTGGAATCAAATTTTAATTTGTCATATAGGCCACAGAAATATACAATTTATGAAAATCCAACTATTTATTGATTACACGTCGATTTATTTATTTATTTATACACTTTATTGTACACCACATAAAAATACACAATCTCAAGAAGAGGAGAAAAAAATACACACAATATGGGAGTACAAATGGCGGCCTTATCGCTTAAAAGCGATCTCTCCCAGGCAACCTTTGGGAAAGGAGAATTGTCGCTATATAATTAGGCAGGTCGTGCCGGTATAATAGACATACATACCAATAGTTAAACACTATATAGTTGATGTGAAAATTTAGAAAAATTCTTTCTTTGCATTTTTCCTTTTCCTTCCATATTGTTGTCTCGTATCCAAACATCCTAACACTTTTGTTTTTCTCTTATTTCGGAGTGTCTAGTACTGTTGGCCCTAGTGGCCTACTATATACTATTATTTATTTATTACACGTGCATGTCCATACAGCAAAAACGTCAAAAAAACCAAGTTTATTGTATAGAGCTCTTGATTTGTCGCTTATCATATTTAAGGTCAATGACTGAAGCGTAGATTTATTATTGTCTAGAGGATAAATAAATAAATAAATAAACGCTACACACTCAATCGATCCAGGATCGAACATTATAAAAAACATTGACATTAAAACAGTCTTTGTAATGAAAAAAATGTGTTTTACTACCAAACTTAAATCAAAGGAAATTTAATAATTGATTTGAGCAAATCAATCAGTAGATTTTTGAATTCATCTTTTTTTCTTATTACTAACATGTTTTAGGGCCCTATTACTAAGCCTCTGCTGTCCGTCCGTCCGTCAGCGGGCTTGTATCTCACCAGCCTTAACAGATAGTGAGTTGAAGTTTTCACAGAATTTATACTTTAAAGTTAAAGCAAATACTAAAAATAAGACAAACTTCCATACAAGAAACTTGGCCGGTTATTATAATTAAGGATAGGATAAAACAAGGGTCTAGAGGCGAGACAATAATTGTACAAAATAGTTCGTTCACAGCGAACGATTAATACTAGTTCTGGAGCGATTTACAACGCTCTCCGAACTTTGTTCTGTTCGCCCGCGCCGTTTGATTTACGCCGACAGATTCGATTTGTTTGTACCATCGTCATAAATACTAAGCATCATCCGTCTTCTTCGATTGCTTTAGCCCAATTTCTGTCGTTAAATTTGACAAACTTTAAACGTGGAATGTGTCCCAAACAGAATTGTAGTAAAGAATACATACAATAAACTGCCTTCCGCCAGCAGCTTCGCTCGCATAAGTATCGATTTGTATACAATTTTTGAACACCCATTTCAACCCATGAGGAATTCTTTACCTTTAATTGTTCGCCTAAAAACAATGTTTCATGATTTTTTGAAACTAGTCCAAAATTACGGACTCCCGTACAATCTTTAAACCCCCTTTTTTCACTACCCTAAAAATCGAATTCCGAAATATCCTTTCTTAGTGGTCGTTTAACCTTTAATTACAAAGCGCAAAAAGTCAGCTTTCTAGACACAGGCCGGCCTTTTTCGTTTTATATTGAAGTCTTATATCTAAACATCTTTCGACATAAATAATATTTATTTTAAGGAGCACAAAAATGTATGTAAACCGATCTTTGAACAAAACAACATCTTTATAAGCTAAGCTGAAGCGCTCACAAATTGAATACATGATTCTGTTGGCTTAAAGACTTGTCTGCGTTTACATTTCCCCTATCTTCCTAAGCGTGTA
The DNA here is from genome assembly GCA_023373885.1 of Hestina assimilis. Lineage (NCBI taxonomy): Eukaryota > Metazoa > Arthropoda > Insecta > Lepidoptera > Nymphalidae > Hestina > Hestina assimilis. The sequence continues at coordinate 13,539,691 of CM041747.1, read as the reverse complement.
AGATTCCCATGAATATGTATTTATCCGTAATTTGTCGTGATGCGACAGTCTGAAGAAATTCAATCAGAAAAATATTCAATTTTGGTTTTAGGTTTATTTTAGGGCTCCGTAGCCAAATGGCAAAAACGGAACCCTTATTTATTGATAAACGAAGTGTTTTAACGCTTTTTTAAGTCAAGCTATATAAAAATAGATCCTTTCATTCTACAGATATAATAGATATTTAGTGTATTATACAATACATAGACTTTAACCGAAAGTCACAAGTTAAAATCCTGGCCAGCACCTCTGAATTTTAAAGTGCTTAATTTGTGTTTCAAACTCATCTCGTGGTTAACGGTGAAGGAAAAATCGTGAGCAAACCTACATGTCTTGGTAGAAATTCTAAGACATGTAGATCCGCCAATCCGCAGTGGAGCAGCGTTGTGGATTAAGCTGTAAGTCTTTCTCCTTGACAGGAGAGAAGGTCTTTACCCAGCAATGGGATATCAACAGGCTGTTGCTCCACTTTTTTTAACATCTATGATCCTTTTCCCGAGTTGTTAGTGAAAAGTAACCCGTGTGGCGTGTTAATCTAAGGTTTGAACTACATTTGTGCTTTGGTCCGACTCCCGACCATAATTTCATTCACAATGTTCTTTCATTCAGTATATGAATAGATGATAAAGATTACAAAGCAAAACACCAAAACTCTAAATTCCATCCATACCACCTCGATGTCTGGAAATCCACAACAGCGCGATTTAGAAAACATTTTCTTCCTCGCACAACCACTCTGTGGAATCAACTTCCGCCGGCGGTCTTTCCGAACCGATACGACTTGGGAACCTTCAAGAGAAGAGCGTATTCTTTCCTTAAAGATCGGCAACGCGCCTGCATGCCTTCTGGTGTTGCAGATGTTCATGGGCGGCGGTGATCGCTTCACATCAGGTGAGCCTTCCTGCCCATTTGCCCCATCTCACATAAAAAAACCTCGGCTGTATATCGAGAAACAATGGTGGTGCGACTTTACGTAAGTCCCTAGCTTCCTTAACAAGCACTTGGACCATTGCCAAAACAAGGAAGTCTTAATAAAGGCGTCGGGATGTGACGACCCCATCGCCCGCTGTTGGGATAACCTCTGTCACAACAGAGATTATTCCACCAGTGCAATCAGTCACACTGGTGGTAGGTCTTTGTTGCAAGAGGCCGGCTAGGTAGGTACCACCGCAGTGTCCAATATTCTGCCGCCAAATAGTAGTGCTTAGGCACTACTGTGTTCCAGTTTGAAGGGCATTGTACGCTAGTGAAATTACTGGGCGAACGAGATTTAAGAACTAATATCTCGAGGTTGGCAACGCGTGAGTGGCACCTACTAATGGTGCTGCAAGCGCTCATAGGCTACGGTATCCACTTACCATCAGGTGGGCCGTATGCTTGTTTGCCAACTTCTAACATAAAAAAAAAAAAAAAAATTGTAATACAAAACATCGATTTTATTTATTTGCTTAATACTTGCCTTTTTTACCAAGGAGTTTGTAACTTCAGTTTATTTGACTATAATAAAAAAACAAAAAAACAGAGACAACAGAGGAAGAAAACATTTTAGTAACAGAAAAAAAATTTTTTGCGGGTGAAGTCGTGGGAAATAGCATGTATAATAGCAATATTTCGAATGTAACGTTTTTTCTTAGTTATCAATATCTTTGAAGTCGAGTATATTAATTGTGGAACCCTTAATAGACATCACAAACATAAAATGTAATAAAGTAGGCAGTCATAGAGACTGCCGATGGAAGTGGAACTTTAAAACTTTGGAATAACTAGTAATGATAAAAATTTCATTCCCGCCCGGTGACGCTGTCAAGCCCAGTAGGGCCAACAGCAATACACATTCCGAAAAATTTCATCATTTATACATATAGTAAATTTCCTATGAAAAATCATACACATTATTGTCAAACAGAGATCAATCGTAGGCGTATCGTTAAAAACACATATTCTTCTTAGCATTATTCCCGGTCAACTCAAGATCTGCTTACGCTCTTACCTGCGTCGGGATGTGACGACCACATCGCCCGCTGTTGGGATAACCTCTGTCACAGCAGAAATTATTCCACCAGTGCAATCAGTCACACTGGTGGTAGGTCTTTTGTCTGTTGTCGCGTGAGTGGCACCTACTAATGGTTCTGCAAGCGTTCATAGGCTACGGCAACTACTTACCATCAGGTGGGCCGTATGCTTGTTTGCCAACTTTTAACATAAAAAAAACCTGGATTTCACAGGCTACTTGTTTTTATACAGAGCGACTGCCATCTGATCTCCGAAACCCTAATGTCGAACCAGTAACTCAAACTACCTATCAAGAGTTAACGATGTATTTTAGATGTTATAATAACAACAAGGGACCAACAGCTTAACGTGCTCTCCGAGGCACAATGGGGCGACCCACAAGGACAAGTACCCAGACCAAAACAGATATTTAATATAACAAGTACTGCTTCCGAGTGGGAATTGAACCCGCGACCGTCGAAGCTCAGAGCATGCTCGATACCAGCACGCCACAGCAGTCATCTTAAATACACACATACATATCTTTTATATAAATTATTGTGAGTTCGAAGTATTCGCACGAGAATTCACCCAAAAGGCTTTATTTGCATTGGAGCGAAAATATTTAATCAGGCGTATAATCTTAGCGTTACCCTACGCATTTGTGGTTCGAATGTATACATTTTCGTCAAGGTTTTGTGAAATTTATGTTGGACGTTTGTGTGAAAAATGAGAGTTATTTTATTATAAGATATAATAAAATAACTCTGAAAATGTATTATTGAGAAAGTATTTTCTAAAGTTAAAGTTAAATAAAGAAAGTGTGAGATTCACGAGAACACTATATATGAACACTATTCTTTGTATTTTAAGATTTATTTGGACTCATGATGCGTTACTGTCTTGTTTGAAACAGAATTCTTGAATTTATACTCTAGTAAGGATTTGTTTACAAAAATTACAATATATTATTATGTATATTGAAAATATAGCCATTTGTATAGTAATAAATATAAGTAAAAATAATAAGTTATATTTAAATTTAATTTTTTTTTAAATTTTATTTATTTATTTTAGTTTTTGTTTTTCAAATCGAAATAGCTGGATTAATATTTAACTCAACAGACTACTTGCAGCGCTGACTTCTTCTGTTGTAGACTTTTTTGGCTTTTTGTTTTGAAGTCGGTATTTTTATCAATTGCTTGCATTGCATAGCATACTCATAAGTAAGAACATTCAAATTTTAATGCTGTTTCTATCAGTTTCGTCGTATTGCAATCAGTTTCGTCGTATTGCAACAGCTGGTTTAGACGAAAAAAATGAAACATTTCATTACGAATACACTGAACTAAATAAATGGACGCAAATAAGCAATACCATGTCAATCCACACGAATGTCATTTCGAGAAAAACGCGTTTGAACATTTTTAACAACTTGCTTTATTTGATTTTTTAATGTATTGGTCAAGTTTTTGGCAATTTCAGATTTATGTAAGTTATTTTACTTATTTTCACAAAAAATAAGTATACAAACTGCATATAATATAACCCAAAGCGTTTAATATAATTCATAAATTGTAAGCTTAAAAAATGGCTTTTTAGAAGTTTTAAAGCTTAAAACCCTACAAATATTAAAGCAAAATGTTCTTCAGCCATTTACCAATACTTCTGCATATATAACTCAGTTTTTTCCATTTTGTGGGTTGAGATGGTATTGCTTATTTGCGTCCAAATAGCCTATTATTTGATATGGGCGATTATAAGAAAATAGCTACAATTATGTTTGTATTACCATCCTTGATTAGAAAACAAGATAGAAGTACCCAATCGAATATTAAATAAACTACGCTATCAGTATTAATACGTTCACCACGTACGATACATTAATATTGGAAACTGTGTTTGGGTAAACACGAGATATATTGTTACTGAGTTGAACTAAACGCAAATCAAACTTCGTATCTAGTAGATGTTTAATCATTTAAATGAATTGGGTGTCTATAATGTTGACAAAATCAGATTTTTAAATAAATCAGACCTATACTTATAATAAGCAAAAGATTTTTTTTCAGTATTTTTGCGGGGCCTTTGTATAAAGCCTACATGTCGGCCCCATCGTTACAAACTAAATTACACACTAAAAGTATATTTAATAAATTAAAACTACATTAGTTTAAGAGAATCCCTAAAAAATGAAAACATCTTGACGAAACCTGCATCTCGTGAAAGAAATTCTAAGGCATGTATTTGTTGGCGGTAGGGCTTAAAAGCCTCGTTTTTCACCAACTTTTTGCTCTGAAAGACTACTCGTCAGCCACGTGTCGAGGTTGGCCAGCGTATAACCAGTTGTATACTATAGGGTGACAACGCACCTGCATGCCCTCTGGTGCTGCAGATATCTATAAGCGGTGGTAATCACTTAACATCAGATGAACCTCCCGCTCGTTTGCCCGTTCTGATATAAAAAACAAGATAATTTGCTCTTATCCAATGACCTACTATTTCGCCCTTAGGGTTGCGGTGGTTAGATGGCAATCGTTCTGTGTAAAAAGTAGTTACTTGTCAAATTCAAATAAGAGTAATAAGCAGACCCTTGGTACCCGGAGTAATGCTAGAAAGAAGAATATAGAGTTAGGAAGATAGGATTTGTTTTGAATTCTTTAGAGTTTGATTTTGGGAGTGTTCACGATCATCAAAAAGTACAATCAATATAAAAAAGATCAAGCTTAATAATAATTCCTCATTTTGATATAGTTAATGTGATTTTTTCCTATTTATCGCCCTGTTGAAAACCACTGTCTGATATCTAATAAGATACTCGTTTCTTTTTGAGCTCATCACAGTAATTGAATTGGAAATGTGATATTGGCAATTGGTTCCAAAAATATATATTAGAAAGTTGATTAGAGCAGCATACTAAATATATTTTATCAAATCACTTTGATTCTATAATAAGATATGAATATATATATATATATATATGTTAATATGAAATGATTAAAATCGATCCAGTAGTTTGACTTATTCATTACTGCCCGTGGCCCGCACGCGTTAAATGTAATTATTTACGACATCACATTAGAAACCTCAAAAATTACTTTTTTTTTCACTATTTCATGAATCTTTTTATACATAAATCTTTTTATAAGCCTTCCTCTTCAATCACTCTATCTTTAAAAAAAAAACCGCATCAAAATCCGTTGCGTGGTTTTAAAGATTTAAGCATACATAAGGACAGAGAAAGCGATTTTGTTTTATACTATGTAGTGATTTATAGTTAAAGATTTAGCATAGATATCAATTTATCTATCTGTCTATAGGGTAATTCTGTCTGTTGCCTTCTCACCCCTAAACCACTGAACTGATTTTGAAGGATTTTTTATTAATGAATGTATATATCATGCTTCAAACAAACTACCGCAAAAAATGTTTTCTAAAAGAACCTAATTGTAAGGCATTAAATTCAAAAGCAAAAGAAAACACGAAAAAGGAAATTACATCATCATTGTGAGAAAGAAATAATCTTCCATACAAATTGTACACAGCATTATAATATATCTTATACAATTGTATGCGTTTATATCTACGGAGTGTTTCTAATCTCGTCAAGGAAATTGTATTTTCTTCCTCAAATAAAATTCAAATTCGTCTTCGTCTTAATACATACACGTCGTCGCATTCTAAAGTGATACAGTCAAGTAGATTCGATTGCGGTGAAGCCTGATTTATATAATCAAACCTAATCGGAATAAGAATCGAATCTTTTCGTTTTTTTTTTAATATTATTTAGATTTATCAAATACTAACTTCAGCCAGTGGCTTCGCCCGCGTGTAATACATTCACATAAGCCTTACACATTTCCATACAAACATTTATTCCCTATTCCCTATTATTTTACACCCTTGAGGGTAAAACTTTTACAAATTGAATGTCATATTTATTTATATAGAATCACCAGCCTATAAAATAAGTTTCAAGTTTCTAGGTCTAAAAGTGCCGATACATCCATTTAACCTTTCATCCCCCCCATTTTAAACCCTTATAACCCATTTTTAAGCATTAAAAAATAGCCTTTGTCTTTTCTCAGGCTCTAGACTATCTATCAATGCGTCCAATCAAATGCGTCCGCTGGTAATATTCAATTCCCAGCCACTTATTTGGCGGCGCTACAATTACTTAAACACTTTCTGTCGATTTGCGCCATATTATAGACCCGCAGTCCAATTTATTATGGAGGTCAGATTTAAATCGGTTCAGTAGTTTTGGCCTGAAAGCGCGACAGACAGACAGAGTTAGGAAGGATTAGTACCGGTGGTAGGCATTGATTTATTATAAACTAAGAAAATTGTCCAAGAATTCACTGGTCTTCGTAAATTTAACAGTAACGCAACGTAACATAGTTAGTCACACGCTAACTTTTTAACTAGTGTTTCGATTATGTTGCAAACTTGTAGTAGCTACTAGTAAAGTATATTTAGGAACAGATATGTCTCAAGGTTGGCAACGCGTGATTGACACCTACAAATGTATGGTGATGCAAGCGCTCATAGGCTACGACAACCGCTTACCATCAGGTGGGTCTCTCGTATGCTTGATTGCCACCTTAGTCATATTAAAACACCTTTTACTTTATTTATATTATTTAATTATCTCTAAAAACCAGCATATAAACAAGAAAGGCGTCGGGATGTGACGACCCCATCGCCCGCTGTTGGGATAACCTCTGTCACAACAGAGATTATTCCACCAGTGCAATCAGTCACACTGGTGGTAGGTCTTTTGTTGCAAGAGGCCGGCTAGGAAGGTACCACCGCAGTTTCCAATATTCTGTTGCCAAATAGTAGTGCTTAGGCACTACTGTGTTCCGGTTTGAAGGGCATTGTACGCTAGTGAAATTACTGGGCGAACGAGATTTAAGAACTAATATCTCGAGGTTGGCAACGCGTGAGTGGCACCTACTAATGGTGCTGCAAGCGCTCATAGGCTGCGGCAGCCACTTACCATCAGGTGGGCCGTATGCTTGTTTGCCAACTTCTAACATAAAAAAAGAAAAGAATAATAACAATTTAACAATGTAATAATCTTCCAAACCACTCTCTTTTAAAGCTTTCAGAAACAATATAAATTAATCATTTTCATATCAATATCCGAGAACATTATAAAATTTCAATTACGAAGCGTCATAATATTTAACAGCGATTGATCATTATTCATTGGAGTTCCAATCGAGACCGGGCTGTTTCTTCTTTAATCTATATTTATTTACGCTGTTTGTTCTTACTGATTTATCAACGTCAGGTAACGCTAAAGTTAATGAAATGAATTTTGCGTTAGAGGTTTTCGTTGTGACATCGAAGCCTGATAAAAATCTATTTAAAACCAATACAAGTCTCAGTCACAGCATTTTATAAATAGAAGTGTGGCGACATCTGCACGCAACACGACGTAACGAGAAAGACAAGATTGCCTCAATCTCGCTTCAAGCTACAGCGATACATGTCATATCACGATATTGACCAAGATCGTCACAATCCTAAATCGCGCTATCAGAGTTTTCTACGCTAGTAAACTATCTATACACAATTTACCAACGTAAGTCATTGGCCCTCGGCCCGCCAGGCAATATCACCCGCCTGGTCGAAGGATCCCTTGTGTTGGAGGGATCGCTTTATGAACAAAACATTCGACTAACATAACAAACGTGGAAGTTTGTACGTTTGGATGTTATAATGTTTGTTACTCAATCACGTAAAAACGACTAAACGGATTTGGATGAAATTTGACACAGATATTGGTTTAAAACATAGGATATATTTTACGGCTGAAAAATGGTAACCTCCCATTGAATATACATAAAACGTACTACAAGATTTAAATGACGATAAGATGGGTCTTACAGAATTTAGACTAGTGAAGGAAGGAAGTGAAGTTTATTATTCACTCGGGCACTTAGTGAATAATATACTTTCATATATGAAGATAATCCAACAAGAATTGAAGTAAGACGTTACCGAATTTACTATGTAATTAATACATAAGATCCGCCTGATGATAGGAGGGAAGAAATGAGAAGGGAAAAAAGGAAGCGAACAGTGGGGGGCTCCGGGCCTTCGGCGCTCTCACTCGCCGCACGAAACGCATCTATACTTACTGAAATTGTTACTTTACGCTGATTTTCTGTGAGTGGGGTACTTCCGCGGTCGAACCAGCCAATTTATGCTGGGAGTATCATGATTCTAGTCTTACTAATGTGATAGTCGTTATATGTTACACAAGTGAACAATTATTAATGACAGAAAAGTAAAACGTCGTTGAAAGTTATGAGCTGTAAAAAGCTTTTAAATTGATTGTCCGTCGAAAGTTGCTGAGCGCTGGCCTTGTTTTTCGCTCTCACGAAGCAAATCCAACTTTTCTCATTAGGTCGATCTGTTACGGGCCGTTCGAAACGCTAATATTACGTGCATAACTCATGAGCAACAAATGTTTTTTTGGTCGAAAATATTCTCTCCAATGCAAAACAAATCAATCAAATTAAAATAATTTTTAAAATGACTATAAATTATTAATAATTATAAATAAATTCCGAGTCTTTTTGAGAAGAAAATTTTGTGAGTTTGTGTCTTCGGGTAGCTTAAAACTTGAAGTTTACAGGATTAAAAATGTGTTAGGAAAAATTTGTGTTTTAAAAACATTTTATTATTATTGATAATCTTAATCATATTTGAAGCCATTACCATTAATTATTGATCCTTGACCCTGACAAAATTTGACGACATTCTGTTGAGATTATCAACCTGTAGAGGAAAACATCATACCATTTACCGGACGTCCGCCGAACAGACATACGAAAGCATTGTTTGCCTAAGCTGAAAAAGAACACGTCACTTGAGCTATGCCATCGTTCGGTTACTTAAGTCTTATAACATAGTGTTACGGAGAACCTTATTTCCAGGGACATAAAGTTGGAAATCACTCTGTACTTCATATCATAAGTTCTAGAAAGTTTTATTCTTGAAAAATACCGTAATACATCCGTGGATGGAACTTTCTCAAACCCCTATTCCGCGCTATATAAGCGGCCCGACGAGTCTACTGATTCACTTTTGAGCGACGAAAACAAGCGATACAAGTGAGTGAGCGAAACCTAATGACTTTTGGCTATCCTTCTGGACTACGATTGACCTGTGATTTTATAATTCTGTTCTGTTACCTTGAAGATCTCATTAAAGTCTCACTTAGAGCCATTGGGTGTTTTAATCCAAATCTTCAAACAATAGTAAAGTTTTTTTTTTTATGTAAGAGGGGCAAACGGGCTGGAGGCTCACCTGATGTTAAGTGATCACCGCCGCCCATAAACATCTGCAACACCAGAAGGCATGCAGGCGCGTTGCCGACCTTTAAGGAAAGAATAGGCTCTTCTCTTGAAGGTTCCCAAGTCGTATCGGTTCGGAAAGACCACCGGCGGAAGTTGGTTCCACAGAGTGGTTGTGCGAGGAAGAAAATGTCTTCTAAATCGCGCTGTTGTGGATTTCCAGACATCGAGGTGGTATGGATGGAACTTAGAGCGAGATCAATCCAAACAATTCCTCAGAACACAAAGTGTGTTTCATTCAAAAAGCTATAGATGCCACTCAATTTCATTGACAAATTAAGTCACAAAATAATAATAAGATAAACTTGTATAAACAAGAGCACTTCTGTTAAGTACTTAATACACATAACACGTCGAACATTAACCTAACAGGTATTTACAGCTTATTACATATTCAAAAGGCTGCGATCGGTAGTTAATGGTTTCTCATCCGGGTCAATGAATTTATTCATAACCAGGAAATTGTTCATTTACTAACTATACATCCTCAAATTATTGTTATCCGTATCAAAATTAAGGTCGTATTTACGAAATGTGTTTGTTGTAGTTATGTTGATTTATGATTATGTAGGATTATCTAAAGTTGTGTGTAGTAATTATGAGAACAATAACTATATTATACCAGCTGGGGCTTAACATCCATTAAATGGACAAAAATAAGCAATACCATGTCAACCCACACAAATGTCATTTCGAGAAAAACATGTTTGAAAATTTTGAACAACTTCCTTTATATGATTTTTTTTTCTATTGGTCAAGTTTTTGGCAATTTCAGATTTATGTTAGTTATTTTACTTATTTTCACAATAGTAAGCATACAAACTGCATATTTCGCATATAATATAACCCAAAACGTTTAACAAAATAAATAAATCAATCAATTTTTTAATCTTGTAAAATTAAAAAATGGCTTTTTAGAAGTTTTAAAGCTCAAAACCCTACAAATATTAAAGAAAAATGTTCTTATCGATTTACCAACACTTCTGCATATATAACACAGTTTTTTCAATTTTGTGGGTTGACATAGTATTGCTTATTTGCGTCCATATAAGGGTTTATAGACTTACAATATATCATAGACACGTCCTTTCGTACGGAAAAAATGTACAACGCTCGCTGGTGCGCCTTCGTCAATTCAACATCAACGCAACGGAACAAAATTAGTCACAAACTTGCAACACAATCGAATATAGTGATGCGTGTGACTAACTAGTTTCGTTGCGTTGTTGTTTGCATTGTTGTTGATGTCTAATATACGAAAGAGGAGCACCAGCTAGTTTTGGAAATGTTGTTTATATGAAAATAATTATTCTATGGGTGTATGTGTGATAAAATTTTGTGAAAATCAATGGCTATGCGTTCTTCAATATTCCTTGTGTAAGACATTTCACAAAGATACAATTATGGCATTTCTTATTTCTATCGAAAGTTTTTATAGCGCACTTCAACTTTACCCTATAAATTCTGCCATAAAAAAGGGATATTAATGACAGTCACCAAAGAAAATGTGTATTGAAATTTATACGTCTATAGATAAAATTAGTTATTGCAACTTCATTTGTGTCAACTTTTTTATGACTTAAAATACTTATTTTATTATTATTTATGACGGTTGGCAAACAAGCATGTGGTCCGCCTGATGGATGTAAGCAGTGGCCAAAACCTATGACCGCGCGCGATACTTCAGGTACTACATGCGCATAGGCAACCCAAGCGAATGCATGAGAAGGGAGAAAAGGAAGGGTGCATAGGGGTTGGAATATTAGCCTATTGTTGCTTTTACTCTCTTTTAACTGTGAGTCCTGTTTATTTCAATTATGTGTTTTTATTGTTTCGATGAATGGATCGGGGGCTTGAGTAGCGCAACCAAAGCGTCTATAGCCCTCCAATTAAAACCGGCTTCGATCCAAATACGTCCGGCGTTTTTGCCTGTCGTGTAATCTTTTTTTTTTTTTAATTTCTGTGGAAAAATAAACAATATAACCGTTGTTGTTAATTCGATGTATTTTTTTTATATTAATGAATTATCTGAAAAATATTTTGACTGGAAATTAAAATTTGCTCACAATTTATATTAACTATTTAATCAATATTTGTATAGTGTTACGAAAAAGGGAACAGCTATATTACATCCGTAATAAGAATAAAACTATGTACCTAAAATAAAGCAAAAATCTAAAAGTTTTAAAGTGAAAACTTTCACGACTACAATTCTCGTACAAGAAAAACGTGGTGCTATTATGAAAAAGAAACAACTGCTAGTGAACGTGATATTTTTTAGTACTCACAAAAAGTAATAAAAGTACTTTTTTACTTTATGTTTTACTTTATGAAACTCAACCACAAAGTATTATTTATCCATTTAATGAAGCTATCACCAGTGTGGAAAGTAGACTTATAAGAGAAGAACCGACAAGACACTCTGATGCTATTTTTTTAAATATTATTAATTATGGTATTAACTTATTTATTATTTTCAACACGCTACGCTTACATGGTATTAAGCACTTGCTACGCTTTTTATTAACACGCTTTTATTAACTTCATATTATATAAAGGAAACTTTTAACGTGATTTTTACCTCCTTTTAAACTCTTGGATTAAATCGAAATTTTGCGTACTTATCAAGGATCGACGACAATTAATGATTTAAAAAAAACCACTAAAAAAACATATTTGCTTAAATAAAATAAAAACACGCTTTTATAGAAAAACCAACTAAAAAATGAAAAATAGGTGTTCACGCATACAGCACGCAAGCGTCAAATGGAACGCATATTAATTAAATAATCTGTTTAACTAGTATATTTTTCTATTGTATAGTCTATAAAAAAAGTATAATTCTGCTTTGTAATAGTCGTTCAAATTTAAAATAGATACGTTTCAAAATTCAAACGCGCAACATCTTTTATTTTCCCTTCCTTGTTCGCAAAATTCACTACAAACCTAAATATTGGTCATCTTCGAGCCAAATCACGCAAGGAAAACAAAAAAGATTTTAATTAAAGATTTGAATTAATCGACGATCCAGCAGCATTATCGCCAATTCATCCACTGAGACAGCGCCACTACGAAAAGTCTGCAATCTCAACTTCGGGTCATCGCAGCTTCATCCTGTGAGTCGTGCCAGCCAGGTATTCCTTTATATTCCCTACTATTACATCCCTATATCTACATAACTAGTGCTAATACCGTGCTTTAATAATTTTTGAAATTCAGTTCGACCGTTACATATTCAAAATTAAATTTGTGCGCAATACTAAGGCCTTAGCTTCTTATAAACAATCAATATGTCTAAGAGTGAACTAAAGCTACATGGATCTCCAGCGCAAGATCCAACTGCTCAAATAGTAAAGGGTTTAATTAGACAAAGGGGAACTCTAAAAGGTAGAATAAGTAAACTGTCTGCTTACGTTACTTCCTTAGAAAATCAAACCTTGGACCGTACTAAGCGAACGGAATTGAGCCTACGCGTTCAGGGTGCATCAGATTTATTGTCCGAATTTAATCAAATTCAAATTAAGCTAGATGGGTATCTCCCTGAGTCACAAATGGACGAACAGCTGGACGAGAGAGAATGTTTCGAAAATAAGTACTACGCTATTTTAGCTCAAGCCAACTGCATGCTAGATAATGATTCTATACCATCAAATTGTAGTAATAATCTAGACGACCTGGGTAATGCGAGTCAGTCGGTTAGGTTACCTACAATTAATCTACCAACCTTTGACGGTTCATATGAACAATGGCTCGAGTTTAAAAATACCTACATGTCTCTCGTACATATTTCAAAAAATTTAAGCAATATTCAGAAATTCCATTATTTAAAATCATCATTAAAAGGTTCCGCCGAATTAGTTATTAATTCAATAGAATTTACCTCTGATAATTACTTTGTTGCTTGGGAGTTGTTGATGAATAGGTACAATAATAGTAGACTACTTATACACAATCACGTTAAGGCACTATTTAATATTCAGAATTTAACGAAAGAATCTTCTGTGTTATTACGTAAATTAATCGACAATATTCTCAAGAACCTACGGTCACTCAAGTTATTAGGTGAACCCGTCGAGCACTGGGATACCTTGGTGATCTACATGATAGTTTCGAAGCTTGATGATACTACGGAACGCGAGTGGGAAAAGTTCAGAAGTAATTTATTATTAATTGAAAACGAACAAGACAGCAAAACACAAATTCAAGTTAATGATTTATTACAATTTTTAAAATCAAGGGCTGATATGTTAGAAATGTTACAAGTTTCGCACAACAAACAAATTTATGATTTCAAAAAAATCCCTAAAACACAATCTATCAGTCCTAAGGTTCACTGTAACTTGTCCACTTCAAAGGTCAATAAGTTCATAAAAACAATATGTCCGTATTGCAATTCAAATCACCAATTATATTCTTGTCAGCAATTTCTAGATTTAACTGTAGATAATAAGATTAATTTCGTTACTAAACAAAAACTATGCGAAAACTGTTTGCGTCCCGGACATGTCGCGGGTTCCTGCAGGTTCGGAACATGCAGGAAATGCAATTGCAAACATAACACTATTATCCATCGCGATCATAGGCCGACTGAAGGTCAAGTATCGCTCCCGCAAGCGCCCGCGCAAGGCGGCTGTGTGAGTGAATCGAATCAACACGCACCGTTTTACAGCTGTTCATCGCAGGTAAATAATAAAGATGTACAATGCGCACAATCATCGGTTATAAAACCTGTTTTGTTATCGACCGCGCTAGTCAACATAACAGATGATCGGGGTAAAACAATTATATGTCGCGTCTTATTAGACAGTGGAAGCCAATGTTGCTTCATACGCAAATCTATTTGCGATCGAATTAATACGCCATTGATACAGTCCACACAAAAAATACAAGGAATAGGGAATTCGATATCACAAAGTTTTCAAACTTGTAAAATTAACATTCGTTCATTGAACGGAGATTACGCCACTTATATAAATTGTCTAGTCTTGCCGCAGATAACGCCAACGATTCCTTCAATACCTGTACAGTCAAATACAATTCTGATTCCGAATCACATAACGCTAGCCGATCCCGCGTATTTCGAAAACAAAACAATAGATATTTTAATTGGTGCAGATCATTTTTGGGATTTATTGTGTGAAGGTAAAATGCGACTTCAAAGCGGTCCGTTCCTACAGAGTACGAAATTGGGTTGGATTATCTCGGGTCCCGTAAACACATCAGCATGTTTTAATAACACTGTGTATTGTAATTACTCTCAACCAATTGATTCCCAGCTACGGAGGTTTTGGGAGCTCGAAGAGATTTCAACCAATGATAATTGTTTGTCTGCCACCGAGAGGGCGTGCGAGGCTGATTTCGTTAAAAATACAAAGCGCGACCATTGCGGGCGATTTATTGTTTCGATTCCATTTCGAGAATCGACAACATTATTAGGCGAAACGTACACTCAAGCTTATAAACGTTTTATTACGCTTGAAAAACGCCTTTCTAGTTCACCGCAATGTAAAAAGTTATATACAGATTTTATAAATGAATACATAAAACTATGACCTAGTTTTATGGAGCGTGTAGATAGCTATAATAATAATTTACACTATTTCATGCCGCATTTTTGTGTTTTCAATGAGAATAGTAGTACAACAAAATTACGTGTGGTTTTTGATGCCAGTGCAAAGTCGTCAACGGATAAGTCATTAAATGATTTGCAGATGGTCGGGCCCCCTATTCAAGGGGACCTACTATCTATTTTACTACGTTTTCGTGAACACACCTACATAGCCTGTGCGGATATCGAAAAGATGTATAGGCAAGTTTTAATAACGGAAAACCAACGTGACCTACAATTAATTCTTTGGCGTAGCGACCCGTCTGCTCCGCTCGAGATCTATAGGCTGAATACTATGACCTACGGGATGGCATCGGCGCCTTTCCTTAGTGTAAGGTGTTTACGGCAGTTGGCTATGGAGTGCAATGACTCACACGTCGCGCGAGTTATAATGAATGATTTTTACGTTGATGATATGTTAACCGGTTCTAATGATAAAAATTATTTGTTGAACTTATGTAGGAAAACGGCAAACGTTCTATCTACAGGATGCTTTGTGCTGCATAAGTGGATATTTAATTTTCAACATGATTATTTACCATTCACACAGGAGTTTAAAAATTTATCGCTAGGAGAACAAACACAATCAAAAACTCTTGGGTTGAGTTGGCTTAGTCAAACTGATCAACTCAATTATCAAAGTAAGATTCAAGTTAATGATAAAATAATAACAAAACGAGTTATTTTGTCCACGGTGTCTCAAATTTTTGATCCTTTAGGCTTACTAAGTCCTACAATAATTATAGTTAAAATGTTATTACAACAATTGTGGTTATTAAAGGTTGACTGGGACACACAATTGCCTGATAAAATAATCACAGACTTTAACAAGTTTTTACATAGTTTAAATGAGCTCAGCTGTTTACGCATTCCGCGGCATTCATTTTCTAGGGACCCTATCCGCTCAGAACTGCATATCTTCACTGATGCTTCCCAGAAGGCCTACGGTGCATGTGCATATATACGCACATTTGAGCAACAAGGTAAGGTGATGGTTAGGTTATTATGCGCGAAGGGAAAAGTAGCTCCCTTAAAACCTTTGACTATCCCTAGATTGGAACTTTGCGGTGCTTTAACGGGAGCGAGACTATGTAATAAAATTACCGATTCACTCCGTTGTCATTTTGATGATATTGTACTGTGGACCGATTCGACAATCGTGCTAGGGTGGTTACGTATGGCGCCTTCTCAATTAAAAACGTTCGTTCAGAATCGAGTAGTTGAAGTACAGGATTTAACGCGCGATTATTCATGGAGACATGTGGTAACCCGAGATAATCCAGCCGATTTGGTTTCTAGAGGCATGGAACTAGCGTCACTTAAAAATTTAAATTCTTGGTGGGAAGGCCCACATTTTCTTCATGATCCAAAATTTATGTCCAGTGATAACATACATACAATTACTCCTACAGACTCTGACTTACCTGAAGTGAGAAGTCTACATGCACAGCAATGTTCATCGACGGAGGCTAATTCTCAATTTTGGTTTCCGTTTGAGAGAGTCTCTCAGTTCAATCGCATGCAACGTTCCGCAGCATATATTAGACGTTTTTTATATAATGGTCGCAAATCTAATATTATAAAACGGGTTGGCGCGTTGAGTGTGGATGAGCTGGTAGATGCACTGAACACTTTAGCTATAATATCGCAGCGAGAATCATTTTCTGAATATCTCACACTATTTAACAACAAGCCTATAGCACAAAATAGCAATTTAACCAAGCTAAATATTTTTATGGACCAACATAAAACAATGAGAGTGGGTGGGCGCTTGAGCAATGTTACCGAATTCGATTACAACAAAAAACACCCTATTCTTTTGTCATCAAAACATCAATTTACGTATTTGTTGTTTAAGTACGAACACAAGCGACTAATGCATGCCGCACCACAGCAACTACTTTTCCACATTCGAGAGACATGGTGGCCTATCGGTGGTAGAAACCTCGCTAAAAAGGTTGTTCATGACTGCGTGGTTTGTACTCGTCTACGCGGGAAAACTTTAACGCCGATAATGGGAAACCTACCAGCCAAACGTTTATCTCCGACCTTTCCTTTCTCAGTTAGTGGTGTTGAATATTTCGGGCCAGTGTTCATACTGAATCGGAAAGGTAGGGGTGCCAAACTAATTAAAGCCTACGTTTGCTTGTTCGTTTGTTTCGTAACTCGAGCTATTCATCTCGAGTTAGTAGGTGATTTATCGACTGACGCGTATTTGCTAGCATTAAAACGATTCATCTCTCGTCGCGGCAAGCCATCAGAAATATTTTCTGATAATGGGAGAAACTTCACTGGCTTAATGACCGAATTTAGTAAATTTTTAAACACATGCGCAGAAAATATTAAAGAATTTGCTATAACGAATAACATAAAGTTTAATTTTATTCCTCCATATTCTCCTCATTTTGGTGGTCTATGGGAAGCTGGGGTGAAATCATGTAAACATCACCTAAGGCGTGTAATGGGTAACTCACATTTTACTTTCGAGGAGTTTAGTACGGTATTAGCACAAGTAGAAGCTATCCTAAACTCCCGTCCCCTTACTCCCATGTCCACTGATCCTAATGACTACAGTCCGCTCACACCTGCACATTTCCTGGTTGGCCGTCCACTAACTGCTCCTGCTTGCGAGAGCTACAATCAAGTACCTCTACATAGACTGACTCGCTATAAACAAATCGAACAAGTCCGACAGAACTTTTGGAACCGCTGGTCCAAAGAATATGTTTCAGAGCTGCAAGCCAGGACTAAATGGACCAAGGCTGGGGACTCATTAAAAGAAGACACACTTGTCCTCATAAAAGAAGACAACAATCCTCCGTTGAAATGGAGCATGGGACGCATTGTAGCTACGTTTCCTGGATCCGACGGAGTTTCACGAGTTGCTTCTATACGCATGGCAACAGGCAATGTTATTCGACGAGCTTTCTCCAAAATCTGCCCTCTACCGGTATCCTTCCCAACGGGCACCAATTAACTTCTACTATTGGAAGTAGGAGCTTCCAAGGCCGGGGGCATGTTCACGCATACAGCACGCAAGCGTCAAATGGAACGCATATTAATTAAATAATCTGTTTAACTAGTATATTTTTCTATTGTATAGTCTATAAAAAAAGTATAATTCTGC
Organism: Hestina assimilis; assembly: GCA_023373885.1. Lineage (NCBI taxonomy): Eukaryota > Metazoa > Arthropoda > Insecta > Lepidoptera > Nymphalidae > Hestina > Hestina assimilis. Next base: position 13,521,552 of record CM041747.1, on the reverse strand, counting down.
TTTGTAATAGTCGTTCAAATTTAAAATAGATACGTTTCAAAATTCAAACGCGCAACATCTTTTATTTTCCCTTCCTTGTTCGCAAAATTCACTACAAACCTAAATAATAGGTATGAAAAAAAATTTATTTAATTGTAAAAAAAAGCTCGGGTGCTTTTTAAGACATTCTCAAAATTATAATCCTTCATATCTGTCAATAAATTAATACAACTATTGACACCATGTACCCTTAGTTTTTTTTTACAATAAAATACATTTTTTTTATATTTATTTTTAATTTTTTGTTGGTTTTTCTATAAAAGCGTTTTTAATTTGATTTGAATTGAATTTTTTTGTTGTTTTAGTTGATTTTAATTTAACTTTAAACCCAATAGTCAATTTTTTTTTTTTCGGAATGTGTTTGCTGTTGGCCCTACTGGCCTTGACAGCGTCACCGGGCAGGGGGCCGAGTACAGAGACTCAGCCGTGATAAAGGGGCAGCCCCTCACGGGGCTCAAATTTGATTCCGTCCTTAGGGTGCCTCCTGCGAAGCCGAACCACGGCTAAGGACGTCATCGGAGCCAATAGTCAATATGTCATCACTTTATATATAGGCCTTATTTTGATGTTTCAATGAAATATCCTGTCTTAAATTTCTGTCAAAATATCAATCCTTTTAATGCGTAACGTTAATGGATGTCGCACTCTAGTTTTTAATAACGGGAAAAATCCGAATGCATTTTTAAAACAGCAGCACCTTTGTAATATCGTAACGAATGCTGGAATTTTCTAGAGATAGTTTACTATAAAGTACTATATGTTTTACATTTGATGACGTTGTGGCGCAACGGTAGTCGCGGGTTCAATTCCCGCTCGGGACGTATGTTTGTATTGACCATACAGGCATGTGTCCCCGTTGCATATGTTTCCAGACTCCCGACACAGCATATTACTATCCTAATGGGGCCAGTAACGCTTCACACTCAGCGTTTATTTATTTGTAATGTGCTTTTAATCAAACCGTATAATTGGCGCTACGATGAATTCAGTTCATTTTCATTCCAGAGATGAAAAATGATGTGTGGTTCACGCTATACGATATTATAATAAACTAGCAAGCCCGGCAGACGTTGTCCTGCCACGAAAATTAAAAAAAAGTGAGACCCTATAGCAGCACCTCTTACTGAGTTCAATTGTTAATCTGAACCATTCTCGAATCCACCGGAATACACACAAAAAAATCATCAAAATCGGTCCAGTCGTTTAGGATGAGTTCGGTGAGACACACGTACAGTAGAATTATAATTATATACATATGTACAAAGATTATTATAGATTAAAATATTTCAATTATAAAATACAATTACACCACGTATGGTTGGAATACAGGTAATTTATAAATAATAATAAAAATAAAATCTTATCTCTTGTGAAAAACCTCATGATTTTTAAACTTCAAAGTGAAAAACATTTTACTTTTCATTGTAGCTACAAAACTCGATGAAAGCGGAAATTAAAAGTACTACTGCTACGCGCGCTGCATTGGAAGATTCCAATGTATCGATCAAAATTGTATCAAAAATTGTTTTTTTTTTTACAAAAACAAAATAAGTTGTCAGTGTTTTTATATTGTTATTGATTTTTCTTTTTAATATTTACACTAGTAATTTAATCACGAGTTGTTGTTGCCTATGTCATTTCTAATGTCGATACACCTATAATTAAGATAGCACTTTGCCAATACTAACAATTATAATGTATCACCATACCATGTATTAGTGTATATCTTGTTGGTGTTCTAATAAATAAATAAATAAATAAATAAATAAATAAATAAATAAATAAATAAATAAATAAATAAATAAATAAATAAATAAATAAATAAATAAGTAAATAAATAAATAAATAAATAAATAAATAAATAAAACAAGAAGTTGAAGCTACATATTTTTTATATCATAATTTAACACAGATGGGCTGGCTCAAATACTCTCTCACAGAATATCGGCATAAAGTAACAGAGTGCTGTTGTTTTTCCGCCTCCCCTTCTTACCCATTCTTATCCCTTAAACGCACATGTTATACTTAAAATATAGCAAGCATTCATAGGTTAAGACAGACATTCAAAGACAGTGTACCTCAGGAGGACCCACATGAAAAAACATCTCTCTTTCTCCTCTACGTGTTTCTAAACTATTGGTCCGATTATACTGTTACGGGGAACCTTATCACAGGGGCATAAGGTTCAAAATCGCTTGCTACTCCTTTTGTTTATTTCTACGACCGCCGCGCGGGTTCGAGAAAGATGTATTCTCGAAACATGTAGAATAGCGTTCCGCGGACGGAGCTCTCTCGAACCCGTGTCCGCGTATATAAGCGGCCCGGCGCGTCGACTGATTCATTCAGTTCTGAGCAACAAGCGAAGACACTACAAGTGGTACCAGTGAACAAGTGCGATAATTAGTGACCTCGGCTATTCTTTTGGACTGTGATTGACCTGTGATTTGGACCTGTTGTTTGTGAAGTTCTGTTGTTTAATCTAGACCTAGAATAAAGTCTTGTTTAGAGCCATCAGGTGTTTGTTTCCAAATTAGCGAACCCCAGCCCGTAACAATACCATACAACCGCAAAGGTTCCTGACCTAAAAAATCTTTGACACTTTTTCATGCATTTCAACTAATCAACTTCGTTCCTGCATTGCAGAGCATTGCGGTTGCAGCAATAATAAATATGAAAACAAAATACAAGTTGAATAAAAGATTCATTGACAATAAAATATCCTTGAAATTTCTCAGAAAGGAAATATTTTTGAAAGCTATAAAAATATTATGGAAATACTCACTGAAACGGCACAACAAGGTCAAATGCCGTATCAAAATCTATTCAGAGTTTGACTAATAGGTGCACGTCATGGGACAGAAGATTCGAAAGTGGATAAAAATACGCGGCAGCTGTTTCAATGAAAAATAACGCGTCATTAATCATAATGGCGAAAGGAAAGCACGACAAGTTTGCGCGAAATAACTTCCTATTGAAAAATCTGTTGTACATTTTCTCGCTGTGTCAGTCATGAGGTTCTAAAATTTTACGCAGTAAATACGAAGTAATAGGCTCGTTCGTTAACTAAATGTATTGATGTATGTTTGATATGCAGTGTAATTTTGTTACAATTAATAAATATCATATGAAATTAATAAATAATAAATAAATAAATAAACGCTACACACTCAACGGCCCCATTAGGATAATTATATCCTGTGTCGGGGGTCCGGAAACATTCACAATGACAAGGACAAACACAACCAGACCGGAAAACATGCCTGTACGATTAATACAAACATCTGCTCCGAGCGGGAATCGAACCCGCAACCGTCGAGGCTTAAGGCAGACTCGCTACCTACAACGCCACAACGGTGTCATAGTAAATTTCTCGTAATGAAATAACGCGCCAAGAAAATTACGATAAAAATACATTGATCGTCCATTAGACGAAGGATCTTTTTTCTTTTTCTACAGTCTGCCTACTTATGATTAAAGCATTATATTAATTCCTACTAAATCAAAGGACAATAAGCAATAAGAATAGGCAGATTTTTTTTTTTTTTTCGGAATGTGTATTGCTGTTGGCCCTACTGGCCTTGACAGCGTCACCGGGCAGGGGCGCCGAGTACAGAGACTCAGCCGTGATAAAGGGACAGCCCTCACGGGGGCTCAAATTTGATTCCGTCCTTAGGGTGCCTCCTGCGAAGCCGAACCACGGCTAAGGACGTCACCTGAGATGGAGGCAGCGGAATAGGCAGAAAGAATAGGTTCTTCTATTGAAGGTTCCCAAGTCGTATCGGTTCGAAAAGATTGCTGGCAAAAGCTGGTTCCACAAAGTCGTTGTGCGAGGAAGTAAATTTGTTCTAAATTGCGCTGTCGTGGATTTTCAGTCATTCAGGTGGTAAAGGTGGAATTACGAGTTTTGTCGCGATGTCTGATGGTGGAATTCCACCGGCGGGATCGGACTAAACAATTTCTCAGAACATTCCTCGTAATAGATACGATAGAAAGATGTTGATAGAGTGATCCAGATATATAGCTATCGTTTCGCCTAACATAATCTCTAGATATGTGTGATTTAGGTACTTGTCTTAATTTCTAGATGTAGAATGCGAGAGTTCCTTTCGTCGTATTCACGCGCCGTGCGACTAAATGAGGGCACTCTGCCTTAATGACGGCCGCTGCCATTTCGGAAACGGCAGGCATTACCATTATCACACCAATAATGGGTAACCTTAAAATACGCATTACTCTTGTAAAATTTATATCGAATATTGAACAAGGATATTGTGACTGACGTTTCAATCGAGGTGTTGTTTAATTTCTTTTGGTTATTTTTTTTTTTTTTACAAAATTACTACATAGTGTAAAACCAAGTCGCTTTCTCTGTCCCAATGTATACTTAAATCTTTAAAACTACGCAACGGATTTTTATCCGTTTTTTTTTTAAATAGATAACGTAATTGAAGAGGAGTATGTATAATAACATCCATTAAATAGTGGATTTTTTTTTGAGGTTTCTAATGTGATGTCGTAAATAATTACACTTAACGCGTGCGGGCCACGGGCAGTAATGAATAAATCAAAACTACTGGATCGATTTTAATCATTTTTTCAGTGAATGACATAGGCTATATATTTTATACTCGTGCGAAGCCGGAGCGGGCCGCTAGTTAGACCATATTACCTTGGTGTTTGTTGATTAAATCCTCAACAATTATTAACATTTTTAAATTACGTAAGAGTAAATTTTTCCAAAACAATTATTATTGGTCTTCCTTAAGTTAAGAACTAACGGCGATATCCATCCGCGCTCCCGTGCCAGAGAGCCCAGGGTTCTGTTCGGTTGAGTGGACGTCCCAGTTGCATCTTTGTCGTGCATAACATTGAGAGCATAAAACGCGTCGTGAAATATATTAAATTGTTTTACATACATTTCTGCATTCTACAGAAGCCGCGAGCCCACAACCGCGACGGGCGCGAGCGATAACCGCTTCGTGAGTCCCAAAGCTTAATGCTTAATTTATCGCACGTGGAGTACTGCTCTCACCTCTGGGCAGGAGCTCCCCAGTACCAGCTTTTTTTTTTTTTATGTAAGAGGGCAAACGGGCAGGAGGCTCACCTGATGTTAAGTGATCACCGCCGCCCATGAACATCCGCAACACCAGAAGGCATGCAGGCGCGTTGCCGACCTTTAAGGAAAGAATAGGCTCTTCTCTTGAAGGTTCCCAAGTCGTATCGGTTCGGTAGCTACTTCCAATTGACCGCATCCAACTTAGAGCGGCTCGAATTGTCGACAATCAAGCCCTTTCCGATCGGCTTGATCCTTTGGCATTGCGTAGAGATGTCGGATCACTCTCCATTTTCTATCGCATATATCACGGGGAATGTTCTGAGGAATTGTTTGGATTGATCCCGCCGGTAGAATTTCACCATCGGACATCGCGACAAAACTCTAAATTCCATCCATACCACCTCGATGTCTGGAAATCCACAACAGCCCGATTTAGAAGACATTTTCTCGCACAACCACTCTGTGGAATCAACTTCCGCCGGCGGTCTTTCCGAACCGATACGACTTGGGAACCTTCAAGAGAAGAGCGTATTCTTTCCTTAAAGGTCGACAACGCGCCTGTATGCCTTCTGGTGTTGCAGATGTTCATGGGCGGCGGTGATCGCTTAACATCAGGTGAGCCTCCTGCCCGTTTGCCCCCTCTTACTTAAAAAAAAATCGGTTAATAATTTTGAAATATTAGAAAGGGATGCGTCAAAAACTCAAGATGCCATCCGATTGGCCAATATGGCAATTGCCATTTGCACCGTTAGATTTTAACAAAAATCCCCGACATAGCGATGTAGCGACTGCGACTCGAAATCATTATTTTTTTATGTTTTATTATTCAGTTAAGTTCCCATTGACCGAATTATTAATAATATAGATTTCCCACTACAATAACAAAACACTAAAACATTTTAACAAAAAGAAAACATTATTAACAATCCCACAAATATTTAAGGGAATTTGAAAAAACAAATGACAACACGTTCTACAGAGACGAAACAACGGAAATTTAATCACAAAACTTATTCTGACGCGGTGACAGCAGGTGCGGGCGGCCGGGGATCGGTAATTAACGAAACAAAGACTTCTCACATTAACGGGACTCGATTTTGCTGCCTACATTTTTTATGAAAGACCCAAAATAATAGATCCATTTTTACGGAGTAAAATTTTAAATTAAATATAATTATCTTTAAAGGAGCAGAAAAAGTTTGCCTTTAGCCTCGATGGTTGTGGGTTCGATTCCCGCTCGGAGCAGATGTATTGATCTTACAAAAATCCTTTTCTGTCTGAGCCTTGTCCTTGTGTCTCCCCTCGCGTCTCGGAGTGCACGTTAACCTGTGAGTCTCGGTATTATAACATAGCCTCCGATGATATTCCTTAAATCTTGTCACGTATTTTGCACTTATCCATGAATTATTGGTGCACTCTTAAGGATTTTTTTTACATACATTCCAATGGATAGTTGATAATATTACGTCATGAACATACCTATAATACTTTATGGCATATGTCATAACAACGTTTTATATTATGATATGTTATATATCAGTGACGTCATATTATTTAAATTCCAAAATGTATTTTTAAAAGCTTTTTATGTTGGCTACCTAATGATAAAGAGTAAATACACACAACATCTCCGATGACGTCCTTAGCCGTGGTTCGGCTTCACAGGAGGCACCCTAAGGACGGAATCAAATTTGAGCCCCGTGAGGGCTGTCCCTTTATCACGGCTGAGTCTCAGTACTCGGCCCCTCGCCCGGTGACGCTGTCAAGGCCAGTAGGGCCAACAGCAATACACATTCCGAAAAAAAAAATACACACAAAAATAAAAATAAAACTGTTTTTCATATCGGTTAAATATAAGCAATTTTTACTTATATACCAGACGGATACAAAATTTAACCTGGATACAACTTGAATTTGGAAAATAAATAAAGCATTCATGTAAATAGAAGTAGATTATAATGTGGAATATACGCAATCAACTTCGCTTCAAACAGTCCGCCTGAATAGAGACACGTAACGAGCAGAACTTCGTCCTACAATAAACGTTATCTAGATATTATTTAGATTTATACAGTAGTACTTTACTGTTATCGGCATAAATGGGACAGCTGGACTAGGGAAGTGCTACTCCCTCACTAAATATCGCAAAGTAGCGGTAACTTCGCTAGTAGTGCTGTAGATTCGCTTAGTAAGTAGCTTAAGGCTTTAGCTCTTTATTTATTTATTTTATTTTCAAGGGAAACAAACAGTGTACTATTCTTAATTGCTAACTTACAATAATAAAGAACTAACCAATAAATCCACTAATTAATAACACAAATATAAAACAAAAAACAAAAGCTAAACACACTTCTTCTACTTCTTTACCAAGGAGGTAGGGCAAATGTGCAGGCGGCTCACCTAAGCGATCACCGCCACCCATGAACATCTGCAATGCCAGTGGGCATTTGCGTTGCCAACCTTTAAGAATATAATAGTTTCTTCTCTTGAAGGTGCCTAGGTCGTATCGAAAAGAATATAAGGAGTACATGTTTCTGTTATTATAAGTAAATATACTGAGAGAACAACGACCTCATTCCAGACGGCCGGGCCTTTGGGATTTGACCGAAAATACAATTGTCTAAAATATATCTTTTTGGATTGTACGCTTTTATAAATCTGAATGAAGTCTCTGGTTTTTTTCTGGTTGCAGGCCTACTGTGACCATCAGGCAAGCTGTAACACTTGTTTGCCATCATCGTGGTGCAAAAAAACGTATAATTAATTGTAGGCTTTTTTTTGTAAATGAGTTTGTTTAATACATGCGTGCACATTTTGGAGATTTCATCGATTATTAGCTTTAGAAAATTAGCTTTTTATTTTTTTTTTGTGCCTCTTGTAAACATAGGCAATGTGTACCTGAGACGGGATCTACGCTATACTAATATAATTAAAAATCGTAATAAAGTACTGTTGCACTTCACTCCTGTCCCTTGGGTTGATAACGCACAGGTAATACTTCGAGTATCGTTCATAGGTTGCGGAGACTGCTTACTATAAGGCGAACCGTATTCTTGTTTGCCAACCGTCATAATATAAAAAATTACCAGTCAAGTGCGTTGTGGACCACGCACAGTTGAATCTAAAGGGTTCCGCAGCATGGTTATATAATAATATATATAATAATAACTTTATTTCGACCAACAATGGATCATATGTTGTTAGTAATACAAGTATATTACGCCTATTTGTTAGTAATTTCTAAAACTTATTTAACCTAAGACAGGATTAATTTGTCAGCACGTGAATCCGACAGCAGTGGTTCACATACAAACAACTTCTATCAACAAATGCTCTCAGGACGCCACTTGAGCTGGAACGAATCCTGAGCAACAACGATGTGCACCGCTTTCGCATTATGGTATAAAAACAGTCCACATACGCCTCAGCAAACATCCCCGATGGACTACAAAAACGAGGCATAGCCATTAGCATCCTGAAAGCATTGTTATATTGTACATGCAGGGCGTTGTACTGTTTCCGCGTATAGTCTGCCCACAGGCTGCTAGGGTAAAATGTGGTGCAGTAAGCTCTGAAAAGCGTTATTTCGACTGGCATTGAGCAACGAGCAAACCTGCGAACACAAAGCCCTGCGTTCTCTCTCAATATCTGCAGTGTCTTTCAAGTCATAGAATACTATATGGCCAAGATATTAAAAGCATTCAACTCTCTTTAGTGGAACCCCGTGTAACTTGATAGCAGGTACAATAGATGGAATCGATTTTCCCCTGGCCTGAAAGACCATGCATTCGCTTTTCTTACAGTTATAGACTAAGCCATGACGTTTGAAATAGTTCTCACAAAGACTTAGCAGTTTTGCCAACCCACAGACAGATGCACTCAGCAGAACCATGTCGTCTATGTAACTAATGTTATTAAGACAGACTCCGTCAATATGACATCCGACACGAGTGCTACTGAGCGTCTGAATTAGGACATTCACATACAGCTTAAACACCTTTGGTGAGGTCAGGCCGCCCTGCCTCACCCCACATTCCAACCTGTAAGACCTTGAGTAGCCCTCTGAACATCGTACAACAGTAACCTGATTTTTATACCAAAACTTAAAAATCCTGTTGATCTCTTCAGGCATGCCAGTGAGTTTTAATTCCTGTCATAAGATATCGTAATTAACCAGGTCAAATGCCTTGGATAAATAGAGAAAACAGATGTAAATGGGTGATGGTAAGGTTATGAAGAATCTTAACGGTTTTAAAAATAATAACGAATTAAAACCGACCGCAAAAATAAGTTGGTAATTTCATAGTAATTATTAAAATAATATGAAAAACAAAGTTATGGGAAAAACTTATATATCTCTTAAATTTAAAGACCTATCTTCTTCAAACTAAATGTGGATGAAAGTTCATGAGGTATTCTACAAGCTCAAATTTTTCCAGAATTTTAAATCCCATAGTTCAAAAGTTAGAGGGGGACACGATTTTTACGACTTTAGGAGCTAATATCTCAACAACTACTGGCTTAATGAAAAAACTCGAAATCAAACCTCCTTATCATTTTAAAAGAACTATCCAAAGATATATCACGCGTTGCCATACGTTGAAATTTTTTTTTCAATCCTCAGTTACATGTATGGACAGCTACCCTTAATTCATATATATATTAAGATTTTATTACAAAATCCTTGTGCGGTTCATGGAATACACCTAATTAGTAAATTTCATATAGATAGAGTCAATGGTCTCCGAGTAAAATGACTGTGACATACGGACGGACAGACGGACGGACGAACAGACGGACATGGCGAAACTATAAGGGTTCCGTTTTAGCCATTTGGCTACGGAACCCTAAAAATCGACGTAAAATAATAAAGTATTGTTGCACTTCACTTCCTGTCCCTTGGGTTGATAACGCGCAGGTAATACTTCGAGTATCGTTCATAGGTTGCGGAGACTGCTTACTATAAGGCGAACCGTATACTTGGTTGCCAACCGTCATAATATAAAAAAGGAACGATAAAAATTGTTTTTACAAATGTTTTTGTGATAAAAACGTCCTCTTATATAATCTATGAAAACTCTTAATCAATGACAACTCTTTAATATATACTTGAATCTTAATCTTCATGTATAGTTAATACATACGACCTACATCCTTCCATCTGAAGCTGATTATATAAGAGAGTTATAAAGTTACCACTCGCCTGCGAGAGATGAACAAAATTTAAGTGACTTTGTTAAACGTGACAGTATAATAAGCTTTCAGCGATTCGCTTAACTTGTGACGTGAGTAACCTAGTTAGTCTTTCGGCGTTATATGAGTGCTGTGAGAGTCATTTTACTGACAAAGTCTAGCGACTTCTGCCGACTTCATGCTATTAGCTATATCCAAATAACTAAATCAATTCTTTGTAAAATGAGATAGAAATTAATGTCAAAACTCTATGTTTATTTATGTAGGGAACCTGCCTTAAGCGCTATAGGTCGCGGGTAATATTCCCGCTCGGAGCAGATGTTTGTATTGAACATACAACCATGTTTTCCGGTCTGGGTGTGTTGTCCAGGATATAACAATCCGTTGAGCGTTTAGTTATTTATTAAAAATTTACATATGTGAGAGACATGAAGGTATGTCGTGTTAACAGTCTGTCAGAACGTCACTCTCAAACATCAGACGCGGACACGGGTATATCTCTTAATATGAAATCATGAACTATACGTAGGGTAGATAATTATATCTCTATAAATTATATCAATTACAAATAGGCTGAGCTGGGCAACTATAATGTCAACATAATGACGATCAAGGGAGATTGGGTCGGACCGTCGACCGTCGACAGTCCGCACACCAAGACACAATCGTTAGAAATGCGCCTAGATACTTTTTTGTTTCGGAGTGCCTATTACTGTTGGCCCTAGTGGCCTTGACAGCGTCACCGGTGGGGGCCCAGATACTTCGCGGCTTGTCTATTTATAGAAAAGTACTGACAATGAACCAACATTTTATATCTAACTACCGCCGATGAATGTAGTTGATATCGAATATTTAACTACGCCTGATTCATACGTTATATAATTATCTTTGACTTACATTTTACACATTGTAAGTCACGGAAAAGTATAATCAATTTAATCTACCCCTTTTTCAGTTGGTAGCTACAGAAAATTAGCGCGTGTTATCTGAATGACGAACACTTTTCCCGCACGCGCGCTTTACGTTCCGTATTTAATTTGTCATTTGGACAGTAAAAGTACATTTCTGCCATGACTTTTTATGCCAAAATAATATGACATTTGGAACCCTCGTCTAACCTTCTTTATAATTACGTAGCTCATTAAAGAATTTGCCAACGCGTGTTCTTGGTATATTTTTTAGAATATTTGTATAAAGAAATAATTATAAGATCACTGAGTGTTCAGACGCAAACTTTTCAACCACGATCAAAATTCTGCCTCTGTGTAGATTTAACGAAACTCGCAAAATACTGTCTTCTTCTGAACTGTTGTTGTTTTTGTGTCGCATTTATGCTAGTTGGCCTCGTTTATATGTTAAAATAAAAAATAACTGCACACTCAACGGCCCCCATTAGGATATCCTGTGTCGGGGGTCCGGAAACACATACAAGGACAAGGACAAACACACCCAGACCGGAAAATATGCTTGCATGGTCAATACAAACATATTATGCTCCGAGCGGTAATCGAAGCCGCGACTTGTGGCGTTAAAGGCTGGTCTGCTGCCGCTGCGCCACAATGTCATAGAATTTTAATAATTATGTTAATCATTTTAACAAGGTGTTTAAAATCACATACAAATCAAATTAATTTAATTTGTAATATAATTGCATTATTAATGTTACGTAAACAAAAGCCTGTTCTTAATATAGTAACATTTCATGTACGTATCGAATTTTTATACTTTCAACGAATCAACGCTACACACTCAACGGCCCCCATTAGGATAGTTATATCCTGTGTCGGGGGTCCGGAAACATACAAGGACAAGGACAAATACACCCAGACCGGAAAATATGATTGCATGGTCAATACAAATATATGATGCTCCAAGCGGGAATCGAACCCGCGACTTGTGGCGTTAAAGGCTGGTCTGCTGCCGCTGCGCCACAATGTCATAGAATTTTAATAATTATGTTAATCATTTTAACAAGGTGTTTAAAATCACATAGAAATCAAATTAATTTAATTTGTAATATAATTGCATTATTAATGTTACGTAAACAAAAGCCTGTTCTTAATATAGTAACATTTCATGTACGTATCGAATTTTTATACTTTCAACGAATCAACGCTACACACTCAACGGCCCCCATTAGGATAGTTATATCCTGTGTCGGGGTCCGGAAACATACAAGGACAAGGACAAATACACCCAGACCGGAAAATATGCTTGCATGGTCAATACAAACATATTATCCTCCGAGCGGGAATCGAACCCGCGACCTGTGGCGTTTAAGGCAGGTTCGCTACCGCATAATATATGACACATTTAATCAAAGATCGATTATTTCACAGCCCTTTTTGTTAAAAAAAAATGCTACACACTCACAGGCCCCATTAAGACAGACATAACCTGTGTCGGGGGCCCGGAAATCCGCACGAGGACAAGGACACTCACACCCAGACCGGAACACATGCCTGTATGGTCAATACAAATATCAGTCCCGAACGGGAATCGAACCTGTGGCGCTAAAGGCAGGTTCACTACCGCTGCGCCACAACGTCATCATTTACTAGAACCTTGCTGTTCATATAATTAATTAATCAAATGTTATCGTTGGAGTTAATTTAAAGAGTTCATAAACCTTTACGTACCTTTTTCAATGATACGATCGTAAAGCTATAAGCGGTCACTTTAAGGGTTCCGTACCCCAAAAGGTAAAAATGGAACCCTTATAAGACAACTCTCTTGACCGTCTGTCTGTCTGTCTGTATGTGTGTGTGTGTGTATGTGTATGTGTAAGTGAGTGTATATGTCTATGTGTGTGTGTGTGTATGTGTATGTGTGAGTCAGTGTCTGTGTCTGTGTGTGTGTGTATGAGTGAGTGAGTGTCTATGTGTGTGTGTATGTGAATCTGTGTGTGTGTATGTGTGTGTGTGTGTGTGTGTGTGTGTGTGTGTGTGTGTGTGTGTGTGTGTGTGGTTATGTGGCAAGTTGAAATTTGCCATGAAGATACTGAGGTCTATAGTCCCTATTAGGTGTATAAAATCAAGAACCTAAATCAAAACAAGAAAAATATATGCGCAAATTTAGATTTTCACAAAAACATAAGGTCCACTATGCACTTGACTGGTAATTTTATAAACAGCTCAAGCAGGTCCATGTCACAAATTCTTCTTCTTCTTCTTATCGAGTGGTTAGTGGCCAACCTAGTGTCAGAGTTGTTCAGGTCGCCCGTAGAGGCCTCTGACTTGACTTATCGACTGTTGTCTAATTGTTAACAGCCGGGACCGACTTTTTACGTGCCCTCCGAACCACGGAGACGCTCGGTCGAAATACCACTATGCGATCACCCATCTATTGACTGACCGCGCCTAGAGTTGCTTAACCTACCGATCGTTTACCGATCATTGGGTGCACTCGGCTATGAGCCTCTCACAAATAATAAATACGAATTTATCCACATGTAGTAGTCATGATTCAAATAATGAATGGCCTACATAAGCGTCTGGTCAATAAATTGAAGTAAAATTAACGTAGCGCTTTTCAATTAACGAAATTACGTTGTAATTTAGATACTTTGGTTCTCGTGTTATACAGTTTGTTTTGATGCTTTGATTACACAATACAATGAACGTAATTTGAGGATTTACGGTTTTGATTTGTGTTAATTAACTTTATAAAAGAATGGGCAGGGAGCGGTTCTAAAAGCAAACCCTTCTCAAACCTTAGTACTGCATCTGACTGGACTATTCTAATGGACTCGTATGAAAAGCACTACAAATCCCAGAGGATGTTTGTGTTTCATCATCCAGACCGGATATATTCCTTTTTTCTAGACAGTTGAAACGTATCGTACTAGTAGAACTTACGGTACCGTGGGAAACCAACATTCCCAAAGACCACGTATTCAAAATAAATAAGTATTATGAACTTACAAATGAACTAACAAAAATGGCTATTTGGTTCATTTGTATGCGGTAGAAGTGGCGAGAGGTGTACTAGCGAAATCTCTCTATAACCTACCATGGATGCTAAGCAGTTCGTCTCTCGATGTGTTTACTAATGGAAGTAACTAAGTAATATTTTCCTTTTTACCGAAATGGCCCTACGGCTAAGTAACGTAAGCATGTTTGGAAAAAAAGAAGGAAGGTTTTAGAATATTTTCAGTAGCTTAGTAGTTTTAATTTTAAGTGAAAAAGGCGATCGCTGTGGCGTGTTATCATTAATGAGTATAATACTCATTCATATCATTCAATTAAATAAACTCATTCATATCATTAGACAAAAAAAAATATGCTTTGTTCATTAAATATGGATATACATAGTGTATAATTTATTAACTATTAAGCTGATAAGCCTGTGTTATATCCGAAGTCTACATATAAATATATCTATATTTTAAGGTATTGCATAGCTTTTATCACGGGCTTTGAGCGCGGCGACCGAATCAAGAAATTCCGTAACGAAAATAAAACCTATCACTCCCCACAAAGAAAATTATACCAAATACATTAATAAATGTATTGGAAAATGATTTTTAAATAATACGCTATAAAGACTAATGTTCAATTTTCAAAAAATAATATATAACTTTATACAAAATTCCTATAATTATATGCAATCATTTATTGATGATGTACTTACGTTCCAAAATTAAATATTTTGAATTAGTTACGAAGTTTCTTACTTATTTCAATGAAATTTTGAATTATAGACGAAAATGTATCTTATTGGCTTGAAATTAATGTTCGATTTCATTTGTATTTTAACTTTTAAAAACAGCAAAGATTTTATGTATTGTTGATAAAAAATGCTATCCAATAGCTTTACAACGGAAGTCTCCGAGTGCCACAGGTTTTTTTTTTTAAATAAAGTGATATATTATTCCCTACGTAAAGTTTTATACTAGCGTATAAATGTGAAAGGGTGCGTATAAATGCGGCTTTTACAGACTAGTACGATGCCTCGTTTTCACTGCTGAAGTTTGTAAAAGCACCTAATATAAATCGCTATAGATGCCTTACTAACACTCGCTAACATTGGTTCGAGTGTACACACCAGAATAAGCCCTTGTATGCGCGTTCGGCTTTTGGAGCGCAAAATGAAGCACGCGTGTAAAAGCATATGCCGAAACATCCTAAAATGATTTGTTTCAGTTGCGTCTCCTTAAACCCCATGAACAAAGTTCAAACCCTATTGAGAATTTGACTAATAGGTGTATGACATGGGTCAGAAACGAAAGTGGGGAAAAATACACGGCGACTGTCCCTATTGAAGCTACCGCGCCATTAATCATATTGGCGTAAAAAAGGAATGACAAATTCCTTATGCGAGGAATTTACGTGTTTGTGTCTCGTTTTTTTTCTTTTTTTTTTTTATGTTAGAAGTTGGCAAACAAGCACACGGCCCACCTGATGGTAAGTGGCTGCCGCAGCCTATGAGCGCTTGCAGCACCATTAGTAGGTGCCACTCACGCGTTGCCAACCTCGAGATATTAGTTCTTAAATCTCGTTCGCCCAGTAATTTCACTAGCGTACAATGCCCTTCAAACCGGAACACAGTAGTGCCTAAACACTACTATTTGGCGGCAGAATATTGGACACTGCGGTGGTACCTACCTAGCCGGCCTCTTGCAACAAAGACCTACCACCAGTGTGACTGATTGCACTGGTGGAATAATCTCTGTTGTGACAGAGGTTATCCCAACAGCGGGCGATGGGGTCGTCACATCCCGACGCCTAAAAATTCGTTCTTCTTATTAATAATAGTTTACGATCCCATCTATCATCAATTTTTTTTTATTTCATTTGGCAAACAAGCTTTCTCTCAGCCTGATGGTAAGCAATTACCTATGAACGCTTGCAATACTTGAAGTATCACGTTATCACTATGCCAAGGCAAGCGATAGCAGGGAAGGGATGAGAAGGGACGAAAGGGAGAAAATCGAGGGGATAGGAGATTCACTAATACTTTAACAATGCTTAAAATAACGGCTTCATAATTCAAAGTAAGTATATATTGTCAGAATTTTTGGTTCAATTATAAAATCGTTATTGCTTTGCTTATTGTATTATGATTAGGACTAAAGGATTTACAGTTTTTTTCTGGTAAATTAAATCGTTACAATAATTATGTACGACGGCAGCGGAGGGTCCAAAAAAACAAAATTACTTATTATTACTTTAATTACTTAATAATGAAATTACATGCTAAACTTAAAACTAGTACTGCTTGCTCGATGTGAGAGACAAGAGTGAATATATAATTAAACCAATATCTTAAATTAAAATTAAACATTTATAACAATTTAAACAAATTCGGTGAAGTCTGACTAAACACTTTTGAACTTTCCGATAAAATGGTTATTACGGCGAAAACCCGGTGGTCTGCTATTTCCTTGAATCCGCGAGACGTGGGCACGTAACACAATGTTTGATATTTACTAACAGAACAGTAGAATGATTAGTTATTTAAAAATGTGTCGCATTCCGACACCGATGTCAACGTTTTCGGCCACAAGTATATATTTTGCCATCGAAACCTTAAGATGAATTCTCCAATGCGAATAAATAGTCACGCAGAGTGCGCATAGTGGAATAAAAAAAGCAGATATAAAATGTTTAAAAGAAAATAGTTCCCAACTACTAGTACAATTTACATCGAGAAAACTTCTAACGACGAGAGAAAAACTGGCAAAGAATTTATTATTGTTTAAGTACTCACAAAGTGTCGTTTGAAGAGAGTACTTTTCTTAGTCTCTTTGAAACTTATAATAATTTATACGCTACACGATCGAGTTGTAATGGTTTTTTAAGAGTGGAAACATGATAAAAACGCGTTATTACTCATCTAGTTAGAAACTAAGTTCTACATCTTCTATGTGTATCGCATGCGTAAACTTATTTTAGACAAGCTGTGCTCGCGACTCCGGTCGCGTAAGTTTAGTTTCTTTTTAAAACTACAGGAACCTAAATTTGTTCCGGGATAGGAATTTTTTATTTGCATTAATTCTTCCTCGTACAACCACTCTGCGGAATCAAGTTCCGCCGGCGGTCTTTTCAACCCGATACGACCTGGGAACCTTCAACAAAGAGCCTATTCTTTCCTTAAAGGTCAGCATTGCACCTGCATGCCCGCTGGTGTTGCAGATGTTCATGAGAGGCGGTGATCGCTTAACATCAGGTAAGCCTCCTGCCCGCTTGGCCCCTCTTATACAAAAAAAAATCCAGGTAATTTAAAAAACTATAAGTAATCTAAAGGAGACGTAATTTAGGATTTGATTACTAATATTCCTATTGCCCCTCCAAATAAGCTCGAGGCTTGCGCTAGAAATAAGTACGACAATAGCACAAGGGGGTCAGGATCGAACCCGCAGCTCTCCCGTTAACGGAGTGCAGTCAGCCCTTCTACCGTTGAGCTTCATCATATAAATTATAAATATAGGATTATAAATATACAAACACAAACAAGCACACGAGACCAGAACAAATTCCTACGTGATCAATACAATCATAATTATGGTAAGCCTGGTAATCTGTGTAGCAGTTACACTAGTACGGATACCAGTCTTCCACAAAGGATTATGTTAATCAAAATGCTGAAAGCTAAATTATATTCTACATGTTACAAATGATTTTTCTCGTTTCTTTTATTTATTTTTATTTGCTTTGTCAAAGTTTTCTCCACATAAAGGAATTGTGTGTAGAAATATGTCCTTTCACATAAATCTTTATTTCATTAAAGTGTATATTATTTAAAAACTCGTTCTATTTTTTTTTCTTTATTTAAGAATTTTAGCCCAACAGGACTATGGTACTCCATAGAAACAACACACAATACAACTTTGAAAAAAATTAACAAAAAAAATATTACAAATCACAAAAAAGGGTAATCTTAATAGAACACATTAAGTACTTCGTCTTCGCATACCCACTCTGACCACTTTATATAGCATTTTAGCTGCTTCAAAAAGAATATTTGCACGGACTATATTATAGCCTCCTAGTTTTTTACTCTTGGGCGACTTGGAGCATTTGATTTCTGAGAAGATCTCAGTTCCCAACACACAAGTCGTGCTTTTTTCTTTCCGGTGACCAAATGAATGAAATAATGTACACTTACAAAGATCCTTTATATCGGGTCATTGCACTTTTTATGACGTCGGGATCTCTGTCGTGTTGGGATCTCTTTTATTAACTTAGCATTTGTTTACTATGTTTTCTTTTTGACAACACAAAAACTATTTATTAATCAGACATTAGACAATCGCTCATATCCGGGTGCGCTAACTGATCGGTAGACGATCTGTGAGTTAAGCAACTTTAGGCGCGGTCAGTCGTTAGATGGGTGATCGCATAGTGATATTTCAACTGAGCGTCTCCATGCTTCGGAGGGCACGTTAAAGTCGGTCCCCGCTGTTATCAATTTGATAATAGTCAAGTCAGATGACTACTCGTATATGGACGACCTGAACGACTCTGACACTAGGTTGGCCACTAACCGCTAAGAAGAAGAAGAATTAAACTATAAGATTAATATTATTATTTGGTACCTACTGTTAATGAGCTTTCTTGATTAAATTACTTATTTTCCGAGTTATTTCTGAATTAAATAATTCGTACAAGATTCAGTAGGTGTATCGTCTAACGATAAATATTTTATAAATAAAAATAATAATATTTTTACGGAAATCCTAGACTTCGATTTTATGATCGATACTTGAACTTATATTTGATGTGTGTTTCTAACTAATTTCATTATTGCAATATTTTCAGCATATAGAAGCAAAGACACTAACAGAATATGTTTGACAATTTGTACAAGTATTAGAATCCAATGCTTTTAAAATTATTATTTTTTTCCTACCTCAATGAAAAATTGGCTTTCTGTGCCCGATTCTCTCCCGACAAGATGACACTATTTAACCCATTTTACTGTACTCGCACCAGCGCGCAAAAACTTTTCATCGTAGGAAAAAAAAATGTGTAATATCGTGATTATCACGCGAAATGTCGCGATCGAATCCACAACATTTTCTTCCTCGCACAACCACTCTGTAGAATCGACTTCCGCCGGCGGTCTTTCGAACCGATACGACTTGGGAACCTTCAAGAGAAGAGCGTATTCTTTCCTTGCCTTCTGGTGTTGCAGATTTTCATGGGCGGCGGTGATCGCTTAACATCAGGTGAGCCTCCTGCCCGTTTGCCCCCTCATAAAAAAAAAAAAAAATAAAAAAGATCGAATCGCAGGTAAGAATGTACTACTTTTGTCCCTAGATGTGTAATGTATATGGAGGCAACAATTTTAATAAAGTTTTAAGGATTCAATATTTACTGTCCTACCCACAATTACGTCCGTTTTGTAGCGCCATCTGTTGATGAACTTTTAAATTATAATATAATTTAAAGGTAACTAAATTTATTAAGTTATGTGTAATAAAATATGTTTAGTTTTGAGACTGATTGCAATCTATTTTCTATTATTTGTAAAATATAAAGATGTAAGACAACTAGTATAAAAGGTGTTGATTGTAATATAGACGGCACTTTCCATTCTGCTCTTGAAGAGAAATAAAGTATCCCATCAAAAACATAAAATGTAAAAAGATCCAAGTCTCGCATCGCAGTTCTACTTCTGCAAAAAGTGGTGAGATCTCACAACACATTCTACACATTCAAATACTTTACGGTCGTCGTAATACGGTCGTGCCACTTTTTTGCTCGACTTTTAAAACCAATTTTATTATTATTATGAAGTTTTAAAGCAACAAACCCGGCTTATCACCGACATGTACTATTATTTAAAATGGTTTTTAAAAAGGGGCGATTTACAATGCTCTACGAACTTTGTTTTCACTGCCTTTTGATTTATGTAAACTCATTCAATTGGTATGTTCCGCCATCCTTAACACTAAGTATCGTGTCTTTCTTCGTTGCCATTTCTAATACCTATCATAACAGACATCTGATATTAATTATTTTGACAAGTAAAAAAGCTTTTTTTAAAAAAGTTTAATTAAAAAAGAAAGCTGAAGTCTAAATAATAAAAAAATCTGAACTTCACGCAATAATTTCACAATTTGTACAACAGCAACAACTTTTTATCTATAAATATAAATAAAATTTAAGTTTCTGTTTGTAATTCTAAATTAACAACTTTTCCCTAAATGCCTATGAAAGTATATACCTGCATGAAAAACTTTTTTTTAATTTTCGTCTGTCCGTTTATGGCGGCTAACCTCTAAAACGGGTAAAGTTATGTTAAGTGGACTTTCACTGTCAGATAGGTGATGTTATAAAGAGTAACTTGGGCTACTTTTATTTTAGAAAAAGATTAGGGTTCCGTGCAAAGAAAAAATGTAAACCACGTCTGTGGAGCCACGGGCCCGTCAATCGTCGTTAATAAATAAATAGAGGGTATTTCTAAAGAAAATCGTATTAATTACAGCTTCAATTAGAAACAAGAGAGTTGTCAAATGTCCAGTAAGGCAATTACTGCTGCTCTATTTTAAGCGTACAGCGTACAGCGTACGGCCACGTTTAAGGTATCTTTGAATCGGTCTTTAAAAATATTATCGGTATATAATAAAGAGATTTCATTTTGACTTTTTCCTTAATTTTTGAGATATACCAATACCAATATGTACTGACTAAAGTCATAAAAATTGTCCGCCTGATGGTAAGCAGTCACCGCAACCTATGAACGCATACGGTACTTGAAGTATCACATTCACGCTGGCAACCCTAGACGTGAGGAAGGGAATGGGAAAGGACCAGAAGGGGTGGGAGATTGGGCCTCGATTGCTTTCGGTCGTCGCTCGAAACCCAACAGTGCCTAGTCATACTGAACTGTAACCTAATAAAATTATTTATCGTCATTTGTCGATTCACACTAATGGACACCCGTACAATTAGGTTTTATTGGCATCGTTCAGTTTAACGGGTAACAGCGACCGCATTCGGGTTCCTGTATACGAGTATTTATTTTATTTCGACAAATAATATTTATTTGTTAAGGCCTCGAACATACTCATTGGTTTTGTTTCGACATTTCATTAAATGTATGTAAAATAACTCGCACATATTATTTTTACATAATTATACATATTTAATTACGGCGATCGTTGTTGCGTGAAGCCGGTCGGTCGCGCGTTCGATTACCGCTCGGAACAGATATTTTTTATAAATTTCATTTTCGGTCTGTACTTGTGGGTCTCCCAACCGTGCTTCGGAGAGCACATTAAGCTGTCGTTACCGGTTGTTATCATAACATCTGATAATAACCATGAGCTTTTGATAGGTAATTCGCTGTTATCCAATGAGTTAATAGTTCTTTGGGTTGCGGAAGAGAGATGACAATCATTTTGTATAAAAACTAGTAACCCGTCAAATAAGAGTATAAGCAGGCCCTGGGTAAGCATAAGGAGTATTTCTAGGAACAAGAAGAATACATATTTATCTTCCTAAATCTCGATGTATAAATAAGGAAAAGTTTTTTTTTTTTTAAGAAAAACGATTCCATCATATGGACGCAAATAAGCAATATCATGTCAACCCACACGAATGTCATTTCGAGAAAAACGCGTTTGAAAATTTTGAACAATTTGCTTTATATGAACTTTTCTATGTTTTTTTTTTTTTTTTTTTTTTTTTTTTTATGTTAGAAGTTGGCAAACAAGCATACGGCCCACCTGATGGTAAGTGGCTGCCGCAGCCTATGAGCGCTTGCAGCACCATTAGTAGGTGCCACTCACGCGTTGCCAACCTCGAGATATTAGTTCTTAAATCTCGTTCGCCCAATAATTTCACTAGCGTACAATGCCCTTCAAACTGGAACACAGTAGTGCCTAAGCACTACTATTTGGCGGCAGAATATTGGACACTGCGGTGGTACCTACCTAGCCGGCCTCTTGCAACAAAAGACCTACCACCAGTGTGACTGATTGCACTGGTGGAATAATCTCTGTTGTGACAGAGGTTATCCCAACAGCGGGCGATGGGGTCGTCACATCCCGACGCCTTTAAAGTCAAGTATTAGTCAAGGTTTTGGCAATTTCAAGATGTATGTAAGTTATTTTACTTATTTTCACAAAAAATAAGTATACAAACTGCACATTTCGTATATAACATAACCCAAAACGTTTAAAATAATACATAAATTGCATGATTAAAAAATGTCTTTTTAGAAGTTTTAAAGCTTAAAACCCTACAAGTATTAAAGAAAAATGTTCTTCAGCCGTTTACCAACACTTCTGCATATATAACTCGTTTTTTTTCAATTTTGTGGGTTGACATGGTATTGCTTATTTGCATCCAAATAAGGAAAAGTTTTTTTTTTTTTTTAAGAAAAATGATCTCATCATATAGTAATAACTATAAGAAGATTAATACAATAATTTGAGTGTTCGTACATACATATGTAAATATTATTAGTAATTACATTTTCGGCATTAATCTAATATTATAATTCAGCAGCAACTCAAAAAGTTTTTGTAACTAGAACTTGCTTAGAATAGTAAATATTCGTTAAAATATATTTAAGTTGCTTGAAAAGGAATGTGCTTATCTATCTCTAAAATCTGAAAAGGAAAAGGCATAGATAAAATCTTGGATTCGTAGCCAATTAGTTGCCGATCCCTATTCAATGAATTGAAATGTTCAACGAAAACCCCAATTAATTATTCTTACTGTATGTGATTGATTTGTTTTTATGTGTAATTACAGTTCTAATCATCCTCATGAATATGTGTGTAAATAAATTAAGTTTAAAGGCGTCGGGATGTGACGACCCCATCGCCCGTTGTTGGGATAACCTCTGTCACAACAGAGATTATTCCACCAGTGCAATCAGTCACACTGGTGGTAGGTCTTTTGTTGCAAGAGGCCGGCTAGGTAGGTACCACCGCAGTGTCCAATATTCTGCCGCCAAATATTAGTATTTAGGCACTATTGTGTTCCGATTTGAAGGGCATTGTACGCTAGTGAAATTACTGGGCGAACGAGATTTAAGAACTAATATCTCGAGGTTGGAAACGCGTGAGTGGCACCTACTAATGGTGCTGCAAGCGCTCATAGGCTGCGGCAGCCACTTACCATCAGGTGGGCCGTATGTTTGTTTGCCAACTTCTAACATAAAAAAAAAGAAAATAGAAAAAACAGAAATGGCCCAGTTGATAGAAAACGTAGACTTGAATAGAATGTCGTGTGTTCAAACCCGCGCAAGCAGTTATGGAGTTTTTAAGAGCTTATTTTGTGTTTCAAATTTATCTGGTGCTTCAAAAAATCGTGAGGAAACCAATATCTCGTTAAAGATATTTTAAGACAAGTATGTCCCTCAATAATACGGTTGGTGTTCGCCAGTGGAGGTCTCTTGCTGACTGACTTAAATGCTCGTCTGGTTAGCTGCCACCGTAAAATCAGGTCGACAACGGACCTGCATGACCTCTGGGATTCATGGACGGATCGCTTAACATCTGATGCCCGTTTACCTCCTCCAACAAAATTGATTGCTTGTTAAAAAATTGTTTAGATGACACATTTTCATACAGTAAAATAATTTTCAAATTATTTTATCATTTGAAATAAAGTCTTTATACCAGTACTTTTAATCGTAAATAAATTTCTACTAGATAAGCTACAACGTCTAATACATTATCAGCTCGGGTCAGTAGCAGTATTTCGCAGCTTTATCCAAATGTAGTTTGGAATATTAACGTATCGTACGTGGTGAGCTTGCTCATGTGGCTTAGCCAATATTCGATTCGACCTTCCTATTTATTGCCTTTTCAAAGAAAAATTAGTAAATATACACACTTTTCTTTAATTTTCCATTGATATTATTTACAAATGGTATATATTATTTACTAATTTATTAACTAATGGTAATTTAATTGCTTAGTAGACCTAGTGACCAATTAAGATCAGAATGTTACCAAATAAAAAAACCTTGAATGGACTTTGTATGAACCATGTACGAGCCGTGTTTCGTGTGCAAGGTGTTTTTCCACCCAATGTGCGGATACTTTGTGATATATTGATCGTTCCAAGGCTGACCAATTACTGTGGCCTACTGACCAATTACAGTCATTTCGTGACCAATTTAAATCACCATAGATCCGTTGTCTAGGATTAAAATGCTCCGCCAAAATTTATTTTATGAACTTGAAATTTTAAAATGTTTGTAACTTTCGTCAGAAAGCTGACCAATTATTCAAATATACTGACAAATTAGTGACCAATTAGACCATATACTTTAGAGGGCAAATTTCCGTAAATAGTCCGCTAACTATATGGAGCTCTCGCCACAACCGATTCGAGCGTACACGCCGGAATAAGCTCCTGTACGCGCGTTTGGCTTTATGAAGCACGAAATGAAACGCGCGCATAAGAGCGTTTGCTGAAATGACCGTACACAATCAAAAAAAATGCTTGATTTTTCTAATTTCTGTGGTTGCAATATAATTACGCATGAGAGTTCAGATTTCAGATACGAACGGTAAAAGCTAGATCGCGCGTAATTGCTTCTGCCTCGCCCGAGTATAATTGGATCGTAGCGGTGCCTTTGAAATGAATTCCCAATGTCCTCCTAGATTGTTTCTTTTTGAAAACACTAAAGCTAATTGAAATGATAGTACTTTTCGATATAGTATCAGCTAAAAAAAATTATTATATTGAACAAAAACCCTATGGCCACGGTTCTCCTCAGGAACCCTAGTACTTTTCAAAAATAAATATGGGCTAACTTACTCCGTATTTCGTCAGTTATATACCAGTGAAATTAATCCTGTTCTAGTCAGAACAAAGAGACGGATACAATTTTTAAAAATCGGCTTTTGGCATAAGTTAATATACGGCTATTATTTTGATATTATAAACAGACATTTTAATTTTGTTTTTTTGTTCACAATGTATGTATAGATAGTAGCATAATTAAGTCATTAATGTCTATAAGAATAAATAAATTTCACATTTAATAAAGGAAACTAAAGAGATCCCTAAATCGTAACAAGTAAAAGAACCCGCTATAAAGGGAGGCGCAAGCAAATAGGATCCTTAAATGTAATTTGTACGATTAATTTTGTCACAGGCAAACGACACCAGGGTATACATTTAGTCAATATAATGAGGTTTTTCAAGCTTATGAACTTTGAACATAATAAAGGTTACAAAATGTTACAGCTATGTCGGAACTGGCCATGCGCGTGTCGCACAAAGGGTTACGTACAACCGTAGAATATATAAAATTTACAAAAAACCGTCTAAAATACTTATCAATTTCCTTTTGTTTTTAACGCTATACCTATTATGGTTCCAGAAATTCAGCCTCTCATAGGCTTAGTAATAAAAATCCGTTACAACCTTTTGGTACGGAACCTTAAGAGACACATTTTGAGGTTAGAGGCGATTATAGTATTGGACGTTTATCCTTGTAGGTCTCCCCACCGTGTCTCGGAGAGCACGTTAAGCTGACGGCCGCGGTTGTTTTCATAAAATCGAATGATAACTCTTGAAAGGTAATTTGCTCTTATACAATGAGTTACTGGTTCTCCGTACATTACGTAAATCAGGGTAAGAGTATAAATAGACTCTGGGTAAATAACGAGAATAATACTAGGAAGAAGAAGACTAACTAAGAAGAAGACTGTCAAACCTAATAGTAAACAAAAATAAAGTCTTCCCACAGAATATAATATACTTAAAACTACGGAATGGCCACTACGAATAAACAAGGCCGCCGATTCTACACTGATTTCTGTGTGATTTATTAATATTATTCATTAAAACATTTGCCTCGTGATTTTTGACTTTCTAGTCTACCATCCCATTAAGTGCCTATTTATAAAGCTCTGAATACGTTTCAGTACAAACTCTGACTTTGTTTTTACGATTTTGAATGAGCTACAGGTAAGATAAAAAGTGTTCGCATGTGAATGGAAATTAACCCTTTCAAAGAATTGAAAGTTACTTATCTTTTTTAATACGCCTTTATTAGCTTCATATTATGTATGTAACTAAAACTTCGAACATTATTTTGACCTACTTCAAAACGTCGGATTAAATCGATATTTTCATTGAACTTTTAATAGTTTAAAAAAATTGAAAAAAATGTAGGCGTTTTTAATTTTTTTTTTAACTATGGTTTATGACAATTATTTATTTACATTTTTATGCGATAGATATGAAAATTTGTATATCAAATTGTTAACATGTGCAAAACATGTTAAGTTGAATAAATTGCATTGAATAAAATTTTGAATGTTTAATTTCGCCTCAAAAAGTTGAAACAATTATAAGGCTCTTCATACACAAGGCTGCGCGAATCTTCGATACTGGACAAAGTATTAACTAAATAAAGTTTTTGAAGTTAATTTATCCATCTACCCTTTTTTCTTTCTGACTGCTCTTCATCAGACCGTATCCTTTACAATTTTTTATAGTATGAAAAAATATTGAGACGTGAGTTTCGGTACCAAAGCAAATATCTAAGTGATTCAGTTTTGCCTTAGCCCTATAGATCTATCTTGACTCTAATCTAATTTAACGCATTAAAGACTTCTTTATATTTATTTTATTTGTTGGTGCATGGCGAAGTTTAAATAAATACTCAATGGCCCCCATTCGGATAGTTATATCCTGTGTTGGGGGTTCGGAAACATACCCAATGACAATCACACCTAGACCGGAAAACATGCCTGTATGGTTAATACAAACATCTGCTCCGAGCGGAGATCGAACCCGTGACCTGTGGCGCTTAAGGCAGGTTCATTACCGCTGCGCCACGACGTTTCGTATGATGACAGCTATAGAACCTATAATACGTTGTATTAGAACGACAATAATTGAAAAGCTGTCGTTCTAATAGATCCTCACATTGATGCGTGACGGTTCATTTCAACATTCATCATGCAGAAAACCATCGTCTAGCCACCTAAAAGATGAATCGTTGAAATCCGACGCAATATTTAAAGTGCTAAAAGTCATTGTAATAAAGCGTCACATGGATGGTAGCGCAACTACTTATGACTTCTTTACAACTAGAATACTGTTGCACAAATAACACACATTTTAAGTCTCAAGTACTGGTGCATTTTAACGATGCTTAGGCTGGCATAAAGCCAAAATCTTAAAGACACATTTTAGTGGCTCTCCTTATCCAGCTTATACCAAATTTTCGCACTTAAGTGATTTATTTATAACTAAAGTGATTTATTACAAAAATCCTATAAGCTGTCGGTACCGGTTGTTGTTATAACATCTGATAGTAATCTTATCCAAGAAGTTATATATATGTATAAGCAGATCCTGGGTAAATACTGGGAATAATGCTAGGAAGAAAAAGATAGAATAAATAAAACTAGTTATTGATTAGTTTGACGACGTTGAGGCGCAGCGGTAGCGAACGCCACAGGTCGCGGGTTCGATTCCCGCTCGGAGCATAATATGTTTGTATTGACCATGCAAGCATATTTTCCGGTCTGGGTGTATTTGTCCTTGTCATTGTGAATGTTTACGGAACCCCGACACAGGATATTACTGTCCTAATGGGGGCCGTTGAGTGTGCAGCGTTTATTGTTTATTATATTGAAAAGATTTCAACATAGTCGAATAGTTAAATAGTTAGCTTGTGACTAATTTCTTTTTGTTCGACATTTTTTCTTTATGGAATAGTCCGTCCATAAGTCTATGCCCTTGGGGTACATGTTTTAATTAAAAAAATTTAATGTAATCTAATTTTATATATATTCAAAAACGTATAATTTTGAAAGCTGTTACTACTTAAAAGGCAAAACCATTTCTGAACTAGCTGTTACCCCGCCGTTGCTAACACTTTGCAAACTAAGCAAAGTTAGTTCGGTGCGGGTTTTAGACACGACTAGCCACTTGATCGGGAAACCGCTGTAGGCAAGTGTATCAGGTACTTACGAATTAGCTGCTCTTTGTAGTACAAGTTACATTTTCGTTATATTCACACTATCTGTGATGAAGCCATACTAATTTATAAGCGATTTGGTAATTTAAAGGCGTCGGGATGTGACGACCCCATCGCC